>OX155975.1:2798498-3408215 GCA_944548615.1 Micropterix aruncella
ATATATATATATATATATATATATATATATATATATATATATATATATATATATATATATATATATATATATATATATTTATATATATATATATATATATATATATATATATATATATATATATATATATATATATATATATATATATATATATATATATATATATATATATAATACAAAATTGTTGGCCTAAATGTCTTTTATAGAACAGCAACTTCATAGGTAAGGAGCCAATATTTTAAAGATATGCTGGCGCCGACGCTAGATGGTTGGCGAATATTGCTTTTAAACACGCTTTTATTAGGTCGACCTGTATGTAACTAACTATGTAATGGAATCTAAGGTAACTAATTTAACCATCTTCCAAGGATCGTAGCGTCATGAAAATTGGCAGCTGTATGTAGTTCTGATGACAATACAATAATATGGTACTGACGAACTGATCTGATGATGGAGTCGGAAGATATTAACTGGAACTTCATTATGTAACATCGTATCGTAGCTGTGTTTGGACTTGTTAGAAAAGTCTTGGAATGAACTTTGACCACGATTAGGTTTCAAGGTCTGATGATGAAGCCGGAAGATAGGCACTGGCATTCCATGGTGGAATATCGTATCATAGCCGTGTGTATGTGAATATCGTATCATAGCCCAAAAGCGTGTTTTTAGTGTTTTTTTTTAAACTATTAAATATTTACCACTTAAGTAATTTCACAAAGGTCTCAGGAAGTGACGTAGGTAATGTTTCTTATGGTAGGCATCCACTTATAGTCGGGTTTAGTGAATATTTTAGTACTTATTTTCCCAGTTTCTGAAAGTAAATAAATCGATACTAATCAAGAAATTTCGAGTTTGGCAAGGATTATGCAATGGGTGGGTGGGCGAAGGTGCAATCGAATTGTACTTTTCTAGTTATAAATATTTTCCATTCACTAAGGTATAGGCCAAGGCACAAAAAAATAACTTAAAATATATAAAAATAACATAAAAATAAATAAAACAGCCGAACAAATATTGCAACAATTAGAAAAACTGAAAAAAAACGGTTTTTTTCGGATACGTCGCTTTTACTTTCACACGTTAAAAGTTATAATACAACATTATATCATCACAGATTATTATTTGAAAGAAGACTGGCTACTTTAAGAAATCGCTTAATGCGTCTAGTGGGATCTAGAAAATTGACGAAAATAGAAAGTCATTGCTCTCATTTACACTGTCTTGAAATTTTTGTACATGATAATCGATACTATAATTCCACAAAAATACATATCTGGACGATGTAAATAATAACTAAAGCTTCGCCAGGGTATCCTGAAGTTTGTGACAGTGCGCACTGTTTTATGCGCGTCGCTGTTTAATGCGCTTCAGAGTGCGCACGACGCGCATTAAACGAGCCTGGCAAGGCTTTGGCGATCGTACATCACAACCAAATGTTATCCTTTTTTTTTTTTTTTTTTTTTTTTTTTTTTATTTAGGTAAAAAACAGTCATAAACAAATGTTTTTACAAATACACTTAAACAAATAGACCTACATTACCATTAATTTTAACAAAACTTGTAAATGTAGCCACAACAATATAAATGTCTAGTCGGATCGAACTGTTTTCATTTAGTACGAGTACCCTACCTAAATTATTAACTGTAAACTAAAACTAATGCAACAACAAATCACTCAATTGTTTCCTAAAAGTAATTAATGACACTGAGAATATATCTATGTCGTTCAAAACTTCATTATAACACATGCAAGAGCGTCTGAAGAAGGTATTTTTTGCGTAGTTTGAATGAAAAGGGGGAATATAGAAAGTATCTTTTGAACGTGAGGAGGAAGACCGCGGGATTTTAAAAAGAATTTTTTCCAAAAGGGGTGCAGAGTTGATGTGGTTATGAATAATTTTATATAAGAAAATGCTGTCTAAGAATTTTCGTCTTGAATACAGAAAATGCATTTTGTGTGTTGTTACTCTCTCTGCGTAATCGGTGCAGAGGCTACCTGTCCGAAAGTCTAATGATTTTAAACATTTCTTTTGTACCCTCTCAATCCTATCTACGTGAACAGCATACTGGGGACTCCAAACTACACTTCCGAATTCTAGGACACTACGAACAAATGCATTGTAGAGTATTTTAATGGTGTTGCCTCTGGCTATCCTAACCTATCGTTATAATATTAAGTATCATCTGATACAAAAGGGCTACCATTTTGTTCTGTTTTTCATGTGACAGACTTATAGATCAGCCAGATTATTTTTTAATCAATGTTGGCAGTAAAACGATTTTCAATAGTGCTAAAAAAAATGGAGCACATTTGTATTTTCGAAAGCATTATCCAGCTCAACCCACCGGCAAACCCTCCTATAAAATACGTGTCCGTTACTTACAGTTAGTCACTGAATAATCCTATCGAAGTTTGGTGACTGGGAAAATCAGTCCCGAAAAAAATCACTAGCTCCCAGACTATTACGTTGTGCCAAATTTTGTGTTGGAGTTTGGGGGAGAGGGGGGGGGGGGGCTGCGGGTGGCCTCAAGCGCCGCTGACGGATATCTTTTAGTATTAAAGTTGAATAACTTTACTTGATGTTTTTTTCTGAATTAAAGGCTTAGTAAATAATATATAAATAGACATATCTGAACAGAATTAAATTGTACAATAGACTCTTCTTCTTCTTCGTGTGCCTCTCGTCTGCAGTATTTTTTTTTAAATATTTATTCAAGAAAATATATAAGATATATTTATTGATTCTGCGTCACTTCTAACTAGGCAGAGCCTGTGCTAAGGAAGACACCAATCTTATATGATATCAATTTAAAATGTAATTTTATGAAAAAATGTTACGAAATTTTTATAGTAAAATTTAAAAAAAAACAAAATGCAACAGATTGCATTGATAATTGAAATTTATGGCGGAATTGAAATACTATTAGTGTAGCTTATAAAGAGATATTCTAACCAAAATTACACCTTATGAATTTGGCCCAACAAGGAATCTGTGTACCAAATTTGAAGTCTCTTAATCCAATATTTCGAGGACGATATATGACTAGTCTGCTCCATATTGGACCGATTTCAACCACCCTTTTAATTCTTGCCATGATCACATAATGCCTGCATACCAAAATTCAGCTCAATCGGATGAAGCGTTTGGGCGCTGTCATGAATACACACACACAGAAAAAGGTACAGGGTATTATGAATAAAAACCCCATTTATAGCATTGAGGATTTCGACAATATCAATTTTTCGCAGCTCTATTGACCTATTTCATTATTATCATTCCCTATTATTTCTATTATTGACTATTTTACAATTGCGTTTTTTTTTCCTTCTAACTTTTGGCTATTGACTATTATTATTATTACTGATTTGTTTGTATTTGTGTTTCTTCTTTAAAATATCTTGCCTTATAATAATTTGTGAAATTATCCAATATTTGTTTGATTATTTAGTACTATAGTCCACATGAAAATTCTACGAAATTAAGTAAGAATTTTGATTGAAAATATTGAAAAAAGTTTTTTTTTCTATCCTAGAGAAATGTGCGCTTGGATGTTCAACTTTCATACCTTGCAATACCGACGTTCATACCTTATACCTTAATAGGTCTATATTTAAATATAATACTTGTTATTTTTGTTAGTTTTTGACATAACCAAGTGTAGGAATTTCTATCAACTGGTTTGAATAATAATAATTTAAAAAAAAACACGCACATACACAGACATGCAGATAGACTTCAATCTGGAAATAGTCTTAATCGTGTCAGTCAGGCTCATGGATTGGTGGAAATGGATTTTTCCATTCTTATCATAGAAATTTCCCATGGCAGATCCCTTGTTGGAACAGATTGTTAATAAAATAAATAAATGTTTGTGAACCGCTGTTCTCCAGCTGACAGTGAAGCATGCAGAAACGTCAACTTGTCAATGTGTCAGTATGCATCTATCCTTCTTAGTAGCAAGGGTTCTCAACTCTTAAATATGTGATTTACTTCTTCCGATTAACCTAATAACACCTACTGCAAAGTGGTACCTTCTCGGCATATAATATTTTATATATGTATATATATAAATAAATAATTATAAAAAACACAATGATTTTGTGTCCCTTCTAACTTTGCAGCGCCTGTTCCAAGGAAGACAACAATTTTATATAATAGCAAGTTAATATGTACCGGGATATTATGAACTGGTGTTTTTTACGTATTGGTTTTATAATCTAAGGCAAATTATTACGAAATTATTTTAGTAAATTAAAAAAAACGAACGAAATAATCTTTAAAAAATCCTAATAATCATTAAATAATAAAATAAATCCAAATATAAAATATTACATAATGAAATAAAAATCCGAATTCGCAATGGACATTATTTTTTTATTTTATTTATTTATTCTGGATAGGCAGCTTTGCTGATATGTCTAGATCAGATCTTGTAAAGCTAAACAATATTAACAATATACGTATAAATAGGCAATATAAACAAGTTTTTAGTTACAATACAATACAATATAATCAACTATTCCAGTAGATAGGCATTCCTACACTTGGCTGCGTCACAAAATTAAATGCTTAAAATTTAATTATTAAAAACATAACTATCATGATAGTTGTCATGGCTGTAATATTATATTCAATATTACCTACTTACAAATAATCAAAATATACTAATGTCATTAAATAGTAAGAGAGAATAATATATTAAAATAGAAATGCAAATTCTTTGTAGAATAATCAACGTAAAATAATTTTATTGTCAATCCAGCAATATGCCTTCGTATTTTTTAAACATAAAAAGATGTATACTAATTTATATGAGAATAAGGATGTCAGCTATCATAACACCGTTATGTTCAAAATTGTACAAATTTTAATGTACAAATCAACATGGAAAATAAACTCGGAATTTTCAAACTCCCTTATACCATAAATTGGGTTGTTTACAACATTACACATCGAGTCTGTTTTTAAATTGATTGACAGAGCTTGCACTGATTACTTAAAATAATATTTTTTTTCTCATGTCCACTAATCTATTTTGCAAAACGTTCTTAACCCTTCGAGTAGCGGCAAAATTTCATGGCAGACCGTGGCAATTTATTGGCATTTCTTGCAATATCGCCGCGCTCGACAGACAAGTACTATAACTATGGAACTACTATAGCAATCATTAAAAAGAATAACTACAATGATCTCATTGATATTTCGTATATAGAATATTGAAATCTCATTTTGTAAAACAATTAGATAATTATGAATAAGAATAAATAGGTCGTCGAAGAATTGCTAGGTAGAAGCGTAAGAAAAATTATGAATAAAGAAGAAATAATAAAGTCGAAAAAGTGAAAAAAACTCGGCATTTCTAACTTGTACTTGTCGTACGGAAAAATACGGAACCCATCACTATTTAGAAATTGTAAATACTATCGTGACCTTTACTAGATTCAATATCAAAGGTAATATTTCGTTTTGCTTATTTACATACAAAAATATTTAGATATAAGCTCATAAACATCAATAAAAATTTTGATGATTTCTCGGAAAAAATAAATAAATATGATGTTTGACAATGGAATTTCACCAGAAATATCCGCGAAATGACGCGCAAAATTATTCTAGCGGCCGTCTATGTATCTATGGTAATAAAGAAATATTTAGTATGGATTTTAGGATGCGTTCGAATTAGAAAATAATATTACTTTGCACTCCGGGAGCAAGCCGCCAATATTGGTCGTTACGTAGTCAACGGTGTTCTGATGTGCAACCAAATTTGGTCGTTACGTAGCCGAAGGGGACGATAAGATTTAAATTTTGTATGGTTGAGGTTTTTGTGGTGACCTCGAAGATTTGTGCTGATATTGAATTTGTAAATATTCTCTAACCCAGGTACTTCGTAATAATGTGTTAGAATTTTATGTCTCTATCAGGTCCCCTCTTCGTTTTATTTGTTTGAGAGTAGTCATTCCAAGTAATTCCAAGCAATCTTCATAATTCCTATTCTTCAGGTCCACCGAAATTTTGGTTGCCATTCCAGGACATCTACATCTCTGCATAAGTAGGGGTTCCTATACTGAAGAATAGGCCTCACACATGCCTTGTGAATCTTGGCGAAAACCTCTATTGACAGATCTTGAAAAGCCTTTCTTATTAGATAGAGAGTAGAGTTGGCTCTTTCAGCAATTGCAATGAAGCATAACTTTTGTTTTATCCAAGTTTATCTGAGGACCCACTTGTTGGGACGCCTCGTTGAGGCCGTTGAGCATTTTCTGGAGTTCCTTCAGCGCCTCTGCCATATTTTATATTTTAAGATTATGGCTGAATTATGTCAGAGAACACATACAGCAAAAAATCAAACCGCGCCCGGTTGTTAGTCCAAAGTTCGTCTTTCACCCGCAGAAGAGTAATATATTTTTTCTTTTTCTTGCAGATGTACGGTGGTTCTATACAATACGCGGAAGAACCGGCAGCACCACATGGTCAGCCCGTCGCGGAAGACCATCACCTGCGTGGCCTTCTCCTCGGACGGCCGCTACCTGGCCACGGGCGAATGCGGCCACTCGCCCTGCGTACGCGTCTGGGACCTGCAAGACCCCTCCTCCGGCGGATCGGGAGGGGTGCAAGTGGCCGAGTTCCCAGGACACAAATTCGGAGTCAACTGCGTGGTGAGCATCTTGCTGTCGTGTCTATCATTCCTCTTTCCAGTCACAGATGACATATGGAATTTTACTGTGGGGAAATGCTCTTGGGTATTGACGTATTTTTGTTTTATGAAAAAGGGACACACAGAACACTAACAAGAAGAACGCATTGCGGGCCAATCTTTGCAGGGTAGGGTATTTTATTATTATTATGTTTTACAGACAGATTGTTGATATGTCCGAACGATTGTTGATATGTCTGAATCATTGTTGATTTGTCTGAATTTAACACTGATTTTATTTACAATATTTTAAGAAATGTACATCTAGTTTATTTTTAAAGCAGGTAAACTGTTGAACTGGCCCACAGTCCAGTTTGCTAGGAAGTGTTTTCTGGGATTGGTGTGAAATCTGTGACGAGTCCTCACAGATGATGCCTGTAGTTCTGCTTAAAGATATTGTTTATTTGATTATGTGTAATAATAGGTCTAAGGTTAATATAATATAATATCTACATATAAACAATACTCTCCAGAGTATTATTTAAGTGAAGACAACTCAGGGCAATTATAGCATACATCGAGGATCTTATACGTCTCGATTAGGTCACTTTTGATCCGATGGCCCTCGAGTGTGGGCAGTTACAATCTGCGGAGTCTTTCTGAGTATTCTAGTATTTTAAAACCCATTGGCATCTTGGTCGTTTTGATATTGCTTTAGTTACATTCCTTTCCAAGTACACTAGGTATAATAATGATTATCTTCATTAACTTCCTTCCTTCTGAATATTGCATGTATGCAGAAAACACCCAAGTATTCCTCTTTTTCGTTACCATGACGCTAACTCTGCGATAATCAAAATGAATAAAGACCTCTTTATTTTATCAGATTAGTCGACGAGGCATAGGCTTGAACTAAACATGAGCTGGCAAAATTTAGTTCCTTCCCAGACATTACTATTGATCAAGCAGCAATCTCTTGAGTTGGTATCACCCGTGTGGACTGGATATTGGATGAGCATTTTCTTTTCGAATTTCACATAAAGCGCAAAACTCAGTATTGCTTCTCTCGCCTGAAATCTCTATAAAATCAGAGATTATCTGCATACGGATATGGATAGGATTCGACGCAGCCAGACGGATATAACTCAGCGCATCCGTCTGGATCCGTCGGCATCCGGTGGAGCCAGTTGTTGAGGTCCCCTTTACTATAGGTAAGAAAATCATTAGGGACTGCTTGGAGCAGGAACGTCGGGCATCCTGGGAACAGAGCCAAGAATATCGCCAGGCAAAGGCCATGATGGAGCAACCACTTCCTAAGAAAACCAAGGCCCTACTTGACATGAACAAGTGGAACTTTAGAACCGCTATCGGTCTCCTCACCGGGCACACGACACTTAGAGCACATGTATTCAACCTTGTCTTGACCGAGAGCAAGGACTGCCGAATATGTGGCGAAGAACCTGAAGACAGCATAAACATTGTTGGTTGCTGCCCAGGCGTCGCCGCAGAAAGACATAGTTTACTGGGACGAGCCTTTCTTGAACCCAGCGATCTGCCCAACTTGAAGGTCAGTGATCTGTATGGACTGGTAAGCAGTACGGGGCTTCTAGCAGACCACTAACCCAACCACAAAGTTACAAAAGATCTTATAGATTCAGGTGACATCAAGGGCTGGAGACAAGTCCCCCACTCCGTTTACTACTTCTGTTACTACTGCCAGGATGGTGTTGGTTGAGAGAGTACATGATATAATCATTATGGAATATACAACATATTGTTTTTTTTTCAGGCATTTTCCATCTCCTCAAAGTACCTGGTATCGATTGGCTCCCAGCATGACATGATAGTGAACGTTTGGGACTGGAAAGCGAATCTTAAACTCGCCTCCAACAAGGTCTCCTCCAAGGTCAGGGCTGTGAGTTTCGCGGAGAATGGGAGCTATTTCGTCACCGTCGGAAACCGTCATGTCAAGTTCTGGTACCTGGAGTATTCGAGAAGTGCAAAGGTGAGGAAATCTTATTCTGTCTACTTACTGTGTGTGGTCTTGGAGACGTACGACCAGGTGGGCAAAAAAAAATAAACTGTTTACTTTTTACACTAACATACAACACTGAAGTACTCATATATGTTTGTTGAAAAGTTAAATGACAGCAAACTGACAAACGTATTTATAGGTTAGGAATTACTATTTTAAATAAAACATTATTATTAGGCCAGACGACCAAAAGCACTAATCATGAAAATCGGAAAACCCGTACGAATAATGTGCAAAATACACAAAACAGCAATTTTTGTTACAATTTGATTCTTGTTATGACAGGCTTAGACCAGAGTTAGTGTAGGATTAATATATTTTTTGACTATCCTCCGTGGACTGTTAGAGTAAAACACTCAGTTATGGATCGTTTTTTAAGATTGTACGGTCACTGCGAAGCGTCGAATGCTTCAAAATAAAACATATCAGCTGACTGATGCTCTTTTTATTCCATCTACTATTTGAGAGGGAGACCCTGAGCCGCATAGAGTGCAACCCATTGAAATGACTGTTAGGAGCTTTAGAGACGTCACCTACAACAGGTAAACCCGTCACCCCAGGAAGGTATAATGATATGGAATCGTTCAACAACCACCCCTGCTTCATAGGAAACTGCATGATGTTGCAATACTATACAATCAACTACTCCAGTAGGCAAGCATTCCTACACTTGGATGCGTCACAAAATTAAATGCTAAAAAAAATATTATTTAAAACAACTATCATGATAGTTGTCATGGCTGTAATATTATATTCAATATTACCTACATACAAATAATCAAAATATACTAATGTGATTTAATAGTCAGGGAGAATAATATATTAAAATAGAAATGCAAATTCTATGTAGAATAATCAAAGTAAATTTATTTTATTGTCAATCCAGCGATATGCCTTCGTATTTTTTTTAAAATGATTAGATGTATAATAAATTATATGAAAATTAGAATGTCTACTATCATAATACCATTAGGTTTAAAATTTTACAATTTTCATTGATCATCAACATGGAAAATAAACTCAGAATTTTCAAACTCTCTTATACCATGAATTGCCAAACGCCCCCGATTATTTGTCGGAGTGCCCACTTGCACCCGAAGGTTATCCCCGGGGGAAACTGACCCACCTGCTCACTCAGTGGCAGGGAAACAAGAGTCCTTACTAGGTTCGAACTTCTACGAGAAGGCTACCGGATAGGGGCTGAACCGTGAGTTGGACTGACCCAAAAACAAGTGGGTCTTAGCGACCCAACTGCTTGAGAGCCATTAGCACACTGTTAGGAGCTGTCTGTCCAAAACGATACGACTCGAGACAGACTCTTTCTTCGCCGAAGAGTTGCCCCTTCGAGGGGGTTATTAACATTTGAATGCCAACTGCAAATTCCCTTCATCATGCTCCTAAACATGCGCAAACATCTTAATTCTAAAGCACTCATAATTCTCGACGTATGTATGTCCGTTATTGTTTTTCTTTTTATTTTAACCCAAAAATTTTGCAACACTGATGGCAATCCATTCGAAAGATCCCATATTAAAAAAACATGGCCGTTTTCGAATTGGGTGCTATTTCTGTTAGGCAGAGAACTTTTCTACCTAGCTGTGTAATATCGTGATTGGTCCGACCACCGATTGGTGAGTTCCATTTATATTTATTTATTGTTTATTTACAGTACAAAGAACCAGTGCCGCTGATGGGTCGTTCTGCGATCCTCGGCGAGCAGCGGAACAACGACTTCTGCGACGTTGCCTGCGGTCGGGGAGAAGGAGCCGACAACACTTACGCCATCACTAAGTCTGGTCTACTCTGCGAGTTCAACAATAGGCGGTTGCTTAAGCAATGGGTTGAACTTCGGGTAAGTTATCTCTGATATAATAATAATGAAACACTTTATTTATTGAAACAAATTAGCAAGTTTATTGGGTTAAAGCATTATCTTACAGCTAACCTTAACCTAATATGAAAACACGCTTTGAGTAAATTTTAAATAAAACTATTATTGAAATTACTTATAAAGGCAGCATCATATCAAATGTATCTAACATTAAAATCCAACAGAAAATTAAACATCATAAAATTACATTTAAAACAACCAATAAACTTGTAATGACTCAGGAAGTAGTTTCCCGTACCAGTCCAACCTTTTTTATAATAAGATTACATTGTGTGTCAGGGGTCTTAGAGACGTTCATTTTAGGAAAAAGATCCAGGACATTCTTATTGAGACCCCAATTTATTGTATTAGGGTTTTTGACCGTATTGAATTTCCCAATCTTTCTTGATTCCTTTTATTATAATAAAATATATGTAAAAAAAATCTTGACCATATCCAATCATTTTGATAATCAGAGATGGATTATATTAATACAATTTGTATTGACTACCTACTTCTATTGCGACATTTCTATTGTTGTAATTTTACAATTGTAATATTTCTAATTTGGCTATTTTATAACTGACTATTCGTTTTTATATTTTGGCTATTTGTATTTTTCATCTATATCTACTTAAGTATTTTAGCACCTCAAATAGTTTTTTAGAAGACCCTATATTTTTATTGTAAATTTATTTAATATTTGTTTTTTTTCCGTTTAAAAATAATTATGAATCTGTATAAAAAAATATTATACCACATAAGGTATAAATAAAAAGAATTTGACTATGCCAAGAGTAGGGATTCCTACCAACTGGTTTATTTTATAAAATAAAATAAAAATAAAAAAGGAGGAGGGGAGGGGACGAGAGAAATGTATGAGCGCATGTTAAAGTATTATTTAAGCCTGCATTTAAAGCAATACAAACTCGGTGCTGTCCTTTCACATGTAAGTTAAGCATTCCAGAGACGAGCTCCATGTACGGAGAGGAAGTGTGGGTAGAAATCTCACTGCAATCAGGGATCGAGAGCAGTAAGTCGTCCTTAGATCTTAGAGGACGCCCGTTATCTGATAGAGCATTTGCCCTACTTATGAGATAGCTCGGAGCGGCTTCCTCCGAGATTCTGTAGAGCAAACTGAGGACTCTCGTATCTCTCCTTTCTCGGATTGCCAGCCAGTGACGATTTTTTTTTTTTTTTGCCCACAAGGCATATGCCCTTTTCTGGAACCCACCTTGTTGCCTATTGGCACCATCTTCTAGGTGGGCATTTGTAGCATCACACAGTCAAACACTCAGGCGGTCACCCATCCCAGTATTGACCGCACCCGACGCTGCTTAACTTCGGTAACAACAAGTAGAACCGGTGTCAACGTGGCTACGGACGCTACAACGGATTCCTTCTGGACTCCGTAATATGGTCATAAATAAAGGTTATTGCAAAATCACATTTCGAATGCCTGTAGAGGAGACATTCGTTGACACACTGGAAGCTTTATTTACACTGTGCTTTTCCTCCAAGCCAGAGCCGACCTTTTAGACCATTTTCCCCTGCTATTTTAGATGAAGACGATAGATAAGCCATCTTAATGATCATTTTTCTTTGTTTTTAGACTACTTCGGCCAACTGCATGTCGGTGGGATCGCAGTTCATTTTCATAGGCTGTGCGGACGGACTGGTTCGATGTTTTAGCCCTTTAACTTTAATGTACGTGACGACCTTGCCTCGACCTCATTATTTAGGAGTGGACATTAGCCTTGGCATGAATATTACGTAAGTAATTGTAATAGATCTTTATATAAAATATCTGCTATATAAAAATGGAAAGAGGCTACAACGAGAAGGGCATTCTCTCTCCTAAGCATTTTGAAATGACTTTAGTAGATATGTTTGTTTGTTTCTACTCTTTATTGTGATATTTCACAATGGCCGGGTTTACTATCATAAAACAATCTCTTAAGGTTGGTTGCTGATGGTATCCATTAGGTTTGCGCATCAACTCTGCTCCGTGCATCTGCAACTGCTCAAATCGAGACGGTGGGCGCATCAACTCAAGAACAACGAGTGCTCCGCAGTTTTTATTCGAACGTTGAGCAACCATGTCGGTCGCCAGAATTTATTTTTAAGTTTTTCATCCTTCGGACCTTGTTTGGGTCTATATCTCGCCTTGGATGTATAATGGAATGTGGAATTGTTGCCATTATTGATTGACTTTCCACAGAATTAATTTATCTATAAAACCTTTCATTTCATCTTATGATGATGCTTATTATTATTTATTCCTTGGCGGCGATTGGGGAGGGGGTCGCCCTCGCAGCCAATACGCTGCTGTCGGTGCCGCTGGATCTCTACTCCATTCACCATTCGCTTCCATTCTTAACGATTTTTTGCCACGTCTCGGGCATCCCTAACCGATAATCGTTGATTTTTAAGGTCGTCTTTGATGTTATTTAGCCAGGTTTTCTTTGGTGCCGATCGCTGAATTCTCCATTCTGTCGGACGGTCTCGCCAATGAAGTTTACGTGGCAAGCGATTATCGTTCATTCGGCAAACTTGGCCGAACCATCGTAGTCGACGTTTTTGTACTCCTTCTTCGATCGTTGTTACTAGATCGCATCTTTCTCTAATGGTCTCGTTTCGAATTCGGTCGCGGTAATAATGATGATGCTTATGATGAATATGATATCATATCGAATACAATATGAATATAAGCATCTTATGATTAATATGATATCAGCATATTCTCATTTTGCCCCTGTATACTTGCATTTAGTATATCAAGATGCTTAAACAAATGCCTTATGAGAGCCATCTTTGTGCACAGATGTAAAAGTTGGGCTTCCGTACCTGATAAAGAATAACTCAAAAACTTGGCCGCACACCAGGAGGAAACTTGCGGCACACCGGTTGTAAACCGGTGTAAATGTTCAATATGGCTACTTTCGTGGTATAACAGTGCGGCGGTGCACTGTAGATGGCGCTCTAAACGCGCCTGTATGGTATAAAAAAAACGAATTTTTAAATCGTATACATATATTGTTATTTTAAAATTGTCTTCATAAGGATGTCAATTTTTTAATTGGTATACAGATTTCAATACGTAATAATTACGCATTTTAATGTTCAGATAAGACTTGATAGATGTCATTCTTGCTCTCTGTATTATTTCTGAGATATTTCTGTGGCACTAATAATTGAACGTTATTATATTAATCATTGGCTAAATGATTGGATTTTATAATCAATCAGTTCTTTATAAAAAAAACATTCATTATCAATGGTATTATAGATAGTCAAATAAATTGCTATTAGTTTGGCGATCAATGCTATCAGATCCACCTGCATTTTGCCGTTTTAGAAGGGTTACCAAATCGTTCTATAGAGCTGAGCAATATAATACCATCCTACCTATATAAACGCGAAAGTTTGTAAGAATGTATGTATGGATGTTTGTTACTCTTTCACACAAAAACTACTGAATGATTTTGATGAAACTTTATAATAATAATAAACTCTTTATTTGCACTTAAAAAGTATACAAAAAAGGCGAGCTTATTGCCACATGGCAATGTCTTACAGCTAACCTAAACATAGTGGTACATGCGCGCATTGTGAAAATAAAGATTATTACATAACATACAGACAAGTGGAAGAATTTAAGACTAATAATGCCCGAGGAGAGGAAATTGGGAGAGGAACAGGAGAGAAAGGGAAGAACTGGTTACTTCTTAGAAAGGTAGTAATCCTTAAGGTGAGTCTTAAACGATGGTAAAGAAGGCGAGTTTCTTATATTTGCTGGGAGATTGTTCCAGAGTCTTGCACCATGGACACAGAAAGAATAGGAATAGAAATCACTATTATGACTCGGAATTTTTAATAAACTGTCAGAGGCTGACCGAAGTACGAGACCGTGGGAACTTAGTGGTTCAAAAAGCTCCTGGAGATAGGATGGTGTTAATTGGGTGAGTACACGATATAGGAGAGCCAGTATATGAACATTTCTTCTTTGGCGTATTGGCAACCACTTTAACTGTGCCCTATAGTCGGACACGAGATCATACTTACGTAGACCGAAGATGAATCGTATTCATACATTTTGCAAACGTTCAAGTTTGTTGAGCAGTTCCTCTGATAAATCGAGATAAGCCACATCTGCATAGTCAAGGAGAGGCAAGAGGAGAGACTGTGCAAGAGATTTTTTTGTGTCCATAGGAAGAAATCTTCTGAGTGTTTGCAGAGGGTGAAAACTAGCAAATATTTTACGACTTTATAGTAATATAGCTTACACTTCAGAATAACACATAGGCTATAATTTATAAAGATATATAGTTTTCTATCATCATTATCACAATTTTCCAGCTGGTATATAATAAATACTTCTACATAGTATTAATGTGGATAGAAAAATTATTAAGAAAAGTCTGATTATCATGTGTAAAAAAAACCACTGCTGTATGTTTTTTTTTTGTCTCCTGAATTGATTCATTTTTGCTATTTTGTTGCAGGCATATGTTCAATGTCCCACCAAACGCACGATATCCGGATGCCATAGCTCTCACCTACGATGATAGAAATCATAAACTCTCGTGCGTATACAATGATCACAGTTTTTACGTATGGGATGTCAAAGATATTATGAGGGTAAGTCTATACTTTCTTGTTATTGTTATCTTATTGTGAACTTTTACAAAAGTAGAGCATATTGGCATAATTTTCCATTGCAGATCCTTTCTTTTGAACATGATTTTCTAAGCGGTAACCGTCTACCGAAACCGTGGAGTGTGTCCTCCAATTTTTTTTTTTATATCTCCCAACCACTTAGTTTATTAACACGCTTTTATTAGGTCGACCTGTATGTAACTAACTATGTAATGGAATCTAAGGTAACTAATTTAACCACCTTCCAAGGATCGTAGCGTCATGAAAATTGGCAGCTATATGTAGTTCTGATGACAATACAATAATATGGTACTGTCGAACTGATCTAATGATGGAGTCGGAAGATATGAACTGGAACTTCATGATGGAACATCGTATCATAGCTGTGTTTGGACTTGTTAGAAAAGTCTTGGAATGAACTTTGACCACGATTAGGTTTCAAAGTCTGATGATGAAGCTGGAAGATAGGCACTGGCATTCCATGATGGAATATCGTATCATAGCCGCGTTTGGACTTGTTAGAAAGGTCTTGTAATGAACTTTGACCACGATTAAGTTTCAAGGAACTGGCATTCCATGAGGGAATATTGTATCATAGTCGTGTTTGCACTTCAGGTTTCAAGGTTATAACAAACCTTTTTTGGTTTTTACGTGCATTTATAAAAGCGTGTTTTTAGTGTTTTTTTTAAACTATTAATTTATTATTATTTTTTCTACTCGGTATCATGCATTATTGATAAAATTAAATTATTATTCTTGCAGATTGGAAAATCGAACTCCGCTTTGTACCACTCTGCGTGCATCTGGGGTGTGGAAATGCTGCCATCTGACTCCTCAGATTTAATGCCCCAGGGTAGCTTTCTGACCTGCAGCAGTGATGATACGGTGCGCGTTTGGAATCTCAACCAGGCTGTTGTGCAGGCCGCCGACAACAGCACCATCTATAAAGGAAATATTTACAGTAATGTGAGTACATTATTATTATTCGCAAAACACAAAAAGTAGTCAGTCGATTGACTTGTTTTGTGTCTGTTTTGTTTTGTGACTGTCTAGTGAAATGTTTTAACAGATCAAATCAAATCAAATCAAAATGTTCTTTATTCATATAGACACAATTAAATATTATTTTTAATTTATGTTCTTATGATGCGTCCAAGCCTTACTCCCTGATGGTAGCTGGTTAGATCCGATCAGACCTCTCGCTGAATGACCGGAACGACCATTATTTCATCTCCGCTCGTTGCGGAGAGGGCGTGAGACTCCTTTGATTATAATTAGTGGACTGTACAATAATTACTCACGCCTTTGTTCTTCTTCGATATCCTGAGTCGAAACTGCGATTTTCCCCTGGGTATGAGGATGATGGTGATTAGGAGAGCAGGTCATTGACGAAACCTTGCACTGAATTTTAATGTCTTTATTTGATTCAAGGTACACGTACACATCAATCTCGATACACGACTGAACACATTTCCAACATTATTGCCCAGAGTTAATATGAATGTCTATTTTATACGAGCTAAGACAGTTTTCCGATCGGCCACCTATTTGCGGCGCTCTCAAAATCTTACTGACTGACTGACGAGTTCAGCGTCAAAATACAGCTGACCAACTCGTCTATGCCCCCTGGTCCGGGATTGGCTATACTCGGCACCGGCTAGCAACAAAAAAATACATACCACCCCCCTTCGAAGACATGAGGGCGTGTGAAACTTAGGCTTAAATGTGTTTTCAGAAAATCTTAATATTTCAAATTCAAACATAATATGCTAGGTTCTATCAACTGTCTAAAATAACTATAAAGATAATATCAGCTACATATAACGAGCGAGAAACGTTTTAATTTAAATTGTACAGGCAAGTTTTAACATAGACTTATTCTAGCGTTAATTTTATTTATAAAATATGTTATGTGAAGGGTCCGTCGCTTTCTCAAGTACTCGAGTGGGAGACACAATACTTTTATAGCGCTTCAATCGCATATTTTGGTTTTTGATTATGGCCCCTTTAAAGACCACCCCAGAGCACCTACCCCTCCGCTGCCGCCAATAATTTACGGCTCTTGTTTCTAGACGGACCTTTTTTTTTTCTTTTTCCAGGCGGACGAGACAGTTTACCAGCTGATGTATGGCTTCCTTGGTCTATTGTTATTATGCCACTGTTAGACCCTCGGCCGTCGTAATTTCTGAACCCTCATCCCTTTCTCAGAACCCCGGCCTTGCCCCATTCGAGTATGTAATATATTAACCATATTTTAATCTCGGGGTGGCCTCCACGCCGTTTGAAGTTTCTTTATTGGACGAATTATCTGGTATTTATTTAAAATCTGTAAAATTTATTTATAGCACGACTGGCTTCCGACAGGTTAACCTATTTTTAATTTTATTTTTAATATCTAACTAATCGAGGAGTTTATGTAAATCATCCATTTTCCCCCCTTTTGGCATCTTTGTTTGTCGATTCGATGCCAAAAGCTTCTTAAGATTATTTACATTACTATAAGTTGTTTTCCTTACTTATTCAATAATAACCTAATTTTATGTTCTTATTTCTGCACTTCCGTGGTCAGCCTAACTAATTTACCTATTGTTCTACGATAAATCTTGCCTCCTGCCCTGACATCTACTCTCCTTACGACTTTCTGCTTGTCCGGGTAAATCGCCTCAATTCGTCCCCGAGTCCATTTACCCCGCTCCATGGAGGGATCCAGCAATAGTACTAGGTCTCCGACCTCCAGAGATTTTTGCGGGACCTTCCACTTAGGTCGTTGCACCATCGTAGGTAATACCTCGCGCTTCCACCGGTGCCAAAATGAATCTGCCATCGCTTGTGTCTGTACCCATTGCCTCCTGCTGTTTACCTTATCGACCTCATATTCCCCCATGGCTGAAGTTCCCCCTGCATGTCCTAGTAGCAAGTGATTAGGAGTTAGGGGCGCCTCGTCTCGACTATCATCGGTGACGTGTGAGATCGGTCTCATATTCAGAATTAACTCCACCTCGGCTAGTAAAGTTCTCAGAACCTCCTCCGGTGGAGCTCTTTCCTTTAACACGGCTTCTAAAGCCCTCTTGGTCGATTTAATCATTGATTCCCAACCGCCTCCATGACTCGGTGAAACAGGCGGGATGAACTTCCACGTAATTTGTTCATTACTGAGGCGATCTCGAATTTCTTCGTTATTGATTTCGGAAACCGCTTTTTTCAATTCAACGCTCGCTTTCTTAAAACTCGCGCCATTGTCTGACATAATGATTTGCGGTTTACCGCGCCTAGCTATGAATCTACGTATTGCTTGCATAGCCGAGTTTGTGGACAGGTCGTGTGCCAATTCTATGTGAGACGCGCGGCTACTTAAACAAGAGAATAATAAACCATAGCGCTTTTCAGGCCTCCTGCGCACCGTGACGTACATAGGACCCCAAAAATCAACGCCAACCGACGCGAAACACCTAGAATGTGCATTGATACGTTCAGCTGGTAGCTGACCCATTATCGCGGTCATTGGTTTAGATTTTCGCATAGTGCAAGGTACGCATTGAAATATAAGTTTTTTTATCGTGGCTCGCGCGCTTATTAACCAGAATCTCTGACGTAGGACAGAAAGTACTAGCTCTATTCCGCCGTGCGCAGTCTCTTCGTGCGTTCTTTTAATCAATAATTGAGTATATAAATCTCGGCCGTCGAGTACCATAGGGTGTTTGGTATCGTACGATACCCCGGGAGCGTTATCAATTCTCCCGCTGATTCGAATTATACCCCGTTGGTCGACATGCAAATTGAGACCGTGCAGCCTGCTATCTTTCGACAAGATCCTTTCCTTTTTTATCATATCAATTTCCCTGTTAAAACACCTCACTTGAGATTCTTTTATGAGAGCGAGTTCAGCGCGGCCGATATCTAGCCCGTCCAAACCGCCCAGTTCTGCCTCTTTCTTATGTTTTTGACAAAATTTCATTACATAGGCCATCGTACGTACGATTCTACGATGTTGTGAGAATCTACCCACGTTTATAAGGCTAGTCGGTTCGGTTCTCAGCGCGAGGACGGCTATTGGTTTAAACTCGAACGCTTTCTTCTCACTTTCGTTTGGCTGTGGCGGTATTTCAGCTGGCCACTGGTCCCGCCGGCCGCGTAAAAAATTTGGCCCGTTCAGCCAACGGCTGTTCGACGACATATCGATTGTTGTTACGACGCGGGTCGCGTCATCTGCCGCATTGCTTTTCCCATCGAGCCATCGCCATTCAGATGGTTGCGTTAAATCGTCCAGGGCCCCTAGTCGATTTGCCACAAACTGTTGATGGTTTTCACTCTGAGATCTTATCCACCACAAGACGTTAGTGGCATCGGTCCACAGGATCTTTTCATGAATACCTATAGCTTGTTCCTTTATAATTTTGTCTGCTAGCTGCGCCCCCAATAGCGCCGCAGTCAGCTCCATTCTAGGTATAGTCAGTCCCTTTAGCGGCCCTACTCGAGTTTTACTCGCAACGAATGACACGATTATTTCTCCGTTTCCTCGCTCAATTCGTAAATAAGCGACGCCACACATAGCTTGTTTTGACGCATCACAAAACACGTGTAATTCTCTTTTTTCGGTAGGATCGCGGGTTGTACCCAGATGCCTCGGGATCCGCACCTTTTGAGCCATTTGCAGTGTTTTCAGCCAGTCTCTCCAGCTATGGAGTACTTCTGGTGGAACCGGTTGGTCCCAGGTCACGCCACTCGCCCATATTGACTGCATTATGACCTTTGCCCTCAAAGTTATGGGGCTCAGCAAACCTAAAGGGTCCCATAATGACATAATGAGCCTTAACGCCTCTCTCTTAGTGGGAACCCCGATTCCTGTCTTTAAATTATCGCCCAGTTTTTCCATACGAAGGTTAAAAGCCAGCTCATCGGTCGCCGGCATCCACACTAAACCAAGTAAACGCTGAGCACCAAGTTCGTTTTTCTCTAGCGCAATCGTCTTGTTGCCGCATTCTTCCCGCTGCAAAACATCCAGTACTTCGGGATCATTGCTCGCCCAGCCGGTCAATTTAAAGTTACCTTGCTCATTGATCCAATTAATATCTTTGATTAATTTCCGTGCCTCTGTCGCCGTTTCTGCTCCATGAATAAGGTCGTCCATATAAAAATTATTAATTATAGCTGCTGCAGCCTCCGGATATTGATCTCGGTATCTCTCTGCGTTTTTAATACGCACAAATTGGGCTGAGGCGGGGGAGGAACGAGACCCGAATATTAGGGTTCTCATCCGAAAGGTTATGGGTTCGATGTCTTTACGGTTACCTCTCCAAAGAAATAGTTGTCGGTAGCTATCGTCTTCCTTTATCCGTATCCGTAAAAACATATCGGCGATGTCTGCGGTAAACCCGATCGCGTGTTCGCGAAACCTGCCTATTATTCCTACTATATTATTGAAATAATCCGGGCCGGGCAGTAGTTGTGTATTTAAGGACACCCCGTGCACTCGTGCAGCGGCGTCGTGAACAATTCGCACCTTCCCCGGCTTGGCGGCATGGCTCACCCCAAGGTGAGGGAGAAACCAAATATTTTCACGCCCCGTCAAACCGTCCGGAGGTACTTCTTCGGCGTAGCCCGCCTTTATATACTGACTCATTCTTAGGCAATATGCTTTTTCATATTCCGGGTCTTTTTCCATTTTCTTTTCCACTGAGTTCAACCTCGCGAGCGCGAGCGGTCTACTATCAGGTAGTCGTCTTCGGTCATCGTTCCATAATAAACCAGTTGTCCAAACACCGTCTTTTAGAGAAGTGGTTGCTTCCAGTAATTCTTCTGCCCTATTTACGGCCGCCGTTTTCCTTTGTTTAGCGGGCCACATTTGCTCTAGATTAATATTTTCTTCTAGCAAAGCGTTTAGTAACGAATCATCGCTGTTTCCATTAATGCAGAAATTATAAACCGTCTCTTTCGGGCTATTAAACGAACTTCCCCCGATCGGTACCCAACCTAACTTTGTTTGTGATAGGTGTAACTCGTTGTTTATGCGCGAAACATTACGCGAAACCATCAGGTCTCCGCAGTCCGCTCCTAGTAATAATTTAGGTTGCACGCCGATCAGCTGTTTTGCCTCGTACGCGGCAACGACCGCCCGCCGTGTTCCTTTGCCTGAAAAACACTTTAACGTCGGAAGGTCCAAATTTTTCACGCTATATCCTCTCACTTCAAAAGGCCGATTACTCAATGCGCCCTTAATTGTAAAGTTTACAGCCTCTGCATCTTGCGTAGTGACTCTCATCCCTTTCACTCCGGCAACTTCTATCGAGCTTCTCAAACCCCCGATTCCTAATTCTTTTGCTATTTCCTGATCTAATAGCGTGATCGTGGAGCCGCTATCAAGAAGGGCGTATATACTCTTTTCCCCGCAAGGTCCTATTATTTTAATAGGTAATACTTGTAAAAGTACTCCGTTATAAGCTACGGTATTTGCGACAATATCCCGTTGCCCGTCTGCATTTACCGTACTTCCGTTTTCGTTCGTCGCCTCTGCGCTGCCCGTCAACAGAAAGTGAAACTTGTTTTTTGGATATTTTTTATACAGCGGGCAATTATGGCGGCTATGAGCGGTCGCGAGACACTTAAAACATACCCTTGCTTTTTTTGCAGCGTCCCAGCGTTCGGTAAGTGAAAGTGCTTTCAGCCCTTCGCAACGGCTGATATAATGTTCGCCTTTACAATAAGCACATTTTGGGGAGTTTTTGTTATGAACGTGCATTACGTAATTTTTTCGAGGGACCTCTTTGCCTCTCTTCTCTCGCGGTCTTTCCTCTCTCCTTCCCGAGTCCCCGGCGCTGATTCCGGCGTCTAGTGCCCTTACCGCCATCTCTTCTAGCCACCTCGCGAATTGAACTAATGCTGGGTCAGATAATCCTGATTTGTTTCTATCTCCTACCCAATGTATAACTAAGTTCCTTGGCAACTTTGATACTAATGTCGTAAGCAACTCCGGGTTACACAAATGCTCGGTTTTATCCAAAGAACGTACTGTCGCCACCAAGTTTTTTACCTGACATGCGAATCTTAAGAGTTCTTCAGCATCTAAACCTTCTCTAAGTTCTCTTATTTTCCTTATCTCGGCTAAAGTGCGTTGTAATATTACGTTCCCATTACCGAAAAGCAATTCTAATGACTTCATGATTTCTCCTACATTTTGGGGAGCCATCAATAATCCTGATACACTGTCGCGAGCCCTACCTTTAAGAGCAGTTTGTAATCTTAATAAATTCTGTTCATCACTTAATTTTAATATCTCTGTTGATTGAAAAAATATGGATTTAAACGCTATAAAGTGTAACGGGTCTCCCGAGAAGGTTGGTAATTCTTTATTAAATTGCGGTTTTAAAGAAGCGACTGAGATTAAGCGACTTACCCTTTCGATAAATTCTTCCCCGGTCTCCGTAGTTGCGCCAGCCTTTGAGCTGGCCGCCCCCCGTTGATCGCTCGACGTCTTCTCAGGTGCGATAAGTGCGGCGGCTCCCGCCGCCGGACTCACCGCCCTGTCTCGCCTTGCGCCTTCCGCTTGCTCCCGTTCGACCGCGCGCGCGGCGTCTCCCTCTGCCGCTCCTGCCGACGCGCGCGCTGCGGCTTCCGACGCTGCGTTTCCTCCCTCTGCCGTAGGCGTATGGTAGTCTGCCCACTGCGTCGTGCGTTCGGCTGCATCTCCGTCTTCGGCGAGGCTCCTCTCTCTTCCCCATGCGCTACCTCCCTCAGTGCTCCCAAATGCTTCAGATACCACTTCTAGCATTCGCAGCGCGTGCTGGCTATCGGCTTCTAGCATCTCCATTTCCGCATCGATGTCCGCTTGTCCGACGGCGTGTCGCGCCTCTCGTTTCCTCCTCTCCGCCGCCTCCTGTGACCTCTGCTTTTCCAATTCTGCGTTGAGGTCAGCCTCTTCCGCCGCGCGCTGAGCTTCCATCTTCTTCTTTTCCGCTGCAACCTTAGCCCGCTGCCGTGTCACTCTTCTCAATTCCTCTGAGGCATCTTTTATCTCCTGCATCCTATCGCTCCTTTGGCTGCTTCTCGATGCTGCATGAGATCCGTTTACAGAACTCATCTTGGATTTTTTGAGTAATTTATTTTTTCCGAAACAGGAACTATTGTAATATCTCTTCGTCACATTCGGCTGCGAATGACCACTTATGGTTAGATCCGATCAGACCTCTCGCTGAATGACCGGAACGACCATTATTTCATCTCCGCTCGTTGCGGAGAGGGCGTGAGACTCCTTTGATTATAATTAGTGGACTGTACAATAATTACTCACGCCTTTGTTCTTCTTCGATATCCTGAGTCGAAACTGCGATTTTCCCCTGGGTATGAGGATGATGGTGATTAGGAGAGCAGGTCATTGACGAAACCTTGCACTGAATTTTAATGTCTTTATTTGATTCAAGGTACACGTACACATCAATCTCGATACACGACTGAACACATTTCCAACATTATTGCCCAGAGTTAATATGAATGTCTATTTTATACGAGCTAAGACAGTTTTCCGATCGGCCACCTATTTGCGGCGCTCTCAAAATCTTACTGACTGACTGACGAGTTCAGCGTCAAAATACAGCTGACCAACTCGTCTATGCCCCCTGGTCCGGGATTGGCTATACTCGGCACCGGCTAGCAACAAAAAAATACATACCACCCCCCTTCGAAGACATGAGGGCGTGTGAAACTTAGGCTTAAATGTGTTTTCAGAAAATCTTAATATTTCAAATTCAAACATAATATGCTAGGTTCTATCAACTGTCTAAAATAACTATAAAGATAATATCAGCTACATATAACGAGCGAGAAACGTTTTAATTTAAATTGTACAGGCAAGTTTTAACATAGACTTATTCTAGCGTTAATTTTATTTATAAAATATGTTATGTGAAGGGTCCGTCGCTTTCTCAAGTACTCGAGTGGGAGACACAATACTTTTATAGCGCTTCAATCGCATATTTTGGTTTTTGATTATGGCCCCTTTAAAGACCACCCCAGAGCACCTACCCCTCCGCTGCCGCCAATAATTTACGGCTCTTGTTTCTAGACGGACCTTTTTTTTTTTCTTTTTCCAGGCGGACGAGACAGTTTACCAGCTGATGTATGGCTTCCTTGGTCTATTGTTATTATGCCACTGTTAGACCCTCGGCCGTCGTAATTTCTGAACCCTCATCCCTTTCTCAGAACCCCGGCCTTGCCCCATTCGAGTATGTAATATATTAACCATATTTTAATCTCGGGGTGGCCTCCACGCCGTTTGAAGTTTCTTTATTGGACGAATTATCTGGTATTTATTTAAAATCTGTAAAATTTATTTATAGCACGACTGGCTTCCGACAGGTTAACCTATTTTTAATTTTATTTTTAATATCTAACTAATCGAGGAGTTTATGTAAATCATCCAGTAGCTTTTAAAACTTATTTACAGATAGTTCTCTAATAGTATGAGGAAGTTTGTTATAGAAGCGTATACATTGTCCCAAAAAAGAATTGCTTATTTTGTAGAGACGAGTAGCACGTACAACAAGGTTATGCTTATGTCTAGTATTAACATTATGCGTGTCGCTTTTTTTTAAAACTTGTCCATATTCTTGTGGACATACAACAGATTTTCGTATATATATATTGTGATACAACAGTAAGAATATTTATCTCTTTGAATTTTTCTCTAAGTGAAACCCCCCGAGGACCAAGTTTATTAGAACATTGCATTCAAATACGCGCAACAAAAGTCTCCCTGCACCGATGAAATCTTCGGTGTGTTTTGATTTCATTTCATATCAGACTGAGCCACAGCGAAGCCTGACCGGGTTTAGCTAGTTAATAATAATAATAAACGGCCAAGCAGCTTAAGCTATTGTGGCCGTATCTGATTAAGTATTTTGTAGCAGTCTTTCACACTTAATGAGACCGTCCAATCTGTTTTTAAAAGTTTGGTTCTTAACGGTTCCGTGCAGCTTAGGCCTAATGGCCTGACTGTGTTTTATTAGATCCGCCTAAGTCACTGTTCAGCTCCCATCCGGTAGCCTCCTCGAAGGGGGCTAGGAACTCTGCCTGCGGCTCTAACCTAAAGTAGACAGTCCACCGTCTAGCTCTCCCAACAAGCCTTTCAGAATCCAACGCCTTAATGCACGGCATTGGAAAACAGCAGGCAGCCTCGCGCCTTCACTACCAGATTGGGCCAGATTTCTCCATCTTCCAGTCTGGTCGCGGTTTTGAAGTCGCTTACGCGGCCTCTACCTGATGTTAGCTGTAATTCAGTTCGAATTGCGATCCGTGGCGCCCTTTGCCTGTTTGTTCACACGGGATCTGGTGGCCAACGGGTTGTTTCAAGAATAGCTGACATCAGGTCAACAACTAACCCAGCTTCTTTCGAAACATGTAAGATTATTTTCAGCCTTTTTTCCCCCCACCTTCCCTCCCCCCCAGAGAACACAATCTGACGTTTTGATGTGCCAACTGCCCAGCAGCGACCGAAGGTCATACCCAGAGGAACTGAGTCATGACAGGGGAGACATAGTCCTTTCCAATTTCACCTTCTTTGTGGAGGCTACCGGATACAGGTTGAACCCTGGAGTTGAGCCGACCAAAGATAATGAGCGGGTCATATGGCCCAAACTGTACAGGAACCGTTATCTGCCTAACCGTTTCATAACCTCAAAATAGAGTTGTCAACTACAACGGACGAACCCGCCACCTCAGGAAGTTTTAACGATTGTTCTTTCTGTCTCCCGTGAAGTGAGCGCAGAAGACTTGGACAAAACAGTCCACCGTCAAGCTCACCACCGTATGTTACCCAGCGGGCTTACACTCACGCCCTTACTTCCAATTGCGACCAAATTACTCCAGTCTCTCGATTGGTTACGAGTTCGAAGTCGCTTGCGCAGTCCTCTCCCTTACGAAGCGGTGAAACGGTGTAAACCGAATTTGTCGCAGACCACGGCATCCTTTGCCCGGCTGTTCACCCAGGATCGGGTAGCCGATGGTCGTTTCAAGAGCAGTCGCCGTAAGGTCCGCAACCACCCCCGCTCTATAGGAAACAGTACTGCTTCCAGACTCCCCCGACTGTTAGTCAGAATGCACAATCGATTGGCTTACACCGCACGGTGCGCAGACCGTCCAGGAGCGCCAGAAGGTTGACTCCTAGGGGAAACTAGCCCTAAGGCCAGAGTCCTGCCCAGGCTCGCACTTCATGTGTGGAGGCCGCCGGATGGGTGTTGACCCGTGAGTGTGACCAACCATGAACAGAATGGGTCTTCGTGGTCAACTCAGCAAGGGTCCATTAGCTCCCAGTTTCATAACCTCAGTGCAGACTTGATCTTTGACTTACGGACTTCGAATTGAGCTTTGAGTGCCGACTACTTGTTGTGAGTCATAGTGAAATCCTAGCTGCCAAAATGTAGTATGGTATTGAGCAATCTGAAATCCTATATACTCAATTGCATTCTTCCTTTGTTGCAGGAACTACTTAAAGTGATGTATGTGGATCCCGATTTGACTTACTTAAAGGATGTTGATCTGACTGCGACAAACGATAAAGAAAAACCAGTGTCATATGATGGAAAGAATGGCGTTAGGTGAGAATACCAAAAATATCTACACATTCGAGTCGTATTCGTAAAGCAAGGGCCGTTTAGTCGTTAAATGATATGGTTTATGATACGTTAAATGAGAAAAGGTTTTTAATTTCAGTTTTAGTTTACTACATATCTACTTCACTTTTCCACATAATTGCCTTTCAGTTCTAAGCATTTTTCGTAACGCTGCACAGTTTCTTTAACCCCTCAGCATAGAAGTTCGCCGCCTGGGAATTAAACCAGTTTACAATACTGCCGTCGTAAATGAAAACACAGTAACTTCATTTACCGTGTTTATACAAGTTTGGTTCTTTAAAATCACGACTTGGAGTACTATAAGGCAAATTTTTCGGTTTGTCTGTCGATGGATAGTTACCGAGATACCTTAGATAAAACACAGTATTTATTTAAAAATCTGAATATTTTTATTTAAAAACAGTATGTATATTTTTTTAAGTTAAAATACAGTAACCTATTATTTACTGTGATCTTTTTTAATACCTATAAGCATTTAAGAAATATTTTTGTTTGGTTACAACACGGCTTCTTCAGATACTGTGGTTTTAGGTAAAATTTTGTTAAAAGTTAATTTATTAATACACAAATTAATCACAGTATCTCAATTACTGTGTTTAAGGTGCCTGCAGTTTTTTATTTATTTTTTAAAAAAATATTTATTTTACATGGTTAGTACACAGTAATGGGTAAAATTTACCTATAACACAGTAACCACTCAGTTACGGTGTTATAGCTTAAAAATATAAAATTTATCAAATTATATTCCTAATTAATGTGTTTTACACAATATCTAATTTAATGAATTAAACAATTATAATTTAATATATATTTTTATACAGAATTGAAGTTTTAACTATTTTTTAACATTAAAGATTAAACGAAATAATCTATATTGATTATTTGTTCATGAAAACAAATAATTAACAACTGAACTTTGACCGCATTTTTCTCAAAACGTCTTTTTTCAAGTTACTGTGTTTTCATTTACGACGGTAGAATAGCAGTCTTAAGTTCCTTGTTGAATTCAAACCGTCGTCCATTAAGTCTTCTTTTAAATACAACAAGAGGAAGTAGTGGCTAGGTGCAAGGTCGGGACTATACAAAGGGTGATCAAAAGGTCCCTAACCAAACCGTTAATTCATCGGACGCCATCAGTGCCTATAGGCATTTTGCATCGTTTAAAAGATCCGCGATTAACCGTTTCAGCCGGCCCCCCATATATATTATATAAATATATGACTAACAAGATCAATTACTAGGTAAAAAAAGGAATTCATAAAAACAACTGTCAGTATTTATTTACAAAATCGAACAAAAACTTGCAGCGCAGTTTTTTGCGTGCAAGGGCTGGCTTTCGAGCGGTTATGGCAGAGGTGTGCGGATGCGCTTTATCAAAAGGAGTCTTACATTGGACGATAGTTTCCCGTGTTGTCGACTTTGGATCGCACGTCCGAGTTTGGTGACCGTTTTGCAGTACACGTCAACTGTAATTGTTGATCCACATTCCATGAAATCCATTTACGCAAAAAGAATGTTTCACAGCGCGCAGTTCACAACTGGCGGGAGAAACGATTGTCACAGACATTATGATCTGTATTCACCGGCAGGCAAACGACTACTGAATCAAAACAATAACTGCAACTAAGGTTGTCGACTACAGCGGGCGAGCCCGTCACCTCAGGAAGTTTTAACGATTAGTCGTTCTATCTCTCTGGAGTGAGTACAGAAGATTTAAGGACAAAACAGTCCACCGTCTAGCTACGCCACAAACCCGTAAGAGGCCAACGCCTTAACCGCGAGATAGCCGGGAGTGTTATCCGGCGGGCCTACACTCACGCCCTTATTTCCAATTGTGACCAGATTACTCCGGTCTCCCGATTGGTTACGAGTTCGAGGTCGCTTGCGCGGTCCTCTCCCTTACGAAGCGGTGAAACGGTGTATACCGAATCTATCACGGACCACAGCGTCCTTTGCCCGGCTGTTCACGCAGGATCGGGTAGCCGATGGTCGTTTCAAGAGCAGTCGCCGTAAGGTTCGCAACCACTCCCGCTCTATAGGAAACAGTACTGCTTCCAGACTCCCCCGACTGTTAGTCAGAGTGTACAGTCGATTGGCTTACTCCGCACGGTGCGCAGACCGTCCAAGAGCACCAGAAGGTTGATCCCAGGGGAAAATAAACATAAGGCCAGAGTCCTACCCAGGCTCGCACTTCATGCGTGGAGGCCGTCGGATAGGGGTTGACCCGTGAGTGTGACCAACCCTGAACAGAATGGGTCTTCGTGGCCAACTCAGCAAGGGCCCATTAACTCCCAATAACAACAATAACTGCATTGGGTATCGTAAATAGCCGCTAGATGACCCTGCATGCGTGAAACTGTGTTCAAACACACCGATATTTAAATATAATCCAACGGCCCTTGTTGCGGGAAGAAAGATAAAATAACGGGCAGGCATGATGATGATAAACATCACAACAAATAATGTGTCGTCATGCCTAAAATTCCGTGCACTTCAAATTCCCCAACCTAAAAATATTATTTATGGCAGTAAGTGCACTTAGCACACAATATAGGTATACCCGGATTAGCTCCACTAAAAGCGGGAGCTAATGGATGTTAAACTAAAAGTGGAATATTTACAAGCAAACGCTAAAATTTCGAAATTACACGTCAACCCGCAAATAACCTTCGCTCGCGAACAAAGGAAAACGTCGGAAAAATCCCAGCACGTGCATTTAAAAAGGGTAATAAAAACTCACCCTAAACACACCGCCGGCAAAAGGATTAAGCAACCCGTCGCCGATTGTAAAATCGACCCTCCCCGCCAGCCAGGTAGGTACAAAGAATGACTCATATTTTGGGAAGCGCCAGCTTAAATATTGGATCACTAGAAATCCACAAAATTGCTGCCATGAAAATGTCTAAATGTTTAGAATAATTTAATTTAATTTTTAGACTAAGTCCGAGCCAAATCGGCCAATAAATGGTGAAAATATTTAAATTCAACCTAAAATAGGACATAGCAATAGTATATGATTATTAAAATGTATATAATAATCATAAGTTAATATAAGTTAGAGTTTAAGGTCGTATGTACACTCTTAACTTAGTAAAATAGTATACAATATTATAGTACATTAGCTTTACGGAAACGACATATAACAACGCGTCGGTCGGCGCCCGCGGGCGAGGCGGGGTGCAACCCGCCCCACCACTGGGCCGGCCGCAGCGGTCATACCTATATAAGGTCGGTTACCCGCCGATATCGGGGCAGATCATTTTGAGCGTGCCTTGGGCAGATCATTTAACAGTGCCTTGCGGGCAGATCACATTTAAGTGCCGGGTAGATCACACTTAAGTGCCGGGCAGATCATATTGTAACAGTGCTTTGTCGGAGATCATATCGGAGATCATATTTAAAGTAGAACTATTAGTACGTGCTTTGAAGCATAAACGCAATTACTGTAAATTCGTAAATAGTGTAATAGACTACATTTTATAGGAAATAAAACTTTAATGGCTTAGAAGCTTTTTAAAACGTAAAAATTATTATTATCCTTTTTATTAACAATACAAACCTCGAGTGCATATCCTGGAAATACTACCTACAGCGGATTAAACACGACCCGAGCGACGTTAAAAACGAGGATTTCGACAACGCCGTCCGACGTCACCTTTAGCCTTACAACCTGAAGGGTTGAGTCTGTATGTAGGCCACGCGTGGGAAGGCCCCACATCTTGGAAGCCCCCACACCTTGGAAAGACACCACAGCCCTTATCTTACGAATACGCCTCGTAGTTCGCTGATCTTCTAAGTTATCGACTTCGTTTTGTGGTGAATTTCTATATTTGGAATCATATCCCAAGCATAATAGAACATTGGTATTTAAGTCACAACTGTGCTGCCCTAGAACCTGAAGGCAAAATGGAGCCTCTCTGGTTCGTTCGTTAACAAGTCTGGGCCGGGTTAGCACAGGTCTTTCCTAAAATATGCTGCCTGGATGGCCTTATCCTTCGCTTCTTGTAGGTTCCTGTGTGTAATAAGGGTTGACACCTGCAAGCAGGATAGGAGGTGGTCTTCATCTTTCAGCGTTCCACAGTTGCATATTGGATTCTCTGTGTAGAACCGGCGGACAGATTGGCTCAGTTCCTTGTTACACCTACGCAAATTCTGTGGATACTACGCTAGGTGGTATAAGGGAGATGGAACCCCAGCGCTATCTGTTCGTTAACATCCTTGCCAACTGAAGCCCTCCATTGAGTATCGCTGTTCGAAAATTCACTGCCTTAGAACGGTTGTCTGCTGCTCAAGAATTACTCCCGATTTGAGGCGATTGTGTTGTGGCTCTTCACTTGTTAAAAATTGATCCATCAGGGCACAAAATCCTAATTTTACAAATCACAATACACTTCTGACAAATAAAGTCACCGAATTACGCAGAACACGTCTTCAAAGGGCAACAGTTAAAACGCAACTAATCCCCGAAACTAGTCAATGAAAAAAATTACATACTTTTCCGGTACCTTTATTAAATTGTGTATTTTTTAAAATCTCTACCTTACATTACTTTATTACTAATCTTTACTAATAAACATTATTTTTAGTATGTCAGCTCGCAATCTAAAAGAAGTCATAAATAGCACATCTAGGTACAGGCGTAAGCCTACTTAACCCTTCAGGCCTCGGCCCCTCAGCCGATTGACAAGTTGATGTCCCAAAAAATTTTAGTAAAAATTAGTAAAAAAATTGAATTATGACACTGTCTCACCAAAAACATTAATTACTTCCAAACCACTGTACCCATAATTAAAATAAAACATATTAACATAGTAAAACATAATAAAATAAAACAAATTAAATTAAAATAAAATTAAAACGGGCCCGTCACGCTGAATCAGTTTGTGGCCGATATCGGCCAATCGGGGCTTGAGGGGTTAAATGTGTGTAGGGAATGCATCTCTCGCATCTCTGCAATCTCGGTAGACCAAAATCTCGAAATACCAAGATCTTGCACTAATTTTGCAAGATTAATCTTGCAAGCAAAATCACACGCAATCTAAGATTTGCGCGCAGCAGCACATTTCATGACCATTTAGGAGCGCGACCTACGCAGCGGCCGCCATCACATCCCGGGGATTCCCGGCGCCATAATGACACCCCTGTCATTATACCCCATACCCGGTCCCCCATAGTGACGCTTCCCGGAGAACGGAATGGAACATCGCGAGCAGGCAGTGCGGAGTATATTCTTCGCCAATTCGCAATTTGATAATGCTGTGCGTTCTGATTGTTTTTAACCCGTTGAGTATGAGTCAACCAAATCTGGTTGCGAAACAATTATCCGTTGAGTACGAGTCGACCAAATCTGGTCGCACGTTTTTTTCACTTCTTTGACGTTCTCATATTTATTCATAATTATCTAATTGTTTTACAAAATGATATTTCAATATTCTATATTCGAAATTTCAATGCAATCATTGTGCAGTTGTTTTTTTTATGATTGGTGTAGTAGTTTCGTAGTTATAGTACTTTTAAGTCGATGTCGCCGAAAATCCTGCAAAAGAGACAGATGCATCCATGAAAATACCCATTTACTCCAAGGGTTAATAATAAAAAATATTATTAGTTTCATCCTGTCATCAAACATAGCTTGTAAGGAATTTAATAGTTTGCTGGAAGTATGGAAATACCTTTTAAAGACAAAGGATGGACTGTCTGCTCCGCCGGGGGTTCACAGAGAATCCAATATGAGACTGTGGAACACTGCAGGATGAAGACCACCTCAGATCCTGCCCTCAACTGTCAATCCCCGTCACACACCAGGACCTACAAGAGGCAAACCATAATACCATGCAGGCCTCATATTTTTGGACAGATGTGTCCTAACCTGGCCCGGATACAACGAACGAATGAACAGTGTAAGATCAGGTGACTTGACCACTATGTCACCGGTCCTTATACAGAGTAAGCCTTGGCTGGTAGTTTAAGGGAGATAGGTCGTCTCGTACATACTAAATCATGATATTCTTCTTGCAGATGTATAAGGATATCTCCCTGCGGCCAGCACATAGCACACGGCGACAGGGCGGGAAATGTTAGAGTCTCATGTGCCAAGACCGCTCGGTCTATTGTATTATTAGAAGCTCACGATGCCGAAGTATTATGTTTAGAGTACAGCCCCATCACTGCGTCCGGACCGAGGTTCCTCGCCTCGGCTAGTCGGGATCGGCTCATCCATCTCTTCAACGTCGATGAGGTACTGTACCCTGCATTGCCTTTCCTTTTTCTTAATTCTCCTGTGGTCAGCGGTTGAGCTGTCACAGCCGGTCGATAGTCCGGAGTCCACGGCTCGCTCCCCAGAAGTGTAATAATAGTATTATAATGGGCCGGACTCCTGTCGATGAACTCCATGGTAGCTGCATTTGTATTTATTTATATTTTAGAAGTTCATACTGATCTTTCTCTATGTATTTCTTAGAACATATAAAAAAATATTAAATAAGCTTCACGTCACATGAATCGTTAGACCTTTATCTATTCGCGTAGCTAACATTTTTTATTATTCGTTTTATTTTAATCATTTCACGGGATGTATTTAAAAAAAAAAAAAAATGTTGTTTAGGGCTTTCGTAAGGTCTTTATGAGCCTTGTAACACTGCGATCATTGCTGATCTATTGTGTACGCCGTCTGCTATAGTTCTGCGCTAAGCCTCGTATCATTTAAGAACCGCAACAGGCTTTTGGCGCCAGATTGTTTTACCTCCTCAGGTCGGAGGTAATGACCACCCAAGTAGGTGTATTTTTTACGCATCAGCTGGCCACACTCGCACATGAGATGCAGGAAAGTTTCCTCTGCCTCTTGGCGGAACCTGCACATTTTCGTGTCTTGGAGCTTGAGGTTGTAAATATGTTTGTTCAGGCCACAATGCCCCAAGAGCGCCCTCATCAGTTTGCGTAGATTGTTCCTATTTAGCGATAAGGCCTCGCGGGCCGTCTTACGGTCGTAAGCCTTAATTAGCGCTTTGGATTGATTCAACCCTGGCGTGTTGTTCCAGTGGTTGACTAATTGTTCTATACACATTTGTTTGAGCATTAGGTTCGCAAGGTTTTTTGGTAGGCCACAGCAAGGTTCAGGGCTGTAGAACGTTCCCTTTGCTCCCGTCTTAGCAAGTTCGTCGGATTTTTCATTTCTCTTGATTCCTGCATGGCCGGGAACCCATCATAGAATTACCCTGTTCTTTTCACCCAGGGAATTCAGTAGTGATACGCAGTTTTGCACCAGCTTTGAATTAATGGTCTTCGAGGCTAGTGCCATTAGAGCTGCCTTGCTATCCGAGTATATATAGATACGGTGGTTGGCGTAGTTCTTATGGAGGTTAATAGTCGCACATTCAATAATGGCATATACTTCCGCTTGGAATATGGAGGCGTATTTCCCCAAGTTTACACTTCTTACGAAGTTAGGTCGCTCTCCATATATGCAGCAGCCTACGTCAACTCCCGAGTTGGACCCATCAGTATACCATTTAAGGCTACCGAACTCCCAGTGCAGTTGGTTTTTTAGCCAGTCATCTCTGGGCGGCTGTTCCACTGTAAAAAGTTAAGGATGTATTTCTCCTTAGCCAAATAAGGTTAGGAAATGATTAGACGTGTTTTATAAATGTGTTTAATTCCTTATCTAATTTTCTTCATGCAAAATATCATCATTATGCTGACGACGTCTAGATCTATTCTCACTTTCAGACAAATGAGATTGAAACAGCAATTGCTGCAATTAATGTTTACCTGTATACCATAACGAGGTGATCTAAATGCCATGGCTTGCCCCTAAATCTCTATAAAACACAAGCGAACATCATCTGTAACAGTTTTTTCACCTCGAGGATTGACATGCAATCTACAGGGTGGCGCAATAGAACGTGCATATTTAAAAAAAATATAAAAAAATAAATACAACAGGTATAGTTAAAATAAAACTGAGGAATTGTTAAGTAAGAACTGAAGTTTATTTTTTAAAAATAACATCATCTAAATGATGACCCTCTCTACGACGGCACTCCTCTAACCGCAAACGGAAATTATTGAAAACTTTGTTCAGTAATGCTGGTGTGATTGCTGCCATTTCACCACGGATATTCTGCTTGAGCTCGTCGATGTTTCTTGGATTATTGCTGTAGACTTTGTGTTTAAGGTACCCCCACAAAAAAAAGTCAGGAGGCGTTAAGTCCGGACTACGTGGGGGCCATGGGATATCACCTCTCTTTGAAATCACTTTTCCAGGGAACATCTGTTTCACAACTGCCATGGAGTCATTAGATGTGTGACAAGTGGCTCCATCTTGTTGAAACCATGTCCTAGAATTCCTTATTCTTGAATTTTCAAGTTCTGGAGCCAAAAAGCCTTCCAACATAGCAACATAGCGTTGGGTATTAACAGTGACGTTTTGTCCACGCGCATTTTCAAAGAAAAACGGACCCACTATTCCTCTGCCCGAGATTGCTGCCCATACTGTCACTTTAGGACTATGCAGTGGTTTCTGATGTTTAAGTTTAGGATTCTCACTATGCCAGTAACGACAATTTTGACGGTTTACGAACCCATTCATGTGAAAATGAGCCTCATCAGAGAAAAGGATGTTGTCACAATTGGAAAACCGATTCAGCATTTCATCAGCAAATGCGAGCCTTGCTCCGAAGTCAGATTCTTTCAATTCTTGTGTTAATTGCAGCTTGTATGGATGCAATTTAAGATCCAACTTTAAAATTCGTTGCAAACTTCGTCGCGATAAGTGTAAGACGGACGATCTCTTGCGAGTAGACATTTGTGGTTCTCCTTGTACCGACTGCATAACTCTCTCAATATTGTCTTCGGTCCTAGATGTTCTTGGACGACCTTTTGCTTTGGGTTTAAACGTTGAGCCAGTCTCTTCGAAACGCTTTATCCATATTTTAATTAAATTAGCACTCGGAGCTTGACTGATTCGCCGTAGTTCATATTCAGAACAATATAGTCGCCTAATAACAACGTATGAACGAGAGGTCTGGTAAAACGCGCGCACGCAAAATGCGCGTTGCTTCCCGTCGAAGTGACTCATAGTAACTAAAACTCCATGAGCCCGCCTAACCAACGAGGTAAGGTTCCCCCCGCCCGCGCGCTTTCCACCCCGCCAAAAAAATGATGCAATATGCACGTTCTATTGCGCCACCCAGTATATCAAAAATATGCATTGAGACAGAGGAGATTCCGTATAGCATCCGGATGAAGAACCTTGGCGTCCATTTCAACCAGAATCTGTCTTGGCAGCACCAAATTAGAGAGATGAGCGGAAAGATCTTTAACATCACGATATCATTCGCTGAAGAGGCTTAAAAAAAATCTCCCGGAGAAAAGTAAAGAGACAATCTGCCAAACTTTGCTTCTTCCACTCCTTCACTATAGCAATTCTGCTCTCTTCGATCTGACTGAAGAGCTGGCTACCAAGGTGGAAAGGTTACAGAACGTCTGTATCCACTTCATTTAAGGCCTCATACAACATGACCATATCGTGGAGTACCGAAGTCTTACGACTTTACAGTGTCTTACGACCAGAGAGACGAGACAGGTTTGAACTCTCTGCCTGTTATATAAAATCCTTGCAAATGGCGTGCAGTTTTATCTCACCGAAAGGTTCACCACTCTATCGGCACACGGATGTCCCCTCAGATCAGGGGGCAATAACTTGTTATCCATCCCTGGTCACAGCAGCGACTTTTTCTCTTACTTCCTCTGTAGAAGCAGCACATCTCTGGAATGCTTGACGGAATAATGTCAGAGTTCCATGTTCTAAACCAGGCTCAAGGAGCATTTAACCCTAAGACCATAATATAACCAACCCTCCTTTTCGCCCTCCGTCTCCCCCTCTTTCTCCCATCTCTTTCCCTCCATTCCCTCCTTTTTTCCCTCTGCGCCTTTATTAAATTTTAATAATTTGTTTTTTTTTTATATTATTATTTTTTTTCTAGTTTTCAGTTTATTTTATCATTTTATTTTTATTTTGTGTAGTCAACGCAAAACTTGTGATATACACTTAAACTATAAGCCCTTTTTTCTTGAAAATACAGAGTATTATTATTAATATTATTATTTAACATAATATACATAGATTATTGCTTTAATTTCAGGGTTATAAATTCGTACAAACTTTGGACGACCACTCATCTTCAATAACTTCAGTGCGATTTCTCATCACAAACAATACTCTTCAAATGGTTTCTTGTGGCGCTGACAAGACTATACTCTTCCGGGAACTGGTTGTTGTAAGTTTATCATATGTTTTTTTCTTATTTTATTGATTTCACTGTAGATACAGTATTGATTTCAATATTAAATACAGCAAAAAATAAATTGACTATGATTATCATTAGTAAAAAAGGATTCATTTAGATCTATTTTTCATGCCTATTTTTATCAAAATGATCAATCTTAGTTTAAGTATCGGAAACTATACTTAAAATTTATATCAAAATGACAAGAAATGCTAATAGATATACGCTTTTAAAATTGGAACAAGAGGATAATAAAACGTCCATGGTTTGCAATGTTGACAATAATATTGTTGGATGTAAATACATCGTAATGTTCTCTGACATACATATTGATAAATTTGCGACCACTTTGCAAAAATATTGAGTTTTAAGAGTGCAACATTTTTTGCTTTAAATAGGCCAAAAATACGATATCTTATGTTTTCTTATCATCGACGCTAGGTCTTATTCATCATTTACTGAACTAATACTGTTGTAATGTTGTTTGACTGGATGCCAGAGATGCTGAAATTTTATTTAAATGCCTTTCAGCATACACTTCCAGACCCCAGTAACGCCGCTCGTTGGAGCTATGCCGAGGATAGTTCATGACCCCTTTATAGCAATACCCCTTGCACAGCTAGACATATTCTAGCTGGCTGCAAGGTGGCCTTAGATCAAGGACAGTACACTTACCGCCACGACAAAGTCCTTGCTGTTATTCGCGAGGTAAATTAGCCTCTCAGTGGCTCATGCCAACAAGGGTTTGACAGTACCCTGCAAACCCCTAATACAATTTGTCCGGGATGGCTCTAAAGGCAAAAAACATTTCACTGCGAAACCTTTCTCAATAATCAAGAAAGTTTCAGATTGGATTCTGGAGGTCGATTCGGTCTCTAAGCAGTATAAATTTCCTGAAAGTCTCGGATGCACAGCCCTGCGTCCAGATATAACTCTTTACTCTCTATCTCGGAAGATGGCCCTTATCGTAGAATTAACTTTTCCATGGGAATCAAATATCCCAAAAGACCACGAGTACAAATTAAATAAATACCATGATCTCGCAAATGCCGTCACCCGGAACGGCTTCACTGTTCACCTTCATGCGGTGGGAATTGGCTCTCGTGCCAGCCAAATCTCTGTTTCACCTCTTGGTCTCTCCAGGAAAATAATCAACTCCTTAGAAAAATTATCTTAAACTGTGATTTCTGCACCTCAAATTCTATGGCTTTGAAGGGGGAGTGAATGGGTGGTAAGGTGAACGCTCACATGTGGCAAGACAGCTGTCCTAAACATACCACAGCCGGTCGTTAGTCCGGAATCCACCGTTCACCCCCCCAGAAGTGTAATAATAGTATATGATGGGCCTGACTACGGTCGGTGAATTCCATGACAGCTCTGTTTGTATTTTATTAAAAAGATTAAAGTAAGTTCTCGCAAATACAAGAGTTTCTTTTGTGCAACCATGGTAAAGTTGAAAATTTGCATTAGTTTCAAATATAAGATCCTGTGCCGGTGTTTTCTATTGCAGCTTCTTGCTTATAGGCTAACTAGAGTTGCCAACTACAGCGGGCGAGCCGTCACCTCAGGAAGTTTTAACGATTAGTCGTTCTATCTCCCTGAAGTGAGCGCAGAAGACTTGTACAAAAACAGTCCACCATCAAGCTCCGCCACAAGCCTGTAAGAGGCCATCGCCTTAACCGCGAGATAGCCAGGAATGCTACCCAGCGGGCTTACACTCACGCCCTTACTTCCAATTGCGACCAGATTACTCCGGTCTCTCGATTGGTTACGAGTTCGAGGTCACTTGCGCGGTCCTCTCCTTTACGAAGCGGTGAAACGGTGTCAACCGAATCTATCGCGGACCACGGCATCCTTTGCCCGTCTGTTCACCCAGGATCGGGTAGCCGATGGTCGTTTCAAGAGCAGTCGCCGTAAGGTCCGCAACCACCCCCGCTCTATAGGAAACAGTACTGCTTCCAGACTCCCCCTACTATTGTCTTATGCCGCACGGTGCGCAGACCGTCCAGGAGCGCCAGAAGGTTGATTCCCATGGGAAACTAACCATAAGACCAAAGTCCTACCCAGGCTCGCACTTCATGCGTGGAGGCCGTCGGATAGGTGTTGACCCGTGAGTGCGACCAACCTTGAACAGAATGGGTCTTCGTCGCCATCTCAGCAAGGGCCCATTAACTCCCATTGCTTACAGGCTATACAGTTACCGTAAATGTGTACTGTTAAGAAATGCAAACAATCATAGTAAATACTAAGATTGAATCAACCCTAGTTCACAGTGGTGCCAAGGCTCGTGACAGTTGAAAATGTATCGATTTTTCATTTGATCAATTTTATAATGAATTTTACAGATGCCTGATGGTTCAGGCACATTCAGCCGTGCGCACGTGGTCTCCGGGAAGAGCACTCTCTACGATATGGAAGTAGAAGGTACGTCCACCGGAGCGAGACATGTGCTGGCGGCGTGTCAGGATCGGTGCGTGAGGGTGTACTCCGCGCAACACGCCAAGCACACCAAGACCTTCAGAGCCAGCACAGCCGATGATGGAAGTTTGATCAAGGTAAAAACATTTACAGTCATTCCTATTATTATCTTTGAAGACCCGACATTACAGTATAGGATGACCTCAATAGAATCAATGATGATGATAATGATAAGGGAGGGGTGGCTAGTCGCTTCGAACCACCCATACTTAGTCTTTCGTTAACCCTTGGAGTAAATGGGTATTTTCATGGATGCATCTGTCTCTTTTGCAGGATTTTCAGCGACATCGACCTTAAAGTACTATAACTACGAAACTACTACACCAATCATAAAAAGAACAACTGCACAATGATTGCATTGAAATTTCGAATATAGAATATTGAAATATCATTTTGTAAAACAATTAGATAATTATGAATAAATATGAGAACGTCAAAGAAGTGAAAAAAACGCGGAACCAGATCTGGTCGTATCATACTCAACGGATAATTGTTTCAGAACCAGATTTGGTCGTATCATACTCAAGGGGTTAAGGACCATTATATTGGGTCCTTTCCTATGAAGTTGCTATTCTATAAATGAAATTTAAGGCCAAAAACTTTTTATGAAAAATACTAGATGACCCGGTGAACTTCGTAAAACCTAAAATTGATTTGATTGTAACTCTTCATAAGCGTTTATTATTGATTCTAATCAACTTTCCAAATCCAATTCATTGAAATCTATAATATGGCCGAATCATGTACGGTTTGAGTTTCGTTTGGTGATTAAATGAAAGTCGTTTGTAGTTAAAATAAATTCAATGTATATAATTTACATGATGAAATATAAATGTTTTTTCGACTTTTCTGACTTTTTCGGTTTTTTGTTTACTTTTCCGACTTTTTTGACTTTTCAGACTTTTTTGACGTTTTCGAGTTTTATGACTTTTGACTCTTGACTTTTTGAAATTTTACGCAATCGCACGGAATGAATAACAGTTATGGATAGCTGTCAAACAATAGGATCGCCGCGAACGCTATGTATTGAAAGTGGCCCATTTCCTAAAATGACCAATTTTGCTTTTTTCTATTTTCAGTTGTTTCTTTTAATTTTTCCTAAATATTTTTTTTGTAACCCCCCCCCCCCCCCTGAATCAAGGCAAACACCCCTGAATCAAGGCAAACAAAACAAAAAAATTATAATTCGAATCGGTCGAATCATTTTCGAGATCTTGCGATACTAACGCACGGCGATTCATTTTTATATATAAGATATGTTTAATTAATAGAAATATTGACCCCCTATTACCTATGCAGATTTGTCATTTTATTGGCAGCTGCTTAATTCCTCTGCTGTAAAACTTCCGTGGACAGGAATCAATGAGCTTTTTTCACCGACTCTTCAAAGTTGAAATTGTTCCCTTGTAAAAAGTTATCTAATTTCTAAAAAAAAAGAAACTTTATTGGAGCAAAGTCTGGCAAGTAGGGTGGGTGACCAGGAGTCTCCAGCCGCAACTCCTGCAATTTCGCGACTGTTTGCAGTGAAATCTGTGGTTATACATTGTCATGCAGAAGCAATTGACCAGGCTCGGTTATTTAATCATGAGCTTCTCCAACATTATTTGCAGTTCTTAACAGTACACATTTACGGTAACTGTATAGCCAGACTGCAAGAAGCTGTAATATAAAACACCGGCACTGGATCACATATTTGAAAATAATGCAAATTTTCAACTTTACCATGGTTGCACAAATGAAAATGTTTAAGCAAAAACAAATGACGGAAAGACAAATAAACAGTTGATTCTTAAAAAAGTATAACATGGCCTTGAATTAAAATTTAATTTAATTTGAAATTCCAACCCAAACCTATGTTATCCAAGTTGAAACTGGCCAGTGTGTTAAGAAACAGCAATTAGATAGGTAAGGACCCAATACCTTACTCCTATGACTGTTAGTACTCCCAGCCTACAGTTCATGCAACCTTGGTTCCTAGTGGTTTTGAATAGCTTGAGTGGTGTTTACCAAACTCTATGTCATCTGGCCGGTTCAACTCATGGTTTAACTGCTATCTGGTAGCCTCCTCGCACAGGAGCTTACCCTGTAGGGTCACTGTGAGCTTCTGCCACGGCTCTAGCACTGCATTTTGAGGCTGTTGGAATCTGAAAATTGCGGATTCGTGGTAATACGTACCGGCGTTTGTGTATTTGTTCTGAGATTGTTAATAATTTGGGAAAACAAGAGTAATCGCCTGCTAAAATTTTAGCTTTTCAAGGGCGCAACTTTTCAGTATACGTCATAATAGCATGGAATCACCCCCTTGTCTTCACGCCTCCCTTAGGAGCCCCCTCCCCTTTTGGAACATCAATGCTCTAAATGGAATAACACTTGACAGGTGGCGCTCGACAGCAGCGGGATATACGTAGCGACTTCCTGCACAGATAAAACACTCTGCGTTTACGATTACTACTCTGGAGAATGTATGGCCACGATGTACGGGCATTCTGAACTAGTCACAGGATTGAGGTAACTATGAATAAAAATATATATACTAAATACTAACTGAACTCGGCATCTCAGCATGTTATAACGATCTTTGTCACCTTGTCACCCCGAGATGAGTCGTAACGACTTTGGTGTGAAGACAATCTACATGTCGTTATGCCACTACAATAACAAGCTGGCCTTGCGGTCCAAGCTGTATAGCATTGCATAACAAAAAATGCATTAGTTTACACCACAAATGCTCAAAAAATGCACTGCAAAAAAAACAGTTTATAGCACCATTTGAGACAATGATTCTCGACCTCGTAAAATTTTCGCTGCATGCTGCGATAACCCAAAGCAAATGCGTTAGAGCTGTATGTCATGAAACGTTTCTAGTTTTTTAAACTTACTTGACATGAAATGTTTAACCTGTCGGAAGTCAGCCTTGTTGGATGTTTTTTTTTAAATATAAATAAAATACAAACGGAGCTGCCATGAAATTCACCGACCGGAGTCATCATGATACTATTTTTTACACTTCTGGGGGGTGAGCAGTGGATTCCGGACTAACGACCGGCTGTGGTAGGCTTAGGACAGCTGTCTTGCCACATGTGAGCGTGCACCTTACCACTCATTCACTGCCCCCTCGAAGCAAATACTAACAATACATATTTTTTATGAATTCACTGTTGTTATGTAATAATTAATCTTGTATATTATATGGGGGGTTGTAGGAAACGGCTATGTGCGAATCTGACCATCACCGATTAATGCCTATAGGTTTTTTTGGCACCCTAGAGTTAACCCTTCAGGCCTCGGCCCCTCGGCCGATTGACAAGTTTATGTCCCAAAAAAATTTAGTAAAAATTAGTAAAAAAATTGAATTATGACACTGTCTCACCAAAACATTAATTACTGCCAAACCACTGTACCCATAATTAAAATAAAACATATTAACATAATAAAACATAACAAAATAAATTTAAATAAATAAATAAAATTAAAATAAAATTAAAACAGGGCTGTCACGCTGAATCGTGTTGTGGCCGATATCGGCCAATTGGGGCTCTAGGGGTTAAATAGAAGGAATATTTCGATCACTTATATATTATTCAAAATATTTCACGCTCATATTACATATTTTTTCTCCAGGTTTACATTGGATTGCCAGTATCTTATTAGTGCCAGCGGAGATGGATGCGTTTTTGTATGGAGAGTACCACATGATATGGTCGTAACTATGAGAGCAAGACTAGCACAGCAAGCTATAAGACAAGGAAGGTAAGTGTCGATTGCTTGACTATTTGCTATGACTATCGACCTCATAAAAGAACTTACAAAAGAGACAATACAATTTTCGACCCACCATGCAGAAGACAAGTTGGAGGAGCCTTCAAGGCCAACTGTTGTCTAGTGGCCATGATCCTCAGTCATGGGGAAATGACGGAGAAGAAGTGGTAAACTATGTCCAAGGCAAAAACATTTAGGGAACAAACATCCTTGGCCATTTCGTTATGTAGTCCAGTTACTGTCTTCACCTCTTTCTACATGTTGAAAGTATCATGCTATCTTGGTAACTCCTCGTACACGCCAGGTTTGAATCATTCCAATAAATAAAATACAAACGGAGCTGCCATGGAATTCACCGACCAAAAATCGGGCCCATCATATATAATTATTACACTTTTGGGAGGTGAAGGGAGGATTCGGGACTTACGACCGACGGTGGTAGGTTTAGGACAGCTGTCTTGCCACATGTGAGCGTTCACCTTACCACCCATTCACTCCCCCTTCGAAGCCATAGAATTTGAGATGCAGAAATTGTGGTTTTAGATAATTTTTCTAGAAAGGAGTTGATTATTTTCCTGGAGAGACCAAGATCTTTAAAAAGGTGAAACAAAGATTTAGCTGGCAGGCCACGAGCGCCTACTTCCACTGCGTGAAGGTGAACAGTGAAGCCGTTCCGGGTGACGGCATTTGCGAGGTCATGGTATTTATTTAATTTGTACTCGTGGTCTTTTGGGATATTTGAATCCCATGAAACAGTTAATTCTACGATAAGGACCATCTTCCGAGATAGAGAGTAAACAGTTATATCTGGATGCAGGGCTGTGCATCCAGATATAACTGTTTAGATATAACTGTGCGGCCAGATGACCTCCATAATCCAATCTGAAGCTTTCTCGATTATTGAGAAAGGTTTTGCAGTGAGATGTTTTTTGCCTTTAGAGCCAACCCGCACAAACTGTATTGGGGGTTTGGAGGATACTGTCAAACCCTTGTTGGCACGAGCCACTGAGAGGCTAAGTACCTCGCGAATAACAGCAAGGACTTTGTCGTGGCGGTAAGTGTACCGTCCTTGATCCAAGGCCACCTTGCAGCCAGCTAGAATATGTCTAGCTGTGCAAGGGGTGTTGCTACAAAGGGGACATGAACTATCCTCGGCAAAGCTCCAACGAGCGAGGTTACTGGGGTCTGGAAGCATATGCTGAAAGGCATTTAAATAAAATTTCAGCATCTCTGGCGTCCAGTCATACAACATTACTTTCCAGTGCATTGGAGGAGGAATGCAAAAGTCTCCAATTGTTGTCCAATCATTCTGGCATTGAAGGCCAATAGCGTGAGCCATACTATTGCTGTCGTAATCTCCCCGCAAGAGAGACTTCTTCAAGTCCACATCGCTCATGGTTGTACTGCCATACCCCACACCAGTGCCATTCTGGCTGATTCCAGTAAGGAACTTTTTGTGGAAGTCAACGCGGGCTTGTAGATCATTTGACTCACTACGGCCACTTACTACGTGCTTCGATATTGCCGGATCCTTGGAATTGCTTACAATCGAATTTTTGGTTATTCTGGAGTTGGCGTAGAGCAGAGAGGGCAGTTTTAGAGCTAGCCCAAAATTGTGTTTGGACCTGAAGAGAGTCGAGGGGTCAGCTGGTTTGGCTAAGGACAACCAGGATTTTAAACTAGCTGTCACCAGTGCATCCAGACGAGACAGTTAAGAGTTTCAATGCGATAGGTGAGGGCAGCAAACCCCGCCCACCGCCCGGGCAGTTATAACGACGAGGGTCGTCTTGTCTGCCCGGGACGTCGTGCTACGACAACCCTGCGCGTACCAGAAGGGTAAAACGCGCAGGGGGTGAAATAGGGTAAACCAACCCCCCCCGTACCGCCCCGAGAACCCATTTATTCGAAAAATAAAACGTATTTACAAAAAAAAAATTTAAATTTACAAAATATTACAAAATTTTACGAGAAAAAAAAACGATCCAGACGAGACAGTTGGGTTTTGGTGAAATCGTAATTAAGAAAGGGCCATGACAAATATGAAGTTAGATAGTTGTCATAGATCCAAGCCTTACGAGGGCCAGAGATTAGCAATGCATCTATCTTTTCCAGGCAACTACTGAAATGTTCTATAACATGATCGCCAGAGAGGTCTTTTCCCTGGCAGGTGATTTTCCTGCCAAGAAATTTGAAGTGATTATTTGGGTCTATAAGGGAGATAATAGAGCCCTTATAGACCAATTTTGGGTCATAGGACGTAAATTTTGTGTCTATGCGGGCGAGTCCAAGGCAAAAACATTTGGAGGGCTTCACTTTTATACAGCCTGACCAGTCGCAGAACAGCTCCACTTTCTGTAATAGCAGGGAAAGCTGCTTGGGGCTCCTGGTGATAAAAGTTAGGTCGTCGGCAAAAGCGAGGCACGACGATGTGTATTGGCCTTCTGTTTTAAAACGGTAACCCCACTTCTTGTCGAACTGGGTCAGGCTTTCCAGCAGTATATTGAAAACGATATTGAATATCGTCGGAGAGAGGCTAATTAAGGTTTACGACCGTAAGACTACCCGTGAGGCCTTATCGCTAAATAAGAACAATCTACACATACTGGTGAGGGCGCTCATGGAGCATCGTGGCCTGAACAAACACATGTTCAACCTCAAGCTCCGAGACACAAAAATGTGCAGGTTCTGCCAAGGGGCCGAGGAAACTCCCTTGCACCTCATGTGTGAGTGTGGCCCGCTGATGCGTAAAAGATACACCCACTTGGGTGGTCATTACCTCCAACCTGAGGAGGTAAAACAATCTGGCGCCAAAAGCCTGTTGCCGTTCTTAAATGGCACGAGGCTTAGCGCAGAACTATAGTAGGTGGCGAACACAATAGATCAGCAATGATCGCAGTATTACAAGGCTCATAAAGACCTTAGAAAATCCCCACACAACAAATGATTAATTATAAACTGCTCGTAGGCTTACTATTGATAACTAATCATTTATATTTATTAGGAAGCCACCTATTTCTACCGGCATCTCCGGAGCAGATGGAGATGAGAACGAGTATGCGATAGGTTCACCACCGCGGCGGCCCAACAACGCTATTTACGAAGACGAGATCGCAAAGCAAAACGCCGCATTGGTTGAGATGCCAGATTACAGGTAACATGTTGTTTTTATTATACTAGGACAAGGATACTTAAGATATTAGAACTGTCCTGTGTACTATATACTTCTATTATATTAGAATTATTAATAAAATTCATGGTGACAGGTCGAGATCACATTCATATGGATCTCATACTACCTATTCTTAACGTTATATTACCTACTCTTATTAACTGCTCCTTAATCAGCGGTTGCATTCTAAGTACCTGAAAAGAAACACAAGCTTTACTTCTTCCCAAAATCTCAACCTCTCTGGTAACTAAAGATTTTAGAACTATTTCTATGTTGCCCTTATTTTGTGCTGGAACATGTTGTGTATCTTTCACTTAACCATTTCATGTGCTCTAAGAATCTGCTCGATTCTGTGCAACTAGAGCTGTCAACTACAACGGGCAAACCCGTCACCTCAGGAAGTTTTAACAATATTAGATCGTTTTGTCTCCCGTGAGGTGAGCTTAGAAGATTTGGGACGAAAACAATCCACTGTCTAGTTACGCCACTCGTCCGTAAGAAGCCAACGCCTTACCGCGAGAAACCGGGTTTTAAGCCAGTGGGCCAACACACGCGCCCTTACTTCCAGTTACAGCCAGATTTCTCCGGTCTCCCGACTGGTTACAGGTTCGAGGTTGCTTAGGCGGTCTTTTTCATTACGTAGCAGTGATTCAGCGTCCACCAAATCTATCGCGGACCGGGGCATTCTTTGCCCGACTGTTCAACCAGTATCGGGTAGCCGAATGGCCGTTTCAAGAGCGGCTGCCATAAGGTAAACAACCGCTCCCGCTGTCTCTAGGAAACAAAGCCGTTTCTAGACTCCCCCGGCTATCTATTGGAGAGCGCAGTCAATTGGCTAATGCTGCACGGTGAGCAAACCGTCCAGGAGCGCCTGAACTAAGATTCTCAGGGGAACTGGCCTGCAGGCACAGAGTCCTACCCGGGCTTGCACTTCTGCTTGGAGGCTGCAGGATGGGTTTCGATCTGTGAGTTCGCCGGGCCCATTAGCTCCCCTTGATCATGTGCAGTCTGGTTTACGTTCCGGTCATAGCACTACAACCGTTCTAGTCAAGCTCACCGCTGACATTAGCGGTCACCCCTTTCCAGCTTCCATCTTATATTATAATGCAACATATCTCTTAATTCAAAGCATCATTAAAGAAACACTTGTTGTTATATGAAAAAAACTTAAATACACTCTTTCCCCTTCCTTTTATCCATTGACCTGCCAGACATGTTGTATTACTTTTGTTTTATTTGTATTATTGTATTTTTATTCATTATCTTTTATTGCCACTATCAAACACCCTTAAATTAAAATTAGGGTTGCCTGTAAGAGAATGAACGAGTAGTCAAATAAGTCAATTTAAGCTATTGATGCAACTTCTATTCATTTTCTTCTGACGCAGATTAAGCATCGGTCGTTTGCCATCCTGGGCGCAGAAGAGCCTCGATGTTCTTCCGGCTTCTGGAAACGACTCCATGCTGTCCACTTCCACCAATCCTACTTCCGCTTCTGAGGATGCTCCCATCGTTCCACCTCGAGGGAAATGGGCAAAGAGATTGCAGACCCAGAGCGGTGGAGATTACACAGGATTGGGAGGTAAGACTATATCAGTGATGGATTGACTTATTGATTTTTTCTTTTTTTACTTCTTAGATGACATGATGATGATGATGAGGAGGAGGAGCTCTTAAACATTTTCTGTTGTCTGTTGCAAGAGCAATATCGTGTCGAATAGACCTCTTACCAGAATGTGTCGCGTTTTTGATACAACATGTAAAGGATTAGAAGTATTTGATGATTTCATATCTAGATCGATAATATGATTCAATCATATCTAGCCTATCTCCTACTTCTTAAGACTTCACTAACTGCTATCCTGCAGTTTAAGCACATTTTGCTTCTCTTAATTGTTACTATTTGCGATAGAAATTTGGCAACATTGTTTACTATAGCAAGATGCGCGCATCAAACGTCAAACGGTGTCGAAAAGGTACTAAACCTAAAATATGGATCAATCTCTGGAAAAAAATGTACATTTTTAATTAATAGTAAATGTTTTTCGTAAATGCTTTTGCCACAAAACCCTTAATTAAACATACTTGTGATTTTGAACTAATCAAATTTGAAAGATACAAAGTTTTCGTTCCCTCTAAAGCCGCTGAAAAGTTTGCAAAGTGAAAACCGACGAAGATGCCAAGGACGTTTCGGGTAAAAGTTACAAAATCGCTTCGAAAACGGCTCAAACGCAGAGATCATAGATGAGAAATGTCAAAGTCATTCATAAAAATTTACATTTCGCTCGTTCGATTCGTTTCACATTAAGAGGAGCGTAATGACGTCATTTAGATTTTTATTCATTTATTTATTTAAGAATTAATTACTATAAAACATTGATTTGCTTACAAAAATAACAGGAACCGAATGGCAAAACCTTAACCTTTTGCTTATTTGATTCTGTCACCCAACTGGGACTCTAGCCCGTTCTAGGGTGGACAGGACTCTAATATTACAATCAAGTTTGCTTGATTGCTTGATTGCTTACAAATGTACAAATTTTAGTAAAATGCTAATATTGCTAAATTGCCCTAAAATGTGGTCTTAACCCCTCGCTGCCCGCGGTTTGAATTTTAATGTGTGCCTTACGGCCCGTAAGAAATTCGCGAGTCTCAAAAAAAAGATGGCGTTTCAGAAAAAAAACGATTACTCCGAAACTGTCACACCGATCGTCTAAAAAAGACCTGTTTTATGTTCCTATTGAAATTTGCTATTAGATATTTGTAACGTCGTTATGTAAAGCAATAAAGATTATTCATAATTATTAGTCAAAGTTGTACTAACGATAAAAATTAGCCACTGGCGATAAAAAAAATGATTTTTTAGTCCATAAATCACTATTTCCGGAGATTGTGAAAAGTTTTATAATAATTATAATATGCTGCATTAAAACTATGACTTCGTTTTACTTATTCCCATACAAAAATAAAAAAATAATCGGTATTTAAAATGTTTTTTTTTTTTGATATTTTAGGCTATGAAAAATTTTGTTTGTCAATTATTTTGTAGTACTTACGGTTGTAACTGATAACATCTTCTGCGTTTATCCGATAAGAAATACATCCAGCTTCATATTTGTATACATAAACTTTCACTTTGGTCTTTGTCGAATTGTATATTCATAAAAATAGAACACAAGTCCTCAAAAAACAGCACTCAACTTTAAAAAATCCAAGAGTAATAACCGTGCCCACTATTACATACTTTTCGATCGATCGGCGATAAAGAAAACTTGAATTTCTATTTGTCATTCTATATAATACAACTGTTGGTACTAATAAAATAAGCTTTATATCCAAAACAAACAACACGAGAACACTTGTAATGGCGTATCGTCCGAGGTCATGACTAGGGAGGTGCATCCCGACACACCCCGTTCGTTGATGATAATCGAATAGTAAAATTTCTATTGTATCTCTAAGAGAATTTCACATGAAAATCATTGAATATTACATTTAGCACTTGTATAAATACAATTACTCACAGAATCTACTTTGTAACATTGAAAAAACACGGCACAAAAATGGCCAACGCCCGTAATCCGCGCAGGATGCAATTCGCACTTGAAATATTTTTGTTCAAAATACTCATTTCGGTAAGCCCTCGGTATGAAATTTCTACTCGAATAAATAATAGTATCATTATAATATATAAAGAACTTACGATTATGACGATATAATCACTTTTAACACACAAACGAACGTTTTTTCTCTTTACGTCTCGAACGTCTTGTTTACCGGCCGAGCGATCGCGGCACTATGGATCTTCAAAAATTTGTAGTGGCTAGTCAACGTGACGAAAAATACTTATCTGGCTACCAAACGGTAGAGAATTTTCTCCGCTCCTCGCACATACTACTGGCTAAGTGGTTGGTGCGAGACAGTAAGATTAAATAATCCATAATTAGCGGTCGGCCTCGCCTGGCCATTTCGGGCCGTCTGGGGTTCGACGGTAAATATCAATTCTGGACGTTTCGGGCCGTCTGGTACGCGAGGGGTTAAAAAAATATAAATAATAATAAAAAATATTAAAAGATAATATAATAAATAAAATGCAATTCCATTATATAATCGGCAATAAAATTCGATTAAATAATATAAATAAAGTTATATGTGAGAAAAGAAAGAAACAGTCATTGATATTTAATATATGTTAATTAATATAGGATTTAATGTAAAAATATCTAGTCAAAAATTACAATTCATTGTCAAAATAATAAATAACAACAAAGTCAAATAATTTTTGGTAGTTAGTTCAATGTTAAAATATACTCAACATACGTGTTTAAAAATATGTTAATAATTTGTGCACCTAAGTTTTATTAGGCTATTATTTCTAACATTTGATGTATAGTTTGTCATGATTCGATAACCATTTTTTTAAATTTATTTTTTAATTCCCTAAATGTCAAATTCATTTTTATTTCCATATTGATCAGATTGTAAAATGTCGGCGCAATGAAAGAGTAATGTCTTTGTCCAAATAATGTTTTCATTCTGGGTATTATTAAGCTATTTTCTATAACTTGTCTCGTTGGTCTTCGGTTCTGAATTATTCCTAAATTTAAGTTATTGTCCAAAAATAGCCTTAAGAGGGAAGTTTATAGAAAAAGTTGCCTACAACTTTAGCTTCTTTATAAAGTTCATTAGTGGGATGGCGATATGGTCTACGTAGAATAATTTTTAATATAAATGTCTGCGCAACTTGCAATGGCTCTAGCAGGGTTTTACCACATCCACCCCATACAATTATGCCGTAAGTAATAAGCGATTCACATAAAGCATAATAAACAGTTTTTAGTGTTTTGGAATCCAGAATATTCCTCAGTTCTTTGAAAACATATCCAAGGATTCGCACCTTCGTAATGTATATAATACGAAACGAAAAGGAAGTTATAAAATTGGCCGCCAGTTATAGTTCGTTAAATTCGCGCGAAAGCGAAGCCAATAGAGAACGCTTAAGTTATAAAGTCACCCTGCTGAACTTCATTCAGGACTTTGGAATAAATAACGATTAAGGAAAAGTTTAGTCGCATAATCAATTCAGCTATTTTATCTGCATTCCCTACCCAGGAGGTTTGACACTCAAGTACATATTCTTCTTAAAAAGCAGTGGCTGGTCTCCAAGTTCGAGGTGAGCAGCCACTGCTCTATCCAGGCAAAAATCCTGTTCGCTTCTTGTAGGAATATTCCAGAGTAATTTGGTCTGACGCTCCCAGCTTTCTTCACTTGCTCAATATTTTTAAAAAACATTTTTTATCTAGAACGAAGATTGGACTCTGATGGCTCGAAAGACAGCTCTTTGGACAGCGGAACTGATACAAGACTTTATGGCGATAGGCCGAGGGAATTGTTAAGTCAGACAACAGCGAAACAGGTATGACATCTGAAATTTGTCTTATGGGCTGGTTTTTACTACCAACATTAATATAACTTTTGGAGATGTATGATCCTTGGAAATAATATTAAGTACAGTAAAACTTTTTTTTAGAGAGTATAAAATAGCGTAAAGGGAAATGAAGCGAATACAACAAAAACCATTGTTTATAGCCTCAGTTAAATATGACGAGGCTTTCGATTCTTTTGAGTTTTGACCTTAAACAAATCAGAATCGTCTATAATTACACAGAATCAATTCACTGTCTTTACCTATCTGCTAATCTTAAATAAGTCGGTACAGGTATTCACATCATCATCATTATTATCAGCCAGTAGGCTTCCACTGTTAGACATAGGCCTCTCCCATAGAATGCTATGACAAACGGTCTTGAGCCGCCTCCATCCACCTACTTCCTGCAACCGTGTCAATGTCATCAGTCCATCTTGCGGGGGGCTGTCCTACACTACGTCTGCGGTTTCCATTCAAGAACCTATTTTTACCCAGCGAGTTATATAGCCTGCCTATTGCCTTTTTGAACTTGCTAATTCTACGGGCAATGCCTTGGATCTTCGTAGCAATACCCTTACACATGCCCCCTTTGTAGCAATACCCCTTGCACAGCCAGACATATTCCAGCTGGCTGCAAGGTGGCCTTAGATCAAGGACGGTACACTTACCGCCACGACAAAGTCCTTGCTGTTATTCGCGAGGTAATTAGCCTCTAAGTGGCTCGTGCCAGCAAGGGTTTGACAGTACCCTCCAAACCCCCAATACAGTTTGCGCGGGATGGCTCTAAAGGCAAAAAACATTTCACTACAAAACCTTTCTCAATAATCAAGAAAGCTTCACATTGGATTCCGGAGGTCTAAGCAGTATAAATTCCCTGAAAGTCCCGGATGCACAGCCCTGCGTCCAGATTTAACTCTTTACTCTATCTCTGAAGATGGCCCTTATCGTAGAATTAACTGTTCCATGGGAATCAAATATCCCAAACGACCACGAGTACAAATTAAATAAATACCATGATCTCGCAAATGCCGTCACCCGGAACGGCTTCACTGTTCACCTTCTAGCGGTGGAAGTTGGCGCTCGTGGCCTGCCAGCTAAATCTCTGTTTCACCTTTTTTAAAGATCTTGGTCTCTCCAGTAAAATAATCAACTCCTTCTTAGAAAAAATATCTAAAACCTCAAATTTTATGGCTTCGAAGGGGGAGTGAATGGGTGGTAAGGTGAACGCTTACGTATGGCAAGACAGCTGTCCTAAACCTACCACAGCCGGTCGTTAGTCCGGAATCCACTGCTCACCCCCCAGAAGTGTAATAACACTATATGATGAGCCCAACTTCGGTCGGGAATTCCATGGCAGCTCCGTTTGTATTTTATTTATTCTGTGAATTTTATAGACTTAAATGCGCTTGAAGTGAAGAACTGGATAACCAAAGCCCAGGATAGGGTGTAATGGTAGAAGATTCTTTACAAAATGACTAAGGATGAGTTGTAGTGTTAATTATGATGACGATGATAACATATCTGCTAACATTTCATTGAAATAGAACGAGAGGTAAGTCAAAGTCAAGGCCCTCTCCTAAAGTTTTCAAATATGCCTTAACAATTTCAAATATGCCACCTAAAAAGGTGGCAATCGACCTTTTTTTTCATTAATGAATACAAGTAGAAAATATATGTCTAAGAAAACAAAGTTTTACTGTCATTATTATCTCCAACGATCATAATAAATTGCATGATGTGGTTACCCCATTATTAACTTTGGTGTTTTAAATTATATTTAATTTGCACAATGGATTCTGTTTAAGATGTCTTGAAGGGATTGTATAAATAACACATATTAAATGGTAACAATACCATAAAGTACTGGTTTTTTCAGAGTTTGTTTAGTAGAGAATTCCAGAAAAGACATAAAGTAGATTTTATTATTCTATTTTCATTTTAAATCCATCATTTTTATTTTATCATAAATCATGATCTGGTCCTTTTTTGTGAATTCATTGGATTTTTTTATAGAGACGCGGAGGTCATTTATTTGTGTTATATTAGAGTAAATATGAGCTAAGAGAATACATACTTCGAAAATCAGTCTGCTACTAAGATCTTTTCATCAATAGCGTCATTCTTTTACATCAATGTTTACTTTGTTATGTATGAGGGCTGTTCAAAAAGTAATGATAATAGTGTTCCTAGCGGAAAATATGTTGCAAAGGGTAGTAATCCATCAAGTAGCCCATTCCTTTAGCCAATTATAACGATTAATTTCTATAAAATCGAAGACTATCGCGGTTGTTTGACATTATAAATAGGATAGAAAACGAAAACGAATTTACCGCTTAAAATTTGTAGCACCCGGATCATGCGAGGAAAGTAGAATTGTTCTTTGGATAGCACAATGGGATTTTGAAACTGCATCCAGTGGTTACTTCCGCTATCCAATATAAGTTCGCAGATCGCCGATTTTTCTCGCTGAACGTTTTTAACAGCTTTGATGTGTTCTGTCAGTCGCGTGGCTATGGGCCGTTTCGTTTGCCCAACGTAGGCTAAACCGCAACTGCATTCGACTTCATACACACCCGGGGTTTGCAGTGGTATTACATCCTTTACAGGCCTCAAAAATCGAGCTATATTTTGGGTCGGTTTGAAGATCGTTTTTATATCGAATCTGTTTAGCATCTTACTTATTCGATCTGTCCTGCCCTTGACGTATGGTAAGAATGCTCGTGATCTGCTCGGTTTCTGAGTTTCGTCTGTATTAGATCGTGTGCGTGTCTTGTGATATTTTCCGTATCCATTTTTCCTAAGGACATAATTGACATGTTCCATCTCCTTCGGAAAATGTTCAGCGTCGCATAGATCGCGTGCTCGATTCACGAGCGACGTTTGCACTGAACGTAGATGGTAGGGATTATGGTGTGAGCTTGCATGCAAATATCTGTCCGTATGTGTGGCCTTCCGATGTACCGTATGTCCGAGAGTATTGTCACTTCTCCTCGTCACTTTAACATAACGAAATTAATGTTAAAGTGACGTTTACAACAATGTTAACGTCACTTTAACATTAATTTCTAGTCAATCGGTGCAGTGAGTGGCTGTATGTGTCGATTGGCATAAACTGTGTTAAATATTCGCCTACCAGCATGGAGGCAATAAGCTCGCCTTTTTTATTTTGAAATAAAGAGTTTTTTATTATTATTATTATTATAAAAAGTTAGAGCAACGTTTTAATGTCAAATTTTTAGTGAACTGAATAAGACGCGTATGATAGATACTTTATTAACTATGGTAAAGAAGAACCAGGTGACCTTCTACAGGTGGTATAAAGCGTTCGAGGAGGGTAGAGTAAGCATCGCCAATTAGTCAATAATTATCTTCGATTCCAAGAGTTTTTTGTTACACCAAGCTGTACTCAAGGCCAGACGATGTTGCATCATTTTAAGAAAAAACGGCCGTATAGGTCACACTATAGTGGATTTCTTGAAAGCTTGCAGCATTGCAACTACCCCAACCACTATACAATCCAGATTTGGCCCCTTAAGACTTCTGGCTGTTCCCCGAAGTAAAATTTCTATTCGAGAATTCAAGAATAATTACGACGTCATCGTCGCCGTGAAGGCACGCTTCACTGCAAGGAGCTGGTAGCGAATGATTTTGTGCAGTTTGGACCATAAGATCCATTTTGTTCTCGGATCGGCTCAACTCACGATTCAGCTCCTATTCAGAAGCCTCCTCGTGTGGAAGGCTATCCCGGCATCGTTCGGCGACGCTAATCGGTTGTACACTCGGACGGAGTCTGGAGAATATGGTAATATACTGTCTCCTAAGCAGCGGGGATGGATGTTGACCTGTTGTCATGCCACTCTTGAAATGACCTTGGGCCACTCGATCCCATGTGGCACTACAGGCAAAGAACGCCCAGGTCTGCGGTAAATTCAAATTGAATTACCGCTGTATTACAACAGATACTGGTCGCATAAGCGACTTTGGACCCGTAACCAGTTGATAGGACGGAGGTATCCTGAAGGTTAACTCCAGGCGGAGATATCCTACCAAAACTGGTAGTTAGGGGCGAGGCTTCCCGCTGTGTACCTTTCCCGGTGCCTCGCCATAAGGCGTTGGCCTCTAACGGGCTTGTTGGTGAGCTAGACAGTAGGTGAGACTCTTATCTCTAAGTCTTCTACGGTCATCCCTTGGCTGAAAGAACGATCACATATCGTTATACCAGCCTGGAGGGGGGACGGGTCCACCCGTTGTAGTCGACACTGCAAGAAGCTTGAGAAAGATGTACCGGTATTTATGTTTAAAAAGTAGCAGGAACGGTGGGAAAAATATATTAGAACCGAGGGAGTTACAAAAAAGCATGTAGATTTGTAGATAGAGCGTTTTTACCATTACTTTTTGAACAGACCTCTTATTAACATTGTAATTTTGCGATTCTGCATAAGTTCTAATGTGGAAATAAAATAATAAAACCTATGTTTATATTTTTTTATCGCCGCAATCTTCCCTAATTTTAATTACTCTCAGTTTTTTTCTTATATTTTCTATTGTGTTTTATCTTATGCTTTGTTTTTTTTCTTTCATAATGGTGTTTTTCTTAACGACGCAACTGGCATTTTTGGTGGTTGGTTTTCTGTGCCCCTCCCTCTGTACCTAACCGCACGAAAGGTCACGGATTACCCAGTGGTACTCCGGCCGAGCCCTCGGAGGCTGTTGAACCGGAAGCCGGAGCGACCCAAGTCCCTGAACGTGCTGTTCTACGGCCATCCCGAGGGTCTGCACGGCATACGAGAGGAGGAGGCTGCGGGATATCGGCGTAGTTTAATCATAGGTGGTGGAATGGTAGATCTTGGGTCGCCGCAGGCGCAGAGTCGTAACGTTAATAAGGTTATTATCTTCAATGAACTGTACTAATTTTTGCGTACGTAGTCCAAGTGGTGGTATAACAATTGTTATTAAGTATCTGGCTAACATCCGAGCACTGGCAGTGTATACTCTTAGCGTCACGGTTTTGGAAACCCTCCTGTACCCCTTGGATTTTTTCTCCACTTAAAAGCTATATTTGTTTATGGTAGAGAGGACGAGTAGGTAGAGAGTAGGTAGTAGGTACACGGTAGAGAGGATGAGTAAAGTATTGAACATAGCAACAAAATAAGTCTGATTTTATTAAATATCTTCTTTATATTTGATACATTTTTCATTATATTAATGACATTTGATTGAAATCTCAAATAATTATATAAAATTTAACGTCCTCTATACTCATTTGTATGTACTCTTTCGAACTAACTTTTTACATTAGTACCATTTCTGGTCGCTTGATGTAATTTATTGTTAATTAGTAGACCCTTTTCCGTAACCTGCAATTCCCGATCATCGGTGTTTGGATTCGTTCATTCCCCGGGTTTTTCACTGAAACATTTGCGGCTTTTCCATACAGACGGTGGGACGTAGTGTTAAGATATCCGGATTGGGAGAAACGCGGTCGCGGCATCACACAGACGACTCATCGCTCGGCAGCTTTAAGTTTGAGGTTACTATGGTTTTATCATTTTGCTTGCTTTTGTTTTCTGTTTTATGTATTGTTCTTGTTGCATCGGCTTTGTTTCTTGCAATTCTTTTCAGCATTTTCCGAACTCTTGTGAATTTTTATTGCCTTTTTAACTTTTGAAGAGCTGTAGAACTAAACTGGATAAGTCCTCCCTGACCAAAATACCTTTTTATTAAATTTTGCTCAAATTTCATATTGCGAACAACATGATATAAATAATGAAATAAATACAGACGGAGCTACCATGGAATCCACCGACCGGAGCCAAGCTCATCATAATACTATTAGGACCTTATTGGAAGATGCCTGGTCGCTCTTTCTGAAGCTGTGCGGAAACCAGGGTTACAATCTTACATTGATTATACAAATCCTTGATTATATACCTCAACGGGCAAGTCATAAAGTCATAGGTACTATGACAGGCCACTGTCCCCTAAACAAACACCTGTTTACCATAGGTGTGACAGACAGCCCTCTATGCAGAGGATGCATGGAGGAAGAAGAAACGCCACAGCATGTGCTCATGGAATGCAGGAGCGTGGCAGAACAACGGGCAAAAATACTACAATCTCCAGCATCTGTCCCGGAGGTCTGTAGCAACCCAAACAGGCTGCTAACCTTCTGGGACAGCCTGGGTTGGCTGGAGTAACATAAATAGAAACATGAGCCACGCACAACGGCCCAATCAAGAGGCCAAGTGCGGGAAAAAGCCCAGATAAACTAACTATGAGTCAGTAGGTCGCGCACTGTCAGCGTCAGCGTCTTATTTCCCGCACCCCTCGACGAGGAGGGGATGCACTGGAGGCTTGGAGCGGGGCAGCGGAGCGGTCGTTGCTTCAGTTTGGGTGACAGTGGCTGGGCGCGGGCAGGCAGAGGGATTGCAATCGCCGCGACCTCCGTTTCTTCTTGGTTTTTGGGCTTCGTTGGCCGTTTCGACCGCCGCACATTTGTTTTTCTCTCCACAGCTGCTTGCTGCGGGGCGGTCGGCAGCGACAGTACGAAATGTGCTAGGGTCCTTAATTTGTTCGATCGGCCTGCCCAGAGTCCTGATCATAATTTAATTGAGCCATTTTGGGAATCGTTGGACGATAGAAAAAAAAATGACGCCCGACAATTAAAGAAGACCTCTAGGAAGAGCCAAAAAAAACTGGGCAAAAACACCCAAAGAATACAAAAAAGAAAAGGTTTTTTGCAAAGGAAAAGTTGATATAGTGCGATAATCCCAAGCGTAAAAGATCGCGGGGTAAGCCTGGTCATGCATCAACATCGTCTGCAAAACCTAATATCAATCGTTCGAAGCTTCTTCTCTGCATTTGGTGGGATCAGCAGGGTGTTATTTATTATGAGCTCCTCAAACTCAATGAAACTATCGCGGGAGTTCGCTATCGGTTTTTCGATTGGCACGTGTTTTGACTTTAGAGCCATACCCCACAAACTATTGGAGATTTTGAAAGGACTGTCAGTTCCTTGTTGGCACGAGTCTCTGAGAGGTTAATTACCTCTCTAATAACAGCATGGCGAGACTTTGATCTAAGGCCGACTTGCAGTTAGCTAAAATATGTCTATCTCTGTAAGAAGTATTTCGACAAAGGGAACATGAAGTATTCTTTGAATACCTCCAACGAGCGAGGATGCTGGGTTTTGGAAGTGTATGCTGAAAGGCTTTTAAATAAAATTTCAGTATCTCCGGCGCCCAATCATTTAACATTATCTTCCGATACATTGACGGAGGAATGCAAAACTCCCAAACATGAGCCATACTGTCACTGACATAATCTCCTCGCAGAACAATGCCATTTTGGCTAAATCCAGCTAGAAATGTATACATTTATATATATTTAATTAATATTATTCAGGATCTCGAGTCCACGGAACACGATGGGGACGTTGAAGATATATCAGATGGAGAAAGAACATCATCAGACCATAATACCAACCGAACCATTATGTACTATCCTGGAAACAGCATCGACAGTACTCCTGGGTAAGGTCTTCGATTTTTTTATGGTTTTATAGCAAAAAATATAAATGGAATCATTTGGTGAGATTTACCTGCCTGTCCATCTGTATGTCACCGTCGATTATCATGGCCAGTTTTAAAACTATCGATGTGAAATTTGGTATAGTAATTGTGTCTCAAGAGTCAAAAGTGGTAAAAAGTCAGCCATTGGCAACACAGCTAGTTATATACAAAGCAATATCTAGACGTTTACTCTGATTTACTCCCCTTTTTTTGCTATGTTCATGTCGACCCCGCTCCCCTTTTTGCTACGTTCATGTCGACTCCCCCTTATTTTTGGTGCGTTCATGTTGACTCCCCCTTTTTTTGCTAGGTTCATGTCGACTACCCCCTTTTTTGCTACATTCATGCCCTTCATGCCCATGCTGGACCATCCCCTTTATTTTCATGTAGGTTATTATGACCTTACACTAGTTGTTTTTTTAAATACTAAAGTCAGTCAAATTTTAAGTAAAAATGTTATACATTTAATGGCAAGTAGCAGACAATATTTTTTTAATCACAAAGTTTTTGTAAATTATGGTAGGAAATTATTTTGCCATGTACCCTTCAAATATATTTTTAATACTACATTATTTGTTTTGAGTGTCCTTTACGGAAGGGCCATTTCATAGAAAAGGATTTAATAGTATATTGCATTGCCTTATAAATGATGGAATATCATATACTAGTTGACCCGTGCCCACTTCGTTGGGCGGTAAAACTTTTTACTTGTGATGAAATTATGAGTGTGGTTCGGTTAGTACTGAGTGCTATGATTTATTTCCTGACTGCCAAAAGAAGGGTTATATTTTTAATGCATTATATGTATGTATTTGCATGCCAATTTGACTATATTACCGTTATTTGTGAGTGTCTTCTTGTGAGTGTCTTATTTGTGAGTGTCTTATCTCTTTAACCATTTATGCAGTAAAAGGGAAATTATATGCAGTAAAAGGGAAAAAATCTTTTGTTTTAAACACTTGAGACGATAAATTTACTTATTTTGATATGAATTCATAATTGGTGATAATATGACCAATAAACATGATCTAATGATTTAAATTATTTTTTTTAAAATATAAAAAACGACTTTTTGTGACTTAAATATAAAATTTACACATATGCTGTCGCTGACTTTTTTGTAGGCATTACCAAGCTCTACAACTTTTCTCTAGAACTCAATCATATATCTCTCATCGTTTAAGCAGCGTTCGTAAGAAACGTTTTCATTCGACCGTTTTTTCTCCGACTTTGCAAATCCAACTACCACGAAAAAGTCTTTTCATTTTGCGGATTAATATATAGCCCTATGCCACTCAAAAATAACGAGGCTTTCTATTGGTAAAAGAATTTTCAAAATCGGTTCAGTAGATCCAGAGATTATTTCCTACAACCTCACAAACTGTACCTCTTTATAATATTAGTATAGATAATAGTAAAAGCAGCGTGCTGAGAGTGAATCCCTGTGGCCATGACCATAAGTAAATAATAAGCGTATAAATAAATAAATACCATAAGCAAATAAATAAGTAAACACAACATATCTTTTATTTCCTTCTACTATTTTCAGAGAGTTTACAGTGAATGCAATGGATGTGGAAGAACTGCGCCAGTCGCAAAGGCGGCTAAAGAAAGCAAAGACGGGTCTCAGCATAGCGGGTGACGGAAACCTGTCTCCCAAACCTAGGCCTATCCATCTTCCCATCATCAGCGTTTCTGGGACCTCAGTCAGCGGATCTGGACAGGACTCCGAAGAAGATGATGATGAGGTACATTTATTTTTAGAGAGATAACAGATTAAGTTAGGGGTTGCTATCAATGGTTTTTTTTTCTTTTTTACCCGCGTCTTTGGGTGGGCACATAAAAGAGGTTTTGGTTCGAGTCGGAAATATGAATCTCTTTAACCCTTCCGCTCGCGAAGTAAACATTTAGCTGTCACTGTGCGCGGCACTTTTTCGCGCGTAAAATGGTGCGAGTCAACGACCTTGATATAAACGACTATAACTTGTAAACCAGTATACGGATCATAAAAAGAATAACTGTAAAATGATCGCATTGAAATTTGACATATAAAACATTATAACCTTATCTCGTCAAACAATTAAGATAATAATGAATAAATATTACAAAGTCAGCGAACTGAAAAAACTCGCCTATTCAATCATTTCGATGTTTTTATCACAAAATACGTAAAATATGCAAAAAATGTAAATACAGTTATGTTCTTTATTAAATACTTTACCAAAACTATTATTTTGTTTTACTTATTTGCATACAAAAATATTTAGTTACTCAGCCAAGAAAAATTCAATGTATTCTCATAAAAAAAAAACAATATTTTATTTTTGTGATTACTTAGGGTTGTTTTTTATATGAAATTCTTTCAAAATAACTTTTCCACTATATCATACTTCTTAGAAAACACACCAGAACTTTCAGCTTTGTCTGATATTACAGAAAAATCTAAACTTTTTTGAGTTTGTAAACTTGGTAACTTTGACGGAAACTTTGATAATACAAAAATGGTTAAGGATTTTCAAATAATATGTCTTATTATATGCTTATTATATGTCTAGTAACTAAATATTATATTCCAAAGAGTCACATTTCATGGAAAAACAATATAAAATCGCACTCAAAATGTGGTCACTATGAGGGAAAGTGATGACATCGGACACAATATGTCCGATGTCATATTACGAAACAAGTTGAAATGAGCAAAATTTCGATATTTCGGCCGTTTTACAACAAAAACACACGGACATTTTCTGCAAGGCATGGGTTTGATCGAACTATTTTGCGCGATCATAATCGACAAAACGCCGTCGATTAGAGTTCGACCGTTGCAAGTATTCAATATCCGATACTTTATACAAATATTATACGCATATTATATGCGGATAGGATCGCAATTCGAGTAATAAATCGCATTTTACGCAGCGCGGAGCGCCCTAACCAATATTGGTTAGATACAATTTTAGCATTTGTAAGCGTCTAACCAAAAATGGTTAACTCAAATCGAGCGGGTAAAAGCCATTTCTAATAGCTAGATATGGTTTTCAAAGCGTGATCAAACTGCCATTGCAGTGGACCTGAGAAATAGGAATTATGAGGATAGCTTGGAATTACTCGGACAGAATACTCCCAAACAAAGAATGTAAAAATTAAGATATAAAATATTTTTTATATTATTGTAACTACTGCTGTTATAACCTGATTAAACCTTCGAGGAGTGGCATAATTTCATGGCAGACCGCGGCAATTTATTGGAATTTCGTGCAATATCGCCACGCTCGACAAAAAGTACTATAGCTATGGATAAACTATAGCAATCATAAATAGAATAACTGTGCAATGGTCACATTGAAATTTCGTATATAGAATATTGAAATGTCATTTTGTAAAACAATTAGATAATTATGAATAAATATAAAAAAGTCGAAAAAGTGAAAAAAACTCGGAATTTCTAACTTGTACTTGTCTTACGGAAAAATACGAAACCCTATTTAGAAATTGTAAATAGTATCGTGATCTTTATTAGATTCTCTATCAAAGGTAATATTTCGTTTTGCTTATATACATACAAAAATATTTAGATATTAGGTAGTTCATGAAAACCAATAAAATTTTTGATGATTTCTCCAAAAAAAAATGATGATATTTGACAATGGAATTTTACCAGAAATATCTGCAAAATGACCCGCGAAATTTTCTAGCGACCGTCTATGTGTCTATGGTAATAATGAGATATTTGGTATGGATTTTAGGATGCGTTCGAATTAGAAAATAATATTACTGTGCGCTCCGGCAACAAGCCGCCAATATTGGTCGTTAAGTAGTCAACGGTGTTCGGATGTGCAACCAAATTTGGTCGTTACGTAGCCGAAGGGTTAAGATATAAAATTGTCACAAATTATTACCATGTACCTGGTAGAGGCACAGTATACCGAGATATCAGTAGACGCACTCTTGAGCGACAGCGCATTGCGGGGTTAGGGTGCGAGGAAAGTGAGCAGAGGGGTACGATTTGACGAATGACCTTTGGTTAGCGTTACGCGGGTGAAGGTTAGTGACTTTTTCGACTGATCGGCCGAGTACTGGATATCTGGTAGCCATATACGGGCCCTTACAACTTGTGACGTAGCTCGCGTTGATTTTAATTTTGTTCTAAGAGAAGCTACTGTCTGGTATACTGTGGTAGAGGGTAGAGGTCGATGTCAGGTAGAGGCCGCGCAAACGACTTGGTATATATGAATTTAAATCTGGTAGTAAGGGGATCGAGGTTTGCCGCTAGTGTCTCAGTAAGCCTATGAACTCTGAAGGGCTGCTTGCGGAGTTTGATTGTGAATTGTGCCGCCCACTAAGTCTTTTAACATTCAGTCCATGGGAGACTGATTGGTTCAATGTCGTTGTAACTCTCCGGGGTGACAGGTTCGCCTGTTCTAATCGACAACTCTCAATGCTCTAAACCACCGAGTCACCTGCAGCTGTCGCTGTGGTATGACATAAACTTATTTCTCTCTTTTGATTTTATTGCAGGTTTCAACGCCATCTGGGGATAATGCTGATAAGAATCCTTTATCGGGATCTTGCGAATCCATAGACACTCTAGGAATGCGGGGAAAGTTCCTTAAGTCAGCTTACGAAAGCCTCAGTGGAGCAGAAATGGATGGCCATCATGGTAAGTCATCACAGTCAATATAACCGTGACCACCAGGACTGTAAAGTCAGTGCAACCTTTACCTGCGTAAAAATAATCTGCAATAAATCTTTCGTTAACCCTTCAGGCCCCGATTGGCCAATATCGGCCACAACTCGATTCAGCTTCACGACCCCGTTTTAATTTAATTACTTTTATTTTATTATGTTTCATTATGGTAATATGTTTTATTTTAATTATGGATACAGTGGTTTGTCAGTAATTAATGTTTTGGTGAGACAGCGTCATAATTAATTTTTTTTTTACTAATTTTTACTAAATTTTTTTGGGACATCAACTTGTCAATCGGCTGAGGGGCCGAGGCCTGAAGGGCTAACCTCTCACCTAGGGTATCACCTAGGTGAGAAGGGATTTTGAATTCATGAAAAAACGATATTGTTAGTATTTATTTACAAAATCGACCAAAAAGTTGGGGCGCAGTTTTTTTGCGTGCGAAGGCAGGCTTACGACTGGTTAATGAATAAATTGGCCTTCGTTTTTGTAAAGATATTTGTTTAATTTTATTAAAATGAGTTTTGTATTTCCTGCATTAGTAAAAGAGGCAAGATGTTATAAAATGACCACATTTAGGACACTATAACTCGGAATCATCAGCGAATCGAGAGGAGCCATAATAATAACTTGTACTAAACAAAGTTATATTTTATTGACTTTCTCTAGGTAGAATATGTCAAGATTGACATGACTAGTATGCCCCCTCCCCTACCTCCAAAAGGACTACGCCAACCACCGTATCTATATCTACTCGGATAGCAAAGCAGCTCTTATGGCACTGGCCTCGAATACTATTAATTAAAAACTAGTGCAAAACTGTGCAGGAATCGAAGGAAATGAAAAAGCCGACGAACTTGCTAGGACGGTAGCAAAGGGAACGTTATACGGCCCTGAACCTTGCTGTGGCGTACCAAAAAGCCTTGCAAACCTAATGCTCAAACAAATGTGTTTAGAACAATCCGTCAACCACTGGAACAACACGCCAGGGTTGAATCATTCCAAAGCGCTTATTAAGGCTTATGACCGTAAGACGGCCCGTGAGGCCCTATCGCTAAATAGGAACAATCTGGGCATACTGGTTGTAATGATCTGAAAATCATCACATGATCGCTTAGCAGCTCTAAGCTAACCGAAAATAGATTAATCAAATTTTAAAATTAAATTGTACTTGAAAAAGATCATAGTGACATCTAGCGATTTAATTAGGAACTAAAAACTGACAGATGAAAGAAGGGCCGTTGCTAAACTATAGAGCGCAGAGCCAGAGTCACATAAATAAAAGGGTTTGAGTAGTTTTTGAGAGTTAAGGACATTATTAGGGGTTTAAATATAGACAATCAGGAATATTTGGCAAGAAATTAGCATATTTTGAGATTTTTACGAAAAATCGACGTAAATATCAATAATTGACAAATAGACAATAGAAGCATGTTTATGGTCTTAAAAAAGTCGACCGATTGGTTTTTCAAAGAAATATAAAAAGGGGTTCATTAAATAGTAGGAATTATGGGAGAATCAATAGCAATATAGATAAAGTTATTTGAAGAACATTTAATTTATTATTAGGAGAAATTGGAAAACATAATCGACATCGATGGAAGAAAGCCGAATCGATGATGTCCAAAGAATTTTTCACCAAATAATTGCCAGTCAAAATAAAATTTAATAGTTAAAATGAGGAAATTTAGAAACACGTAATTAAAATAGAGGAATTACTAGATAAAAATACTATCAATAAATAAAATTGAAATAAAATAGTTATATTATTTCGCTTTCAAATGTGAAAGCGGAAACGACGCGAAAGAAAGGCGGCAAAGTCAGGTCAAAATATGAAGATTTCCCGCCGAATATGAAACATCAATTTCTCATAATACGTAAAATAAATACTTAAAATCATATATAGAATTAGAAGCACGAATTATCGTTAAGAAATTCGTTTGTTACCAATGTGGCAGAGCGTTATTTAACGAAAAAATAGATAAATCAGATCGTTTTATGATTGATTAGTCAATAGTTGTGGGTTAAATTATCAAAAAAAGGTCACATCGATAAGGGTGTTATAAAAGGGATGGACGTGTTGCTTCCGGCATCCATTAAGAAATTTTAGTTGCACGCTCTAAAGCTGCGAAAGTTTGGGAAAGAAAAGTATATTTTGGTGCTCAGATGTAAGAATAAACAGTTTAAAATAAGGGCACTGAGATGCTGTGAAGCATTTTAGTGCCCAGTTCATTTAAATTCGTATAAAGTGTGCAGATCGTACATCACAGAAACGCTTTATCGCAATCGCCATTGATGCGCTTTTTACAAGGACACTAAAAAAACGAACAAATAATAGAAATCCAGTGCTAAAAATGTGAATCGAGAGAGCTACGCGGGTTGGCATGTAAAAAAATCCAACATTTCATATAAAATAGAAGTACGAGATTTCGTCGGGGGCAATACGAAAATTATATCCAAGATGGCGAACGAATCAAACTGAAACGTCAGATTGAGATCACAACATTGCGAACGTCCTTCGGAGGTGTATAAATTAGCGTCGAAATAAGGGAAAAACATTGATGAGAATGCAGTAACGGCTTGAAAATTGCAGTACGATAGCGAAGCGGTTGAGGTTTCTAAAGAGACATTCTTCTTGGTGATGGCAGATTTCTAGAAAGGCGACACGCATCGAAGAAATTGACATTAGTTATAAGTGCATAATGTGAATGCAGCTGTAAATACGGGAAGTATAGCCGAGAGTCATTGTCGGCAAAGATGTACTAAAAATATGTAAGTTTATTTTGCCGAAGCTGGCGTTATTTAATTATTTGGGCCGAAGCTAGCAAACAAATATTGTCATTGTTGTATATTTTTTGGGGTTATAAATATTAGAGTTTTGGGGGGTTTGTTGGAAATTATTAGAATGTTAAGTAGTTGTAACGTAAAGGCGTGATTTCTACATATTTGCACGTTAACTAAAAATGAGGCATTTAACATCGATTGGTATGAATAGTCGTTGATAGTTCTACGAGGTAAACCTCTAGTCAGACTATTATTTAATTTGGAAGAGAGTTAGCCTTTGCTAACTCCGTTGATTCAGACACCAGCCATTATATAATGTTCTTTGAATTTGGAAACTAGTTAAGGAAACATTCGAATTATACTGAATGTTAGAATAAAATTAAAGATAAGGAAAATTGTAGATTATATTAAGGTTTTTTTGTTTTGACTGATCGATGGGGTTTCAAAGATAACGGGGAGGGAATAGTATTAATAGAAATAATAGAACGAAAACCATATGGACATTCAGTGGACTGAATGGTAACCAGGTCGTAGTTTATATCGGGCATTAGCGACTGCGGTCATTTAAATTCATTATATCACTGGAACGCCATCGACTAGTTAACAGTGTGTTAGTTTATAAGTAATTTTGTTGTTGTATGTAAACATTACGATTCATGTTTCAATATAAATTGACATTGAACACATTTAAATAAATAAAGGATTAGAATCTAATTGTCGAATTTCACGACGGAGATTTAAGCTCATGCATTATCAATATTAATATTATTTTATTAACAATCGACTGAACGCAGCCATTGTTGTCATCGACAAATAATCGATCGAAAATAACTCAAAGAATAAATTGTAAATATTTTGTGGTGAATTAGGCGCTCATTATTATAAATATAATTCACAATAATAGTACTTAAACTAAAATAGAAAAAGTTATAATTTTAATTGTTTAAATATGCATTTTGGTTTAATATATGGATTATTAATTGGAGAAGATTTGTTTCATTGAGGAAGTAAATACAAGGAGGGAAATTATTAGGCAAGGTATTGGAAGCCTATCCTCTTGAAGGTAATATTATCACTGTCGTTGTATGGTGGTAACATATTGAAATAAATATAGTAAAAAAATCTTCTCTGACATATGCCGTCCCAATGTGGTGGCCAATAGACATTGAAAGCATCGTAACATAACATAGAGAAAATAAAATCATATCTCGCAGATAAAGAAAAAGAAGAAGTAAAAATTTTCTTTACATATGGCGCCCAACGTGGGGCCTTGATAGATTCTAAATAAGATAAATAGTAAATTATTTTCGATCGATCGTAATTTGGGCATTTGATAAATAAGAAATATAGAAACATGAATCGTGTGATATAACTGTATATTTAGCATTGCGAATTGTTGATATATTGTATATGTGTGTTGTTTTCTAGAAATCTGCCTATATACATAATTTAACGTTTATTGTACATTATGTACACATGTTGACTGCATTCGTCGTAATTAAATCAACGATTAAAATAGTACCTCGGGAATAAGAATAGTTTAAAATAAAAATAAACAAATTTGATTGGTAATTGATTTTATTAAAAATTGGCTGAAATTAAAATAAATTAAAATAATTGTAATCAGGACGCCGCGGATAATAACCTTTGGCATGATAGCAATCGTCAACCTTTTGCTTTGAATAAAATATAATAAATTAAATTCGTTTAATTAAAAATAAAATAAATTGAATTAGTTTGAATCAAAATAAAAATAAATTAATTAAATTCGTTTAATCAATAATAAAATATAATAAAATAAATTCGTTTAAATGAAAAAATAAAATAAATTAATTAAATTCGAATAGAGAACTCGATGGCTGGGAGGGGGTCGTCGGTTCGCATTTTTAATAATACCTAAATAGTAATGATATGGATCAGAGACCTTATATTTATGTAAGGTTAAATAATTTTAAATTAAAAGCATTAGTAGATACAGGATCTTCTGTTAATATAATAGGGAGAAAATATATAACATTATTTCAGGGTTGTGCGTTTGATAACAAATGCAATAATATACAATTGATGTCGGCGGATGGTACGATACAGAATATTATAGGAGAATTGGATATAGATACCAAATATGAGAACATTTGTCGACGTTTAAAATACATACTTAGTAAATACATACTTGAAATACTTACTTATATATAAAATCGGAAGGTAAAGCCATAGGGCGATGCCACATAAAAGATATGGTAAAAATTAGTAAGGGGTGATTAAAGAACCTTACGATTCTATCGGTTGAGTGATTAGTTGTAGAAGCTCAATAAATTATGGGAAGTATTAAAAAAAACACGGTTTTTTTGATGGTATGTTTTGTGGTTGTCATAGCATTATAATATTATTATATTGGCTGTCATGGCGGTTATTATTATTTTATTGAGAGAATAACCGGCAGATTATTTTGAATATCAGAGTTATTGATTGTAGCGGGGTGTGTGTTCTTGTGTATGTATTGTATTATTATACTAAGATAATAAATTATTTTAACCCGATATATCAAACATTGGATTTCATCATTTTTCAAGTTATAAATTACATTACAGATAATATCATTATCCTGTTCCTTTCTAGTAATAGATTAGATATCCTATCCTACCATCCTATCCATCATCCTATCACCATTCCTATCCTACCATTCTATCATACACTACCTATCCTATCACATTCCTTATTTCTATTCCATTACCAAAGTCTTAATAGCAACAAATCATTAATACCATACCAAAAGCAGTATACAATAAATCAGAAATATTTTAATTACAATACATATTAGCTTACACATTTAGTTGAGCATTATAGTTTAATTTTTATCACATTAGAATCACACATTATTGCATATATATATATATAGCATACAGTTACATTTACTAAATATATTATCCATTTGATACGTATATGTATGGAAGAATGCACCTCGTGAAATCGTTGGGTTGTAAAATATTGTTAATAAGCTGACAGTTTTTTTTCATTTGGGTATCTAGTGGAGTGATATTGTTTTGCAAAATTGGGAAAAGAGTTATAACAAGGAGAGCGTTGTGTTGTTTGAATCTCTTCGTTTTAAGCAACAAGTATTCCTTTCCTATCCTATCCTATCTTATCCTAAATCCTCTCCTAATCACCTACAACTTGTTGTCCAATCATTCCTACCTAAAGCGAAGAAATACAAGCGAACACGATTAGGAATCTCATTAGTGTAATAAGTTTTTGTTGTTGAACTAAATGGCAAAGCAGTATCGGGATACGATTATTATATTGGAGAGAAGATTCCAAAGTATTATTAGTAAAGTCGATGGATTATTGTTATTGATAAAGTTGGTTGATCGTTATATTATTGAGACTGTATAGGGCCAGATTAAAATCATTATTATAATTATTATAAAATATAATATATTTTTGGAATTGAGTTATAGTGCTATATAGGAAGCGACTATAAGATGAATGATGAGTCATATGAATATTGTTATTTGGTATAGAATATTTGGTGGTATTGTCGACGTCTCGCTATTTTAGAGCGGGATGAAGAAATTAGAATCGAAAAATAGCGCTAATTTTTAGAGCGACTATAATATTTATGGGAATTTTTATCTGAAGTGGGCGGTCTTCGGAGTTGGAGCCACTGCTCGGGTCCATGTTTTGTTTTGTATTTGGTAACTTGCGAGGGAGTATATATCGAGGTCTCGGCAAGGTTGAGGTCGCACCTCAACGCGTGACCCTGATCAGGTCTACGCTTTTGGACGAGTTGACACCCAGAGTCGGATATGGTCTAGATTCGACAGGGAGGAGCTCAGATACCCAATGGGATTATTATTATTACGGTGGCATTATGGTTACATGCACCAAGGGGGTTATTATGGTGTTGCGAAATTAGAATAGGCCGGATATTGATTTAGTTTATGTTAAGAAGGAGATAAATAGTAGCGATCCAGGAGGGTGAGAGAAGAAGGACGATAAATACATTTGTTAATTAGTAAACCAACATAAGTTGTGATGAAGGAGGGGATTGATTTTGGTATGAAGATAGAATGAAAGGCGCTGTGAACGTGGGAGGTATGCAAGGCGGTGAAAGGATAAATTCAGTTTCCAAATTCTGAAATAACGAATGAGAGTTAGAACATCATTTTTCAAGTTATAAATTACATTACAGATAATATCATTATCCTGTTCCTTTCTAGTAATAGATTAGATATCCTATCCTACCATCCTATCCATCATCCTATCACCATTCCTATCCTACCATTCTATCATACACTACCTATCCTATCACATTCCTTATTTCTATTCCATTACCAAAGTCTTAATAGCAACAAATCATTAATACCATACCAAAAGCAGTATACAATAAATCAGAAATATTTTAATTACAATACATATTAGCTTACACATTTAGTTGAGCATTATAGTTTAGTATTTGGTAACTTGCGAGGGAGTATATATCGAGGTCTCGGCAAGGTTGAGGTCGCACCTCAACGCGTGACCCTGATCAGGTCTACGCTTTTGGACGAGTTGACACCCAGAGTCGGATATGGTCTAGATTCGACAGGGAGGAGCTCAGATACCCAATGGGATTATTATTATTACGGTGGCATTATGGTTACATGCACCAAGGGGGTTATTATGGTGTTGCGAAATTAGAATAGGCCGGATATTGATTTAGTTTATGTTAAGAAGGAGATAAATAGTAGCGATCCAGGAGGGTGAGAGAAGAAGGACGATAAATACATTTGTTAATTAGTAAACCAACATAAGTTGTGATGAAGGAGGGGATTGATTTTGGTATGAAGATAGAATGAAAGGCGCTGTGAACGTGGGAGGTATGCAAGGCGGTGAAAGGATAAATTCAGTTTCCAAATTCTGAAATAACGAATGAGAGTTAGAAACCATTTACAGTGTACGTTAAAATCACAAACAATAGACTAGTGAAGAACCTATTAACAATCGTCAGGTTATCTAACTTGAGATTGTGTCTAAGTAAATAGCAGAAGGACAAGCCCAGCGTGAAATAGCATACTGTATTAAATAAAAACTTACTATGCGACTGGTTGGGACAATGTCACGATTTTAAAAGAATCTAGAACATTAAGGGACGACCAGAGCCTGTTCGAGTGCGTTGTTCTGACTTAGGCATATTCAAACTATATTTTTTATGAAGAGTTAGACAGTTAAAATGTTCACCATCGAGGACTCGGGAGAAATCCTAATTGAGCGGAGTGGGTGAACGGAGAATAAATAAACGGAATCAATTTAAATTTTGCAACGGAGAGAAATATTATAATTATTATATTGACGTATTGAGATTATTTATAGATTGGTCGATAGAACAGAGCAAGTAGGTGGAGACATGGTCGAGGACTCGGGTTTATTTCCTAATTGAGCGGACGCATGTTGAAGTGAAAGAGAGGAGGAGAAGATGGAATATATTAAATAAATATTAAAATGTGCAACAGGAGCGTTTGGAATCTTCTTCGTCATTATTATTATTATAGGTATGATATTATTGAGGTGAGATATAGAGAAGAAAGTTAGAAATTATATTAAAAAGTATTATCATTAAAAGATCTGGGATAGGAGATTGGTAGTATATAGAAACAAGATAGGAAATTGTAGACTTGAAGAGGGAAGGCAAGCCACAAAACATATCGTAGGGGTACGTGAATTAAAAGTAAAATATTATCATAACATTATAGTACAAAACATATCGTAAAGGTACGTGAATTAAACGTAAACTTATTTTCATTGACATTATAGTACAAAACATATCGTAAAGGTACGTGAATTAAACGTAAAATATTATCATAACATTATAGTACAAAACATATCGTAAAAGTACGTGAATTAAACGTAAAATATTATCATTGACATTATAGTACAAACATATCGTAGGAGTTACATAGTTATTTCTATAAAATTATTAACATTAATATTATAGTACAAACATCATGAATAAACGGTTGGAGATTGAACAGATAACAAGAAAGATATGTGATATGATTGCTTGAGGGCAAGCAGAGATTTTGGGAGGGGGTATTGTAATGATCTGAAAATCATCACATGATCGCTTAGCAGCTCTAAGCTAACCGAAAATAGATTAATCAAATTTTAAAATTAAATTGTACTTGAAAAAGATCATAGTGACATCTAGCGATTTAATTAGGAACTAAAAACTGACAGATGAAAGAAGGGCCGTTGCTAAACTATAGAGCGCAGTGCCAGAGTCACATAAATAAAAGGGTTTGAGTAGTTTTTGAGAGTTAAGGACATTATTAGGGGTTTAAATATAGACAATCAGGAATATTTGGCAAGAAATTAGCATATTTTGAGATTTTTACGAAAAATCGACGTAAATATCAATAATTGACAAATAGACAATAGAAGCATGTTTATGGTCTTAAAAAAGTCGACCGATTGGTTTTTCAAAGAAATATAAAAAGGGGTTCATTAAATAGTAGGAATTATGGGAGAATCAATAGCAATATAGATAAAGTTATTTGAAGAACATTTAATTTATTATTAGGAGAAATTGGAAAACATAATCGACATCGATGGAAGAAAGCCGAATCGATGATGTCCAAAGAATTTTTCACCAAATAATTGCCAGTCAAAATAAAATTTAATAGTTAAAATGAGGAAATTTAGAAACACGTAATTAAAATAGAGGAATTACTAGATAAAAATACTATCAATAAATAAAATTGAAATAAAATAGTTATATTATTTCGCTTTCAAATGTGAAAGCGGAAACGACGCGAAAGAAAGGCGGCAAAGTCAGGTCAAAATATGAAGATTTCCCGCCGAATATGAAACATCAATTTCTCATAATACGTAAAATAAATACTTAAAATCATATATAGAATTAGAAGCACGAATTATCGTTAAGAAATTCGTTTGTTACCAATGTGGCAGAGCGTTATTTAACGAAAAAATAGATAAATCAGATCGTTTTATGATTGATTAGTCAATAGTTGTGGGTTAAATTATCAAAAAAAGGTCACATCGATAAGGGTGTTATAAAAGGGATGGACGTGTTGCTTCCGGCATCCATTAAGAAATTTTAGTTGCACGCTCTAAAGCTGCGAAAGTTTGGGAAAGAAAAGTATATTTTGGTGCTCAGATGTAAGAATAAACAGTTTAAAATAAGGGCACTGAGATGCTGTGAAGCATTTTAGTGCCCAGTTCATTTAAATTCGTATAAAGTGTGCAGATCGTACATCACAGAAACGCTTTATCGCAATCGCCATTGATGCGCTTTTTACAAGGACACTAAAAAAACGAACAAATAATAGAAATCCAGTGCTAAAAATGTGAATCGAGAGAGCTACGCGGGTTGGCATGTAAAAAAATCCAACATTTCATATAAAATAGAAGTACGAGATTTCGTCGGGGGCAATACGAAAATTATATCCAAGATGGCGAACGAATCAAACTGAAACGTCAGATTGAGATCACAACATTGCGAACGTCCTTCGGAGGTGTATAAATTAGCGTCGAAATAAGGGAAAAACATTGATGAGAATGCAGTAACGGCTTGAAAATTGCAGTACGATAGCGAAGCGGTTGAGGTTTCTAAAGAGACATTCTTCTTGGTGATGGCAGATTTCTAGAAAGGCGACACGCATCGAAGAAATTGACATTAGTTATAAGTGCATAATGTGAATGCAGCTGTAAATACGGGAAGTATAGCCGAGAGTCATTGTCGGCAAAGATGTACTAAAAATATGTAAGTTTATTTTGCCGAAGCTGGCGTTATTTAATTATTTGGGCCGAAGCTAGCAAACAAATATTGTCATTGTTGTATATTTTTTGGGGTTATAAATATTAGAGTTTTGGGGGGTTTGTTGGAAATTATTAGAATGTTAAGTAGTTGTAACGTAAAGGCGTGATTTCTACATATTTGCACGTTAACTAAAAATGAGGCATTTAACATCGATTGGTATGAATAGTCGTTGATAGTTCTACGAGGTAAACCTCTAGTCAGACTATTATTTAATTTGGAAGAGAGTTAGCCTTTGCTAACTCCGTTGATTCAGACACCAGCCATTATATAATGTGCTTTGAATTTGGAAACTAGTTAAGGAAACATTCGAATTATACTGAATGTTAGAATAAAATTAAAGATAAGGAAAATTGTAGATTATATTAAGGTTTTTTTGTTTTGACTGATCGATGGGGTTTCAAAGATAACGGGGAGGGAATAGTATTAATAGAAATAATAGAACGAAAACCATATGGACATTCAGTGGACTGAATGGTAACCAGGTCGTAGTTTATATCGGGCATTAGCGACTGCGGTCATTTAAATTCATTATATCACTGGAACGCCATCGACTAGTTAACAGTGTGTTAGTTTATAAGTAATTTTGTTGTTGTATGTAAACATTACGATTCATGTTTCAATATAAATTGACATTGAACACATTTAAATAAATAAAGGATTAGAATCTAATTGTCGAATTTCACGACGGAGATTTAAGCTCATGCATTATCAATATTAATATTATTTTATTAACAATCGACTGAACGCAGCCATTGTTGTCATCGACAAATAATCGATCGAAAATAACTCAAAGAATAAATTGTAAATATTTTGTGGTGAATTAGGCGCTCATTATTATAAATATAATTCACAATAATAGTACTTAAACTAAAATAGAAAAAGTTATAATTTTAATTGTTTAAATATGCATTTTGGTTTAATATATGGATTATTAATTGGAGAAGATTTGTTTCATTGAGGAAGTAAATACAAGGAGGGAAATTATTAGGCAAGGTATTGGAAGCCTATCCTCTTGAAGGTAATATTATCACTGTCGTTGTATGGTGGTAACATATTGAAATAAATATAGTAAAAAAATCTTCTCTGACATATGCCGTCCCAATGTGGTGGCCAATAGACATTGAAAGCATCGTAACATAACATAGAGAAAATAAAATCATATCTCGCAGATAAAGAAAAAGAAGAAGTAAAAATTTTCTTTACATGGTGAGGGCGCTCACGGGGCATTGTGGCCTGAACAAACACATGTTCAACCTCAAACTCAGAGACACAAAAATGTGCAGGTTCTGCCAAAGGGCAGAGGAAACTCCCCAGCACCTCATGTGCGAGTGTGGCCCGCTGATGCGTAAAATATACACCCACCTGGGTGGTCTCTACCTCCAACCTGAGGAGGTAAAACAATCTGGCGCCAAAAGCCTGCTGCGGTTCTTAAATGACATGAGGCTTAGCGCAGAACTATAGTAGGTGGCGAACACAATAGATCAGCAATGGTCGCAGTGTTACAAGGCTCATAAAGACCTTAGAAAAGCCCCACTCAACAAATAAAAAAAAATAAAAAAAATGCCCCCTCCCCTGGTGGACTGATTTCAACCACTATCTTTTCAACTCTTGGCATGACCAAATAATGCTCAATCGGATTAAGCGTTTGGCTGCTATCGTGGTGGATTAGTTAGTTAGTTATACTGGGCGTTCCTCCGCAAGTCGACATCCAGTGTACCTATTTTGCGTGTAACGGGGGTAGCGCTATTCCACCCACCCCAGCTCCTCGACGAAAGCCAGCAGGGCTTTCAGGTTTCCTGCCGCCTCGCGCAGGGTGCCTGGGGTCTCAAGGTGTTTTGTCCTGTATTCTTCTACCTGTTTACAATCTAGCAGAATGTATTTTGTGGTTTCTTCCGCCTCCATGCATGCTCTGCACATAGGGCTATTCGTTCCGCCCATTTTGAATGGGTGTTTGTTTAGTGTGTTGTGTCCTGTTATCAGTCCCACTAGTTTGCGTAGTTGGGGCCTTTTTGTCCTTAGAAGTGTTTTGGTAAGTTTGTGGTTGTATTCCATTACTATTTCTTTGGTTTGTCTGCAGGTGTCTATCTCTTTCCAGTGTGTTTGATGTAGTTGTTTGTAGTGGTTGTCAAGTTGGTTGTTTATGTGCGAGTATGGTAGGGGCACGATAGGTTCCGGTCAGTATGCCGGTGTGTCTGAGCCCTTACGGGCTAGTTCATCCGTATCGTGGTGGAATACATATAGACAATATATACTTCTAGACAAAAGACTCACGACAGACATCAATCTAAAAATGGTATGTTGTTCTTCATCTCGGTAGAAAGAACCCTAAGCAGCCATACTTTTTGGAAAAGACCTGTGAAATCACAAAGGAATCTTGGCGTAATAGTCACTGAAGACCTAAAATGGGAAGAAACGTGACTGCAATGGTAATGAAAGTAAACTCTCTATTGTTCCTCATTCGGAGAGTTTTTCACCATATCCTTGGCTCAAAATTATAGGGTTCTATGTCACCATTTTGGCACTATCTGAATTATGAATGCAGCAAGGTTCTATGTATCGAGAAGAATATTTTACACTAACACGCACTTAAATATCACAAATACTTATAGAGAAAAATTAGAAATATTTTAGTTCTTTGTCACTTTTTCAATAAAACTAGCTTTAGAAAAATACAACCTATTTGATATTTAACTATACGGTGAACATATTATTATGAAGTTCCATGTTGTACATAGAACTTTGTATTCATTTCACAAAATAATTCTTACTACCCCATGGTTCTATGTTTGTACTTGGAACTATGGAGCTAAAAAGTCTTGAAGCTGAAATATTGTTTTATATACTGAAATTTGTTTTTGTGAAGTTTCTGAAAAATTCGTTCAGCTACTATCACTATTTAATCTTTTAATTCATTGTCTTACTTTATTTATAAGAACCAACGTTTTGATAACATGTTAACACTTTGATAATAATATGTATTTTAAGTTTTGGAGACAGTTTACATGTACTTTGACTTTTAATATTACGCATTAGTAATCTTGATAATTTTTAATGTAAATAATGAATAGATATGAAAATCCTAATAAAGAGCGTAGTCCTATGTTCCAATAATTTCAGTTCATCAAAGTACTATGTAAGTTTAGTTTCGTAAAGAATTCCTGAATTAACAGTATATTTTCAATATGATTATATTCTTAACCCTTGGAGTAAATGGGTATTTTCATGGATGCATCTGCAGGATTTTCGGCGACATCGACGGCGCTCGACTTAAAGTACTATAACTACGAAACTACTACACCAATCATAAAAAGAACAACTGCACAATGATTGCATTGAAATTTCGAATATAGAATATTGAAATATGATTTTGTAAAACAATTAGATAATTATTAATAAATATGAGAACGTCAAAGAAGTGAAAAAAACGCGCGACCAGATTTGGTCGACTCGTACTCAACGGATAATTGTTTCGCGACCAGATTTGGTTGACTCATACTCAACGGGTTAAATCTTAAAATAATTCCTACCATAATTTTGTCCAAGGATGTAACACTCGAACGTTTACTTCTAAAGATATGATGTACCAGATTTTCAAATGCGTTTTTCTCAGAACTATGAATGGTGACATAGAACCCTATAATTTTGAGCCAACGATATCGCAGTGAAACTGATGTGATGCTGAAAATCTATAACTCATTCATAAGACCCATTTTGGAACATGCCTATCAGATCTGGATTCCATACATAGGAAGGATATTGATCTTATAGAGAAGGTCCAGCGAATAGCGACTAAATTGCCTTTTAACTTGAAGCATCTAAAATACGAGAAAGAATTGTGGGCTCTCGGATTGACCACTCTGGAGCAACGCAGAGCACGGGGTGACTTAATCGAGACATAAAATTCTGACTGCATCGTATGATGTTCCTGGGTTGCAGACTATCTACACCACGAACACCAACACACATCTGCGAGGGCATCATCTAAAACTCCAGCGTGAATCATCCATTCCAATTTCAAGAAAAAATTTCTGAGCCATATAGCGGTAAACGAATGGAATGCTCTCCCTAGTGAAGGGGTCAATGTGAAAAGTGTCAATGACTTTAAAAATAAACTGGACTTATTCCACAAAAACTGTAATGCAAGGACGGACTCAGGCGCATCAGCTTAAGCTGCCTGCCTGTTAGATATATAATAATATAATAATAATAAAACATTTAATATAATAATCGTCTTAGGGGGCCTCAAATCAGATATTCCCATCCTTATCTCCAAAAAAAAAATTTGCGCATTCACAAAACTTTCTCTGCCGGTCGGTCGGTCGGCCGGGTTAGGAAAATATAAATTATTAACTGTCGATTTTGTTTTGCGCAGGTAATACTTCAATCAGCGCTCAGCACCATCTAACTTCGAATATACGTACTAACGGCCCGTCTTCCAAGCCCGCCAAGCCAAAGCAGTCGGGCCCCTCTGTCTTCAAGATACCAACGAGGGATAGTGCTCCAGTGGCCGCCCCCAGAAGTACCGCTCTCTCCACTTCCAAGGTCCGCAGCGACGACACGACGCGCAAGAGGGAGGAGCTCAACAGGAGGATCGAGGAAACCCGGAGACAGCTGGAGAGCGTGAGTTGCCATACATCTGCCATTCCTGAAGACTGCACAGGTTTTTTGAGTAAAATTTGCAGGAATTCCAAAATAAATATTAATCGTTTGTAGATGAAGGTTAGATAGGTTGTAACAAAAACTGCATATTTTGTCGTTTTGTTTTCGGGCCTTTGTACAGGTTATGTTTCGCCGAACCTGTTTTTCATGTTTTTCCGTGTTTTTGTATGTTTCCGGCTGGTTTTTTGCTGTTTTTCGGTGCATTCCTTCTATACTTTGACAGCTACAAAGTGTTGTCGCGGAATTCGGTAGAAGTTTTATTTTGACAGCCGATGACGCGCCTAACTCTCACGTGATTGGTCGAGGCCACGGTTTTGCTTTTTTTCATCTTCTTACTTTAACGGCGTTAATGCCTGTCTGAACGCAACTATCAGCGGTCATCGCGCAAATTCTTCTTTTTACGCTCGAACATGTCGCCAGCACGATCGTTCAAAATTCGTCGCGAGGCGTGGGAGCCTCCGTAAATCGGTTTTAATGCAGTAATGCTGCCGGGAGGCGTAATTTTTATGTGAAGTGTGCGTGATTAATCTGGTGAGCATTTAATTTCCTTTTGGGGTTGTTTTCATATAGGATCCTCGTGATTTTAACAGATTCTTTTTCTATTGATCGCAGTGACGGCACCTCTGTTTTTTTGTACAATATTGCTGCTAATGTGACCTAAATCGTCACCAAATGTGAGGATTTCACCTCACCTTTCAATTGCACCGGGATTTTTGTCTTCACGTGGAAAAGGAAATAGAAATAACCCTCAATTGTTGAGCGGTTGCATGTTGGCTGACTGCGCGCCGTAAAATTACATCGACACGACGGGAGGGTTGCCGTGTGCCGATTTTACATGGATTAAACGCGAACTTTTCACATACACGGCTTTTTTTTTTTTTTTTGTGCGTCTGTAGGAAAAGGATTTTCTGTGGGCCAAATCCAATGCCCGTCAATACTTAGCCCACACCTGAGATAGTTTTTTTTAGGGTATTTTTTTTTCTTTTTTCTTTTTTCAAAATTTTTTTTTTGGAATTAGTATTTTTTTTTAATTAGTTTCTGCCTTTCCCTATAAAAGGCTGGTGGCGTCCTTATAGTATTTTTTTTTTTTTTTGTTTTGGGTGATTCTGCCGTGTTTCTTCAAAACACGGTAGATTATAAATTTACGGTTATAAGGTATAAATGTACATGTAGGGTAGTCTTAAATATGTCAGTCTTGAATAATCACATTTGAAAGCATGATATAAAGGCGAGGAGGGTGGGATGTATGCTGTCGAACAAATGTGGCCTCAGAAATACTCTGAAAGGTTATGTAGAGCGGCTTTCTCACTTCAACCTAATAGACTTAAAAACACGTAGGACTATCACTGATATAACCTGTCTTCATAAGCTTTTGCACAATCGACTAGACAGCCCAGCTAGTCTAGAAAAATTTCAATTTCGTGTGCCACCGCGACTAACGAGGAGCTCTCAAACATTTTCGGTTGTCGCTTGCAATAACAACATCGGGTCGAATAGACCTCTTACCAGAATGTGTCGCGTTTTTGATAAATCGTGTAAAGGATTATTTATATTTTATGATTCCATTAATTTAATAAAAGACTTGATCATACCTAGCCTATCTCCTACTTCTTAAGATTTCACTAACTGCCATCGTAATGTACTGTATTGCAATGTAATGTAATTTGTTTCGTTTGAATATGTTTTTAAAATACTAGTATCACATATTTACTATCTATAAATTTGGTATAAAATAAAATAATAAATTATATTCGGGTTTATTCGACTCTGCTTGTGTAGCTCTATCCCTATCTGTCTGTGGGGAAGAAATTTTCTAGACTCGATGGGAATTCCCCTGGCAGAGACATCCCACACACTGCGCAGTCAAAAATCAACTTAGGATGCGTTGCGAAATCAAATGAACGATTGATAATGCAACGGATGTGAGGTTAGGTTGTTTTTCAGAGATAAATTTGGCACCTCGTTAAATTTCCACCTGGGGCAGATACCCCAGTCCCCCCCCCCCCCTTCCCCCCGCCCAGATCTTGGGCTGGCTAGTTTTAGATTTTGATCAGTATTTTTAAATGAAAAACCATTAAGTGCCTTGGTAAGAATGCTAAAGAACTTTATGTTAAATCATGGGAAATGGCTTTCATCCATATTTTAGGAGCTTGTAAGGGTTCTGAACTTATTAAACAAAATGAATGACCTACCCATTCTTTTTAACACGCTTTTATTAGGTCGACCTGTATGTAACTAACTATTTAATGGAATCTAAGGTAATTAATTTAACCATCTTCTAAGGATCGTAGTGTCATGAAAATTGGCAGCTGTATGTAGTTCTGATGACAATACAATAATATGATACTGTCGAACTGATCTAATGATGGAGTCGGAAGATATGAACTGGAACTTTATGATGGAACATCGTATCATAGCTGTGTTTGGACTTGTTAGAAAAGTCTTGGAATGAACTTTGACCACGATTAGGGTCCAAGGTCTGATGATGAAGCCGGAAGATAGGCACTGGCATTCCATGATGGAATATCGTATCATAGCCGTGTTTGGATTCGTTAAAAAGGTCTTGTAATGACCTTTGACCACGATTAAGTTTCGAGGTCTGATGATGAAGCCGGAACACAGGAACTGGCATTCCATTTTTTGGTTTTTACATGCATTTATAAAAGCGTGTTTTTAGTGTTTTTTTTTAACTATTAATTTATTGTTATTCATTGTAGGTATCACCATATTATATAGAATACTAGATTGCTCAATGCGATACTACGTTTTGGCAGCTAGGATTTTACTATGAAACTCAACTTGTAGGTGGCACTCGCTTCAAACATTATTTAATATTTTTTTAAGTTTTAATCGTAGCTCTTATTATTTTAATGTTATTTACATAAAGATGTCAATTATTAATTTGGTGTTCAGGTTTCAATACGTAATAACTACGCACTTTAATGTGCAAATCGACTGATAGATGACATTCTAATCTCTCCGTATTACTTTTGTTATGTAATCAAACTATATAAAAATGCAATAGATGGCATAATAATTAAATGTTATTATTTTTATCATGGTTAATTAATGGGATTTATAATCAGTCAGTCCTTTATAAAAAAAAGCATTTATTTTCAACGTTAGATAGCCGAATAAATTGCTATTAGTTTCACTGGACATTGCTATCGCCGCCACTTGCATGTCACCAACGCAGAATGGTTGCCAAAAGGTACTATAGCATTGAGCAGCTTATAATTTGGTAGCTAATAGGCCCTGATGCAGTTTGGCCACTATGACTCATGGTCGGTCGACCTCACGTGTCAACACCCATCCGACAGCCTCCACATAAAAGTGCAAGTCAGGGTAGGACTCTGGCCTGCAGGCCACTTTCCCTAGGAGTCAGCCTACGGGCGCTCCTGGACGGTTTGCGCACCGTGCGGCGTCAACCAATCGATTGTGCATTCTGACCGATAGCCGTTGGAATCTGGAAACAGTACTGTTTCCTATAGAGCTGGGGTGGCTGTTCACCTTACGGCAACTGCTCTTGAAACGACTAATCGGCTACCCGATACCGGTAAAAGAGCCAGGCTAAGGATGCTGTTGTCCGCGATAGATTCGGTTGACACTGTTTCACTGCTACGTAAGGGAGAAGATCGAGCAAGCGACCTCGAACCTGTAACCAGTCAGGAGGCAGGAGGTATCGTGAGGTTAATTCCAAACTGGTAGTCAGGGGGCGAGGCTGCCCGCTTGATACCTTTCCCGGTGCCTCGCCGTAAGGCGTTGGACTCTGACAGGCAGGTGGCATAACTAGACAGTGGATTGTTTTTCGTCCCAAGTCTTCTGCGCTCACCTCAAGGGAGACAGAACGTTTTAATATCGTTAAAACTTCCCGAGGTGACGGGTTCGCCCATTGTAGTTTACAGCTCAAGTTATGGCATTGAGCAATATAATACCCTATATCAGGGCCGGACTGGGACATAAAATCGGCCCGGGCATTTTGAAGCCGGACGGCCCTTAGAAAAAAAACGAAGTACATATATATTTTGATACTATTTATATTTATTATTATTAAAGACAAATGTTTCTAATCTATCAAAGTATGTAGGTTACTGACTTCCGGAGAAGCTCACTGCTTTCGGCTACTTAGTCTATTATTTCGTCAGAGTCTAGATTCATTAAGAGACCTTTTTCTAGCGCCAGCAACATGAACGAATTTAAATTTTGAGGAGACAAACTGCTCCTCATACGATTTTTTATAATTTTTAAGGTAGAAAAACTCCTTTCACATGCCTGGCTTAATGGTAATGTAAGAAGAAATTTATAGCCTAGGGCAATAGACTTATAGGCACTGCTCAATAGATTAAATCTATGTAAATTTTTGAAACAGCAAATCGAACAATTTTTACATGCACTACGTATCTCACATGCTTTGAAAGTGTCATTATCTTGGTTATCCAACGTCGTTTCTACTGTACCTTCATTATCATTATCTTCTACAATGATCTTATAATCTTCCAATTCTGAATTTTTAAAATTATCCCAATGCAACGTCATATTTTCCAATTCAATCCGCAAATTTTCGCTCGTGGCTTTTTCATCAAATTTCGTCAAGTGTCTGCTTAATTCTTCGAGTTCACCAGGTTAAGGACCATTTTTTCCATTTTTTCTTATTTCGGGGAAACGCTTTGGATCGAGTTAAGAAAAATCAGAATATAATTGTTTATTTGCAAGAAATCGGCGATCCATGCTCGCAGTAACTGTATCAAAAATAATGTTATGAACTCCTACTTTATATGAAGTGCGTGCATCGCGGACGCTTTCATCCTGTACCAACTCGCCTGGCATAGATTTCTTTTTTCTATGTCTTCTCAGGGACATTTGATTGAACTTCTATATCCATAGTCTTCAACTTTATCCAACTTTTCATTACCCAATGCCACAAAATTATTTGTTGTTGTTTCAACTGTGTCGAAGTCTCTTTTTTTTCTGTTGCGAACTCGATTGTGAAACCATATTTTGAGCTTTCAATATATGTAAACCGGCCGTTTGAAGGTATTTCGAGAGAGGTGTAGTTACTTCAAATATTCTTAAAAACGTTTTGGCTGTAATTATCGTTTCGTATTTGAGTATCGATTCTATGTATGCTTTCGCTTTCACACGCACTTCTGGCTTAAAGTGCACATTTTGTTGTATTCTTGCCAATGCCATGATCAATGTTACATACAAAGACGAGTCTGGATTTGAAAATGTCCCAAAATTTTTCTTGACGGCCGTATCTTTTGACCACCAACGTGTTTCGCCAATAGTTGAGAGTCTTTTCGTGTTGCCGTCCTCTTTAGTTTTTTCCCAAACATCCATGCGTGGATACGATTCGCGAAGGAATACTGCAACGTCATTCAACAAACTAAACAATAATGCACTTTCAATAACCGACTTAGTAGTATCTCCTAATACTAAATTCAGTACATGTGCGTAGCACCAAACGTGAATTTGACCTGGAGACTCTTTTGATAGCGGTGAAGAAAATCCGTTGTATTGGCCTTGCATACTTGCTGCCCCGTCCGTTGAATTACCGTTGCATATTTTTATATCTATGTACATTTACAGACTTTAAAACTGCATCAATCAAGGAAAACATATCCTTTCCAGTTGACGATTCACTTTCTACGACAGCGAGAAGTCTTTCATGTACACGAGCATCTGTCAAGTAGCGTATTATAATTGATCATTGGTCTTTGCACGTAATATCCTGAGTGGTATCTAATTGCAAAGAAAACATAGCAGCTGCTCGTACCTCCAGACAAATATTCTTACATATAAGTTCACCGACTGCTAGGATAATTTTATTAATAGTTGTTTTTGACAAAAACGCTAATAATGATCCTCTTCTTTACCCCCCTTTGGCAAACCATGAAGTGTTTTACTTTTGTCAATGCACTCTTTCAAGTGATCTTTCAGATGGATATCATATTTGCTGAGGAGAACCACGAGTTCAAAAAAGTTGCCGTGGTCTACAGTAATGTCCTGGAGACTATATGCTGCTTCCAGTTGGTCACCTCTATAACTTAATCCGCGTTTCCCAATGAACTTCACAATGTCTATTATTCTCTGGAAAATTTCTCCTTTTCCGCACTTGTGCTCGATGTAAGGACATTTGATTGACAAAAATTAAACGAAACGACCATCGGCCATCCGATCCTGGGTAAACAGCCGGGCAAAGGACGCTGTGGTCCGCGATAGATTCGGTATACACCGTTTCACCGCTTCGTAAGGGAGAGGACCGCGCAAGCGACCTCGAACTCGTAACCAATCGAGAGACAGGAGTAATCTGGTCACAATTGGAAGTAAGGGCGGGCGTGAGTGTCGGCCCGCCAGTTAACATTCCTGGCTATCTCGCGGTTAAGGCGTTGGCCTCTTACGGGCTTGTGACGTAGCTAGATGGTGGACTGTTTTGTCCCCAAGTCTTCTACGTTCACTCCAGGGAGATAGAACGACTAATCGTTAAAACTTCCTGTGGTGACGGGCTCGCCCGCTGTAGTCGACAACCCAAGTTGACAAAAAATAAACTTTGAACGTCTTTTTTATTGGACCTCAAAATGTAAGCTTCCGAACAAGCACGATGCGTTTCAGTTTTTTCGTGTTCCTTTACTCTGATGTGAACATGTCTCTTATCTTGCATTCCTCGTAAAAAAAGGGCTCGAGCTGGTATCAGAAGTTGCATAAAATGCTAGGCAAACTGAACAGAACAAAGCACACTGTTCACTGCTGTAGGTCAGCCACTTGCGATTGGTTCCGTCTTTACGATTTACAGCTTTCTGTAACACAGGATCAATAATGTCTTGCTTGAGATGACATTTGAAAAGAGATCCAGCTGATCGTTTTCAGGACGTGCAAAATAATTAAATGAAGAATTTACATTTTCATCTAGTTCCCTATTAGCGTCATTTGCAGAATAATGAGGGGCATGCCCATGCTGTTCATATTGAAGGGAACTTCAAGTGGAAACTTCAACTAGAGTTAAGGTCCATTTCAACTGTTCGAGTTGCTGTTCCTGACTGATTAACTCTTTGTTACATTCAGGAGGTGATTTGACAGTTGCTTCTTCAGTTACCACCACTGCATTAGAAGTAGATGAATGAGTAAAAATATTTGTCAACAAACACTCCTTCGGCTTTTTGGAAGCGGTCGATGCGGTCTCGTTCGTGCTTGGATTTGCGTGCATACAGCTCGCCTCTCCCCGTCGCACTGGCACTGGCATGCAGCTGGCATGCACTGGCTCCAGCCCGGCCCGCGCCGCCCGACGTGCCGCACCGTTCGCGCGTGCGCATGCATGGCAAGATGCGGCGCGGCGGCCCTATCGTCGACTCCGGCCCATCGGGCATTTGCCCGATCTGCCCGTATGGCCAGTCCGGGCCTGCCCTATATAGTCAATGATACATGCATTCCTCGCTTATTTATAATTTTTAAAGCTTTCAATAATTAGTATATTTTTTAGTATATAAATAAATACAAACGGAGCTGCTATGGAATTCACCGACCGGAGTCGGGCCCATCATAATACTATTTTTTACACTTCTGGGGGGTGAGCAGTGGATTCCGGACTTACGAACCGGCTGTGGTAGGTTTAGGACAGCTGTCTTGCCACATGTGAGCGTTCACCTTGCCACCCATTCACTCCCCCTTCGAAGCCATAGAATTTGAGATGCGCAAATCGCAGTTTTAGATAATTTTTCTAAGAAAGAGTTGATTATTTTTCTGGAAAGGCCAAGATCTTTAAAGAGGTGAAATAGAGATTTAGCTGGCAGGCCACGAGCGCCAACTTCCACCGCGTGAAGGTGAACAGTGAAGCCGTTCCGGGTTACGGCATTTGCAAGATCATGGTATTTATTTAATTTGTACTCGTGGTCTTTTGGGATATTTGATTCCCATGGAACAGTTAATTCTACAATAAGAGCCACCTTCCGAGATAGAGAGTAAAGAGTTATATCTGGACGGAGGGCTGTGCATCCGAGACTTTCAGGGAATTTATACTGCTTAGAGACCGAATCAACCTCCAGAGTCCAATCTGTAGCTTTCTCGATTATTGAGAAAGGTTTTGTAGTTAAATGTTTTTTGCCTTTAGAGCCATCCCGCACAAACTTTATTGGGGGTTTGGAGAATACTGTCAAACCCTTGTTGGCACGAGCCACTGAGAGACTAATTACCTCGCGAATAACAGCGAGAACTTTGTCATGGCGGTAAGTGTACCGTCCTTGATCTAAGGCCACCTTGCAGCCAGCTAGAATGTGTCTAGCTGTGCAAGGGGTATTGCTACAGAGGGGACAAGAACTATCCTCGGCAAAGCTCCAACGAGCGAGGTTACTGGGGTCTGGAAGTGTATGCTGAAAGGCATTCAAATAAAATTTCAGCATCTCTGGCGTCCAGTCATAGAGCATTACCTTCCAGTGCATTGGAGGCGGAATGCAAAAGTCACCAATTGTTGTCCAGTCATTCTGGCATTGAAGGCCAATAGCATGAGCCATACTCTTGCTGTCGTAATCTCCCCGCAAAAGAGACTTCTTCAAGTCCACGTCGCTCGTGGTTGTACTGCCATACCCCAGACCAGTGCCATTCTGGCTGATTCCAGTAAGGAACCTTTTGTGGAAGTCTACGCGGGCTTGTAGTTCATTTGAATCACTACAGCCACTTATTACGTGCTTCGATATTGCCGGATCTTTGGAATTGCACAGAATCGAATTTTTGGTTATTCTGGAGTTGGCGTAGAGCAGAGAGGGCAGTTTAAGCGCTAGCCCAAAATTTTGTTTGGACCTGAAGAGAGTCGAGGGGTCAGCTGGTTTGGCTAAGGACAGCCAGGATTTTAAACTAGCTGTCACCAGTGCATCTAGACGGGACAGTTGGGTTTTGGTAAAATCGTAAATAAGAAAGGGCCATGACAAATGTGACGTTAGATAATTGTCATAGATCCAGGCCTTACGAGGGCCAGAAATTAGCAAGGCATCTATTTTCGCCAGGCAACTGGCAACTATTGTGCTGCTCTTTATGTAATTGATACTCTTTTATTGCAGCATTTTTGTGGATTATCATAAATTAAGGTTTTTCGATGTTCATATATAGGTTGGATACCGTTCGGGTTTAAAGTCGAGCCAATCGACTATGGACCTTAGTTATACCCCCGAAAAGGACCATAATACCAGGTCGAATCCAGCACCCAGGCAGCGACCTATCTCGATGGCGATTCACAACAACAATCGGGTCTATGGACCAGGTCAGTGGCTTTGCTTTGCTAAAATTGATATTTTTATGGGTTGTCGGGCTTTTGGCGGGCGTTTGGTTGAGGTAACTGTGTCGACGTTTAGTTCCGTTTTGTTAGCAATGTTTTTTCCACTCAAGAAAGCAATAGCGGCTGGGCCATTAGAATTTTATAATAAAACGACCATTTTGAGTCATTTAAATATAATATTAAAATGACCATTTTGAGTCATTTCGAGTCATCAAATCAAAAATATAAATTAAATGGATAAAACATTGTTCAAAAATTATAATACAGCTGACAGACTTTTAAAACTTCTTCACATAAACACTCAAATATTCGAAAAACAGACTAAATAATTAGTTCACACAAATAAAATGTTCTGTAACCTAGGGTTGATTCGATCCAATTAAATGCGAGTACTTACTTGATGTTTTTGATTCGATACGAGTATGACTAGTATCAATACCCTTTTGACTATATTCGATTCAAGTATCGGAAGTATTTGTATTGAGTCATATGAGTACTCATTGTAAGAAAGGAATTCATCGTGAGTATTGTGCATCAAGTGATATTCCAACTACAATACATAAAGTGTAATGGTCTTTTTAATTGTACATGTTGACCGTTAATAAATAAATAAATACAAACGGAGCTGCCATGGAATTCACCGACCGGAGTCGGGCCCATCATAATACTATTTTTTTTTTACACTTCTTTTACACTTGTATATTCTTCTTTTACACTTGTATATTACACTTTTTTTACACTTGTATATTACTTTGAATTACGAATTAATCAAAAGTTTTTCGAATGTCATATAGTTGGTTAAAGAATTATCGTAATCACTTAAATGAGGCACAGTCTTGCTATTATCCGAAACAAAAGGTTTTGCACTCAAACGGAACTAAACCCTCGCACACATTCGGTAATAATCATGTAACTAATCCGTACCAATTAACGAGCCGTTGCAAGATTCATTCATTCGTATGCGACTTCACTAACCTTTTTGTGATTTCCCACGACACATGCACGCTTGATTTGCAAAGGAGGATACGCCGCCACCCCCCAACCCTCCATCAATCTCGACAGTCTCAACTGCAATGAGAGTTACTACGACAGTCTCATGACCGACAATACCTACGACATACCGGCGAACATGCCCAATTATCGCGGTTCCGGGAGCAAAGTGTTCGATCGGCTATTTCCAAATCTGAATCTGAATCTAAATCCGCACGCGAATCCAGAGACGAAGGTGAAAAAACCCATTGCGAAAAACAACCGCAGCATTTTTAAAAACTATAAATCGTGCCCCGTTTCGCCGGTCTCCGAAGAGTGCAAGTGGGGCGATCTCGTCTTTGAAAAGAAACAGCTGTTCGAGAGCATGGCGGGAAAGAATGACTCAACAAAACGTCACTCGTTGAATCTGAATGTTTCGCTCGATCGCAAGTACATGAAGGACAACGGCAAAAGTTTAGTCGATGCGATCAAGCAAGACACCGAGCGAATGATCGCGGAAATAACGAAAAAATATGGCGATTTAGACGAAAGTGACAACAGCTTCAAACGCAACAAAGTCGAAATAGACGGTAATTTTTCGTCCGATTCACTCGAGGACTGCAGCCTCAGCCAGGAAACGAAACGCAACAAGCACTACACCAAGAAAGTGTGCAAGAAACACACGCGGACGTTGCCGTGTCGCTCTGTTTCCAATTACGAAATCACCGCTTCCGATTTGGCAAACGAGAATGTAATGCGGCGCAGTGCAGCATACGTCGATCAGCGCAGCTCGACGCTGCCGCGCAACATGCCCTCGTATGAATTTTGCGATAATGCTCCGCGCTGCTATTCCGCACTGACGAAACGCTGCATCACCGCATCGAACGAATCAATCCTAAGCGACGAGAATTCGAACTGCTCGAGCGTTTCCAACGAGATATTCGTGAAATGCGGCGACGCGGGCTTCACCGCCGTTTCCGATAGACACAGCAGTGCTAGCTTCTTCTTAAATCAGCGCAAATACGTGCGCAATAGCGCAAGCCAAGAATCGATCTTATCCGACGACCTGTTTCCGGATTGCGATAACGCGCTGTCAAAGACGAATTGCAACTCGCTCGAGAGCATCCTATCGGACGAATCGGAATATACGAAGAGCGCTCCGCTCGAAATGCTGTTCGAAGCGCATAAAAATCGTAACGAGTCCAAATCGTACGGCTCCAGCCCGAACACGGAATATGGTTATGGAAACGTGAAGCCGGTTATTTCTACCGTTTCCAAAACGACGTACGGATTCGAGATACCGCCGCCCGTTTGTAACGTGAAACGGGCGGATGAAATACCGCGCAATAACCGCACGACCGTAGAATACGTCGCAAAATCCCTAATGGCAAATTCGAACAAACACAAATATATGAGCGATATCGAAGGCTTCGAGAAACCAACGGTTCCAATACCGAAATCGAAGAGCTACAGTTTTGAAGTGGTCCTCGAGCCGCCCACGGCGATGAAACCTAAAAAGGTGACGTCGCATGTTCGTAAGAATCTTGAAAAGTTCGAGGAACAGATACGGCGCAACGCGCAAACAAAACAGGAGAAAAACGAACGTAACAAAGCGGAAACGAAGACTGTAAAAAGCAACAATGTCACAAAGAGCTTGGAGCGTAATTCCGGGTTGAACGCGCGGTTGATTTCGGACTTTGTTGCGCATAAACCGCCGAAAGCCGTGCGTCGGACGTCATCTGTGAAGTTGATGACTAGGGCAAAATCGAATTTGGATTCGGTTTCAAAGCCGTTTCAAATGCGCGCGGAACTGATAAAAGCCGCAAAACGCGAGGAATTGAAAGAGAAATCTATCGACGTTTTCATAAAAGAAATCGCTTTCGCCGATAATAAATCGGAATCGCGAGACGAAAAGAAACTCGATTATATGAGTATGGATTCGCTGGACGATACAAAGGAATCACTACCGTACGATAGTTTGGACGAACGAACTAAGGACGAGGCGCGCAGCCCGAACTTCATGGAAAACAACCAAACGAAGGACGTCATTGACAAAAATCTACCGTTTTTAAATCTCGACAAGAATAACGAAATAACGAAGTATAAAGATATCGAGCGTAAGCTCGATATCATAAATAAACTGGTGGAGATGGAGGAGCGAAAGATTCTGCAGGAAAAGTTTTTGAAGGAGTATCGCATGAGACCGTTGAGCGCGAACTTCAGCGACGGCAAGGGCATCGTTAAGATACTGTCGCGGAATTTCGACGAGCTCGTTCTCAATAACCGCGTTGAGACGAAACCGCAGGCGAAGCTGGAAACGAGAGTGTACAACGAAACGGTGATACCGAAAACGGACGTGCATTTGGACAGCGAGAATTACGAGTCGTCGACGACGAGTTCGAGCTGCGCGAACTCTCCGAAGCGTTTGGCGATTCTGCGCGACCGCGGGAAGCCGAAGCAGAAGTCGTACTCGTACTCGTACGGGTACGGGTATGAGGCGGGTCACCAGCGACCCGTTCTCTGCGCGCGACCCACCCGCGGGTCGCCCGGCGCCAGCTTTGCGCTGGGAAAGCGCTTGGCGATGCAGAGGCCGACTCTGCCTTCCAAAATGACAACTGCTCAAGGTTATATACTAACTATAACAATGCATGCCTCTTTATATTTATTTATATTTTGCATCGTCATGTACGTGTCTTTTTATTCTGCCTCAACACTCTATTATTGTCTCCGTAAAAACCCTTTTCTTCCTAATTTCTTATCCATATTTTTGCATTGGCATGTTTTTGCATGTCTGCGCATGTTTGCATATGCGCAGGACAATTATGTTCTTGCCCGCTTTCACTTCCTACAGTTTCAAATTTGAGTAAAGATTCTTGTTTGACTGGTAGGTTAAGATAGTCAATTAATGTGAATATCATTTAGGTAATTTAAAAATAAAAGTGTTTGAATACACAGCCCTTTATCCTGGCAGTCAAATAACCCTTTCCCGGTGCTTCTTCTCAAACATTGGGATTTGTCACACCGTCATGCCATCTATGAAAAAGGAGACAAGCTAAACTACAGACCAAACTACAAAGTATGTGACGAATATAAGCCAAAGCTGAAAAGCCCCAGATCTACGATTTTTCCGAACCGAGGCGAAAACTTGACATTGACACTCCTCTTCTCCAGTATTTGAGATTAATAATTTTAAAAAACTTACGGAGCAAATATAATGGGAGGTATTTTAGGTGACTAGGAAATAAGAACCCTTAAATAAATTTGCACTCTTTAATACCTATTTGCTAATAACTTTTCCTTATGTAGCATCAATATAGAATACATACAATCAGTGTACACACACCTTCACAAGCCAGACTGTGCACACACCTTCAATCCTTAGGTTCCAGCAAATTTTACTATCTAATCTTGCTATAGCTTTTCACTCTCTGTGAAAGAATCACTTACCACATCAACTAATAATTATAGTGACACGTTTGAAAGTATAGTTGTTAACAATGAAAAACCGATGCGATTTACTCGCACACCTAATCAGCCACATCAATATCGTTCGTCGCTTGAAGTTCGGCCGTTCGGGTTTATTCGACTCTGCTCGTGTAGCCCTTTCCCCTTCTGTCTGTGTGAAGAATTTTCCTAGACGCGGTGGGAATTCTCCTGGTAAAGACATTGCACACTTACGATGCGTTCCAAAATCGAATGAACTGAACTGAAAATGAAAATATTGACAAGGCATATGTGAGACCTATTCTCTGAAAGTGTCCCCTACTTATGCAAAGATGTAGATGTCCTGGAAAAGTTGCTCCGAAGGGCAACCATAATGCCAGTGGGCCTTAGTTAGTTAGTTAGTTTGTCTGGGCTATTTACCGCACTTGGCCTCTTGATTGGGCCGTTGTGCATGGCTCATGTTTCTATTTGTTACTCCAGCCAACCCAGACTGTCCCAGAAGGTTAGCAGCCTGGCCAGTGGGCCTTAAGATAAAGATTATGAAGATCGCTTGGAATTACTGGGACTGTACTTTCTAAGAAGACAAAGAGGGACCTGATTGAGACATAAAATTAACACTATTTGTTACCTGGGCTCTCTAGAGAATATTTACAAATTCAACATCAACACAAATCTTTGAAGTCACAGCAAAAAAATTCAACCGTGAAAATTTAAATCGAATCCTCTTACGAACGTTCTGCAATGTGGAAAATGTGGACAGATAGAGCTCAGGAAGTTTTAACGATTGGTCGTTCAATCTCCCGTGAAGTGAACGCAGAAGACTTGGACAAAACAGTCCACCGTCAAGCTCCGCCACATGCCCGTAAGAGGCCAACGCCTTATCCGCGAGATAACCAGGTATGTTACCCAGCGGGCTTACACTCACGCCCTTACTTCCAATTGCGACCAGACTACTCCGGTCTCTCGACTGGTTACGAGTTCGGGGTCGCTTGCGCGGTCCTCTCCCTTACGAAGCGGTGAAACGGTGTATACCGAACCTATCGCGGACGACGGCGTCCTTTGCCCGGCTGTTCACCCGGGATCGGGTAGCCGATAGTCGTTTCAAGAGCAGTCGCCGTAAGGTCAGCAACCATCCCCGCTCTATAGGAAACAGTACTGCTTCCAGACTCCCCCGACTGTTAGTCAGAGTGCACAGTCGATTGGCTTACGCCGCACGGTGCGCAGACCGTGCGGCGTAAGATTCCAGGAGACGTCCAGGAGCGCAAGAAGATTAACTCCTAGGGGAAACTAGCCCCAAGGCCAGAGTCCAGAGCAGGATAAGTGTTGACCCATGAGTGTGACCAACCCTGAACAAATGGGTCTTCGTGGCCAACTCAGCAAGGGCCCATTAGCTCCCAGAAAATAGACATGTGGAATATACTACCATTTGAAATGATATATTCACAATATTGTAATATGGGATGGAAAGCTTGATGGATTACAGATACTTGAAGCCGTCGAAATGTGGCTATATCGGAGGACACTACGTATAAGTTGCTTTGACAGAGTCAGGAATGAAGATCTCTTAAAGTGTTTGAGCAAGAACATAGAAATATCAAGAACAATAATAATCCGCAAACTCGAATACTTCACTCAGATCATGCGTCATCCAGAAATAAAACAACATTATAATTTTAATAATTCAAGGTAAAATAGCAGGACGAAGATGAATATCTTGGCTCATCAGGAAACACTTCTTGACAAATCATGTAGTGGATGCTTGAAATGCATTGCTACAGGAAGTGATAAGTGCTGACTCTGTCAATAGCTTTAAAAACAAACTGGAATTTTTTATTAGTGCAAAACTGTCTCAGTTTATAAACAAGTGCAGTTATGCAAGGCATGAGCCTTAAGCTGCTAGTGTATAAAATAATAATAATAATGATGAGCTAAATAAATATATTTGTCCATTCTAGAGTCTTGTCCTTGATGATGGACTGTCAGATTGACATGACTTTAGCTTTTGAAATTTTATCCTGAGGCCGTGTTTAAATCCTTTATTCATTTATTAGTATCTAATTTTTATTTTTTTTGTCTTATTTTTTTCCCCCACGTTCCGTTGGACCGCTAATACGCATGGCATGGAATGATGCATAAAATACCCCTGCAAAATCAAAATTGTTTGAAAAATTTTGACAACGCTTAGGTCGCCACCTTTCTCCGTACGATCCAGTGCTTGACGAAGACACCGGCATGCGTAGAGCAATTTCCCTATCCGACATTGCGCTGAAACCTAGTCCAGGTGCCAGAACTCCCCAAGGTAAGAAGACACCGGCATTACCGCTTTTTTCATATTTTTGTGTTTTGTGATTGTTTTGAAGTAGTTTTTGAGAGGCGTATTTAGAATTGATCGTACTAATTACCTGTAGTTTGTTTTATGTAAGTTGTTTGTGAAGATCGTATGTCCACAGCTCTGTTCAAAGCCTACAAACTGAAACCTACTGGTGAGAATTTGCCATCTGTTTAAATGCATATCACCAAAGCTGGTTTTATTTATTTACTAGCTGACCCGGCGAACTGTTGCAATATGTGTAACTATTTGCAAACGATTAAGGACATAATTCGCCATCCGCTGGCAAATAAGCGGAGAGAAGAAGAGCCAAAGGCTTTACTATAGTTGAATAGGACTAGAAAAAGTGATTTAATTATTATCAATGTTTAAGGTTGGAAAAATAAGGCATTCTCAGGCAGATTAATTTACGTTTACAGATACAGTTACATATTACTGTTAATTTATACTATAACCATTTTGGCTATTTTCATAGAGCGCTATATACAAAGGGATGCTGCAGGTCAATGCATTGAGGATCATGCGAAGCTAGATAACTTCTTCTTCATCGTCATCATCAGCGAGCATTCGCCCACCGTTTTGCATACGCCTCTCCAATCACTCTCCATCCGGATCGGTTGTCCGTTTCCCTCATCCAGACTGGTCCAGCTGTCTCCTTAATGTCATCGGACCATCGGGCCAGTGGTCTGCCCGCAATTCTTCAGCCTAGCCGGGGTCTCCACTCCAAAACGCGCTTGCTCCACCGTTCGTCGTGCCGAGCCCGAGCCCATTTCAGCTTGGCCACTCTTTGACTCACATCGACCACCTTCGTACGCTGTCTGATGAGCTCTTTTGGGACTCGATCGCGCAACGATATGCCGAGCATGACTCGCTCCATGTTACGCTGCACCACCTTAAGCTCGTGGATCATCCCAGCAGTCAGTGTCCATGTCTCACAAGCATACGTCATAGCCGGTAACACGCACTGATTAAACACCTTTGTCTTGAGCGATTGGGGAATTCTGGACTTCAGCACGAAGCTCCGCTTCCCGAAGTCTGCCCATCCCAATTGTTTTCTCCGCTTTATCTCTGCCATCATCGAGTCCCGGCCGAGCTTTATCACCTGTCCTAGGTATGGGTACTCCTGCACCTGCTCCAACGGTTATCCATTCAATGAAATAAGATTCGGTGTGAGATCGGCCGTCGCCATAACCTTTGTCTTGTCCACATTCATCTTAAGACCCGTTCGCAGGGACGCGTAATATAGTTGCTCCAGCATGAGTTGTAGGTCTTCGGCACATTCAGCGATTATAACTATATCATCTGCGTAGCGCAGTGATTGAGATATACGCCGTCAACGTTGATTCCCTTGCCACTCCAGTCCAATGTCTTGAATATATCCTTCAAAGCTTTGGTGAACAGCTTAGGGGATATAACGTCACCTTGTCGGACTCCTCTTTGGACTGGTATGGGGTCTGTTAGCTCGACATGAAATAACTATCGACATGAAATTCGGCGTAGTTATAAGACTTCCTTGCTTGCACCAAGCCTAACAATCAAAAGATAAAATGAAACAAACATAGAAGGTTGATAAGAAATATATAATTGTCGAATCAGTTCATCGGAGAGAGAATGTAGGAGAATGTTGGAGAGTAATTTAATATTTTTGACTATCTATTAAGTCATATACCCATTTATATTATAAATTTATACTATTTAATTTCTTTTAATATAATTATTTCTACGGCTGCTATTATAAAATGTACCTATGCACCTAAGTTTTAGTTTAATTTAGTAACTGTATAACTTTTATTATTTAAAAAGTGTTAGTCGTATGATTACGTTGTTAGAAAACCGCTTGCTGCAAACCCCTGAAGTCGGTAATCACTATATAATCAGTTTAGTTGCGTTCAATACGAAACTATCTGCCTACCTGCATTATGGATAGCAATATTCACAGTGAAACGAGCGGAACTCATATGAATACGATGCGACAGTCACCTCTATACTGCAAAAGAGAGGATTCGCGCTTGTAGTTTTTATTCTGCGGTTTAGACAATTGTTTAAAATAATGAAAAAGGGAATAAAAAATAAAAAATAATAAAATATTAAAATATAAAAATATATAATAATAATAACGATTATAAATTAAAACTAAAATAATTTAAAAAATATATCTTAGATCTTTCCTTGACACAACCGTGGCGCTCTAGTGTGACTCCCGAAGTGAGCTCGCCTTAACACAGGGGTGCCTAGCAAGGCGGGCTCGGCTGCTCTTTTCTTAGCATAATAGAAAGATAATCATTTGCGTTTAATGTATGTAACCTGGGCTCAGACAGATGTGTATATAACTTTGAAAGCATACAACGGCATTGTCTAAATTGTCATTTCATTTTCTGTTGTGCTCATGCATTTGAATGTATATGTATATATAAATAAATAAAATAAATAAAATTAATTTACTGTTTTCCAGAAAAATAAGAAAAACCCCTCACTAAAAGAAAATATTCCTAAAATTTTAAAACATACAAAATTTTGCTGAGTTTTTTATACTTTCAAATCTAATTCACGATAGAATATATGCAATTTTTATAAATACAGTATTTAGCAAACACATAGAAAATTAAAAGTTTATATTACAACATGTCTCAGCCTAGTAGGTAACCTTGCCACTGAGCTATGCAATGTATTAATTTTTTGGTATTGACTCTGACGTTAAAAATATTTTTGTGCATCAGTACCTAAGTAGGTACTGAAATTGTATACTCGCACAACATATTTGCATTAGCACGATGAATAAAAAAATAAAATTTGCCCGAACTTGAGCTTGATCTTAACATTATGCAAATTTAAAAAGATTTACTGTGATTCCATAGCGAGCGGTAAGACAAATACATCTTCCAACAAAACCTCAAATCTTCCACCGCCGAGACAGCAGCAGAGGCACGGTGGGAAGTTCGGAACCAACATGACGCGCAGTTCCAGCGTTGGAGTACTTAACCAGGTCAGTCCCTTTTTCTTCAACTTATCGACGAGGGCTGTTCTATAGGGTGGAACCTAAAGGAACCGTGCAGATTGTGCCTGAGGACCTGGTTATATTTTCTAAGGTAGGCTTAACTCACGGCTCATTTCGCATCTAGTAGCCTCCTCAAAGAGGGACTACCCTAGAAAGGTCTCAGTGAACCCTGCCTGCGGCTGTAAATCCAGTCATGTCATCTACAACGGGTGAAATTGTCATTCCAGGAGGTTATAACGATATGATCTTTTTTTCAACCTGGAAGGATAGAGACTTCGCCAGAGAGCCAGACGCCCGTCAGATGCTAACGCCTTACGCGAGGCACTGAGAAGCACCCAGCAGGCTGCCTCGCCCCTGATTACCAATTATGGCTGGATTTCTCCATCCTCCCAACTGGTTTCGGGTTCGAGGTCGCTTGCGCGGTCTTCTACCTAATGTAAGCGGTAATTCAGTTGGAATTTGTCGCGGACCATGGTATCCTTTACCTGACTCATAATGCGGGATTGGATAGCCGACCGGTCGTTTTAAGAGCGGCTGTCATTAGGTCAACAATCACTCCCGCTCCATAGACCGTATGTCATTTCCAGACCCCGGTTATCAGCGCGGGTGCGAAGTCAGTTGGCTGACGCCGAATGGTGTGCAAACCGCCCAGATGCACCCAAAGAACATCACCCAAGGGAAACTGACCCACCTGCATACTTAGTTGCAGGGGAAACAAGAGTCCTTACCGGGATCAAACTTCTACAAGGAGGCTACCAAAGGGTGCTGACCCTTGAGTTACGCCGACCTATAACTGAAGCAGGTCATTGCACAGGATCCATTAGCATTCCACCTATCCAGTCATGGACAGGTGGGAACTTAGCTTCAAACTGGGGGAACACCTCGGGTGGTTCTGGAGTTAATTATGTTCCTGGAGAGACCAAGATCTTTAAAGAGGTGAAACAGAGATTTGGCTGGCAGGCTACGAGCACCAACTTCTACCGCGTGAAGGTAAACAGAGAAGCCGTTCCGGGCGACGGCATTTGCGAGTTCATGGTATTTATTTAATTTGTACTCGCCGTCTTTTGGGATATTTGATTCCCACGGAATAGTTAATTCTACAATAAGGGCCATCTTCCGAGATAGAGAGAAAAGAGTTATATCTGGACGGATGGCTGTGCATCCGAGAATTTATACTGCTTAGAGACCGAAGCAACCTCCAGAATCCAATCTGAAGCTTTCTCGATTATTGAGAAAGGTTTTGCAGTGAAATGGTTTTTGCCTTCAGAGCCATCCCCCATAAACTGTATTGGGGATTTTGAGGGTACTTTCAGACCCTTGTTGGCTGAAGCCTAGCGAATAACAGCAAGGACAGGTTAATGCAACTGGCGCCACATATTTTTTATGTTATCATGCGTTTATTGCAGAGTGACTCTGAATCGGATCCGTCCACTGTGGTGCGGTCTGGCAGTAGTCAGTCTGGTCGTGCCGGGGGTCTCATGAGGCCCACCATCAGTTCTCAGAATAAAGTGGCCCCCGGAGTCAACCGAAGGCGCGGACTTCAAACTGCCTATAGTAGTGGTATGTATACAGGTTATTAATAATATTAAAATCGTCACCTCTACTGTTTATCTACTTATTTCTACAACTTCACAATTTTGTAGGAATGACTAAGTATTAAATTAATTACTCAATTCAACAAAGAATTGGAAATTCGATATAACAAATTGGTAATAAAAACGATCTTCAAGCCGATCCAAAATATAGCTCTATCTCTGAGACCTGTAAAGGATGTAATACCACTGCAAACCCCGGTTGTGTATAAAATCGAATGCAGCTGTGGTTTAGCCTACATTCCATTATTGAATGTACGGATATCAACATCTATAAGAACTACGCTAACCACCGTATCTATATCCACTCGGATAGCAAGGCAGCTCTTATGGCACTAGCCTTGAATACCATTAATTCAAAGCTAGTGCAAAACTGCGTATCACTACTGAATTCCCTGGGCGAAAAGAACAGGGTAATTCTAAGATGGGTTCCCGGCCATGCAGGTATCGAGGGAAATGAAAAAGCCGACGAACTTGCAAAGAAAGAAAATATATAACTTACTAACAAAGAAAATATATAACTTTATATTTTTGAGTTACACATCAGACGGGAGCAAAGGGAACGTTATACGGCCCTGAACCTTGCTGTGGCGTACCAAAAAGCCTTGCAAACTTACAGTCTTATTTATAAACGTAACTTAAAATTTGCGATGCGTCTCAGACACAGCCGAGCGAAAATCGTGATTTATAAACGTTGCCTAACGCTAGGACACGGCTCAGTCGCGTCCTATCTCAAACGTCACTTTGCGCACCGGTCGGACCGTGTTTAGCGAATTAAGTACAGGTTTTGTGGCTGTGTTAATCAATAAAATGGACGATTTATCGGTGAATTCGGTATTTTCTGATAATCTGCGGATGTTAGGACAGAGGCGGACTACCAAAACATACAAAAAACATTTTGACCCGTTCACGGAGTTGACGGAAGACGAATTTCGATATAAGTATCGATTTTCTAAAGTGAACTTTACGAAAATAGGCATTAAACAGTATTAAAAATAAAACTAATCAGTCATACAAATTACTTTTTATTTCTTTCAGATTCCTGGTCTAAAATGGCCATTCTTTTTAAATAAATCGCCTCGTTATGCCGCATCATCTGCTCACGCAAAGCAATTTTCGCTCATACAAAGCAATTTCCCGCTTCTCTCTATTCTCCAACTGTTTCTTTTGCAGAAGAAACAGCTTGCTATTGCGAATTGCACCTCAACATACGCAACCGACGACTGAAAAGATCTGATAGGGCGTTTACACTCTCGCGCGAGGCGCGAGGCGAGACGCAAAACCATATCAGTAAACAAATGGAACAGAGGCAAAGCTTCTAACGAGCGTACAAAATGTTTACCTACTTGCTAGAAGCTTTGCCTCTGTTCCGTTTGTTTACGCACATGGTTTTGCGTCTCGCCTCGCGCCTTGCGCGAGAGTGTAAACGCCCCATGACAGTTCGATGAGCGTTGTGTACGCAAAACGCGAAAATAGCCGGTTACATCACTGTATTGCCAGGATTAAATTGACCGCCTAGTGCTCAGACACAGCGGAGCTACGTAACGCTTATGTATCGTTTATAAATAAGCATCGTATGCGCTGTGTCCTAAGGAGATAAGTAGTGCGTAACTAAGACGGAGCTGAGACGTGTCCCAAGCAAATCTAATAAATAAGAGTGCTAATGCTCAAACAAATATGTTTGGAACAATCCATCAACCACTGGAACAACAGGCCAGGGTTGAATCATTCCGAATCGCTAATTAACCCCTCACGTTGCGAGGTAAAAATTCACCTATCACTTTTGCGCGCGACATATTCGCGCAAAAAATCGACGCGAGTCAACGGCCTTGAGAAAAACGATCATAACTTATAAACCACTAAACGGAATAAAAAAAGATAAAGAGAAAAATGATCGCATTGAAATTTGACATATAAAACATTATAACCTTATCTCGTAAAACAATTAAGATAATAATGAATAAATATTACAAAATTGGCAAACTGAAAAAAACTCGCCTATAAAATCATTTCGATTTTTTTGTAAATACAGTTTTCGTAAATATCAAAAATTGTAAATACAGTTATGTTCTTTATTAAATGCTTTACCAAAACGATATTTTTTTTTTACTTATTTGCATACAAAAATACGGAAAAAATATTTATTTATTCAGCCAAGAAAAATTTTATTTATTCTCGTAAAAAAAAATTTTTTTAATTTTTAATTTGTGACTACTTATGGTATTTTTTTATATGAAATTCTTTCAAAATAACTTTATTACTACATCACTTCTTCTTAGAAATCACACCAGAACTTTGACCTTTGTCTGATATTATAGAAAAATCTAAAGTTTTGAGAGTTTCCGCTTCCGAACCTAATAATAAACTTTGAATGCCCATAATATAAAATTCGTTAGATTTTTTCAATTATATTGTCTTATCATAGACTTATTATATGTCTAATAACTAATTACTATACTCCAAAGAGTCACATTTCATCGAAAAACTATGGAAAATCGCACTTTTTTCTCTCATAGTAATTATCAAAACAAGTTTCATTTTCGCGAGCCATATTAGAAAAACAACATATAATGTTCAAAATACGCCTAATTATGTGATAACTTAGGATGTAAATGAAGCAATACCTATTTTATTAGTAAATTAAAGCGACATTACGTCATGTTTCGCGATATATAGGGATATTTCACAAACATTACAAAATAAAAACGGCCATTTTTTCGCGAGCCGTATGTTGTTGACAAAGTGTTTTCTTCGAAAATTCGTGAAAAACAGCAAATGGATTGTGGAAATTGAATAATCCTAATGGCTAAACTACTTAAAAAGGGAAATTACTTACTTTTATCCGGTATACACTGCACTTATATACACAAAACACTTCACAAAACAAACACGTCGCGGAACTATACGCCGCCGCGGGGTGGCCGATCGACAATGCTGTTTTGACGTTTAATGCTGAGTTTTTAAATCGGCGGTCGATGTTATCGTCGTTGGCCGGCGAATGAAAGATTATTTGGCCATGTCGTCCCGCGGTCAGAAAGCATTAAAGTACGACGATTCGAATCGTAAATTGCATTTTTCGCAGCGGCGAGCGCGATATCCAAAATCGGATGTTTCGGATTGTAGGCGGCCGCCATACATGTCCCCAAATGGATGTTACGTGCTCAGCGGGTTAAGGCTTACGACCATAAGACGGCCCGGGAGGCCTTATCGCTAAATAGGAACAATCTACGCATACTGGTGAGGGCGCTCACGGGGCATTGTGACCTGAACAAACACATTTACAACCTCAAGCTCCGAGACACGAAAATGTGCAGGTTCCGCCAAGAGGCAGAGGAAACTTTCCTGTATCTTATGTGCGAGTGTGGCGCTGATACCATGCGACGCATCAGAAACAAATTCTGAAGACCTTATACTCATGAATGCACCTCATTTAAACTAAAGTCTAAGACAAATGGAAAGCTATTACATCTAGTTCATCAGAACATACAGCGCTTTCTACGCAAAGAACTAGAGGTCGAGTTATTTCTTGAAACAAGAATAACAGAAAAACATTTCTTTAAGACAATAGAGCGAAACTCTGGCTATGTAATTAATGAAAATGAAAACTTAAGTAGCAATAATGGTAATTTAATACAATTGTCTTCAGAGAAAATTAATAATATAAATAATCTGATATCCCCATCAGTGGTTATTACTCAAGAAAATATGCCAAAAAATTGTATAAATCTGGTGCATCAGAATATTCAGGGGATAATAGGCAAAGAGCTAGAATTAGAATTGTTCTTGAACTGTAATCATATCGACATTCTATGTATATCAGAATCATGGCTCAAAAGCCATCAGATCATTTTCAGTTCCAATAACCATCAGATTGCCAGCTCATTTAACAGAGTTCGGTTGATACGTGGTGGCTCTTTAATAATTATTAAGAAATGCTTGAAATTTAAAGAAAGACGTGATATTGTGAGCCTCTCTGTCGAACGAGTTTTAGAGATTGCATGTATAGAATTGGAGGAAACCATTGTTATGAGTGTATACAAACCACCATGTGCGCCTTATGAAGCTTTTTATAAAATTATGGAAGATGCCTTATTCAAAATAACCAATAGTCCTAAAACAATTGTTATTTGTGGAGACTTTAACATCAATATATTAGAAAAAAAATCCTTGACATGTAACTTTTTAAATTTATTTAGATCATTTAACTTATATAATGTTTTTCTTGAACCTACGAGGATAACTGCCTCAAGTGCTACTTGTATAGATAATATATTCACAAACATAAAACCCAATTATAAATCACTAATTAATATTTTGCACTCTGATCACTGCGGTCAGTTAGTATCATTTCCTAAGAAAAGCACTAGGGTTCTAAGAAAAAATATTAGTTTTATTCCAATTCCAGTGCCGTCTAGGGGAATTTAAATCTAGCTTAATTAGCAAATTACAAAGGTTGCCAATTCATGACAATCCTGACCAACTTTATGACTCATTCTTTGAATTAATTAGAGTTGAATTTAATAGAATCTTCATACCTAAAACGAAATCGATCAGTGATCGCTTATGCTTTAGTGATTGGGCAACTGTTGGTATTTACAAAAGTCGTAATAAATTGTATGAACTGTATAATGAAAAAACTTATAATCATAGTGCGACTTTTAAGAAGTATGTAAATAACTATTCCAAAATATTCAAACGAGCCTGTTCCACTGCGAAGTCAATTTATTTGAAGAATAAGATCAAAAACTCTACAAACAAAATTAAAGCTACATGGAATATTATTAATAATGAAACAAATAGGGTTATAGCTCGCACAAGGGACTTTCATTTAAAGATAAATAATTTAGACATTAAAGCGGATATGGAAGTTGCGACTGAGTTTGAGCGATTTTTTACGAATATACCGTTAATAACGACTAACGCCCTCAAGTCGTCTTCCATTTCAGCTGAGATGCTACTTAAAGAAAGCGTTTCCGCATGTGTTACCGACTTCGCTTTCACTATTGTTAACTGCAATGATATAATAAATGCCTTTAAAACAATTGAGATAAAGAAAACTATGGACCTTTGGGGATATTCTGTAAAAACAATTTCATACATCATAGAAATAATCGCACCTTATCTAGCCTATATATTCAATTGTTGTGTTACTTCTGGAGTGTTTCCTGATCTGATGAAACATAGTAAAGTTATACCATTATTTAAATCTGGCGATACTTCTGATCCCTCGAATTTTCGACCAGTTTCCGTACTTCCCACTTTGAGTAAAATTTTCGAAAAATTAATTCTTAGACAATTGCACACTCATTTTAATAAATATAATTTACTTCATAAGAAACAGTTTGGATTTACAAAGGGTTGCTCAACCATAGATGCGGGAACCGAACTATTGACAGGTATATTGAATTCCTGGGAAGAGTCACAAGACGCATTAGGCATCTTCTGTGACTTGTCTAAGGCATTTGATTGTGTACACCATGATACACTAGTTAGGAAATTACATCACTATGGCATTAGGAACAAGGCTCTTGATCTTCTTACTTCTTACTTGGGAAATAGAATTCAGAAGGTTGATGTAAACGGTAAAAGATCACCAGGATCAATGGTCACCATGGGTGTCCCACAAGGCTCCATTCTTGGCCCATTTCTCTTCCTAATATACATAAATGATTTACCCTTTCACATAAGGAATAATCACGAAATTGTATTGTTTGCTGATGATACTTCTTTGACGTTTAAAATTAGTCGAAAATTGTACAATTATGACGAAGTTAACAATGCACTCTCAAAAGTTGTCCATTGGTTTAATGTAAATAACCTACTATTAAATGAAAGAAAAACCAAAGTGATTAAATTTTCTACACCTAATGTTAAGCAGGTACAAACCAATGTAGAAATAAATGGAACTAGACTGGAGCCTGTTGCTTCAACTGTGTTTCTAGGGATAACAATTGACTCCAAATTACAATGGGGCCCACAAATTAAGAAAATGTCAGGAAAACTTAGCTCTGCGGCATACGCAGTTAAAACAATAAGGCGGCTGACTGATGTAGATACAGCAAGAATTGTATACTTTAGTTACTTTCACAGCATTATGTCCTATGGGATTCTTCTCTGGGGAAGCTGTGCGGACATCAATAACATCTTTATACTACAGAAACGTGCTGTAAGAGCTATATATAAACTTGGTCCTCGAGTTTCACTTAGAGAAAAATTCAAAGAGATAAATATTCTTACTGTTGCATCACAATATATATACGAAAATCTGTTGTATGTCCACAAGAATATTGACAAGTTTAAAATAAAAAGCGACACTCATAATTTTAATACTAGACATAAGCATAACCTTGTTGTACGTGCTACTCGTCTCCACAAAATAAGCAATTCTTTTTTGGGACAATGTATACGCTTCTATAACAAACTTCCTCATACTATTAGAGAACTATCTGTAAATAAGTTTAAAGCTACCATCAAAGCAAAATTGTATAAAAAAGCATACTATACAATATCTGATTATGTAAATGACAAAACGGCTTGGGAGTAAGGCTTGGACGCATCATAAGAACATAAATTAAAAATAATATTTAATTGTGTCTATATGAATAAAGAACATTTTGATTTGATTTGATTTGATTTGATGTTTAAAAAATACACCCACTTGGGTGGTCATTACCTCCACCCTGAGGAGGTAAAACAATCTGGCTCCAAAAGCCTGTTGCTGTTCTTAAATGACACGAGGCTTAGCACAGAACTATAGTAGGTGGCGAATACAATAGATCAGCAATGGTTGCAGTGTTAAAAGGCTCTTAAGACCTTAGAAAAGCCCCACACAACAAATAAAAAAAAATGCCTACATTGGACAAACGAAACGGCCCACAGACATTCGATTGATGGAATACATCAAAGCTGTTTAAAATATTCAGCCAGAAAAATCGGAGATCTGCAAACACATATTGGTTAGTAAGACGGAACTAATCACTGGGTGCAGTTTTAAAATCCCATTGTGCTAGCTATTGAACAATTTTACATTCCATGCGTGATCCGGGAAGCCGTTGAAATAAGAAGAACCTCAAACTACAATAGAGACGACAGTTTCAAACTCTCTACTACATGGAACCCTCATTGTACTTGACTGCCTAACATAAAAGGAGAATAATGTGTTCAGGGTTCTACCTAAACGCATCAACCGATTTAGACGTATGTGGTATTGTTAGAATCGTTATGTCACACCGAGTGTCATAGGGTACCTTAACTGTCCAACTAAATATCAAGTAAATAGTTGTCTAAATGTCCAAATCTCCAAATGTCAGTAAATTAACACAAATATATCGTGTTTAGTGGCAAATGAAAGGTCTGATTAAAATATATTCTGAAAATATATATGTGTCTACATTTAACAAAACATAAACCACAAATATTTCATAAAAAACCATAATAGAAATAATTATAAATACAGTAGGTCACTTTTGTAACGGCATTCTTGTTTTTTATTCCTTTTTAATATATTTACTTGTTAAAATGTTGTCAATGCCCATCGCCGAGCGCAAGACACAATGAGTGTTGAGTGCATGGTGGATTTTCAAAATTTGCTTATAATAACATGTCTTAAGGTAGTGATAAAGACCAATGTTTAAAGATAACCGTGAATTATAAATATGTTTTAAAGCTCCTTGAAAGAAATGGAAAAACCCTTCATTTCATCCTCAATATAATGTATATAAATGGGTAACTTAAGGATCGTTCATTAATCAGGTGGGGCTCGAAAGGGGGAGGGGGGGGGGGGGTTGTAGTGAGATATCACAGGTTTTTAATTTTTTGTTGAACATGCGATTTCTAAACCGGCACCTGACCTGGACTCGCCGTTGCCAGTACAATTATATGTTTTCATATGATTACACTTTTCCTTTATTTTTTGCCAGTCAGAAACAACCTGCAACCTTAATGTCTGTCTGGACATTTTTATCACGGTGCTTAATTTTTCAGAATTAAATTAAATTATACCTGTATTTAAAGATAATATTCTGATATTCTTAAAGATACTTTGTACCAAATAAATACACGTGATTTTGGATAAGGGGGGGGGGGGGGGGTTAGTCTAAAACTTTACCAAGTATCACCAGAGGGGAGGGAGGAGTTAAAAAATTGCCAAAAAATATCATGTGATTAATGGATGACCCCTTACATATTTTTTATATGTTTTTTTCTTTTAGTAAATCTGTCGACCGTTGGCCAAGAAGATTCCAGTTCAGAAGCAGAGAGTGCAACTGGTTCGACCACCGTTACTGTAACAGGCAAACCTGCCATTCCCCCTAGGCCTAGGGCGGTGTCTATCGACCATACGGCGCATAACAACATCAGGAGAGGCTCAGCAAGTAAGGGAATGCCAATAATGTTTACATATTTTAATTAGTTATAAGTACAGTGTGTGGCCATAAACCAAGTGGCCTATTGGTTGTAAGAGATTGTCGTATGATAATAAACCCGCTCATTGTAAAATTTTATTATACAGAGTAGAAATAAAGAAAGAACGAAGATCGATAATCAGGTAAAGAATAAAAAACATTATTTTTGTTTCAAACAAGACACATACTTACATAAATGTTACAACTCACACATACATACAAACACGCCATAGTAGGGTTGGTTGTAAGAGATTGTCATATGACAATAAATTTGCCCATTTTGAAATTTCACAATAAAGAGTAGAAACAAACAGAAAATACCTTTTTTATCAATTTTATATTGATTATTCTTAAAGTGCCATCTCCTATCGGGGGTCGGCGGTCATTACGGCCATTTGGGCCCGTGATGTTGCGGTGCGGAATATCAAATTGATATCAAAAATATTTAAAACTCACTTTTATGTCTACAGGATGAGTTTTTGACATCCTTGTAGTACGATGAAGTAATCACCTTTTGATTTTAAAAAATGAAAAAATGTCTTTTTTTTGTTTTTGTTAAATGTGTAAATCTTATCTATTGAAGAAACGTTTGGGAAGCGTTGAGCGCGCTGCGCCCTCTAGCGGTAGGTAAAATATCGCTAATGAACAATATTAGCGATATTTCTCCTACCACTAGATAGCGCATCATGCTCATAGATTCGTGCTTGTGCTCGAAGAGCTGGCCGAAGAAGAAACCACTGGTTACAAAACCTCATTGAATGGTTCAACTCAAGCACCACCGAGTTGTTTCGCGCCACAACATTGCGGGCCCATAATGGGATCGCGGGATCATAATGACCGCCGACCTCCAATAGGAGATGGCACTTTAAGAAGAAGAAGCTCATAGATTTTTATATTGTTGTGCAAAAAATCATATTTTTTTCATTAAAAAAATATTGTTTTTAATTAATTTTTTTATAAAAGTGATTTTTCTTACAGAATACTACCTATTTAGCCTTAATTAGGTATCCACCAGTGCACGCATAGCTCAGTATACTAAACATCATCGTTCAGTAAACATTGCGACCACAAAATACCTATACATTTTAAGAATCGACAAAATGTAATATTTTAATGAATTTCATTAGCGAGCCGTAGCGGCAGTGACCGCGACCTGTCAGCGAAGGCCAGAGAGGTGACGGCGAGATTAACATCAACAACGACAGCTCAAAGCAACAGAGGAAGACTACCAGACAATTCCAGAAATGACAGTCAACGTAAGTATACAACAAAGGCGATATAACTTGGTGATAGCACTACATGGTGGTATATTTAACCCTTTGCTCTCGAGAAAAGTATTTGTATGGTTTACCAGCAACTCGTAAAATTTTTAGCAGAAATATGAGAAAAAACTAAAATGCAGAACGCTTCTTTATTAAATATAATGTCGCCGTTACAAACATAACGATTCTAAATGGTCAAATATCTGAGGTACAACAATGTTAGCTTTTAATTAATATTAAATATAAATTTTAGGACTATTAAAATTTTGCTTTATATGCAGTATATCGAAATTTAATATTTTCAGTTTTCTTTTTGCGAAATTCCTGGTTTTTTTTTTAAGCGAAAATTCTGTACGTCTAATAGTTTAACGTTTAATTTAATAACTATAATAAATAAAATACAAACGGAGCTGCCATGGAATTCACCGACCGAAGTTGGGCCCATCATATAGAGGTATTACACTTCTGGGGGGTGAGCAGTGGATTCCGGACTAACGACCGGCTGTGGTAGGTTTAGGACAGCTGTCTTGCCACATGTGAGCATTCACCTTATGACCCAACCACTCCCCCTTTGAAGCCATAGAATTTGAGATGCGGAAACCGCAGTTTTAGATAATTTTTCTAGAAAGGAGTTGATTATTTTCCTGGAGAGACCAAGATCTTTAAAAAGGTGAAACAAAGATTTAGCTGGCAAGCCACGAGCGCCAATTTCCACCACGGGAAGGTGAACAGTGAAGCTGTTCCGAGTGACGGCATTTGCGAGATCATGGTATTTACTTAATTTGTACTCGTGGTCTTTTAGGATATTTGATTCCCATGGAACAGTTAATTCTGCAATAAGGACCATCTTCCGAGATAGAGAGTTAAGAGTTATATCTGGACGCAGGGCTGTGCATCCGAGACTTTCAAGGAATTTATACTGCTTAGAGACCGAATCGACCTCCATAATCCAATCTGAAGCTTTCTCGATTATTGAGAAAGGTTTTGCAGTATATAAAGCTATATACAGAACGTATAAGATTTTTGTATAATGTAGAACATATAATGACCGGTGTGGTGTCTTTCCAAGGTGTGGGGGCTTCCAAGATGTGGGGCCTTCCCACGCGTGGCCTACATACAGACTCAACCCTTCAGGTTGTAAGGCTAAAGGTGACGTCGGACGGCGTTGTCGAAATCCTCGTTTTTAACGTCGCTCGGGTCGTGTTTAATCCGCTGTAGGTAGTATTTCCAGGATATGCACTCGAGGTTTGTATTGTTAATAAAAAAGATAATAATAATTTTTACGTTTTAAAAAGCTTCTAAGCCATTAAAGTTTTATTTCCTATAAAATGTAGTCTATTGCACTATTTACGAATTTACAGTAATTGCGTTTATGCTTCAAAGCACGTACTAATAGTTCTACTTTAAATATGATCTCCGATATGATCTCCGACAAAGCACTGTTACAATATGATCTGCCCGGCACTTAAGTGTGATCTGCCCGGCACTTAAATGTGATCTGCCCGCAAGGCACTGTTAAATGATATGCCCAAGGCACGCTCAAAATGATCTGCCCGATATCGGCGGGTAACCGACCTTATATAGGTATGACCGCTGCGGCCGGCCCAGTGGTGGGGCGGGTTGCACCCCGCCTCGCCCGCGGGCGCCGACCGACGCGTTGTTATATGTCGTTTCCGTAAAGCTAATGTACTATAATATTGTATACTATTTTACTAAGTTAAGAGTGTACATACGACCTTAAACTCTAACTTATATTAACTTATGATTATTATATACATTTTAATAATCATATACTATTGCTATGTCCTATTTTAGGTTGAATTTAAATATTTTCACCATTTATTGGCCGATTTGGCTCGGACTTAGTCTAAAAATTAAATTAAATTATTCTAAACATTTAGACATTTTCATGGCAGCAATTTTGTGGATTTCTAGTGATCCAATATTCAAGCTGGCGCTTCCCAAAATATGAGTCATTCTTTGTACCTACCTGGCTGGCGGGGAGGGTCGATTTTACAATCGGCGGCCGGGTTGCTTAATCCTTTTGCCGGCGGTGTGTTTAGGGTGAGTTTTTATTACCCTTTTTAAATGCACGTGCTGGGATTTTTCCGACGTTTTCCTTTGTTCGCGAGCGAAGGTTATTTTCGGGTTGACGTGTAATTTCGAAATTTTAGCGTTTGCTTGTAAATATTCCACTTTTAGTTTAACATCCATTAGCTCCCGCTTTTAGTGGAGCTAATCCGGGTATACCTATATTGTGTGCTAAGTGCACTTACTGCCATAAATAATATTTTTAGGTTGGGGAATTTGAAGGTGCACGGAATTTTAGGCATGACGACACACTATTTGTTGTGATGTTTATCATCATCATGCCTGCCCGTTATTTTATCTTTCTTCCCGCAACATGCCCCTCTCCGTGAGACAAGTGTTTCTCCTCACTCCTCTTCTTCGGGAGGTGAAATTGCTGTTCTCACTTCCTCTTGGTGGGGAGAATAGATAACTGCCACTTTATGTACTGGTCTTTTGTATGATTTTCCGCGACAGCAGATCGTTACTGAACGTACTTGCCTGTCGGGAGCGGTATGTACTTGCTCTATTCGTCCTCGGAGCCAAGTATTTCTGGGTAGGTCCGCGTCCACAAGGATGACTATGTCTCCTATCTGGACGGGTTTTACCGCGTCGTGCCATTTTGGTCTCTTCGCCCTGTCAATTTGATATTTTCGACAGTCGCGAGTAATTTTTCGGATCGCTCCCCGGAGTTGCAATATCCAATAACGCTGTCGTAGTTCATTACAAACCCATTCACGTCCTTTGTGACCGGCTTGCTCGTGCTGCCATCTCATTAATAACTGGGTGTAATGACTACGCGCGTCCAGTATTGCAGGTTGTTTTACCTCGGGGGCGACACCGGCTAAATTCTGTATGCGACCGCCTACTCGCAGGATCCTATTCGTATCCAGGTACGCATTTAGGTTTCTTATCCTGCTGTTTTTTGGCAATTCTTTGTTAATTTCTAATAATGAAATTTCCTCGTTGAAATCTTGTTGCTGCGAAACCCGAATCAGGTAGAGGTCCGCGCAAGCAAGTTCTTGTGGGGTTAAATGTTTTGTTTTTTCGCCGCTGCGTTTGCAGCGTTGTACGAATCGAAATATCCATGCTACTGTACGACGTAACCGTTCTAGGCGTGAGAATCGTTTTGTCTCGATTAGGAAAATATTTTTTGTCGAGGTCATTACATATACCGGTCGACGTTCTTCGTCCTGATCGTATTCTGACGATGGAGATTCATCGTCCGCGGGCCAGTGGTCGCTATTTTCCAGTAGGAATTCCGGTCCGTTTATCCATTTTTTTATTTGGTCTTCACCCATTTTAGTCGCCGTGTCCCGAGTTGCGTTATCCGCGGGATTCAATTTTGTGGGTACCCAACGCCATTGGCATGGTGTGGTAACCTGGTCAATTTCGCCAAGTCGGTGAGCTACAAACACGTTAAATTCACGTGGGTCACGTCTTATCCACGATAGTACGGTCTTGCTATCTGACCATAACGTTGTGGAGGAAAATTCCCAGGTGTGCTGCGATTTTATCAGCTCAGCTAATTTGCTGGCCATTGTAGCGGCTTGCAGCTCTAGTCTCGGTAGCGACATGGGTTTCAGCGGCGCTACTTTGTTTTTGCCGGCTGTAAAGGCCGTGCTCGCGGTGCCGTTTTCATTTTCATAACGTAAATACGCTACCGCGGCATATGCTCTTTCGCTCGCGTCCGCAAAAACATGCAATTGTACGTCACGGGCCAGTTTTCCTGTGTGCTGGTAGCTACGGTTTATAGTTACGAATTTTATTTTTCGCAACTCGGCCAACCAGACTTGCCACTTTTGACTGGCACCGTCGCTAATAATCTCGTCCCAGTCCGTCTTATCCAACCATATGGTTTGGAGTAAGATTTTCGCCTTTACTGTTAGTGGGCCCAAAATCCCGAGCGGATCAAAGGTGCTCATTATCACCGATAACGTTTGTCGCTTCGTCGGGGTTTTGCGACCACTCAGTAAGTCGGGATTAATTTTCTTGAGGTCCGTGTCGAATGAAAAGGTGTCGCGATGAGGCTCCCATATAAGTCCGAGAATCCTCTCACTTGCCTCGTCGGTACCGGCCAATTTTATTTTTGTTTGTGAACGTATATTATGTGGTACCTGCTTCTAATATTTTTGGATCGTTACTCGTCCAGTTTACGATGTTAAAGCCACCTTCCTGGTGAATTTTCGTAACGGTCGCGATCATTTTTTGGGCGGTTTCTACAGTATCCGTTGAATCTAGATAATCGTCCATATAGTGTTTGTTCACTATGGCGTCGACCGCTTCGGGATATTTTTTCCTGAATCTCTCCGCGTTTGTATTTTTTACAAAGAGTGCGGAGCACGGAGATGAGGTAGACCCGAAAAGGACTACATCCATGGAGTACTCGGATGGTTCCTCTTCTTGTTTTAGGTCGCGCCATAGGAAACGTTGACTTTGGGTGTCTTTTTCTGATAAATGAATTTGTAAAAACATCTCCTTTATGTCGCCCGCGAATCCGTAACGTCCTTGTCGGAATTTGAATAGGATTCCAATCAGAGAATTTAATAAATCGGGTCCTGATAATAGCTGGTCGTTTAGGCTTGTTCCCCCGGCTTTCGCGGCGCAGTCAAAAACGAGTCGCATTTTTCCTGGTTTATTTGGATTTTCAACCGGGAAGTGTGGGAGATACCAAATACGATTTCCAGGGGTGCGTAATTCCTCTGGACTTAATTTATGGGCATACCCTTTTTTCAGGAAATCCTTTATTGTGTCGCAATATTGAGTGGCCAACGGCTGATTTTTGAGTAGTTTGTTTTCTATGGATTTCAACCGTTTTTTAGCCATCTCGTGACTGGCTGGCATCGTCACCTTGTCGCTTTTCCAAAGCAGTCCGGTACTCCAACGATTGCCTTCTAGCTTCGTTGTCTCGTGAAGAAGCGTCTCGGCCCGCGCGTTCGTAACGGCTTTATGGGCGCGTATGTGCGTTCCTATTTCTTCTACTTCGAAATACGACCGGATGATGTCGTCCATCCTTTGGTTTGAGCCCGCATTCCGTAAGTGGTTTACGGCGCGGCAAGTAGCCAAATCACCGCCCCCCCCTCCCCCTAATGTCCACCCAAGTCGGCAATAGGTCGCTATCGGAGCGTTCGGGGGACCGGCTTTTATCGTTCTGGGAATGATTAAGTCATAATGATCTATTCCTATTAGAATTTGCGGTGCTCCTTCAAAGTCGCAAAACGGTATGTCGGCTAAATGAGGCCATTTATTTAGCATGGATTTAGCACAGAATTTTTGTGCTGGTAAATCCAGCTGTTTTATGGTCCTGGCGTTACGCAAATCATAATATTTTTTACCTTTCAGCGGTCGGATCTTACAGTCTATTCGCTGCGTTGTCGCGTTCGCAACTGACATGCCCGAGGCGCCTACTAAATTTAAGGGTCTAATTTCCCCGTGTACTCCTATTTTATCCGTTATGCTCTGATCTATTAATGTGATTGAAGATCCTTCATCGCATAACGCTAGCGCTTTTATAACGCCTTTCGGCCCCCGTAGTTCCACGGGCGCTACCCTTAGAATCATTTTTTCTGATCCGTCCCACGTATTAGCTACTGTATTAGGGGTATTTTGGTCGTCGTTTGAGGGCTGATTTTTTATCGCGGCATTATTTTTATGTAATAATTTGTGGTGAGGCCACTTACAACCTTCTATCCCACACGGCTCTTTTACGCTACATTGCGCTTGGCGGTGGTCTTTTCTAAAACACCGTGTGCATAAACGTTTTTCCTTAACCCATGTCCAACGTTGATTTATTGTCATTTTTCCTATTTCGCGGCATTTAGGGGTTAAATGATTGTTTCGCCCGCACTTTAGGCAGGCGTCTGTTGACTCCTGAGTGTCTGTAGCAAAAACTCTTTTTTTGCTCGGCATCTCGGATCGATTGTTTTTATACTTATTTTTTGAATAATCTTTTACGGGATCTTCTTGAGAGGCGGCGTCTATTATTGTCTCTAACCAGTTTCCGTAATCTAAAAGAGTAGGATGCGGTCCATGGCCGGCGGAGTACCACTGCAACCGCAAATGTTGTGGCAACTTCATCACTAATTCCTTTAGCAGCGGTGGATTTGTGAGATACGCAGAATGACCCATATTTCTCAAAGCATGTACGACATTACAAACGGTAGTGCCGTACTCAACCAACTTAAATATCGAATCACTCACCAATATTTGCTGCGTACTGCGTGCTTCCTGCATGAGCGCGTCGATGCGAGCGCCAGGTCTGCCAAAACGGCGTTCCAGCGCTCTCCGGATCTCCGGGACATTGCCGGGATCCAGTAACATCGCGCGTACTGCCTCGCGCGCGGGTCCTCGCAGGCTTTGTTGTAGTCGTAGCAGATTGTCCGCGTTGGTGAATCCGCACATTGTCGACCCCTGGTCGAATAGTGCGGCGTATATTGGCCACTCCTGCATGCTGCCGTCGAACTGGGGAAGGCTGCGTAGCATCTTCGCTCGGGTCTGCATCATGTAGACGTCGGGCGGGCTGCATTCTTCCTCTTTCTTCATCGTCGGGACGTCGCCGCTCGGTCGGGCGTAATTGCTCGCTCGGGCGGTGTCACTCGGTCGATTGGCGGTGGCGGCTGCGGCGTTATCGGCGATCGCTTTCGTGACGGCGCTCGCGACGGCTCGTTGTAACGCGGCGTCGCTCGCCTTTTTGTCCGTGGCGTCGTCGTCTTTTAACTGCCGCTCGTAGGAGGAGGCTCTTGGATGGGAGTTGGCGGCGGCGGCGGTGGCGGCGATCGCTTGCGTGACGGCGCTCGCGATGGCTCGTTGGAATGCGGCGTCGCTCGCTGTTTTTTCTGCGGCGTCGTCGTCCCTTAATTCCCGCTCGTTCACCCATTCCTCTGTTCGTCCGGTCGTTAGTCGGCGGCTCTGTCGTTCCGCTCGGCTGTCGGCTCGGCTTATTTGGTCGTCGTCGTCCATATATAACTCTTCCTCGACCTCTGCTTCTATCAGGAGTTTCCGCAGTTCGAGTTGTCGGTCGATCCGTTCCGATTCGATTCGGTGAGTCTCGGCTGCGGCTTTGGCGGCGGATTCCGCTTGGGCGGCGGCTGCGGCTGCGGCTGCGGCGTTGGCTGCGGCGTCGGCTGCGGCTTTTTCCTGGGCGGCTTCCATCTCCGCTTCCAATTGTCGCCTCCTGATGGTGGTGGTTGCTGATCTGGACGATCGATGACTAGTCATTGACGGCGCCCTGCTGCTGGTAGACTGTGCTCTGCTGGCTGGTCTCTCAGCGGTCGTCGTCTTGATTGCAGATCTCGCGGCATCTTGTTGATCGGCTCGTAGTTCTTGCCTGTGAGCGTCGATCTGGCTTTTGTCGCGTGCTTTGTCCGCAATCCTTGCGCTTCTTCTAGCGCTCTCTGTCCGTTCCGCGCTCGTTTGACGCGGCGTCGACATCTCGGAGATTTTTCAAATTTTTGTAAAAATTAAAAAAAATATTTTTTATTATTTTTTACCTCGATGGACCAGCTTTCTGCTTAAGGTCCTGATTTCCTATCCCGTCTCGAAGGACCAAGATGTGGTGTCTTTCCAAGGTGTGGGGGCTTCCAAGATGTGGGGCCTTCCCACGCGTGGCCTACATACAGACTCAACCCTTCAGGTTGTAAGGCTAAAGGTGACGTCGGACGGCGTTGTCGAAATCCTCGTTTTTAACGTCGCTCGGGTCGTGTTTAATCCGCTGTAGGTAGTATTTCCAGGATATGCACTCGAGGTTTGTATTGTTAATAAAAAAGATAATAATAATTTTTACGTTTTAAAAAGCTTCTAAGCCATTAAAGTTTTATTTCCTATAAAATGTAGTCTATTGCACTATTTACGAATTTACAGTAATTGCGTTTTTGCTTCAAAGCACGTACTAATAGTTCTACTTTAAATATGATCTCCGATATGATCTCCGACAAAGCACTGTTACAATATGATCTGCCCGGCACTTAAGTGTGATCTGCCCGGCACTTAAATTTGATCTGCCCGCAAGGCACTGTTAAATGATCTGCCCGATGGCACTGTTATTTGATCTGCCCCGATATCGGCGGGTAACCGACCTTATATAGGTATGACCGCTGCGGCCGGCCCAGTGGTGGGGCGGGTTGCACCCCGCCTCGCCCGCGGGTGCCGACCGACGCGTTGTTATATGTCGTTTCCGTAAAGCTAATGTACTATAATATTGTATACTATTTTACTAAGTTAAGAGTGTACATATGACCTTAAACTCTAACTTATATTACCTTATGATTATTATATACATTTTAATAATCATATACTATTGCTATGTCCTATTTTAGGTTGAATTTAAATATTTTCACCATTTATTGGCCGATTTGGCTCGGACTTAGTCTAAAAATTAAATTAAATTATTCTAAACATTTAGACATTTTCATGGCAGCAATTTTGTGGATTTCTAGTGATCCAATATTCAAGCTGGCGCTTCCCAAAATATGAGTCATTCTTTGTACCTACCTGGCTGGCGGGGAGGGTCGATTTTACAATCGGCGGCCGGGTTGCTTAATCCTTTTGCCGGCGGTGTGTTTAGGGTGAGTTTTTATTACCCTTTTTAAATGCACGTGCTGGGATTTTTCCGACGTTTTCCTTTGTTCGCGAGCGAAGGTTATTTTCGGGTTGACGTGTAATTTCGAAATTTTAGCGTTTGCTTGTAAATATTCCACTTTTAGTTTAACATCCATTAGCTCCCGCTTTTAGTGGAGCTAATCCGGGTATACCTATATTGTGTGCTAAGTGCACTTACTGCCATAAATAATATTTTTAGGTTGGGGAATTTGAAGGTGCACGGAATTTTAGGCATGACGACACACTATTTGTTGTGATGTTTATCATCATCATGCCTGCCCGTTATTTTATCTTTCTTCCCGCAACAACCGGTAGCTGTAAGATCTGCCATTGCGAGTTGAGGGTAGTAGGTAATATATAGACCCTGGCTATATTTATGAGAGCTCCCGCAAAGGATGTTACATGAGAAATTCACCCTACATGCCACTATATTCTGTTTCGTTTTTCACAGTATCTCAGCAGCTTTGCCAGCAACTGGCGGAGCAACTCACTCGGACGGCGGGCAAAGTTGTTCACCTATATCGAAAGCTGAGCGTTACGCCAAACGATGGCAGCGTTGCCAACACCGGCGATAGCAATACAATGTTAACAGGTATGCAGATCCCAAGTATAAAGACAGCTCGTCTCCACACACTGAAAAAAATATTTATTGTAAATAAGCAGCATCCACCTAAAATAAAGGTGTGCGATATCTCGCCTCGTAATTTGATATCGTCTGACGAGGATATCAATTGGGTTGCTTGTGGATCAATTGGTTGCTTGTGGAAAAGTTTAGATGACAGTGGAAGCGTAGAAAAAGTTATGATAAGTATTGAAAGGGGTGAATTATCGATATGGCGATTGCTAATCAAAACTCACGTACCTTGACGGTCATGTAGCTGCAGCAGTGTGATGTGCGCTGAGATTCCGCTTCTGCGTAGCGCGCGGCACGATCGAGGGATTCGTGCGGCGAGTCTGGCACGACGCGTGCGACGATCAAGTGTATGGCGCGTGCGACGCGCTGTTTCTTGTGGGGTGCAGTCGTAACACTCCCGAAGGATCGATATGTCTTCACAAAAAATCCGATTCTGCGATTTCGAGACAAAAAACGTGGTTTTTTTGTCTGAGTTGGCGAGGCCGTGAAATGCGGTCGAAAATCGTTGATACCGTCCGAATGACAGCCCGACCCGCCGCCGCCGTTCGAAAGCGGGCGATGTTGCCAACTGTCAGGTTTTTGTGAGTTCTCACCGATCGATAATTGAGTCGTGCAAAGTATAATATTAAAAATGAATTCTTATTTATCCATAACAATATCGAACAAAAGGGTAGTAGAAATTACCCAAAAAATATGATGATTTAATCTGAAATAATGGTACTTTATTACCATTTTTTTATTTTTTTTTATTTGTTGTGTGGGGCTTTATTACCACAGCAGGATGCACCGGCCTAACTGTCAAATACTCCTTGTAGCCCATTCAAATAGGTAATTTAACCCGTCGGGCGCCAACAGTGCCTATAGGCACTTTGCGTCGTTTGACAGATCCGCGCGTAACCGTTTTGGCCGGCCAAATATATAATATACACGACTAACAACATTAATTACTAGGTAACAAGAGGGAATTCATGTAAAAACGATATTGTCAGTATTTATTTTACAAAATTGACGAAAAAGTTGCGACGCAGTTTTTTTGCGCGAAGGTTGGCTTTCGAGCAGTTAAAGATAAATAACTGACAATGTTTTGTAACTTGGCATTGATGTTCATTAGGGTGAACTGTTAAACATACCGAAAGTCGCTTACTCAATCTATTGCGCTCGGGCCACCATCTTAGAAAAATGCCGCTCAAATTTAGTTTTTCGCTTATACATATACCTCGTTGGCTGTTAGCGATATTGCAATTATGCCTGATGCAGACAATAAAGCATCATATATTATTACTATCAAAATACACCGGAATGCCGATATGTTTAGCAACATTGTTATCAATGTTATAAAGTATAAAAAAAAAAATTTGCACGCGAATGTGAAATGCTCATTGTCCACCTAACTAGGAATGTACTGCCCTATATTAGGCGGATCAAAGTAAATAAGTAAAAAAATTAATATAAATATGTAACAATTAACGTAATGAACATAAACGTTTTATTTGTAAAATTATTAAATGTTCTTAATTAAGTTTTAATAATATATTATAATAGCAATAATGCTATAATATAAGTCTGTATACAAAATCTATATGAATTATACAACGTATATACCTAATTGTATTTATATAATAAAATGGTTAATAAACATATATCTAGGATTATATTAAGTAGTAAAAGCCATTATAATATTTTTTTAAAAAAACTATATATCACACCTCTGATCAAATACAGTAATAACTTGAAAAATTACAGTTTTGGTATTCTATATATATATATATATATATATATATATATAAAAATTAATGTTTGTCTGTGAGTCCGCTATGGACTACTAAACCGCTCGACCGATTTTGATGAAATTTTGAGGGAAACTTTAGATTAGTTCGGAGATGGTTCCTGTGAAGTTTGGTGCGGATCGGACCAAAGGATTTTTTTTTGTGTCCTTAATAAAACCAAAATTCTTCTTTTTTTTAAAGCTGCGAATTTGAATTTCGAATGCGATCGCGAAGACAGGAGTGAGTTCTTCCTTTTTTTATAGTCGATTGAATTTTAAGGCGGCGAATTTGAATTTTAAATGCGACCGATTTGGCGTAGCAACGCGCGCAGGGTACAGCTAGTCTATATATATAAAAATTAATCGCCGTGCGTTAGTCTCGCAAGATCTCGGAAATGACTCCACCGATTTGAATAATTTTTATCTGTTGTTTTAATTGCCTTGATTCAGGGTGGTTTACAAAAAAAAAGTATTTAGGAAAAACTCAAAGAAACAACTGAAAATCGAAAAAAACCGAAATTGGTCATTTTGGGAAGTAGTCCACTTTCTAGATGGCTATCGTGGCGATCGTATTGTTTGACAGCTGCGTTATCCATAACTGTTATTCATTCCGTACAATGTGTAAAATTTCGAAGTCAAAAAGTCAAAAAAGTCGAATATGTCAAAAAAGTGAAAAAAGTCAATAAAGTCGAAAAAGTCAGAAAAGTCGAAAAATGCAATAAAGTCGAAAAAGTCAAAAATGTAGGAAAAGCCGAAAAAATCAAAAAAGTAAAAAAAGACAAATAAGTAAAAAAAGTAAAAAAAACAAAAAAGTCAAAAAATGGGGAAAAAGTCAAAAAAGGCAAAAAGTCAAAAAATCAAAAAAGTCAAAAAGTAAAAAAAACAAAAAAGTCAAAAAAGTCGTAAAGTCAAAAAATGGGAAAAAGTCGAAAAAGTCGGAAAAGTACGGTGGTACGAAGTTCACCGGGTCATCTAGTTCTTTATAAACATAATTGCTTCTGTGGCAATTATAATTAGCTATAACGACTTTTGGGAGTGTAAAATGAGAAAGGCAATAATTGTTATAAAGAAACACAATAACTGGAGTTTTTCAAGTTATTACTGTATTTGATCAGAGGTGCAATATATAAAAATGGATTTTGGTACATTTGATCCTAACAGATTTCAACACTGTTTGACCAATCACTATGCACATATGCACATATGTGTATTTTTCCATGGAGAAGGTTTTTATGATTGTTGTAACTCGCCATTGTTGTAACTCACCACTAGATGGATGACTCTGCGGCACATTCACTTCTATACCGTTCGACCGATTGCCATGAAAATTGGTATACATTGGTATTTGAGAAAGGATATTGTTTTCCCGCTATCCACTTTGTTATAACTTGCCACTAGATAGCGCTGCAGCACATCAACTTCTATACCGTTCAACCAATCGCTGTGGACCCGCCATGATCGCCACTCGGAAGACGCGGGGAAATATTCCACTAGTAATATATAAATGCAATCATAATAATAATGATAAAAAATAATTCAGGTTTGGAGCAAGCGATTGCGGATACTCAGAAAATGTTGAGAGCGGTCACGAGCTCGCAGCTGTACGCGAGTCAGACGAAGGGACGGACGAACGGCGGGATGGCGATGGACGAACCGATCAGTCTGTCGTCCACTTCTGGGACGGACGGAGAGACGGCCGACAACGGCCGCTCCGTCGGCCAACCGAGGTCCATGACTATGGGCAGCGCTGCAGACAAACTGGAGGAGTTGGTTTTAAAAGGTATCCATTTGTTATTATTGTAAATATCTCTACCATTAACTGCTGGAATGCCAATACCACGGATCGGTGATTTCCTGTCCTGACAATTGGCGGGCGGCCAATCTCCGTATTTATGTAATTATGCAATAATATGCTGTAAAAGTCACCTACATTGAATAAGCCACCGTTATATATTAGTATGTTATATAGTAGTATCACAAACAAATTTTCGAGGGTTGAAAACATGCCGTCGTGAGTTTCATTGCTATGGCTGGCTTTCTAAGGGTTAAACCACATTCAAAACAGGGATACACTTTTTTATTTTAACTTAAAATAAACATTTACACAGAAAAAACACGATAAGATAGAATGCACAAAATTTTCAAATATTCACAGCTCTAAACCTCTATAATTAGAAGATACATCACACAATGTACATTGTGGAGTTATCAGGGCGAACCCGTCACCCAAAATAAAAAAAATCAATCTGTCAAATAAAAGAAAAAAAATCGTTTTGTTTTTTCCATTTTTTTTAAATCAATAGTTGCTCACTTGTTCTTACTGATTCAGCCACTACAAAGATGTCTTTAATAAAAAACTCACCCTGTATGTATAAGGCTTGCATATATATTTTGAAAAATTAAATTCTGCAAATAATTATATTTCTTTCCCAGGTCATAGGATCCAAATCATGAAGCCATTCTTCATTTTTTTGTTTTTCTTTATGGATTTTTTAATACGTATTTTTATAGAAAATATGAGGTGTCTCATAATACATGTCCCACATTTTTTTTTCTCTAAATTTTTTTTTCTTTTTTCACAGGTATACCAAACACGAATGGAAACGCAATGGTAATGATGGATCAGTATTCCGATATACTTCTAAATATGATGCAACAGAATATTATAAGCGGAACTCCCAGCCAAAATGGAAACGAGGATAGATAGCAATAGTTGTTAGTTAGTTGTAAGATTGCAGCGAGCGCTTCCCGATCGATCGGCTGGAAGATATGATGGGGTTTCAAAAACACTCACTTTTATAACTTGATTCTGAGAGCTAGCGCCTTTTCAAACTAAGAGGCGTGGTCAAAATATATCCGTAAGGTTGTTTGAATTCACAGCCATGCTAGCTCTTAGACCGAAATGTTAATTTTTAAAATGTCATGCTTTTGAACCACCTGCTCCGAAACGTATGTAGATGTTTCTTACGATTATTATGAAGTTTCACATTTCGGCTCTAATGTTTATTACCCATGCATTTTATGGAAGATGTGAAGCCTTGACATTCGAATAAAAAGCTTTAAACTCTCGCCATACGCACCCATGTGATATGCAGGATGATTGATAAGTATCAAAAACGGAAAGAAAAGACAACTTTCCAGTGTGATTTTTTAAATATTTTACATAGTTTCTTTCTAACTTGACGCATCATTAGTCCAAAACAATACTCTCGAGGGCCGTTATAAATGTGCAACTACCCGGAACGCCGCCGGAACGTGATAGAAATGCGCTAATCAAAAGTCGAGCAGTGTTTGAGAGGGACGACGCTCTATGACCAGAGCGAGACAGGAAACGGAATCGAATTAATTAACAACGATTAAATAAGACGGTGCCTTATATTTTGATGAATAATCCATGAAAAAATGTCCTCTCGGTTTTTTGTAGTTTTTCCTGTCTGTATGTATGTAACTGTAGTTTGATTGTAAATCTCGTTATGGGCCAATTTATCTATGGATTTTAAAAAATCATCATTTTGTCGTTTCTGGTACTATCAATCAGCCCTCGTACTTAACAATCGAAAATTTCAAAACCCGCAGCATGACCTCATTTAAACGGGATGGAATTGATTGAAATTGATCGAATCGGAATTGTGTAGTTTTTTAAAATGTAATGACTTCAAAATGTTGTTAATTTGTAAGGATTTTTACTATGGGATTCAGCGGGCGGCATTGGATTTTAACAAAACACTTCATTTACTCAGCCATTTTTTAAAAAATTAGCAATCTTATGAAGAATTGCTCCTTGATAGACTTTACTCGTTTTGCCACAAATCTAATTATTACATTTAAAGTAAAAATCCAATACAATCCGCGAATCCGGTTCCGTAACTGTTTGGTAATGAAATCACAATGAATGACGAATTGTTAGTATCTTGTTATATTTCGCATTTCAATTTGCATTTTCTAAGAGTTGGTGTTGCTTGAGCCTGTTTTAAAATAAACTGTATGTAATTTGATGATTAATGAAAAGGGGAGATATCTAATCACATAGAAAGCTAGGAAAGGAGGACTGGTCGGGAAAGCTAGAAGCCTTCAAAATGCGGGTCAGTCGGAGGTGGTCTAAGCGTATATGCCATGGTCAGAATATGACGATGTCTCAAAGCGTTCGACCAAGATCCGCAAACGTTTGGCTTATGCATTATCCCAGATATTACCCCCCCCCTTCTCCCCCCTTCGTATACTCAAGGCAAATTAGCCAGACGGGGAATAAAACCTTGGCTCTCTTAGAAAGTAGCGACTTGAACAAAATTGAAAATGGAAACGAGTTACGTAACGAGTTCAAGGGCTGGCATATGGCCACCACATGTCTACTTCTCCGTCAACGCAGATGTTCAAACGTTTGAGAAACTGGATGTGCCCCTCCGTTCATTTCCGTCGCATCCTATCCTCACAATGCCCTGTCGCTCGAGAGTGCATCTACTGCTCTCTCGGTATACTGTGGCTCTACAGGAATGGTTTCAGAAATCTACACAGATGCACGGGCCCTCGATCGATTTTTGATCTTGTTCTTAATTATGAGCAAAGCAGAAAATCCTTGTTCGCACTGTTGTGCAGAAGAGCATAATATATTGCAAGGCAAATCTTCAAACTAGGATAAGAAATTGCTTTTTTACACCAAAGCTCTTCGAGAGAAACTGATTCAAACGCTTCCTTACAGAGCGTATCATTTTGGAGTTCTGTCAGCTCTTCCTGGATTTCTTCTGCACCCACTTCAACGGCAATACCAGAAGGATTGCCAATCATCTTATGGAATATCATTCGATTCGGTCTGTTTATATTCTGGGAAGTAATAGATTTTTTCACTTTGTAAATGCGTGCCATTGCATGCACTCGAGTGGCAGAGTTTGTTATCTGATGATTTTTTCTTCTTGATCATGAACTTTGTTTTATTAATATTTTTTCCTTGAACACATTTCGTTCGTCCGTTAACGTATCCGGGACAGGTTAAGACATGTCTCCAAACATATGCTGCCTGAATGGCTTTGTTGTTCGCCTTTTGTAGGTCCTGGTGTGTGATGGGGATTGACAACTGCGGGCGGGATAGGAGGTAGTCTTCATCCTGCAGCGTTCCACAGTTGCCTATTGGGTTCTCTGTGTAGCCTCAGCGGACAAGATTGTCACACCCATCCGCAGTCTATTGAGACTACGCCAGGTGGTATAGAGATGATTGACCCCTGTACTATCTGTTCCGTAAAATCCTCGCTAAGTAACGCACTCCGTTGAATGATGCAGTTCGAAGATTGACTGCCTTGGAGCGGTTGTTTGCGGCTCAAGAATGACTTTTGCGATTTGAGGCGATAGTGGTTTGGTTCTTGCTCGTGCAGTGGGTGTCCTATGTCGTCTATCACATTTACACGCCCAGGCCCAATGGCGTAGTGGTTAGGTCGCCTGGTCTCACATTGTAAGGTTCCAGGCTCGATTCCAGTGGGTCAACTTTTTTGCGTTGGGATAAAATTAGTTCCATTCACAATAATTGGCTCGGCATCTTGTCACACCCACCATCAGTCTGTTGAGACTACGCCAGGTGGTATAGAGAAGATGGACCCCTGTGCTATCTGTTCCCTAACATCCTCACCAAGAGAAACCCTCCATTGAGTAATGCGGTTCGAATATTGAATGCCTTGGAGCGATTTTGAACACATTTGAACAGTTGTTGAACAAGAAATATGCAGTTTTACTTTTGAAATCCAAAACAGGCTCATGCCATAACACATTTTGTTTCGTCATAATTCCGCTTTTTGACGTTAAATTTGTTTTCTTTTAGTACCTAAAAGGTTCAAAGACATTGTATGCTAGCTAGTGTTTTTTTTTTCATATTTTCTCTGAAAGCGTTTGAGCGCCCATATCTTGATATTATACAGGGTGTTTGCTTTTAAAAGTGCCATAGGATTTGACACTAGCAACACTCAATATTCCTTGAGAAAAAAAAGGCCACCCTATTGATAATTGTATTATTGTATAGAGTAAGATATTAGGCTACTTGATTTCTACATTTATGTGCAATTTAATAAAATAACAGATGTATGTAGAAACCAAGCATTCTTATCCGAGACTAATAAAGAAAGCGTTAAAAAGACAGTGAATGCAGGCGATGGTGTGATTTCACTAAAAAATACTAAAATCAAGAATGTAGTTATGAGTAAGAGAGAATATTTTATATTAAATTCTCGACGAATTATCGGAAAATTTCGCATCCGACCATTTTAAAACATGAAACAATCGTATGTATAATGCGTTCAAAATATATGCATTTAATATTTAGCCGATAAAAGACAAAAAACATCCATTTTAACACGTCTATTTTAGAATCTTTTAAATACTACTGTAATTCTAATGAAACGAGGTTGCGTCGTAACGCTCCCGGAACGTCCCCGGAGCGTTCCGACTCCGTCTCGAACAAATTATTGCCAAAGTAGCTTTTATCATTTGTACAGATTTTATTTTATCGCTATGTTTAGTTTTTATGTTGTCGTTAAATCGTTATTTTTTTTTCTTGGGGGACTGCATCGGCCGTCTTGGAATTTTATCGTGACTCTAATTTCAAAATGGCCGTTAGCGCCGTCCCTAAACCTTTTGGGGTGGTTTTTCTTTTCCCCGAGTCGCTGACAGCGCCTAATATCGTCCATTTAACCAGTGTGTGATAGTATGCGAATGGAATTAATCATTTAATTTTAGGAGTCAATTAACCATTAGCCGTTAACGATTGTTTAATTAGTGATTAATATTATTAATTTAATTATAATTTACAATTATTATTATAATTAATAAACGTGCCTCGGATTTGGGGCGGAATCTATTCTATGCTATATTATTTACTCCCACCTTTTTTCAGGTATTTCAGGTATAAGGTAAGATTCTAAATCGTTTAATGAAATCGTTAAAAGAAAAATGTTTTTTTTTTTAATAATATGTTTAATAGTAGGTATGTACCATTGTTATCGATGCACTTCTGCCATTTTATAGAAAGTTCATTGATTCCTTTGCTAAATAAAATATAAGAGCGCGAGTCAATGAATACTTTAAAGGCAGTTTTGACTGCTTTATCCAAATTCGCTTTTTTTCAACAAGAAGTTGTCTATTTCCGAAAAAAGTATGGAAATCAGTTAAAGCAAGCTCCGAAGAAAAGAGTGGGTGAAACTGAAAACTGAAAACTGAAAGAGTTTTCAGTTTTCAGTTTTTATAAAAAAAAATTATTGGAATTATCAAATTAGCCATTTACAATAAGTATAATATTAAAACAAATGGCAAAAACTTTCCTCTTTCGTTCACTGGCTAGTGCTGCCCAACTGGGATATACCCGTTCCAGGGCAAGCAATTTATATTTTTACATTTAAAACGAGGGTCGATGAACAAACCAAACACAATAATAATAATAATTAAAAAATATATATATAATAATAATAAATATATATAATATTATTTTTTTTATAAAAATTACAATATATAAGAAATAGAAATACTAAATACATTAGAATACACATATACATACATACATACATATAAACGCAATATATGTTAAGTCAACTTCAACTTATTCTACTATATCGATCATGGCATGGATAGATAAAGGCTCTTCTTGCAACAGCCATTTATTTATTTTGCTCAAACAAATGACAATTGGGGCTGGTTTTTATGTCACTGCTTAATTTATTATAAAGTATTGTAGCTATGAAAGAATAGTGTCGCTGTCCGAAAGACGTCTTCATCCTATGTATATTCAAATTATCACTCAGGAGTTGTCTAGTGGGTTTCATGTGCGTAATAATAAAAGATTTATTTTGTTTGGCCACGAAAACCCAACGTAGTGCAGTTTTAATAAATAATAACCTAGCATCCAAAACTTGAGTCTCTTTAAAGAGTTCATTAGAAGAATATTGATATGGTTTGCGATGCATGATTTTAAAAATACATTATTGCGCTGTTAAAAGTGGCGTCAGGAGGGTTTTGCAGCACCCACCCCGCCCAATTATACCATAGTTAATAAGGGTTTCACATAATGCAAAACACACTATGGTTAGCGTCCTGCGATCCAGAACACTCCTCATCTCTTTGAAAGTTGCAGCTCTAATTTGGGTTATTACTGCATTATAGGAAACTTTTCTACTTTGTTGATTTTTTATTCACCACACTGATTCCAAATATGCAATAATCTTTATTGGGCCATAAGCGAGATTTAGGCAATCAAAGAACAGTCATACCCATACATTTCTTTTTAGTTTTTTTAAAATAATACATAAGTTGAGTTTTAATTAGTGACGTCCTTTAAGAGTGAGTTTTTAATTAGTTACATCCTTGTAGGGGGTAAATCAGTATGACAAAAAAAACAACTTTTAATAAAAAAAAAACTTGTTAACCGTTTTATTCTAAATACAGTAGTTCACTTTTTGTTAACAGCAGTCGAGTTTTTTATTCTTTTTAATATATTTACTTGTTGAATATTTAACCACTTCAGCAGGTAAACTCTTCCACTGGTCCACAATCCGGTTGGTTGAAAAATGTTTCCTGGGATTGGTGTGGAATTGCGTTTTCTCCAGTTTGAAGTTGAGTCGTTGCAGACGATGCATTGCATGTGGTTTTCGCTCAAAGATAGAAGACAACTCGGGACAATTGTAGCATCCATTGAGGATCTTGTATGTCTCAATGAGGTCACCCCCGATCCAATGATCCTTGAATGTGGGCAGTTGCAATCTGCAGAGTCTTTCTGCATATTCCAGATTTTTGAAACCCGTTAGCATCCGCACCTTTATTTACAAAGTATGGATGTTATATCTGGAATCCAAACTCTAGCATTGGTCTGATGTAGGTTTTGTGTAGTGACATAAATAAGGCTGGTGTGATATAAAGGAACAATTTGCGGATGAGGTACATAATTGAGTTGGCCTTTTTCATGGCCGATCTGTGTGATATGTTCACCCCACTTCAGATCGTTCACTGTCTTTTGTTTCGTAACACTTTGTAACGGCACTGGCCCTAGATAGTACTGGTGTTTGGGGTTGCTCTTGCCGATGTGATTTGAATGATTATTGTATTATTTTAATGATGATATGCAAAAAACAGTTATGATGATACGCAAAAATCACTGCAAATGAAATCTCACCATAACTTCAAAAATGCAAGTGTCAAAAAGTGAGAGTTACCAACATTGAGAAATTCTTTTCGACACGGATATTGTATGTCTCTGTCAATAATTGTGTATTTAGTTCTTGCAACGAAGTGCGGTAGCAAGAGCACACATATAGTATTTGGACATTCCATGATTGTGTATTTGAATGTACACCGGACTCCTTAATGCAGTTTTAAAATTTCACTGGTTTTATGATAGTTAGGACGTACCATGTTTGTGCAATTCAAAATATACCATAAGAGGGATATTTGAAGTCAAAAAAGTAATAAGTTAATAGTTAAAACACACTTTTTAAAAAAAGCATTTATTGAAATGCTCTATCCCGAGCTAATTCTAGGCGCAGCAGCCATGTCATAGTAAAACTTAGAACAGGCTATCATAATTAAATGTGTAATACAAAATTTCGGGGCAGTGCTGTTGACCGTTTAGGAGATCCCTCGTCGGGAGCCAATCCTGGATGCAGAATCAGGTCATGCAAACACAGACATACAGGCAGACTTCAATCTGGAAATAGTCATAATCCACTCAGGGGGGCTCAAAATAGATGTTCCGTCTTCATCTCAAAATTAAAAAAATGCGCGTTCACAACACATTCTCTCTTTTTCGGTTGGTGGGCCGATAAAGTAAAATTGTCATCTGCAAGTAAATAATATTAAAATAGTCAAAATCCATGATTTAAAAAATCGATTGTTATTATATTATTTTATAACGTTTAGGCGTGCTTAGACCGCTATCTACAGAGATCTGCCATACTGTTACCACGAAAGTCTCCATATTGAACATACTAATAGAAGATTAAACAAATTTTGGAACTATGAGTGCCATCTACATGCTGCGTTTCGTAGTAAAATCCTGGTTGACAATTTGTAGTACGACACTAAGAATCTAATACGCTAGATAGATAGGAATTCTTTAATGCATATTTTAAGGATAAAAAAAACAACAGGTGGACTTATTGCCTAAAATACAATCTCTTACAGCCAGCCTTCGTGGAAGTGTAAGAGTTTAGGTGCCAATAGATAAAATAAAACAAAAATTTATCAAGTAGCAAAAATGCAATTTTTAACACGCTTTTATTAGGTCGACCTGTGTGTACCTAACTATGTAATGGAATCTAAGGTAACTAATTTAACCATCTTCCAAGGATCGTAGCGTCATGAAAATTGGCAGCTGTATGTAGTTCTGCAATGATGACAATACAATAATATGGTACTGTCGAACTGATCTGATGATGGAGTCGGAAGATATGAACTGGAGCTTCATGATGGAACATCGTATCATAGCTGTGTTTGGACTTGTTAGAAAAGTCTCGGAATGAACTTTGACCACGATTAGGTTTCAAGGTCTGATGATGAAGCCGGAAGATAGGCACTGGCAATCCATGATGGAATATCGTATCATAGTCCAAAGGCGTGTTTTTAGTGTTTTTTTAAAACTATTAATTTATTTAAAAATATAATTAGGATTTGGATTATTTGCAAGGAGCGAAGGATAGGAGAGGATGAGATGATACGTAGGATAACTAGGAATTTAGGGACATGAAATGCTTTTTCACAGATACTTGAAAAGCTGAAACCGCTATATGTACAGGTTTAGTTTCAATTAACCAGCATCTTTCAAGGGGGTGAATCAGTACGAGAAAGTAAGCAACTTCTGATTTTAAAAAATTGAAGAAAGCAAAAAACATTTATTTATTATACATTTTTTAAAATTATTATTTTCAAATTTAAAGAACTTGACTGTTAAATAAAAGTTTTAAAAGGGTTTGAGCGCGCTGCGCCATCTAGCGGTAGGTAAAATATCACTAATAAACAATATTAGCGATATTTTACCTACCACTATATAGATAGTGCATCGTCTCAATGGTTTTTATGTTATTTTTCGGAAATTTAAACTTCAACATTTTTTTTCCCACAAATTTTTATCAAAACTGTATATTCATCTAGTTTTCTTTTTCATTATTCTTTATGGAATTATAGCCCAGAGCTCTTATTATTCAAATGGTGCCGCATTTTACAATATTTCAAGACATAACATTTTCGTAATTTTCATCGTCATTATTATCTATCTAGTTTAGATTTTGGCGGATGGTGCGTTTATTGCTTCATGCATTTTCTGTTCGACGTTGACGATGGCGTCACTAAATAATCACCACTCTCCCACCAAGTCGCGCGCCGGTTTGACAGACTTTTACTAGGCTCCGGCGGGCTGGGCGCACGACCAGAGCATACAAACTCGGTTTTATTTATTTATTAGTTAGTATACAACATATTTTATTTTAATGAAAAAACATTGTAGAATTACACTACTATAGCCATGTATACATTGCAAATTACCATATAATATAAAGCACCTACTTATTCAAAAGAGAACATATTCAAAAGAGAACTGGCATTTTGGGCTCACTTTTCCAATAGCTGTAAACCATTTACCAATGGAAAGATCTCTCTAATTCCGCCTAATTTCCGAAAGTCCGCCTAATTTCCATATTGTATTGCAGTACAGTCATGATTTCGTCGAGCGTGATTCGTTAATCGCAGTCAATGACCTCAAGCACAACGGCAATGACGTCTGCTTGCCGGGAAGTCGTTGGTCGTCCACTACGCTCATTATCGTGAACGTTTTCTCTGCCATTGACGTGCCATTGACAATAAAAATTGTTCGCCAACGACGAACCATTTGCACAGACATATTATCTTCACCATGAACGTCGCATAACTGACGATGAATGTCCGCGGAAGATTTCTTTTTTCCGTCAAAAAACGAATCAAACTGCGTATTTCACAGCAGGCGGCAAAACCAAGTTGAGTCTCCATGGCGTTCGGCTATCAAATGAGACATGAGCGTTCAAAGGTCACTAAACCGAATGCAAGTGCTGCTAGTATACCCAAGCTAAAATTCTCTGCCTGCATAAACTTCATGTATCGTTCGTAATAAAAATTAGGGAACTTAGGTACCTTTTGAACATCCCTCGTAGTATTGAATATTTAGATACAAATAGAGATATTAGTTACAATACTATATGTAATATACGTATCTATATACACACACACCGTCATATACATACACATATATACAAACACACACAAGGCACTCCAAGAAGAATACAGTTTTAAACAATTTCCGAGTTGCGCTGCTTTCGCTCTTAGCCCGGCGCAGCGCCTCTTGGTAGGATTTGAAAAAGGAAAGTGAGCCTGGTTTTGCCGCGTTTGTCTCAGAAGGCCGTTTGCTTTGCCGCCAAAAAGACCACCGGCGGTACAAATTAAAAATAAAATAAATAAAATTGCATTTTAAAAAAAAAATTTTAATAAGTGTTGGCAAATTGTTGTTACGTTTAAAGAAACAGTTGTTGTATAATTTTTAAGAAAAACCTTATCAGTGTTTGGCGCAAAATGGCTAGTGGGGCCTTATTAATTGCTGCTGTATTGGCTCTCTATATTACAGGTGAGTCTATGTTTTATTTGTTTAATTACATATATTTTACACGACTGTCCAACAAAAGGTGGTGAACGGGTCCGTGCAGCTTGGGCCTCAAGATCCATTTTGTTCTCGGATCGGCTCAACTCACGATTCAGCTCCTATTCAGAAGCCTCTTCGAGTGGAAGGCTACCCCGGGTAAGACTCCCGTGTCTCAGGCCTCAGAGCTGGTTGGCCGGTTTCTCCCGACGGGATTGCATCCCGGCGCCACTGAAGGGGTCTGGAGACTATGGAAATATACTGTTTCCTAAGCAGCGTGGGTGGATGTTGACCTGTTGTCATGCTACTCAATGAACTTAGGCCACTCGGCCCCGTGTGGCACTACGGGCAAAGAACGCCCAGGTCCGCGATAAATTCAAACTGAATTACCGTTGTAATACAACAGTTTGCGTACCTAAGCGACTTCGGACCCGTAACCAGTCGGGAGGACGGAGGTATCCTGATGGTTAATCCCAGACGGAGATATCCTGTCAAAACTGGTAGTTAAGGGGTGAGGCTGCCCGCTGGGTACCTTTCCCGGTGCCTCGCCGTAAGGCGTCGGTCTCTGACGGGTTGCCAGTAATTGTCTTGTCCCCAAGTCTTCTACGCTCATCCCACGGCTGAAAGAACGATCTATATCGTTATACCAGCCTGGGGTGACGGGTTCGCCCGTTGTAGTCGACACCGCCTTACTCCTGCCCAACAAAAAAGGAGTGTAATGTGTTCAGGGTTCTTCTATGTATGTTTTCCGTTTCTTTATTCCTCCATAACTTCTAAGCGCTTGAAGCGATGTAGAAATGTGCGGTATCGCTAGAATCGTTATGTCATCCCGAGTGTCATAGGATACCTTAAGCGTTGGTATACTGTGCAAATATCAAACTGTCAAAATATCTAGTAAGTTGACCAAATGTCCGAAATCAATAAATAAACATAAATATATGTTGTTTAAAGACAAGTGATTGAGTACATTCCGAAAATATATATGTACCCATATAAATAAATATATATGTACATAACCACAAATATTTCCTAAAAAAACCGTAATTAATTTAATCATAAATGCAATGGTTCACTTTCTGTGACGGCTTTCGTGTTCTTTATTAATAATAATATATTTCCTTGTTAATAATCCTTGTAAGTAAACAAATTAATGAAGATCTGCCATATGAGTTAATGTATTAGTGTTGATAAGTTGATGAGAATGATGATTTACCTATTTCATTTTTAAGTTCTTATTTTAGTCTTTCTCAAAATTACATACACGGAAGAAACTTGAAATTCTGACGATTAACTCATATTTTTAAAGGAGAAACACTTTCTCGAAGAAATATTTTTTATTAAGGAATTGATAAGACTCTAGGGCAACTTGTAACATCCCCGAAGGTAAGCAGCGTCAGGCGTGGTCATTACTTTGATGGGTGATCGCCTAAGTACTATTGCCACGTGATGTTATATAAAAAGCCGGCCGCCTGTAAGATTATAACTGTCGTTAGGGAGCTAATGGGCCCTTGCTGAGTTGGCCACAAAGACCCATTTGTTCAGGGTTGGTCACACTCACGGGTTAGCACCCCTCCTCGCATGAAGTGCGAGCCTGGGTAGGACTCTGGCCTTATGGATAGTTTCCCCTAGGAATCAACCTTCTGGCGCTCCTGGACGGTCTGCGCTCCGTACGGCTTAAGCCAATCGATTGCGCACTCTGACTAACAGTCGGGGGAGTCTGGAAGCAGTACTGTTTCCTATAGGGCGGGGATGGTTGCGGACCTTACGGTGACTGCTCTTGAAACGACCATCGGCTACCCGATCCTGGGTGAACAGCCGGGCAAAGGATGCCGTGGTCTGCGATAGATTCGGTATATACCGTTTCACCGCTTCGTAAGGGAGAGGACCGCGCAAGCGACCTCGAACTCGTAACCAACCGAGAGACCGGAGTAATCTGGTCGCAATTGGAAGTAATGGCGTGAGTGTAAGCCCGCTGGGTAACACTCCTGGCTATTAACACTCCTGGCTGTTAAGGCGTTGGCCTCTTACGGGTCTGTGGCGGAGCTTGACGGTGGACTGTTGTGTTATATGAACAGCCGGGCAAAGGATGCCGTGGTCCGCGATAGATTCGGTTTACACCGTTTCACCGCTTCGTAAGGGAGAGGACCGCACAAGCGACCTCGAACTCGTAACCAGTCGAGAGACCGGAGTAATCTGGTCGCAATTGGAAGTAAGGGCGTGAGTGTAAGCCCGCTGGGTAACATACCTGGTTATCTCCCGGATAAGGCGTTGACCTCTTACGGGCATGTGGCGGAGCTTGACGGTAGACTGTTTTGTCCAAGTCTTCTGCGTTCACTTCACGGGAGATAGAACGACCAATCGTTAAAACTTCCTGAGGTGACGGGTTCGCCCGTTGTAGTTGACAGCTCTATTTGACGTTAAATATTAAGGTGGGCCGTTTCCGTAAGGGGTATACACATTTACAAGTAAATATATTAAATGCTTTAAAAAACACGACTGCGATTACAGAAAGTGAACTATTGTATTTATAGGGAGCTAATGGGTCCTGTTAGAGTTGGCTACGAAGACCCATTCTTTCAGGGTCGGTCACACTCACTGGTCAACACCCATCCGGCGGCCTCTACGCAGAAGTGAGAGTCACGGTAGGACGCTGACCAGCGGGCCAGTCTCACCTTAGGGCACTCCTGGACGGTTTGCGCAGCGTGCGGCGTCAGCCAATAGACTGTGCAATAATGTTTCCTATAGAGCGTGGGTGGTTGGTAACCTTATTGCAACTGCTCTTGAAACGACCATTCGGCCACCCGATCCCGGGTGAATAAGCCGGGCAAAGAATGCCGTGGTCCGCGATAGATTCGGTTGACACCGTATCACCGCGTTATATGGTAGAGGCATTCGCAAGCGATCTCGATCCTGCAACCTGGTAGGGGTAAAAGATATCCTTCCAAACTGGTAGTCAGGGGGCGAGGCTGTCCGCTGGTTACCTTTCTCTCCTCTCCCTCTCAGCCTCTGACAGTTTATTAAAAATTCCGAGTCATAATAGTGATTTCTATTGCTATTCTTTCTGTGTCCATGGTGCAAGACTCTGGAACGATCTCCCAGCAAATATACGAGACTCGCCTTCTTCACCATCGTTTTAGACTCACCGGATTACTACCTTTCTAAGAAGTAACCAGTTCTTCCCTTTCTCTCCTCTTTCTCTCCCAATTTCCTCTCCTCTGGCTTTTATAGTTTTAAATTCTTCCACTTGTCTGTATGTTATGTAATAATCTTTATTTTCACAATGCGCGCATGTACCACTGTGTTTAGATTAGTTGTAAGACATTGCCATGTGGCAATAAGCTCGCCTTTTTGTATACGAATTAAGTGCAAATAAAGAGTTTATTATTATTATTATTATTACCTTTCCCGGTGCCTCGCCGTAAGGCGTTATATAATATAACGGGCAGGTGGCGTAGCTAGATTTATCCATATAGATATATGTATTTATCCATATAGATATATGTATATATATATATATATATGCACATAATCAGAACTTTTATTTGACACTAAACAGGATATATTTATGTTAATTTATTGACATTTGGACAAGACAACCACTTACTTGAAATTTGGACAGTTGATGTTCCTAAGACATAACGATTCTAACAATACCACACACTTCTAAATCGGTTTAAGCGTTTAGAAGTCATGTTGGAATATAGAAACGGAAAACATACAAAGATAAAACCTGAACAAATTACACTACTTTTTTGTTTGACGGTCGTGCAAAAATAAAAAAAAACATCGAAATTAAGAAAGGTAGAAGGCGTTTTTCGTCAAGACGCTTGCAAATAATTTGAAATTTATATGCTAAAATAGAATTATGATTAGCATTAAAATGGCAAATCATAATACCATAAGACCAGTTTTAGTTGACGGATACCATAAGACCAGTTTTAGTAGACGGATACCATAACACCAGTTTTAGTAGACGGATACTATAAGACCAGTTTTAGTACACGGATTCCATAAGACCAGTTTTAGTATATTGATCGATAAAAGCGCAAAAAAAGCTATCGAGTACACATAGACTTGCAAGAGCGTTTAGTGTGGCACACATGCTATGAGAACTGCATCCATTAGAACACTAAAAGTTATATTAGGTCTACCAACTTTAGACCTTTTTAGACCATAGAACAAGATTCAGCGTAAACAGTTTTATCATCTTCAGCATCTAAAACTCTTGGTCACGAAGGGTTGAACACCAAAGCACAGGAAAATTATACAGCTCTACTGATCAATCTGAGCACACACTGAGGTTCCTAATGGTTCCGTGCAGCTTGGGTGATGTTGGTCAAACTTTACGGTTTAACTTCCTTTTGGTAGCCTCCAAGAAGAGGAAGAGCCTGTAAGAGCCGCTGTGAACATATGACATGGCTGTAATCCTGCATCAGAACGTCAACTGGGACCAGAAGATCGCGGGTTCGGAGGAATACCACAAGGGGAACTGGACGGTTTGCGGTTCAGACTGTGTCAGAAACTATCCGGCGAATAACCAGGGGTTTGAAGATGTATGTTTCGTATGATTTTTGTCGACTTGACGTTATATATCAATGAATCGAGCCTTTCGCCACCCAATCGCGAGTGACCATGGCCGGCGCCTCGGGTTGCGATTAATTTTAACTGAATAATCGCTTACATCAGGTAGAGACCGCGCAAGCAACCTTGAATCCGTGACCAGACTGGAGGACGGAGAAGTACGGCCAAATATGGTAGGGTGGGCGCGAGGCCGGCCCGCTAGGTTCATTTCTCAGTTAGATTGTGGACTGTGCTGTCCATAAATCTCTGTAATCCACCCCACGGTTGACATAAGGATCCAATATCTTTATACTTTCTTGGAGGGGGGGGGGGGGTTGCCCGAAGTACGTCACAACTCCAAAGTGAGCATACAATTTCAGGCAGGTTGCACATTATGTCCCAAGGGCGAGGATCTTGTCGATACAGAGCCATCAGTTAAAATAACTATTTATCCAGATGTTTCAAAGACAAATGAATTGGGACTAATGCTGGGATGTATCGAAAGATCCCAGAGGCCTAACTCTTCGATTTACAAGCAAAGACTGGTAGGTATAATAATAGCTGCAGGGAAATAGAAAAAATCGGTTGTGTCATCTAAGACTTTCCCGGCAAGTAGACAAGCCCCACGCTTACACCCCCCTCCTCCTCGACACCCCCCTCCTCCTCGACCCCCCCCCCCCCTCATACCCCGCTCGCCGTAGTATATTTATAGTATTTCCCATTGCAATAAAATGGTATTTTTCCAAAAATTATATTGAGGTAGTATTTTTTTTAATATGGCGGACTTTAAATATTATTGTGTCGCTTGTATAGAGATATTTCAACCAAACAACGTGATTTCGGTCCAGCAACGCAACTGTGCACCGATTTCAACCACAATATTTTCAACTCATGCCATAACCAAAAGATGCCTGCATGAAACTTTCGGATTTATCTGATGAAGCGCTCGGGCGCTATCGTGAAGGAATACGGTGGATCGGTTTCTCCTGGGGGGATTGCCTACCGGGGCTACTGGGCGGTTTGCGCAATGTGCGGCGACAGCCAATTGGTTGTGCACTCTGACTAATTACTAAAAGAGTCGGGAGTCTATGGAAATATACTGTTTCCTAAGCAGCGGGGGTAGATGCTGACCTATTGTCATCTCACTCTTGAAACGACCTATCGCCCACCCGATCCCGAGTGGTACGACGAGCAAAAATGCCTAAGTCCGCAGTAATTCCATACTGAATTACCGCTGTAATACAACAGGTGAGGCCGCGCAAGCGACTTCAGACCCGTAACCGGTCGGGAGGACAGAGGTATCCTGAAGGTTAATTCCAGACGGAGAGAGGTGGCCCGCTGTGCCTCGTCAAAAGCCGTTGGACTCTGACGGGTTAGTGGCTGGACGGTAGGTTTGTATCGTCGCAAAGTCTTCTACGCTCACCTCACGGGAGATAAAACGATCATTATCGTTAAAACTTCCTGAGGTGACGAGTTCGCCCGTTGTAGTCGACACCGCCCAACTGTGCGGCTACCGTGGCAGTTAATGGATTCTGTGCAATTAGGCCACTAAGACCTCGCTGCCTTGGTTCGGCTCAACTCACAGTTCAGCCCCCATCAGGTAGCATCCTCGAGAAGGATCGAACCTGGAAAGGACTTAGTTTGGTTTTTCCTATCCATCCTAGAACGGTGTAGACCCAGTTGGGTGACAGAATCAAATGACCAAAATGTTTTACCATTCGGTTCCTTTTATTTTTATAAGCAAAAACAATGATTTATAGTAATTAATTCTTAAATAAATAAATAAATAAATAAAACAGAGCGTGTCATGGCAGGTGGATGGGGTCTTCTGAGAATTGGCTTGGGAAGTGTTAGGCGGTTTGCACATCGTGCGGCGTCAGACAATCGACTATGCACTTCGCAAATAACCGGGTAAGAGAGGGGGTCTGAAAGCGGTCTTATATGTTTTCCAAGAAACGAGGGATGGTTGTTGTTGGACCTGATGTAAGCTGCTCTTGAAATGAACAGACGGGCAAAGGACGCCACGGTCCGCCATCAATTCGTACTGAATAACCACTAACATCAGGTAGCGACCACGCAAGCGACTCCGGACCCTTGACCAGACGGGAGGACGGAGAAATCTGGCCAAATCTAGTAGTGAGGGCGTGAGGTCTGCCCGCTGGTTTCACATCCTAGTGCCTCGCGGCAAGGCGTCGGACTCTCACGGGCATATGTTGCCGTAGTTAGACGGTGGGCTGTGTTATCCTAAGTCTCTGCGTTCACGCCACGAAAGAACGATCTAATATCGTTCCTGGGGTGGCGGGTTTGCCGGTAGTTGTTTTTCAACTCTCAGTATTTATAGTAGGTATGCACTGCTGGCAAGAAGATACAGAGCCGGGGATGAACCACAACGCCCCTAAAATTAGGATTAAGTGCGTGTAGCCGTTTGATTTGCTATTCCCCTTTTCATCAGCAGCACACCCATTAATGTGTTATGCTTTTTCACCCTTCGGCTACGTAACGACCAAATTTGGTTGCACATCAGAACACCGTTGACTACGTAACGACCGATATTGGCGGCTTGTTCCCGGAGCGCACAGTCATATTATTTTCTAATTAGAACGCATCCCTAAATCCATACCAAATATTATTACCATAGATACATAGACGGCCGTCAGGATTTCGCCCGTCATTTCTGGTAAAATCATCATTTCTTTTTCGAGAAATCTTCAAAAATTTTATTGGTTTTTATGAGCTAATATCAAAAAATATAGCTAATATAAAACGAAGTATTGACTTTGATAGAGAATCTAATAAAGATCACGATAGTGTTTACAATTTCTAAATAGAATTTCGTAAGGCAAGTACAAGTTAAAAATGCCGAGTTTTTTCACTTTTTTGAATTTCTCATATTTATTCATAATTATCTAATGGTTTTAAAAAATGAGATTTTAATATTCTATATACACAATTTCAATGCGATCATTACACAGTTATTCTTTTTATGATTGCTATAGTAGTTCCATAGTTATAGTACTTTTTGTCGACCGCGGCGATATTGCAATAAATTCCAATAAATTTCCGCGGTCTGCCATGAAATTATGCCGCTACTCGAAGGGTTAAGCTTTATCTCACTTTTTAATTCTAAAGTTTCAACAGGGTAGAAATGCAGAAATTTTAAATAAATTGCATTATATTTAAGTATGTTGACAAACTTCTGACGATGTAAATATTAAAAATATTCACTTCGCCAAATTAAACGTACTGTTTAAGAACAGATATGAATAATATTACTTGAATTACATAGCTCTATTTTAACTACATACAATAATACATATTTTTAACATTTTAACTGCTGTCTTATGTAAACATTCTTAGAAAGTGTCTTTTGATGGAAAACGAAAGTTTATTCCTTAATTACTTTATGTTAATCACATTGTGAAACAATTTAATGTTCTGTGTGAAATGTTCATATAAGTCGTATCATAATGCGTTTTGTTTGGATTTTCAGATGTTACTTCACTGGTTGTACCGGAAGAGCTGACTTCTGTATTGTCAGTTGTTTACTCCAATATTCCACCGATCAAAAAAGGTAAATATCGTTATATGCCGTAATGCGCTTAGTTTATCTAAATCACAGTAATATTTACTGTGTCTAAAGTTTGCTTAGCTGCAATAATGTCACCTAAATGTTATTTTATTAAAATATATTGAAGCGTTTGGTTGTTGGCGGGGGGCAAATCCGGAGAAGGGGGGGGGGGGGGCTTGGCCCTATACCCGAGGGGCATGAGGAAGGCCTCTTGCTACTTCTCTGGATAAATTAACTTTTCGGAAGCAACACAAAATTTTCGAAGCCCTTGAAAATGTATTTGTAGAAGGTGTGTGAAACCATACTAATATATAAAACGGTGTCTTATTCAATGTTAGTCTTTTACCACAGTGGAGGGAGAAATAGAGCCGATAATTGAATAATACGGATATAATACAGATAATACGAAAAAGGCCGATCGGCTTGCGTGGCCACCCAAGGGTTAAATGGTCTTGCAGCTAACGGTTCCGTGTTACCTGCTTGTTACCTTAGGTCGGCTCAACTCACGATTTAACTCCCATACGGTAGCCTCCTCGAAGAGGGACGTACCTGGAAAGGACTCTTTCCCCTGACAGGGCTGTGTCGTGGAGCTGGCATCGGTTCCTTCGAGGGGGGACCTTTGCGGCGTTTGCCATCTGACTGTGCGCTCGGGCGATTAACCGGGTGGTCTGGAATTGGTCTCATACGTTTCCTAACAAGCGGGTGAGGTTGTTGAACTGATATCAGCTACTCTTAAAACGACCTGTTGGAAACCCGATCCCGCGTGGAATGGGCGCCACGGATCCACGATCACTGCGACCAGACTGGAGGATTGATATATGGGATAGATCTGGTAGTGAGGGCGTGAGGTTAGCCCGCTGTGTTCACTTCCTAGTGCCTCGCGGTAATGCGTTCAACTCTAACAGGCTTGTTTGCGTAGCTAGACGATGGACTGTGTAGTCCCTTGGAGTGGAGTTAATGGGCGGGAGTTAGAGGGAGTTAATGGAGTGGAGTTAGAGGGAGTTAATGGGCCCTTGCTGAGTTGGCCTCGAAGACCTCACACTCACGGGTCAACACCCATCCGACGGCCTCCACGCATGAAGTGCGAGCCTGGGTAGGACTCTGGCCTTATGGTCAGTTTCCCCTGGGAATCAAACTTTTGGCACTCCTGGACGGTCTGCACACCGTGCGGCGTAAGCCAATCGACTGTGACTAACAGTGACTAACTCTGACTAACAGTTAAGAGTTTCAAGGCGATAGGTGTTTCAAGGCGATAGGCAAGTTTCAAGGTGAGGGCAGCAAACCCCGCCCACCGCCCGGGCAGTTATAACGACGAGGGTCGTCTTGTCTGCCCGGGATGTCGTGCTACGACAACCCTGCGCGTACCAGAAGGGTAAAACGCGCAGGGGGTGAAATAGGGTAAACCACCCCCCCGTACCGCCCCGAGAACCCATTTATTCGAAAAATGAAACGTATTTACAAAAACAAAAAAAACAAAATACAAAATATTACAAAATTTACCGAGAAGAAAAAAGAACAACAATAGCGTAAATTTAGGAGCCGGTAAGCGGGGTAGAGGACGCTCCAGAACAATGAAGGTGAAGGCGCACTGTCCGTGGGCAGGTCTCGGAGCAGCCACGGGGGGGGGGGGAATCCCTGGATCCTGCAAAGAACGAAACGCCCCTCAGGGCGGTAAAGAGACGGACACAAAGACGGGCACTTCGGGCTGGAAGTAGCCGCCGAATCACGCCACCAAGGAAGAGGGTACCCCCTGGGGGGTATCCCGAAGCCTCATGCTTTCCCAAGAAGCCACCCAGTGCCCCACAAACTCGCCAAACGACTGGAAGCAGCTCCTACAACTGACCAAATCCGGGTACCAAATCGGAGAACGCCCAACGCACGCGCCCACTGCATCCATCAATTTCTCCCGTGCAGCCGCTAGAATTGGGCAAGACCAAATTACGTGTTCCGCAGTTTGGCGACCATACCCACAGGCGCACCGGGGGTCATCGGCAAGTCCAAAGTCAAATAGTTTGGCTCTGAACTCTCCGTGGCCCCCAACCAGCTGCGTGGTATGGTGGTTGAACCGCAGAAACGAATTTGCCATCCGCACTGCAACGGACGGGAAAAAGCAATGGGTGAGGCGGCCCGTACCCCCGGCGTCCTATCTAGCCCGCCAGACACGCAAGGACTCCACCCGAATCAGACGGGCAAACTCCCCAGCTCGGTGCGCCACCGGGTCGATCGATAGGCCATGAAGGACTACCGGCTCGCCCCGGCGGTACCGCGACAACGCTGCACGCTCCAGAATCTCCAGGTCAATCGGCAGAACGCCAGCGATGACGGGTAACGCAAGAGTGGACGTCGTTCTGTACGCCCCGGTCAGGGCCACGAGAGGGATGCGCTGTCCGCGCAGCAGCGCGACACGCGTCGCCTCAGGAACAGCAGACTCCGTCCAGGCGCGTGCGGCATAAGTCGCACGCGGGACGAAGACGCCCTTATAGATAGTCATGACCGCCGGGAAACGAATTCCCCAGTCGGCCCGACTCACTCCGCGGAGCGCAAAGAATAGATCCCGGGATTTTTCGGCTGTAATCTTTGCTTGCGAAAGAAAGGAAAGGGAAGCCGTAAGCGTCACCCCCAGGTATCGAACGGAGGCCGGGAAGGATACCGGGCGACCGTTCATCCTGATGACAGGGTTCCGCTTTAAGATGTCCCTTCAGGAGAAGCGCCTGAGTTTTGGAAGTAAGGGCGTGAGTGTCAGCCCGCCAGGTAACATTCCTGGCTATCTCGCAGATAAGGCGTTGGCCTCTTTATTTATTTATTTTATTTTCTTTTATTCAGGAAAATAACAGTGTATAAAAGTAAGCCTCTTACGGGCTTGTGACGTAGCTAGATAGTGGACTGTTTTTGTCTTCTACGCTCACTCCAGGGAGAACGAACAATTCGTTAAAACTTCCTGTGTTGACGGGCTCGCCCGTTTTAGTCGACAACCCTTGTTGTTGTGTCGTCCCTAAGTCTCTGCGTTCACCCCCACGGTTGAAAGCATGATCAATATCGTTATACCTTCCTGGGGTGGCGGTTTCGCCCGTAGTAGTTGACAACTCTAAAGATTTAATGATCGTCGGGGGGCTCGAGCGAAGGGGGTATCGAGCTCTAACAACTTTTCCCGAATATTGCGTACTCGCCCGTCAATACATTCAAGTTCATCTAGAGAAATATATTATTATGCATATTTTTTTAAAACTATAAAGTCGTCTATCGTTCGAATCTATTACAAGGTTGAGTACGTGGTTAGGTAAACTCAACGCGCAGCCGCGCCTACCCAAGACTAATAGGTTAATTTAACGGCCTTCTGTCGTAAAAACGCATCATTAGTATTCGCCTCAGTCGCGTGAAAGATACATCAGCCATATTTGCAAACAAAAGACCTGCATCGGGCTGAGAAACGAAAGTTGACGCGACTTTTTGACCCACTCGTTACATTCATTCTAACTTGTATACATTCTAAATTCGGATGTCAAAGTGACAGCAGCATCAATTTTGATTTTTTCTTAATAAGATCGTAATCTACATATCGTCGTCTTACAATTATAACTCGATAACTCGAATTTAGTAGTTCTGACATAATCGCGTTTTAATGTTTTTTTAAAGTCCTCGTCCACCATTTTTGATTTGTGGAATTTTATAAGTGGACCTAAAACTAGATAAGTGGAGTTATCGAGTTTTTGCGCTACGATAGCAGAGAGTGCTGCGAACTTTCAGCTAGATAAGTCTACATATCGATTTTTAGTATTATAGCCGGAGCTGATTTTCAACTTATCAACCACCGTTAACTCCTAAGGGAATTTCAGTTATCTGGTTTTGAGGGAATATAGAGTTGATATTTTTACATCTTCTGGCATACTTATCTCAAAAATGCCAATTTTCTAGTTATCAAGTTATAATAATTGTAAGCCGACGATATGAAGTAGTGTAATTATTAAAACTCTTCGAGTGCGTAATTTTCGACATATTAATTTATTTTATTTATTTATTTGCAGCTGTCAATACAAAAAAAAACTGCTGTCACCCCAAGATTTTCCGACAAGTAGACAAGCAACCACCCCCCCCCCCCCCCCTTCTTCCCCGGCAACCAAGCCTCGCCTGCTCGCCAAATCGTAGTATATTTGTAGTATTTTCCATGGTGCACAAAACTGGCTCTCATAGCACTGTCTGTTATAATAAATGATTCAGCAATCTCAAAAATACTACCCAGTTTTGCAATTTCACTTGTTAAGGATTCATTTAACACAAAGTAATAATTGTAATGCTTGTGACTCCGAAAGGTGGCATCCAAATTGTTTTTATGCTTTGTTGTATGTGTCACAATTATGGTTTCGTCCATTTTGGTCCCCCTAACTACCGTGGGCCGCGGTGCGCCGCACCGGCTGAACCGGATTAGTTACGCCACTTCTGAACACATTCTTTTTTGTTGGGCAGTCGTGTTAAAAGTGACAACCGTTCATTTCACATTCCGCTCTAACGCATTGCCCTGTCTCGTTCACATGAACTAATTTTCGATTTAAGCTCACGAAGAAACACAATCGAGCCCACTGAACTATTTATGACGACACGCTCTCATCACAGATTAGACATAAATAACGTAATGAACGACAATGTTGGGTCATTCCAAGATGGTTAGTTGCAATAAAGTCGTCGATAACACGGTTAACAAAACCCAGAACACGAGCAAGAGCTGTTACTGTAGGAAATGGCCTTATTTAGCAGATAAAATCTTTCGATTCCAGCACCTGCATTCGCCTACTTTGCCGTCGTAAATGAAAACACAGTACCTAACTTCATTTACTGTGTTTATACAAGTTTGGTTCTATTAAATCACGAGTTGGAATACTATAAGGCAAATTTTCGGTTTGTCTGTCGATGGATAGTTACCGAGATACCTTAGATAAAAACACAGTATTTAAAAAAAAACAGAATATTTTAAATAAAAAACACAGTATATATATTTTTTTAAGTTAAAATACAGTAACCTATTATTTACTGTGATCTTTTTCAATACTTACAAGCATTTAAGAAATATTTTTGTTTGGTTACAACACGGCTTCTTCAGATAGGTACTGTGGGTTTAGGTAAAATTTTGTTAAAAGTTGATTTATTAATACACGCATTAATCACAGTATCTCAATTACTGTGTTTAAGGTGCCTGCAGTTGTTTATTTATTTCAAAAAAAAATATTTATTTTACATGGTTAGAACACAGTAATGGGTAAAATTTACCTATAACACAGTAACCACTCAGTTACGGTGTTATAGCTTAAAAATATAAAATTTTTCAAATTGTTTTCCTAATTTAAAACACAATATCTAATTTAATTAATTAAACAATTATAATTTACTATATATTTTTATGCAGAATTGAAGTTCTAACTATTTTTTAATATTAAAGATTAAAAGAAATATTCTATATTGATTACTTTGTTCATGAAAACAAATATTTAACAACTGAACTTTGACCGCGTTTTTCTCAAAACGTTTTTTTTTGTGTTTTCATTTACGACGGCAGTACTTACTAAGCAGTTCCAACGTGTTTCCAGTGCTGCCTGCACGTCGCATCGCCGCCGCCGCGATGAATCTATACTAATAACAAAGCTGAAGAGTTTGTTTGTTCAAACGAGCTAATCTCTGGAACTACCAGTCAGATTTTCAAAAAATATTTTGCGTTTGATAGCCCAATTCTTGAGGAAGGTTATAGGCTATTTAGCATCCTAAGGGTTGTAACGTGATGGGTGTAAGGGTCGTAACGTAAGCCAAGCAAAAAGAATGCTAAGCGAAAACGAATAATTATCGCGGTCAGGCGATGAGACGCCTTGGGTCGGGGGCCGGGAGCCGCCGTTAGACCGAGAAGAGCCGAAGTGTGCAAGCCTTATCATGCATTTGTATTGTGATCCAAATCGTGATATTGAGGATCGCACAATCGATACAAATCGCGCCAGTTTACGCGCGGGTGGAGGTTAGCTAGTTTCTCGAACGTTTGAAGATCCGCGTCGACGGAGTAGCGGCCTTATGCGAGCCCTAACTCGTGACGTCGCTCGCTTCGAATTCAGTTTCGTTCTAAGAGAAGCTACTGTCTCTCGGCACGTACACCGCGCCGCTCTCCTCTGCGCTCTATTAGTCTACTTAGTTCAAGCGCGGCAATTCCGAAGACAATACACTGTGGATAACTAACCCTTTGGATTTTTTACTCATTCCAGGAACGGACTCAAGGGTTGGTTTCGGATTTAGCCTAGGAAACCATGCGGATTTTCAAGTGATGTATGAACTGGGGCCACAGAAAGTCACCGCTCCGTTAAGTGAGTATTTAATAGTCCGTTCCAGAAACGGTGCGTCTGCTAACATCAGCCATTCTTTGCTACAACAACCCACCGCTAAGCCGCCTATCAAATTCAAGTTCAAATCCAAGTTATTTATTTTCAATAACCGTATCTAATTAATATTAAAGCACCTTCAAAAACGACACTTAAAACTTACAGTCTTTAAAATTTATTTGTGATCGTTTTGTAAATTTGTGAAAAGCTATTGAAAATGTAAACAAAGTAAAAAATCGGTTGTGTCACCATAAGACTTTCCCGGCAAACAGACAACCCCCCCCCCCCTTTGCCAAACCCCTTGTAGTGGCAAATCCAGCGGTCAGCGGTTAAACCGATCGAAAATCTGCCTTATTTTAGGGTAGCCATAGAACGACAAGGTGCAATTTTGGTGGCACCCAGGGGTGATGTGAACCGGCGTTTTACTGCCGATGGCACACCAGGTACTCGTAGAGGCGTGTGTCTCCTCGGCGAGTTGCGATACAAGGTGACCTTAAGCTCTTGTATCGTACGGTCTCCTTTTGCAGATTCCGCAGCGATCTCTTTTCCTATTAGATCGATCTAGTCTCCACTAGTTTGTAAATCTAGCCGCTCGCATAATTGAGGCATCAAGGTATAAGCTGTTATTGTCGCTTACCGTTTGAAGAGCAGTACTGTCCTGCGAAGCGTAGATATCGTCGGGGTCGGGTTATAAACTCGGTCCTGTCGAAGTCTGGTCTCGCGAAGTTCTCTCTTGTGCACTTAATTATCGAAAGTTTTCCGAACACTGACTCTATTATTTTTGTCTCTACCGCTTGAAGGTTGAATAAAAAACTGTTTTCTTGTCACTTTATAATTCCACTTTCAATGTGGCTCAAATAAATTAAAAATTCAATTATTTCTATTTGTTACATTGTATATGCGTGAAAGAATGAAAATTTTAAAACACAATATGTTACTTTTGTTTTTGTTGTTATTTTCCTTGCCTCTTGTTTCCATGGTTTCTCTCGTTTCCATGGTTTCTTTAATATGCTATGTTGGTGATTCCCTTATTCAAAACTGTAGAATACATATTTTCACGGCTTTGTTGTGTGCAATGTTTACGGTACTATGAATATTTTAATATTAATATTATTGGTAGTTAATTCTAAATACAACTATTTTGCCGAGACACCCCTTAACCCCCAACCCACCACAAACTCCAACCCCCCTTCCAAACTCCACCCCCCCCCCCCCCAAAGCCCCCAAACTATAATAATAATAATAGATTATAATAATAATAATGGGAATATAAATAAAATAACTACATTTGTCAGACAGTAGGGCGGTGGCGACTCAGCCCAGGCTGGTATAAACAATATAGATCGTTCTTTCAGCCATGGAATGAGCGTAGAAGACAAGACAATCTACTGTCAAGTTCACGAGCAACCCGTTAGAGACTACGGCGAGGCATCGAGAAAAGTAACCAGCGGGCAGCCTCACCCCCTAACTACCAATTTTAGCAGGATATCTCCGTCTGGAATTAACCTTCAGGATACCTCCATCCTCCCGACTGGTTACGAGTCCGAAGTCCTCTACCTGTTGTATTACAGCGGTAATTCAGTTAGAATTTATCGCGGACCTGGGCGTTCTTTGCCCGTAGTGCCACAAGGGATCGAGTGGCCCAAGGTTATTTCAAGAGTGGCATGACAACAGGTCAACATCCACCCCCGCTGCTTAGGAAACAGTGTATTTCCATAGTCTCCAGACCCCTTCAGCAATTAGGTAGAATGCACAACCGAACGGTTTCGTTTGTCCAACGTAGGCTAAACCACAGCTGCATTCGTTTTTTACACACCCGTGGCTTGCAGTGGTATTACATCATTTACAGGCCTCAGAGATCGAGCTATATTTTCAGTCGGTTAGTTTTTATATCGAATCTGTTGAGCATCTTACTTATTCGATCTGTCACGCCCTTGACATACGGTAAGAATGCTCATGATCTGCTCGGTTTCTGAGTTTCGTCTGTATTGGATCGTGTGCGTGTCTCGTGATGTGATAGTTTCCGTAACCATTTTTTCTAAGTACATCGATAAAATGTTCCATCTCCTGGAGAAATTCTCAGCGTCGCGTAGATCGCGTGTTCGACGCATGAGCGATGTTTGCACTGAATGTAGATGGTAGGGATGATGGTGTGAGCTGGTATTCAAATATCTTTCCGTATGTTTGGGAGCCCGATATACTGTATGTCCGAGGGTATTGTCACTTTGACATCCTGTCTGGCTTTTTTTGTATGTCTGTTGGAGCGAAGTCTGGCGAGTACGGTGGGTGACGAAGAGTGTGTTGTCATGCAGAAGCATTGACAAAGAGCAAGCTTCTTCATCGTTGCTTACAGCTCTTGACAGTACAAATATGCGTTAGTGCCAGATCGCAACGAAGCTTTAATGCCTAACCTGTGCACAAGAATTTATATTTGAAACTAACGCGAATTTGCATAACGCGAATATACAAACGATCCACGATAATACAACAACAATACAATCGCCTCAAATCGCGAAATTTATTCTTCAATCTTCGAACCGCATCACTCAATGGAGGGTTTCGATTTTCGAAGACGTAAACGAAAAGAGATCCGAGCACCGAAGTCCCGTCTCCCCTATACCGCCTGGCGTAGTCTCAACAGACTGAGGGTGGTTGTGACAAGATGCCTCTGGGGCTACACATAGGATCCAATATGCGACTGTGGAACGCTGCAGGATGAAGACTATCTCCTCCTGCCCGCATTGTAAACCCCTATCACACACCAGGACATACAAGTGGCGAACGACAAGGCCATCCGGGCCGCATAGTTTTGGAGAGACGTGTCTTAACCTGGCCCAGACACGTTAACAAACGAATACAAACGATAGAAAAAATATAAAAAAAACAATATTTAAAAGGCATATAATATTTATTTACTTTCGACATTTATATACATAAGTACACGACTTCGATTAAAATTTACTTGGCATTATAATTCTGACTCAAATGGAAGTTATCCACGTTCGAAATCGCCAGTGTAAGAAATGACAATCAGAAACGTAAGAACCTTAACAGAAAGTAGAGGACAGACAGATGTGGCGTAGTAAAATAATTGTTCGATAGGCAAAGATCCACCTCAGACCGCGATGCCAGCATAGAAAGTGAATCAGCGTTTTGTAAACAGCAACCATTGAACAATGGAACAATAGACAGATACAAAAAGTTCACTAATTCAATCACTTCTTGTATGTGTATATTGTATGATAGCAAAAACTCAAAACTATATCAGAAGTTGCTACGAGGGAGCATGAACATGTTAATATTAGATTAAAATATATTTGTTTGTACGTATAGGAGATTTTCCAACTGAAATTTCACAATGTGATTTTGGCCCAACAAGGAATCTGTGTACCGAATTTCAAGTCTGTAAGTCCAATATTTCGAGTATGACGTATGACTTGTGCGCCCCCTGGTGGACCAATTTCAACTACAATATTTTCAACTCTTGCCATGATCAAATGATGCCTGCACACCAAATTGTAGCTCAATCGGATTACGCGTTTAAGAAATAAGAAAAATTTATTTTCAAAAACCCGATCTGGGTATAGAAATTACATATAAAAAAAATGGTATTTCTACAAATAAAATTACATTTCAAATTATAAAAAAGTCTATAAAAAACTAATATTGAAAAAAAAACATAGAAATTAAAAAATAACAAAGACATAAAAACTAGAAAAATAAAAATAAACAGAAATAATGAAAAACATAGAGAATCAGCAATTCAATAACGAAAATATATGAAAACTAGAAAAATAGAAAGCATCCAAAGAGTTCTACATAGACTACATTTAATAAGGATCAAACTATCAATCAACAATCAAGAAATAGAAAAATGCATCGACTCTTCAAAGAACAAAAATTCAACTGGTCTCGATGATATAGGTACCTGTTAGCGTAAATAAAATCCATAAACGTGTACTGTCACCTTGTCTAACATATCTTCAGAGGGAATATTTCCAGATTGTCATAAAGTAGCCAAGATTACACCGATATATATAAAAAGGCGATATCGTAGGCGATATCGTATAGTCATACACAGACACACACAGACACAGATACAGACTTCAATCTGGAAATGGTCTTAATCGTCTCAGGGGGGCTCAAAATAAATATTTCCGTTTTCATCTCCAAAAAATATTTTAGCACATTCACAATACTTTCCCACCTTGGTCGGTTAGGCTGGGAAATTAAAATGTAACGAACCACTTTAATATTCATATCAGTGGTGCTTTTACAGTAGTAAATTATCAAATATTTTCCTAATATTGACATCAACATAGATATTTTATACTATTGTGTAAGTGACTCGTACATTGCAATTTTGCGTAAAACCTCGTATTTTGCGATTGAGCACGCTAGTATTTTCGTAGCAACAGCAAGATACTATGTTCTTCGATTGCAAATAAGCTATACGGGGTTTTTGCATTGTAAATTGACCAGAAAAAAAATTTGGGAAAATATCCCATCGAAGAAAAAGCATCTCCCTCACCACCTTAAATATTCTAGCTTTTTCATCGTAGAGCCCATTATAACTTACATATCAGATTAATTTTTCATAATAAATATGTACCTATATTAAAGCTATTGTAACATTTTTTCGAGGTCGTCTATCTTATAAATAGCATGTGTGATGAGCAAGTCTTTCTCTATATTTGAATATTTTTGGTTTTAAATCTCGTATAGGTAATAATTACGCACAATAAAGTTCAGATAGACTAATATATTGGAATCTATCACTCCGTATTATTTCTGTGATGTCATCAGCCTATATAAAAATATGATAGATGGTACTAATAATTGAATGTTATTGTTAATTGGTTAAATTATTGGGTTTTAAAAATCAAGCAGCCCTTTATAAATAAAACATTCATTATCAATCTTATAATAAATGGTAAAATAAATTGCTACTAGTTTGTACGTCAATGCTATCAGCGCCCCCTGCATTTCGCCGTTTCAGATGGGTTTCCAATTCGTACTACAGAGTTCGGCAATCTAATACCATATATAATCAATGATGATATTGATGTTGCTGACGTTGATTACAGGTGACGGTACTGGAAGTGATACAAGGAAGCGACACGCTATTGATGATTTAAGTCCAATAACTGGAAGGAGTAAGGTATATCTCTTTCTTTATCATATTGGGACACACATATTCGAAAGGGGTAACTCGTAACAGGGATGCCACAATGAAGTTGCTATAAGTATTTTTTACAGAATGTGATGTGATTTTAAATCTTGTTCTAAGCCAGTCCATATATCCCTTTTGGTATCCTTTGTAAGATTCACACCCCTGAATACCTTGCGGATCAGCTGATTCTCGCTCGCTAGGTCAGCTGTTGCTTCTAAGCTTGCTAGATCAGCTGTTGTTTCTAAGCTTGCAAGGCCAGCTGTTGTTTATAGACTTGCTAGGTCAGCTGTTGCTACTAGATTTGCTAGATCAGCTGTTGCTTCTAGAGGCTTGCTAGATCAGCTGTTGCTTCTTTTCATCGTTTTGCTTGGTCAGCTGATTAGAAATTCAAGTCTTGACTTGTTTTTTTTTCATTTACCAAAAACTTCGTTTATACAGAAAATGAGCAAACCGTCGAGAAGGAGTAATCATATAAATTAGATTGATTCGCCGGATCGAGGTCCTTGATTTGGTTAGAGATTGAGAACTAATAACACTAAAAATTTATTTCGTGACACTACCCAGGTTGGTAATTAGTACAAAAAACGAATGTCGAAATATTGGCGTTTGAACAGTTTAAAACTAGATAGACACAACACAAATTATTTCATATTTCTGTTTTAAAAATGTTACTTCACAGGATTCAAACTCCCAAGGCAGCAAATACCTCCAAACCTGGTACAAAACCTTTAAGAACAAAGGTCGGCCCACCAAGAAACCCCAAAAACCGGAGCCTCAGCTGTTCAACCTGGAAGACGCCGTCGTAGACCTGCGACAGACCGAAGACGGTCAGTTCGAACTGCGACAGCCGAGACCTTCCAATATGCCCGCTGCAGTGCTAGATCAGCTGAAACAGCTGTACGGGATTCCCCTGGAAAACTCGTACAACTCGGAAAACTTGGACAACTCGGGAAGAACTCATGAGGAAGCGAAGAGAATTACAGCGGACTTATCCGACGTCAGTTTGGACGACGAATAAACAAATAAAAGTAGTTATTTTAAAGATTTCTTGTCATTATAAATAATATTTATTTCGGAGTAAGTGGTTGGTGTATTTTTCGGCGCTTTATTTGAATTGTATTAAATATTGAAATACGGCAATCCTGACGTTCTGACGACGTTTAACCCCTCTAATCGCGGGGTAAAAATTTAGTCGTCACTTCTGCCCGGGACAGTTTTGCGCGTGAAGTCGATGGCCTTGAGAAAAAACGACCATAACTTTTAAACTACTATACGGATCGTAAAAAGAATAACTGTAAAATGATCGCATTGAAATTTGAAATATTATAATATTATAACATTATCTCGTAAAACAATTAAGATAATAATGAATAAATATTACAAAGTTAGCACAGCGCGGAGCGCCCTAACCAATATTGCACAAGAAAATTGTCCGTTCAGTAATAAGATTCCGTATATCAAGAATACATATAAAATTATGTCAAGAATTTAAATCAATCTAGTGATTTTCATTCGTACTATTTTAGACTGAGGTTAGTAAATAATTCTTGTCGCAACCGGTAGATGGCAGCATTTATATTGAATAATAAATATAATAAATGGAACGCCTCAGAGCGAGGTAACGCCGCATGAGTCATGTTTTTTCGTGCCTGCAGCCGCTCCATCGAATTATAAGACGTTGTCACGTCAAAAATTAAGAAGTATGAAAAGCTATCATTACGATGCGCTACACTAATAATAATAAAATTTCGCCATTTAATTTAATTAAATATTAACGCCATCTGTTGGCGCTAGACCCAACTCCACCCTTAGCCGAGAAACGAACCGCGCTGGCAGTCGCAAAAGAGCCGAACTGGGTTCTTCCGCTGGCCAAGAGAGGGCTCTTATCGATTTTATTTATGAAATTATATTCAGATGAAACCAGTCCTTGGCTACTTGCTGGGAAAGTCGTGGGGGACAAAACCGATTTTTAATGCTGGTATATAATGCTTTTAGTCAGAATTGCCAACTTATGTTGTAACAAAAAAGGTCGGGTGGGGGGGGGAGGCTATTGGGAGTGGGGGGCTCTTCTCTAAGCCGCTGGGCATTTTTTTGGATTTACGAGATGGGGAGTCACACAGATGTTTTTTTTTCGAACGTAAACAAAAACTATTTTCCTAAACTTACGTTTAATTATGTCATAACAATATTGTCCTGTTTCAAAAGTACTACACATAGCACATTACATGTAGTTCAAGAGCCATCGACAAAATAGTGCAAGAGGTTTGAAAAAGCTGTTGACTTCAGATCAGATCAGTATTTTGGTTTATAGAATGGCACAGGATACATATGTACTACAGTCAGCAGGCCAGATTCGTACTAGGAAAGGTGTTATTTTAGTTATTACCCCTAAAGTGTTTTGGAAAAGCTGAGAATTCATCAGTAGTGGATGCAATTAAGAACTCGAAACATATGTTTCGAGTTCTTCATAACCGAATTCGTGGCGTCAGTCTATAACGCATCGGTTGTGTCGCGCAAATGTTCGCAGTGGTTCAATATGTTCGATTATGAAACAGTCTGACATTATTGGATTTGAATTAGTTTTTCGTTTTCATGTTGTTTATTTTGTTCTAAATCCGAATAAAAATATGATCTGTCAAACAGCCTTTGTGTAAGAGTGTGTTTCTTTTCTGCTACAATTAAAGGTGTTGTGTGATAAAACAACGTTTCATTGTTTCTTTTTGCTCGACCACTGATAATCTCTAAAAGGTTATGGGCCCAGTGGCTGAAGTTGAGTAAAACTGAACAGTTAAATTGTAAATAAAAAGAAACAAAAGTAAGTTCTACAAAAGCCGAGCCGCCGTGCCGTACCTACATAAGTAGTGTTTTTTTTTTACACAAGCAAAATGGATTTGATGGATGATAAATCGAGCGGTGGCTCTGTCATCCATCACAGATTGAACAGCACAAACTACAAATTGTGGAAATTCCAAATTAATGCTGTGATGAAGTCGCGAGCTTTGACGGACGTCATGGAAGGAAAAGTTCCTGATGCAAATGAGGCAATGACAGTGAAAGAGCAATACGAGCGAAACGATGGCAAAGCAATGGTCATCCTGATTTCATCAGTAGATTCCGAGCAGGCAAATCACATTCTGATGTGCAAAACAGCGAAAGAAATTGCAGATAAATTGGCTAGTTTGTACGAAAAACGGAGCGAAGTGCGCATCATGTGCCTCTATGAGAAGTATTTTTCTTTAAAAATGGTTGATGATGAACCGGTCGCTGCATATGTATCAAGAGTGAACAGAATGGCATATAAAATTGAAGACCAAGGCGAAAAATTGTCCGATAACATCAAAATGGTGCGCATCATCAGTGGCTTGACGCCTAAGTTTCGTAATTTCAAGACCGTTTGGTACAATATCAAAGAGGGCCGAACCCTGGAAAGTTTGCACAGTCGCTTGCAGCTGGAAGAAGACCAAATAAGCAAAACCGATGATGTGAAATTGGATGCTGCATTCAGTGCGAAGTTCAAGTCGAAGAAACAGCAAGCCAGCAAGAAGACGCCATCGTCAATCGAGGAGTTAAAAAAAAAACGAAGTGCAACAAATGTCATGAATTCGGGCATTGGAAGAAAGAATGTCCGAAGCGTGCTGAAAAATCGTCATGGCAAGAAGGGCGGCAGCGATGTTGCATTTTGTGCGAAACTAAACGGTGGAACAGCGATAGATTACAGCGATATTTGGATTGGAGATTCAGGTGCCACTGAACATATGTCTTCACGCATCGAGTGGTTTGTCAATTATAGTGCGACGCAGAGCGTTTTGTCGAAATCGCAAACAACCATCGTATACCGATTCGTGGCACGGGCACAATTTTAATCGAAGCCAAGGTCAACGGTGCGTGGCTGCAACGACATTTGAACAATGTGCAGTACGTTCCTGAGCTAAAGCAAAATTTATTTTCAACTGCATCCGCTACATCGAAGGGTTTCCAAATGGTCATCACCCGCGATAACTGCAAATTGATGGATGCTGATGGTATTGTGTATGCTGTTGGTGTAAAAGATGACAGAAAACAATTGAGAATGATATTTCGGCAGCGACTGAATGAGCATGCGAATTCCGCGACCGTCACGCTTGAGCAACTGCATCATCGATTTGGGCACCTGAACGTGGAAGCAATTAGACGCATGTGCAAGAAAAATTTGGTTGAAGGAATCAAATTGGCGAGTTAAGCAAAATTTTTCTGTGAGGATTGTCATATCGGAAAAATGCAACGTGCTTCGCACAAACCAGCACAAGAGAGGGTAGCAGTTTGCGGCGAATATTTGCATGCTGACCTGTGTGGACCAATGGAACAATTGGGCATTGGAAGTGTTCGATTTTTCCTCCTGATCAAAGACGAAGCAACGGGATTCAAGTATGTATTCAATTTGGCTAGCAAATCTGAGGTGTGTGATAAACTCAATGCGACAGTGTCGCTAGTTCGCAGTACAACGGGCAATTCGGTGAAGCACATTAGTTTCGACAATGGCACTGAATTTATCAACAATGAATGTATGCGGATGCTGTCGAAAGCCGGAATAACAGTGGAGCGAACTGCACCGTACACACCCGAGCAAAACGGACGCGTGGAGCGTGAGAATCGAACCGTGGTGGAGTGCGCTCGCACAATGTTGCTCTCCAGTAGTTTGCACAAGCGTCTGTGGCCAGAAGCAGTACGTACAACCGTATATATCTTGAACCGATCGTCAAACAAAAAGTGCCCAGATTCAACACCATACGAGAAATGGTTTGGTGTGAAGCCAGAGTTGGGTCACGTGAGAATTTTTGGAAGCGAGTGCTTCGTGCAGATTCCGAAGCACACTGGACGCAAGAAATGGGACGCCAAGGCCAAGAAGGTGTTCCTCGTTGGATACGAGTCCACATCAAAGAATTTCCGTTGTTTTGAGCCGGAAACACAGATGTAAAATCGTTAGCTGCAATGTAAAAATAAACGAGAAGAATGTTCATTTGGATCACATCATCGAAGACGAAGAAATTGTCGAGCAGCCAATCGTGGCTTCGACTCCGCAGCGTGTAGTCTTGAATAACAGCAGACACAACTATTCGTCCATGTCGAATGATGAGTTTTTCGATACAAATGATGTCACACTGACTGAAGGAAATGAAAACGATGACAATGTCGATGAAGGCAGTAACAAAAACGTGCGTAGAAATGAACGTTATGGTTTGCGCGAGAGGGTGAATCCGCCAGATCGTCTGATTGAGAGCGGATATTCTGCCGTGGTGTTGGAACCAAAATCATACGAAGACGCATACATAAAGAAGGTCGTAGAGAAATTCAACATGCAAGACTCGAAGAGTATTTCTACTCCAGCAGACAGCAACGTCATATTGACCAAATCATGTGAAGAGGACAGCGTCGTCTTCCCATATCGTCAAGCGATCAGATCGCTGATGTTTGCTGCAATCGTGACAAGACCAGACATTTCATATGCAGTGGGAGAAGTTAGCCGTTATATGGATGATCCAAAACCACCGCATGTCTCGGCTGTCAAGCGTATTCTTCGATATTTGAATAAAACGACCGAACGAGGAATTGAATATTCTGGATTGTCGACAGCGTTGAGAGGGTATTCCGATGCTGATTTTGCACGCGATGTTGATACACGAAAGTCAACCACCGGCTATGCATTTGTTGTAGGCGAGGGCATCATCACATGGAAAAGTCATCGACAGAAGACAGTGGCCCTTTCCACTACTGAAGCTGAATTCATGGCAGCGTGCGAAGGCGCAAAGGAAGCAGTGTGGCTGCAACAGCTGCTGTGTGATGTGGGTTGCATTCAAAAGAATCCACCGACACTCTACATCGACAACCAAAGCGCAATTCGGCTTATCAAGAATTCTGAGTTGCATCAGCGAACCAAACACATCGATTTCCGCCTATTTTTCATCCAGGAACTGTATGAATCAAAAGCTATTCTGATCGACTACGTGTGTAGTGAAGAGCAACTGGCAGATATATTCACCAAGCCATTGCCAATTCAAAAAAAATAAATCAAAATGAACATCGTGCTGTTGGGAATGAAAGACTTCAAATAATTAGTGGCAGTATTGGATTTGAATTAGTTTTTCGTTTTCATGTTGGTTTTTTTGTTCTAAATCCGAATAAAAATATGATCTGTCAAACAGCCTTTTTGTAAGAGTGTGTTTCTTTTCTGGTACAATTAAAGGTGTTGTATGATAAACAACGTTTCATTGTTTCTTTTTGCTCGACCACTGATAATCTCTAAAACATATGTTTCGAGTTCTTTATTGCATCCACCGATGAATTTGCTTTTCTAAAACACTTTGGGGGTACTAATTAAAATTACAAGTTTCCTAATACGCCAGCGCCAGGTGTCCCGGAATCTGGCCTGCTGACTGTACCCCGGCTTTTTATGGTCAAAATACTGTGTGATCTGAAAGTATCAGCTTTTACAAAACTCTTGCACTTTTTTTTATCACTGGCTGGTCACTGGCTGGGAGCTAATGGGCGCTTGCTAAGTTGGCCACGAAGACCCATTCTGTTCAGGGTTGGTCACACTCACGGGTCAACACTTATCCGGCGGCCTCCACGCATGAAGTGCGAGCCCGGGTAGGACTTTGACCTTAGGGCTAGTTTCCCCTAGGAATCAACCTTCTGGCGCTCCTGGACGGCCTGCGCACCGTGCGGCGTAAGCCAATCGACTGTGCACTCTGACTAACAGTCGGGGGAGTCTGAAAGCAGTACTGTTTCCTATAGAGCGGGGGTGGTTGCGGAACTTACGGCGACTGTTACCGGCAAACACTGAGGAAGACAATTCCCACAGTGCTTTAATAGATCGGCTGGTAAGTGGACGGGAGCAAAGGGAATGGTATACGGCCCTGAACTTTGCTGTGGCGTACCAAAAAGCCTTGCAAACCTAATGCTCAAACAAATATGTTTAGAACAATCCGTCAACCATTGCAGAACAACACGCCAGGGTTGAATCAATCCAAAGCGCTAATTAAGGCTTACGACCCTAAGACGGCCCGTGAGGCCTTATCGCTAAATAGGAACAACTACGCATACTGGTGAGGGCGCTCACGGGGCATTGTGGCCTCAACAAACACATGTACAACCTCAAGGTCCGACACACAAAAATGTGCAGGTTCTGCCAAGGGGGCGAGGAAACTCCCCTGCACCTCATGTGCGAGTGTGGCCCGCTGATGCGTAAAGATACATCCACTTGGGTGGTCATTACCTTCAACCTGAGGAGGTAAACAATCTGGCACCAAAAGGCTGTTGCTTAGCGCAGAACTATAGTAGGTGGCGAACACAATAGATCAGCAATAGTCGCAGTGTTACAAGGCTCATAAAGACCGTAGAAAAGCCCCACACAACATTTTTTTTTTAAAAAGTGGTCGGTACCTGGCGCCCTGTTGTTTTCATTTTCATGGCAAGTATTGTGGACGCACTTCTGTGTGTCTGTGTGTGTGTATTCCTTCACGATAGTGCCCAAACGCTTAAACCGATTGAGCTGAACTGATCGGTTATGGCAAGAGTTGAAAAGATTGTAGTTGAAATTGGACCACCAGAGGGCACTCATCAATCTCGAAATATTGCAGTTAGAATCTTGAAATTCGGTACACAGGTGCGTCGTTGGTCCGAAACCACGTTGTAAAATTTCGGTTGAAATATCTCTTTTTTTGGTTTACGCTATGAATTCATGCTATTTTTTTCACGCTATGAATTCATGCTAATGAATCGGGTATGTATGTATAGACAAAAGACAACGTAACACGCTGGTACGACGCAATAACGAACCATACGTGATTTTTAAACAAACTGTATGAAAGTCGATCACGTTCTCAGTAAGTATAAAGTAATAGAAGAAATAGTAAAAATCTTCTCTACAAATGACGTCCCAACGTGGTGGGCCAATAGACATTGAAAGTATCTTAACATAACATATCGAGAAATAGATTTAAAATTATAACTCGTAGATAAAGAAATAGTAGTAGTAGTAAAAATTTACTTCACAAATGGCGCCCAACGTGGGGCTGTTTGAAGATTGATTCATAAAAATAGATATAAAGTAATAGAAGAAATAGTAAAAATCTTCTCTACAAATGACGTCCCAACGTGGTGGGCCAATAGACATTGAAAGTATCTTAACATAACATATCGAGAAATAGATTTAAAATTATAACTCGTAGATAAAGAAATAGTAGTAGTAGTAAAAATTTACTTTACAAATGGCGCCCAACGTGGGGCTGTTTGAAGATTGATTCATAAAAATAGATATAAAGTAATAGAAGAAATAGTAAAATTCTTCTCTACAAATGACGTCCCAACGTGGTGGGCCAATAGACATTGAAAGTATCTTAACATAACATATCGAGAAATAGATTTAAAATTATAACTCGTAGATAAAGAAATAGTAGTAAGTAGTAGTAAAAATTTACTTTACAAATGGCGCCCAACGTGGGGCTGTTTGAAGATTGATTCATAAAAATAGATATAAAGTAATAGAAGAAATAGTAAAAATCTTCTCTACAAATGACGTCCCAACGTGGTGGGCCAATAGACATTGAAAGTATCTTAACATAACATATCGAGAAATAGATTTAAAATTATAACTCGTAGATAAAGAAATAGTAGTAGTAGTAAAAATTTACTTTACAAATGGCGCCCAACGTGGGGCTGTTTGAAGATTGATTCATAAAAATAGATATAAAGTAATAGAAGAAATAGTAAAAATCTTCTCTACAAATGACGTCCCAACGTGGTGGGCCAATAGACATTGAAAGTATCTTAACATAACATATCGAGAAATAGATTTAAAATTATAACTCGTAGATAAAGAAATAGTAGTAGTAGTAAAAATTTACTTTACAAATGGCGCCCAACGTGGGGCTGTTTGAAGATTGATTCATAAAAATAGATATAAAGTAATAGAAGAAATAGTAAAAATCTTCTCTACAAATGACGTCCCAACGTGGTGGGCCAATAGACATTGAAAGTATCTTAACATAACATATCGAGAAATAGATTTAAAATTATAACTCGTAGATAAAGAAATAGTAGTAGTAGTAAAAATTTACTTTAAAAATGGCGCCCAACGTGGGGCTGTTTGAAGATTGATTCATAAAAATAGATATAAAGTAATAGAAGAAATAGTAAAAATCTTCTCTACAAATGACGTCCCAACTTTGTGGGCCAATAGACATTGAAAGTATCTTAACATAACATATCGAGAAATAGATTTAAAATTATAACTCGTAGATAAAGAAATAGTAGTAGTAGTAAAAATTTACTTTACAAATGGCGCCCAACGTGGGGCTGTTTGAAGATTGATTCATAAAAATAGATATAAAGTAATAGAAGAAATAGTAAAAATCTTCTCTACAAATGACGTCCCAACGTGGTGGGCCAATAGACATTGAAAGTATCTTAACATAACATATCGAGAAATAGATTTAAAATTATAACTCGTAGATAAAGAAATAGTAGTAGTAGTAAAAATTTACTTTAAAAATGGCGCCCAACGTGGGGCTGTTTGAAGATTGATTCATAAAGATAGATATAAAGTAATAGAAGAAATAGTAAAAATCTTCTCTACAAATGACGTCCCAACGTGGTGGGCCAATAGACATTGAAAGTATCTTAACATAACATATCGAGAAATAGATTTAAAATTATAACTCGTAGATAAAGAAATAGTAGTAGTAGTAAAAATTTACTTTACAAATGGCGCCCAACGTGGGGCTGTTTGAAGATTGATTCATAAAAATAGATATAAAGTAATAGAAGAAATAGTAAAAATCTTCTCTACAAATGACGTCCCAACGTGGTGGGCCAATAGACATTGAAAGTATCTTAACATAACATATCGAGAAATAGATTTAAAATTATAACTCGTAGATAAAGAAATAGTAGTAGTAGTAAAAATTTACTTTACAAATGGCGCCCAACGTGGGGCTGTTTGAAGATTTATTCATAAAAATAGATATAAAGTAATAGAAGAAATAGTAAAAATCTTCTCTACAAATGACGTCCCAACGTGGTGGGCCAATAGACATTGAAAGTATCTTAACATAACATTTCGAGAAATAGATTTAAAATTATAACTCGTAGATAAAGAAATAGTAGTAGTAGTAAAAATTTACTTTACAAATGGCGCCCAACGTGGGGCTGTTTGAAGATTGATTCATAAAAATAGATATAAAGTAATAGAAGAAATAGTAAAATTCTTCTCTACAAATGACGTCCCAACGTGGTGGGCCAATAGACATTGAAAGTATATTAACATAACATATCGAGAAATAGATTTAAAATTATAACTCGTAGATAAAGAAATAGTAGTAAGTAGTAGTAAAAATTTACTTTACAAATGGCGCCCAACGTGGGGCTGTTTGAAGATTGATTCATAAAAATAGATATAAAGTAATAGAAGAAATAGTAAAAATCTTCTCTACAAATGACGTCCCAACGTCGTGGGCCAATAGACATTGAAAGTATCTTAACATAACATATCGAGAAATAGATTTAAAATTATAACTCGTAGATAAAGAAATAGTAGTAGTAGTAAAAATTTACTTTACAAATGGCGCCCAACGATAAAGAAATAGTAGTAGTAGTAAAAATTTACTTTACAAATGGCGCCCAACGTGGGGCTGTTTGAAGCTTGATTCATAAAAATAGATATAAAGTAATAGAAGAAATAGTAAAAATCTTCTCTACAAATGACGTCCCAACGTGGTGGGCCAATAGACATTGAAAGTATCTTAACATAACATATCGAGAAATAGATTTAAAATTATAACTCGTAGATAAAGAAATAGTAGTAGTAATAAAAATTTACTTTACAAATGGCGCCCAACGTAGGGCTGTTTGAAGATTGATTCATAAAAATAGATATAAAGTAATAGAAGAAATAGTAAAAATCTTCTCTACAAATGACGTCCCAACTTTGTGGGCCAATAGACATTGAAAGTATCTTAACATAACATATCGAGAAAAAGATTTAAAATTATAACTCGTAGATAAAGAAATAGTAGTAGTAGTAAAAATTTACTTTACAAATGGCGCCCAACGTGGGGCTGTTTGAAGATTGATTCATAAAAATAGATATAAAGTAATAGAAGAAATAGTAAAAATCTTCTCTACAAATGACGTCCCAACGTGGTGGGCCAATAGACATTGAAAGTATCTTAACATAACATATCGAGAAATAGATTTAAAATTATAACTCGTAGATAAAGAAATAGTAGTAGTAGTAAAAATTTACTTTAAAAATGGCGCCCAACGTGGGGCTGTTTGAAGATTGATTCATAAAAATAGATATAAAGTAATAGAAGAAATAGTAAAAATCTTCTCTACAAATGACGTCCCAACGTGGTGGGCCAATAGACATTGAAAGTATCTTAACATAACATATCGAGAAATAGATTTAAAATTATAACTCGTAGATAAAGAAATAGTAGTAGTAGTAAAAATTTACTTTACAAATGGCGCCCAACGTGGGGATGTTTGAAGAATGATTCATAAAAATAGATATAAAGTAATAGAAGTAATAGTAAAAATCTTCTCTACAAATGACGTCCCAACGTTGTGGGCCAATAGACATTGAAAGTATCTTAACATAACATATCGAGAAATAGATTTAAAATTATAACTCGTAGATAAAGAAATAGTAGTAGTAGTAAAAATTTACTTTACAAATGGCGCCCAACGTGGGGCTGTTTGAAGATTGATTCATAAAGATAGATATAAAGTAATAGAAGAAATAGTAAAAATCTTCTCTACAAATGACGTCCCAACGTGGTGGGCCAATAGACATTGAAAGTATCTTAACATAACATATCGAGAAATAGATTTAAAATTATAACTCGTAGATAAAGAAATAGTAGTAGTAGTAAAAATTTACTTTACAAATGGCGCCCAACGATAAAGAAATAGTAGTAGTAGTAAAAATTTACTTTACAAATGGCGCCCAACGTGGGGCTGTTTGAAGCTTGATTCATAAAAATAGATATAAAGTAATAGAAGAAATAGTAAAAATCTTCTCTACAAATGACGTCCCAACGTGGTGGGCCAATAGACATTGAAAGTATCTTAACATAACATATCGAGAAATAGATTTAAAATTATAACTCGTAGATAAAGAAATAGTAGTAGTAATAAAAATTTACTTTACAAATGGCGCCCAACGTAGGGCTGTTTGAAGATTGATTCATAAAAATAGATATAAAGTAATAGAAGAAATAGTAAAAATCTTCTCTACAAATGACGTCCCAACTTTGTGGGCCAATAGACATTGAAAGTATCTTAACATAACATATCGAGAAAAAGATTTAAAATTATAACTCGTAGATAAAGAAATAGTAGTAGTAGTAAAAATTTACTTTACAAATGGCGCCCAACGTGGGGCTGTTTGAAGATTGATTCATAAAAATAGATATAAAGTAATAGAAGAAATAGTAAAAATCTTCTCTACAAATGACGTCCCAACGTGGTGGGCCAATAGACATTGAAAGTATCTTAACATAACATATCGAGAAATAGATTTAAAATTATAACTCGTAGATAAAGAAATAGTAGTAGTAGTAAAAATTTACTTTAAAAATGGCGCCCAACGTGGGGCTGTTTGAAGATTGATTCATAAAAATAGATATAAAGTAATAGAAGAAATAGTAAAAATCTTCTCTACAAATGACGTCCCAACGTGGTGGGCCAATAGACATTGAAAGTATCTTAACATAACATATCGAGAAATAGATTTAAAATTATAACTCGTAGATAAAGAAATAGTAGTAGTAGTAAAAATTTACTTTACAAATGGCGCCCAACGTGGGGATGTTTGAAGAATGATTCATAAAAATAGATATAAAGTAATAGAAGTAATAGTAAAAATCTTCTCTACAAATGACGTCCCAACGTTGTGGGCCAATAGACATTGAAAGTATCTTAACATAACATATCGAGAAATAGATTTAAAATTATAACTCGTAGATAAAGAAATAGTAGTAGTAGTAAAAATTTACTTTACAAATGGCGCCCAACGTGGGGCTGTTTGAAGATTGATTCATAAAGATAGATATAAAGTAATAGAAGAAATAGTAAAAATCTTCTCTACAAATGACGTCCCAACGTGGTGGGCCAATAGACATTGAAAGTATCTTAACATAACATATCGAGAAATAGATTTAAAATTATAACTCGTAGATAAAGAAATAGTAGTAGTAGTAAAAATTTACTTTACAAATGGCGCCCAACGTGGGGCTGTTTGAAGATTGATTCATAAAAATAGATATAAAGTAATAGAAGAAATAGTAAAAATCTTCTCTACAAATGACGTCCCAACGTGGTGGGCCAATAGACATTGAAAGTATCTTAACATAACATACCGAGAAATAGATTTAAAATTATAACTCGCAGATAAAGAAATAGTAGTAGTAGTAAAAATTTACTTTACAAATGGCGCCCAACGTGGGGCTGTTTGAAGATTGATTCATAAAAATAGATATAAAGTAATAGAAGAAATAGTAAAAATCTTCTCTACAAATGACGTCCCAACGTGGTGGGCCAATAGACATTGAAAGTATCTTAACATAACATATCGAGAAATAGAATAAAAATTATAACTCGTAGATAAAGAAATAGTAGTAGTAGTAAAAATTTACTTTACAAATGGCGCCCAACGTGGGGCTGTTTGAAGATTGATTCATAAAAATAGATATAAAGTAATAGAAGAAATAGTAAAAATCTTCTCTACAAATGACGTCCCAACATGGTGGGCCAATAGACATTGAAAGTATCTTAACATAACATATCGAGAAATAGATTTAAAATTATAACTCGTAGATAAAGAAATAGTAGTAGTAGTAAAAATTTACTTTACAAATGGCGCCCAACGTGGGGCTGTTTGAAGATTGATTCATAAAAATAGATATAAAGTAATAGAAGAAATAGTAAAATTCTTCTCTACAAATGACGTCCCAACGTGGTGGGCCAATAGACATTGAAAGTATCTTAACATAACATATCGAGAAATAGATTTAAAATTATAACTCGTAGATAAAGAAATAGTAGTAAGTAGTAGTAAAAATTTACTTTACAAATGGCGCCTAACGTGGGGCTGTTTGAAGATTGATTCATAAAAATAGATATAAAGTAATAGAAGAAATAGTAAAAATCTTCTCTACAAATGACGTCCCAACGTGGTGGGCCAATAGACATTGAAAGTATCTTAACATAACATATCGAGAAATAGATTTAAAATTATAACTCGTAGATAAAGAAATAGTAGTAAGTAGAAGTAAAAATTTACTTTACAAATGGCGCCCAACGTGGGGCTGTTTGAAGATTGATTCATAAAAATAGATATAAAGTAATAGAAGAAATAGTAAAAATCTTCTCTACAAATGACGTCCCAACGTGGTGGGCCAATAGACATTGAAAGTATCTTAACATAACATATCGAGAAATAGATTTAAAATTATAACTCGTAGATAAAGAAATAGTAGTAGTAGTAAAAATTTACTTTAAAAATGGCGCCCAACGTGGGGCTGTTTGAAGATTGATTCATAAAGATAGATATAAAGTAATAGAAGAAATAGTAAAAATCTTCTCTACAAATGACGTCCCAACGTGGTGGGCCAATAGACATTGAAAGTATCTTAACATAACATATCGAGAAATAGATTTAAAATTATAACTCGTAGATAAAGAAATAGTAGTAGTAGTAAAAATTTACTTTACAAATGGCGCCCAACGTGGGGCTGTTTGAAGATTGATTCATAAAAATAGATATAAAGTAATAGAAGAAATAGTAAAAATCTTCTCTACAAATGACGTCCCAACGTGGTGGGCCAATAGACATTGAAAGTATCTTAACATAACAAATCGAGAAATAGATTTAAAATTATAACTCGTAGATAAAGAAATAGTAGTAGTAGTAAAAATTTACTTTACAAATGGCGCCCAACGTGGGGATGTTTGAAGAATGATTCATAAAAATAGATATAAAGTAATAGAAGAAATAGTAAAAATCTTCTCTACAAATGACGTCCCAACGTTGTGGGCCAATAGACATTGAAAGTATCTTAACATAACATATCGAGAAATAGATTTAAAATTATAACTCGTAGATAAAGAAATAGTAGTAGTAGTAAAAATTTACTTTACAAATGGCGCCCAACGTGGGGCTGTTTGAAGATTGATTCATAAAGATAGATATAAAGTAATAGAAGAAATAGTAAAAATCTTCTCTACAAATGACGTCCCAACGTGGTGGGCCAATAGACATTGAAAGTATCTTAACATAACATATCGAGAAATAGATTTAAAATTATAACTCGTAGATAAAGAAATAGTAGTAGTAGTAAAAATTTACTTTACAAATGGCGCCCAACGTGGGGCTGTTTGAAGATTGATTCATAAAAATAGATATAATGTAATAGAAGAAATAGTAAAAACCTTCTCTACAAATGACGTCCCAACGTGGTGGGCCAATAGACATTGAAAGTATCTTAACATAAGATATCGAGAAATAGATTTAAAATTATAACTCGTAGATAAAGAAATAGTAGTAGTAGTAAAAATTTACTTTACAAATGGCGCCCAACGTGGGGCTGTTTGAAGATTGATTCATAAAAATAGATATAAAGTAATAGAAGAAATAGTAAAAATCTTCTCTACAAATGACGTCCCAACGTTGTGGGCCAATAGACATTGAAAGTATCTTAACATAACATATCGAGAAATAGATTTAAAATTATAACTCGTAGATAAAGAAATAGTAGTAGTAGTAAAAATTTACTTTACAAATGGCGCCCAACGTGGGGCTGTTTGAAGATTGATTCATAAAAATAGATATAAAGTAATAGAAGAAATAGTAAAAATCTTCTCTACAAATGACGTCCCAACGTGGTGGGCCAATAGACATTGAAAGTATCTTAACATAACATATCGAGAAATAGATTTAAAATTATAACTCGTAGATAAAGAAATAGTAGTAGTAGTAAAAATTTACTTTACAAATGGCGCCCAATGTGGGGCTGTTTGAAGATTGATTCATAAAAATAGATATAAAGTAATAGAAGAAATAGTAAAAATCTTCTCTACAAATGACGTCCCAACGTGGTGGGCCAATAGACATTGAAAGTATCTTAACATAACATATCGAGAAATAGAATAAAAATTATAACTCGTAGATAAAGAAATAGTAGTAGTAGTAAAAATTTACTTTACAAATGGCGCCCAACGTGGGGCTGTTTGAAGATTGATTCATAAAAATAGATATAAAGTAATAGAAGAAATAGTAAAAATCTTCTCTACAAATGACGTCCCAACGTGGTGGGCCAATAGACATTGAAAGTATCTTAACATAACATATCGAGAAATAGATTTATAATTATAACTCGTAGATAAAGAAATAGTAGTAGTAGTAAAAATTTACTTTACAAATGGCGCCCAACGTGGGGCTGTTTGAAGATTGATTCATAAATGTTCAAACAGATTATGTCGATTGCGGCAACGCTATTTTCAAACCAGACTCATACTCATACCGCTCTGTGCAATTAAATCAATAGTTAGTGAATTACTGCGAATCCGAGCTGCATAGTTTCACCGCCTACAAAACAATTCACGGGCATTTTGCTGTCGAAAAAATCTCTGCAATCGGATGAAAAACGGGTGAGATAAAGGATTTTTTCATACTTGAATACATCACGATTTCATAGATCTCGATAATACCCGCTCGTTGACATCATACCTAAAACTCAACGCTCACTTCTCATTGGCGATCACTTGTCGACGAGTAATTACCGCCAGATCCGTGATTGGGGCCTCACATACCTAAGGACCACCCATTATTAACGGAGTTGCCAGCGTCGTTGTAATTTTTAGATACTACGCTACCGTAAAAAAGGATTACTTTAACGATCAACATAAATCTCGCCGCGCATCACTGTCATACTAAAAATAGTGATCCCATTAACATACAATACCTACGGATTAGAACAATAACACTGAGAACCATGAATAATTGCAATAAATGCTCGAAGGATGTCGCGACTAAAGACAAACTGTCATGCGCAAATTGTCGTGAACAATTTCATTACGCCTGCATAAATATACTGAAGATGAACTATCAGAAGATGAAAAGCCAACAGCACGCCCAGTGGTTGTGTGCCGCCTGTAAAGTCATCGATCCCAGGCACTTTCGTCCCGCTAGAGTCGACGATCTGACTCGCACTCCTAATCGGTCGCGGTCGCTAACTCCCACATCGCCCTTGAAGGCTGTCCAACCCACTCATCTCACCCCGAATGGCACCGAGAAGAACTTAGCACCATCGGCCACGTCTTCTCGGGAGACACCTTTATCACAGGATTATATAAGCAATAAAATCTTATCAGCCATCGAAGAACTGCGAGACGATTTCAAAAAACAGAGGGATGATTTAACACAGCTAAAAACTGAAATGAAAGATTTCAGAGAACAACTGCGTCATACTAAAGATTCGGTTGAGGACTGCAGATCAAGAATTTCTAGTGTGGAAGACAGGGTTCAACTGCACAACAATAAATTGGAGAAGATGGTCCATTATGAACAAGAGATGGCTCAGATGCAATCCGAAATCATCATGTTGAGGTCTCAGTACAACAGACGAGAACAGTGGGATCGGTTAAATAATCTAGAGTTAATTAACGTACCTGAAGTAGCTGGTGAAAATAATACTGACACCATAATAAAAATTGGCAAATTAGCTGGAGTTAATCTTACTTCAGCTGACATTGAGTTCAGCTCTCGCGTCACGCCAAAGTCCATTGTTCCAGGGCGACCGAAAACCATCGTAGCCAAGCTGAGATGTAGATTGAACAAGGATCGCATTTTATCGGGCATTCGTCGAAAAGGGATCATTACGACAGCAGATCTTGGTATGCCTTGTGCACGGGTAAATGTGTACGTGAACGAGCATCTTTCTCCATACTACAAAAACCTATTTATGAAGGCACGCGAACTTTGCAATCAACACAATTGGCAGTTTTTATGGGTACGTCAAGGAAGGATTCGCGCGAGAAGGATGGAGAAAGCACCGGTCCTATCAATATCCACCGAAATCGATCTGAAGAAAATCGCAGGACCTGCATAAATCTTACAGTCACGGACTACGATACTGTCTTAATGTTCTTCTCTTTTTCTTTTGCTTTCTTTTTACTTTTAACTTTTTTCAATCACAAAGATTTCTATAATTTACTATTGGTTCACCGGTCATACGTTTTTCTTAATCTTAAACGCTGTTATACCATCATGCTCTCTCGTACTCTACATACACATACACACAACATCTCACATTCGCACAAATTCTCACAGATACACTCATATATTCTGTTGCTATTCTCGAGGGATGATTACACAGGTTACTTTTTACCAGCTCGGTATATTATAAATTCTTGTAATTTACTGTTAAAGGCGAGCTGAAAATATATTACCAAAATGTAAGAGGTTTACGTACGAAAACCTCAATATTTTTACAAAACGTCATTAGCGAAGACTACGATATAATTGCTTGCTCAGAGAGCTGGTTGACCAATGGTATATTAAAGGGTGAACTAGTGGATGACCGTTATGAATTATTCAGGGCTGACAGGGATCCTATTTATACAGGCCACGCGATGGGAGGTGGTGTTCTTTTAGCTATACATACTAAACTAAGTCCAAGACTGTTGTCTGCCTGCAGCAGGGATATAGAATGCATTTGGGTGACGATTCCCTCGATGGCTTTAGGCTCACCGCATGCTCTCCACATTGGATGTGTTTATTTTCCAGGAGATAAGAGCTCGCACCATCAATCCATTTCCGAATTTTCAAATTCTCTTACAGATATGCGAAGCCGTTATCCGCATGATAAGTAATACCGAGAATAAGTTGGCAACCTCTTGTAAACGAGGCTTATCTAAGTTCCATAAACGTTTCTGACAGGACCAGTTCCGTCCTTGTCGACAGTCTCACATTATCTGGACTCCGACAATACAACGGGGTTGGGAATTTCTACGGTAGATCTCTTGACCTAATACTTAGTAACACTGATATTTCGGTTAAGAATTCTAACTTTCCGCTAGTGAAAGAGGACATATACCACCCATCTTTGGAAATTGTCTATCCTAATGTCATCCTTCCTAACCTACCCGCACAGCATCGTATAAAGTCATTATTCAGGAAAGCCGACTACGCTAGTATCAATAACCTTCTATCTTCAATCGACTGGCCGCACTATCTTGACGGTGCTGACCTAGAAACATTAGTAGCAAAATTTTACGATATCTTGTACACCGCGATCGAGCAGTTCGTGCCGCAAACCGACGTCCGTAACTCGAGATTCCCAAAGTGGTACTCGGTTCCTCTAATTAAAGTAATTAAGGAAAAGCGTAAAGCTCATACGAGGTGGAAAAAATATGGTAATCCTCTTGATTATGACGAATTCACGTTACTGAGGGCTCGTCAAAAACGATTACAATCTGAATGTTTCAATTATTATACTCAGGAATGCGAGTCTACAATTCGCAGTAATCCAAAGTTTTTGTGGACTTATATAAAGTCACTTCGGAAAGACAGCAATATACCTAGGGAAATGATTAATAATGGAGAAACGTTCAGCGATGGGACACATATATGTGAAGGTTTCAGTGTCTACTTTAAATCAGTGTTCATAGAATCGGAAACCGATTCGAACACATGTCACGCAACGCCTAAAAGTGGCTCGCACAATTCGTTGAGTATCGGAGGCATCGAAATCAGCCAAGATATTATTCTTAGATACTTAAAGAAAATTGATATAAATAAGGGTTCGGGCAGTGACTCCATCCCTCCTATATTTATCTATAATTGTGCTCAGTCCCTCTCTGTTCCACTGGCCATTCTTTTCGACAAATCACTTAAGGCGGGCATTTTTCCGACGAGATGGAAAGAAGCGTGTGTCGTTCCAATTCACAAGGCCGGCCCAAAGAATGTAGTATCTAATTACAGACCGATATCTATTCTTCCGGTTATTAGCAAGTTATTTGAGAAGGTGGTATACGATTCCCTGCTGCCCTCGTTTAGGACAATTCTCCCGGAGAATCAGCATGGTTTCTTACCAGGACGCTCGGTTACATCAAATCTATGCCAATTTCTCGACTTTGTCACGGTCAACATGGATAAGAGACTGCAAGTAGATGTAATTTACACCGATTTCTCGAAGGCGTTTGACCGCGTCGACCACGGTATTCTACTTGGAAAATTAGAATCTGTGGGCATACACGGCGACCTACTGCGATGGCTCTCATCGTACTTGAGGAACAGGCGACAGGCTGTTGTACTGGGTGGTTTTCGGTCGAATTATGTAAACATTCCATCTGGTGTACCCCAGGGCTCTCATCTTGGTCCGCTGCTGTTCAATGTATATATACACGATATTCAGGATTGTTTCCAACACTCACACTGCATTATGTACGCTGACGATCTTAAAGTTTATTCTGTGGTCAAAGATATTTCACAGTGTCATCGATTACAGGAGGACCTTGCTCGCATGTCAGACTATTGCTCTCTCAATAAATTAAGTTTAAATGCGGCGAAATGCAGCAAGTTATCCTTTACTCGTAACCGATCAAAGTATGATTTCGACTACAGGATAGGCGGAGAGATTATAGTAGAGAAGAGTGTAGTGCGGGATTTGGGGATAATGCTGGACAACAAATTAATGCTGGATACACACATTGAACACTTGGTGGGAAAAGCTTACAGAGCTCTCGGTTTCGTACTGAGAGCATGCAAACCATTCTCCGACATTAATGTGCTCTTCACTCTTTATAACGCCTACGTTCGCAGTATAGTGGAGTTTGCGTCACCTATATGGTCACCGCAGTATAATGTACACATTGACCGTATAGAGCGTATTCAGAAAACCTTCGTAAGGCACTTGTGTCATCGAACCCTCGCTGAATATACCTCATATTCTGACGGATTGGCAAGGTTCGAAATGCTGAGTCTTCAGCAGCGACGTAAAGTGACTGATATGACGTTCTTCCACAATATACTTTCGCATCATATCGACAGCCCACAAATTCTAAGCAGAATAGCCTTAAACGTCCCATCGCGCCGAACTCGTCACCCAAGGGTATTCAATGTACCCAGACTCCATACAAATCAAGCAAGGAATTCAACTCTGCATCGAATTATGGAAGCCTACGACGAATCGTTTCAGGAGCTTGACATTTTCTCAATGAGCAAAAACGAGTTTATCAGAGCGGTAATTGACCACACCTTAAAAGCTTGAACAGACACATACCTGTGCAGAATCACACACTCTCATATATACACAACTGACACATACACGTAGATGTACTTACACACACCCATTAAACACACATTACAATCACACACATAAACACACTCATCCTACTCTATCGTACACACTCATAAATCGAGAGAACATGATAATATAACATAATATATAAATATTATTACACATCACGCACATTAACGGTATATTCACGCACATTAACGGTATATTACCAGGAGACTATTTTGGCCGTAATATTGTTATCATTATTTATTAACTTAAGACCTGTGCGCTGTTTTTCTCTTTTGTTGGAATAAAAAATAAAAAAAATAAATAAAATTAAAATAGATATAAAGTAATAGAAGAAATAGTAAAAATCTTCTCTACAAATGACGTCCCAACGTTGTGGGCCAATAGACATTGAAAGTATCTTAACATAACATATCGAGAAATAGATTTAAAATTATAACTCGTAGATAAAGAAATAGTAGTAGTAGTAAAAATTTACTTTACAAATGGCGCCCAACGTGGGGCTGTTTGAAGATTGATTCATAAAAATAGATATAAAGTAATAGAAGAAATAGTAAAAATCTTCTCTACAAATGACGTCCCAACGTGGTGGGCCAATAGACATTGAAAGTGTCTTAACATAACATATCGAGAAATAGATTTAAAATTATAACTCGTAGATAAAGAAATAGTAGTAGTAGTAAAAATTTACTTTACAAATGGCGCCCAACGTGGGGCTGTTTGAAGATTGATTCATAAAGATAGATATAAAGTAATAGAAGAAATAGTAAAAATCTTCTCTACAAATGACGTCCCAACGTGGTGGGCCAATAGACATTGAAAGTATCTTAACATAACATATCGAGAAATAGATTTAAAATTATAACTCGTAGATAAAGAAATAGTAGTAGTAGTACAAATTTACTTTACAAATGGCGCCCAATGTGGGGCTGTTTGAAGATTGATTCATAAAAATAGATATAAAGTAATAGAAGAAATAGTAAAAATCTTCTCTACAAATGACGTCCCAACGTTGTGGGCCAATAGACATTGAAAGTATCTTAACATAACATATCGAGAAATAGATTTAAAATTATAACTCGTAGATAAAGAAATAGTAGTAGTAGTAAAAATTTACTTTACAAATGGCGTCCAACGTGGGGCTGTTTGAAGATTGATTCATAAAGATAGATATAAAGTAATAGAAGAAATAGTAAAAATCTTCTCTACAAATGACGTCCCAACGTGGTGGGCCAATAGACATTGAAAGTATCTTAACATAACATATCGAGAAATAGATTTAAAATTATAACTCGTAGATAAAGAAATAGTAGTAGTAGTAAAAATTTACTTTACAAATGGCGCCCAACGTGGGGCTGTTTGAAGATTGATTCATAAAAATAGATATAAAGTAAAAGATGAAATAGTAAAAATCTTCCCTACAAATGACGTCCCAACGTGGTGGGCCAATAGACATTGAAAGTATCTTAACATAACATATCGAGAAATAGATTTAAAATTATAACTCGTAGATAAAGAAATAGTAGTAGTAGTAAAAATTTACTTTACAAATGGCGCCCAACGTGGGGCTGTTTGAAGATTGATTCATAAAAATAGATATAAAGTAATAGAAGAAATAGTAAAACTCTTCTCTACAAATGACGTCCCAACGTGGTGGGCCAATAGACATTGAAAGTATCTTAACATAACATATCGAGAAATAGATTTAAAATTATAACTCGTAGATAAAGAAATAGTATTAGTAAAAAAAAATTACTTTCCAAATGGCGCCCAACGTGGGGCTGTTTGAAGATTGATTCATAAAAATAGATATAAAGTAATAGAAGAAATAGTAAAAATCTTCTTTACAAATGACGTCCCAACGTGGTGGGCCAATAGACATTGAAAGTATCTTAACATAACATATCGAGAAATAGATTTAAAATTATAACTCGTAGATAAAGAAATAGTAGTAGTAGTAAAAATTTACTTTACAAATGGCGACCAACGTGGGGCTGTTTGAAGATTGATTCATAAAAATAGATATAAAGTAATAGAAGAAATAGTAAAACTCTTCTCTACAAATGACGTCCCAACGTGGTGGGCCAATAGACATTGAAAGTATCTTAACATAAGATATCGAGAAATAGATTTAAAATTATAACTCGTAGATAAAGAAATAGTAGTAGTAGTAAAAATTTACTTTACAAATGGCGCCCAACGTGGGGCTGTTTGAAGAGTGATTCATAAAAATAGATATAAAGTAATAGAAGAAATAGTAAAAATCTTCTCTACAAATGACGTCCCAACGTGGTGGGCCAATAGACATTGAAAGTATCTTAACATAACATATCGAGAAATAGATTTAAAATTATAACTCGTAGATAAAGAAATAGTAGTAGTAGTAAAAATTTACTTTACAAATGGCGCCCAACGTGGGGCTGTTTGAAGATTGATTCATAAAAATAGATATAAAGTAATAGAAGAAATAGTAAAAATCTTCTCTACAAATGACGTCCCAACGTGGTGGGCCAATAGACATTGAAAGTATCTTAACATAACATATCGAGAAATAGATTTAAAATTATAACTCGTAGATAAAGAAATAGTAGTAGTAGTAAAAATTTACTTTACAAATGGCGCCCAATGTGGGGCTGTTTGAAGATTGATTCATAAAAATAGATATAAAGTAATAGAAGAAATAGTAAAAATCTTCTCTACAAATGACGTCCCAACGTTGTGGGCCAATAGACATTGAAAATATCTTAACATAACATATCGAGAAATAGATTTAAAATTATAACTCGTAGATAAAGAAATAGTAGTAGTAGTAAAAATTTACTTTACAAATGGCGCCCAACGTGGGGCTGTTTGAAGATTGATTCATAAAGATAGATATAAAGTAATAGAAGAAATAGTAAAAATCTTCTCTACAAATGACGTCCCAACGTGGTGGGCCAATAGACATTGAAAGTATCTTAACATAACATATCGAGAAATAGATTTAAAATTATAACTCGTAGATAAAGAAATAGTAGTAGTAGTAAAAATTTACTTTACAAATGGCGCCCAACGTGGGGCTGTTTGAAGATTGATTCATAAAAATAGATATAAAGTAATAGAAGAAATAGTAAAAATCTTCTCTACAAATGACGTCCCAACGTGGTGGGCCAATAGACATTGAAAGTGTCTTAACATAAGATATCGAGAAATAGATTTAAAATTATAACTCGTAGATAAAGAAATAGTAGTAGTAGTAAAAATTTACTTTACAAATGGCGCCCAACGTGGGGCTGTTTGAAGATTGATTCATAAAAATAGATATAAAGTAATAGAAGAAATAGTAAAAATCTTCTCTACAAATGACGTCCCAACGTGGTGGGCCAATAGACATCGAAAGTATCTTAAAATAACATATCGAGAAATAGATTTAAAATTATAACTCGTAGATAAAGAAATAGTAGTAGTAGTAAAAATTTACTTTACAAATGGCGCCCAACGTGGGGCTGTTTGAAGATTGATTCATAAAAATAGATATAAAGTAAAAGAAGAAATAGTAAAAATCTTCCCTACAAATGACGTCCCAACGTGGTGGGCCAATAGACATTGAAAGTATCTCAACATAACATATCGAGAAATAGATTTAAAATTATAACTCGTAGATAAAGAAATAGTAGTAGTAGTAAAAATTTACTTTACAAATGGCGCCCAACGTGGGGCTGTTTGAAGATTGATTCATAAAAATAGATATAAAGCAATAGAAGAACTAGTAAAACTCTTCTCTACAAATGACGTCCCAACGTGGTGGGCCAATAGACATTGAAAGTATCTTAACATAACATATCGAGAAATAGATTTAAAATTATAACTCGTAGATAAAGAAATAGTAGTAGTAGTAAAAAATTACTTTCCAAATGGCGCCCAACGTGGGGCTGTTTGAAGATTGATTCATAAAAATAGATATAAAGTAATAGAAGAAATAGTAAAAATCTTCTCTACAAATGACGTCCCAACTTTGTGGGCCAAAAGACATTGAAAGTATCTTAACATAACATATCGAGAAATAGATTTAAAATTATAACTCGTAGATAAAGAAATAGTAGTAGTAGTAAAAATTTACTTTACAAATGGCGCCCAACGTGGGGCTGTTTGAAGATTGATTCATAAAAATAGATATAAAGTAATAGAAGAAATAGTAAAAATCTTCTCTACAAATGACGTCCCAACGTGGTGGGCCAATAGACATTGAAAGTATCTTAACATAAGATATCGAGAAATAGATTTAAAATTATAACTCGTAGATAAAGAAATAGTAGTAGTAGTAAAAATTTACTTTACAAATGGCGCCCAACGTGGGGCTGTTTGAAGATTGATTCATAAAAATAGATATAAAGTAATAGAAGAAATAGTAAAAATCTTCTCTACAAATGACGTCCCAACGTGGTGGGCCAATAGACATCGAAAGTATCTTAAAATAACATATCGAGAAATAGATTTAAAATTATAACTCGTAGATAAAGAAATAGTAGTAGTAGTAAAAATTTACTTTACAAATGGCGCCCAACGTGGGGCTGTTTGAAGATTGATTCATAAAAATAGATATAAAGTAAAAGAAGAAATAGTAAAAATCTTCCCTACAAATGACGTCCCAACGTGGTGGGCCAATAGACATTGAAAGTATCTCAACATAACATATCGAGAAATAGATTTAAAATTATAACTCGTAGATAAAGAAATAGTAGTAGTAGTAAAAATTTACTTTACAAATGGCGCCCAACGTGGGGCTGTTTGAAGATTGATTCATAAAAATAGATATAAAGTAATAGAAGAACTAGTAAAACTCTTCTCTACAAATGACGTCCCAACGTGGTGGGCCAATAGACATTGAAAGTATCTTAACATAACATATCGAGAAATAGATTTAAAATTATAACTCGTAGATAAAGAAATAGTAGTAGTAGTAAAAAATTACTTTCCAAATGGCGCCCAACGTGGGGCTGTTTGAAGATTGATTCATAAAAATAGATATAAAGTAATAGAAGAAATAGTAAAAATCTTCTCTACAAATGACGTCCCAACTTTGTGGGCCAATAGACATTGAAAGTATCTTAACATAACATATCGAGAAATAGATTTAAAATTATAACTCGTAGATAAAGAAATAGTAGTAGTAGTAAAAATTTACTTTACAAATGGCGCCCAACGTGGGGCTGTTTGAAGATTGCTTCATAAAAATAGATATAAAGTAATAGAAGAAATAGTAAAACTCTTCTCTACAAATGACGTCCCAACGTGGTGGGCCAATAGACATTGAAAGTATCTTAACATAACATATCGAGAAATAGATTTAAAATTATAACTCGTAGATAAAGAAATAGTAGTAGTAGTAAAAATTTACTTTACAAATGGCGCCCAACGTGGGGCTGTTTGAAGATTGATTCATAAAAATAGATATAAAGTAATAGAAGAAATAGTAAAAATCTTCTCTACAAATGACGTCCCAACGTGGTGGGCCAATAGACATTGAAAGTATCTTAACATAACATATCGAGAAATAGATTTATAATTATAACTCGTAGATAAAGAAATAGTAGTAGTAGTAAAAATTTACTTTACAAATGGCGCCCAACGTGGGGCTGTTTGAAGATTGATTCATAAATGTTCAAACAGATTATGTCGATTGCGGCAACGCTATTTTCAAACCAGACTCATACTCATACCGCTCTGTGCAATTAAATCAATAGTTAGTGAATTACCGCGAATCCGAGCTGCATAGTTTCACCGCCTACAAAACAATTCACGGGCATTTTGCTGTCGAAAAAATCTCTGCAATCGGATGAAAAACGGGTGAGATAAAGGATTTTTTCATACTTGAATACATCACGATTTCATAGATCTCGATAATACCCGCTCGTTGACATCATACCTAAAACTCAACGCTCACTTCTCATTGGCGATCACTTGTCGACGAGTAATTACCGCCAGATCCGTGATTGGGGCCTCACATACCTAAGGACCACCCATTATTAACGGAGTTGCCAGCGTCGTTGTAATTTTTAGATACTACGCTACCGTAAAAAAGGATTACTTTAACGATCAACATAAATCTCGCCGCGCATCACTGTCATACTAAAAATAGTGATCCCATTAACATACAGTACCTACGGATTAGAACAATAACACTGAGAACCATGAATAATTGCAATAAATGCTCGAAGGATGTCGCGACTAAAGACAAACTGTCATGCGCAAATTGTCGTGAACAATTTCATTACGCCTGCATAAATATACTGAAGATGAACTATCAGAAGATGAAAAGCCAACAGCACGCCCAGTGGTTGTGTGCCGCCTGTAAAGTCATCGATCCCAGGCACTTTCGTCCCGCTAGAGTCGACGATCTGACTCGCACTCCTAATCGGTCGCGGTCGCTAACTCCCACATCGCCCTTGAAGGCTGTCCAACCCACTAATCTCACCCCGAATGGCACCGAGAAGAACTTAGCACCATCGGCCACGTCTTCTCGGGAGACACCTTTATCACAGGATTATATAAGCAATAAAATCTTATCAGCCATCGAAGAACTGCGAGACGATTTCAAAAAACAGAGGGATGATTTAACACAGATAAAAACTGAAATGAAAGATTTCAGAGAACAACTGCGTCATACTAAAGATTCGGTTGAGGACTGCAGATCAAGAATTTCTAGTGTGGAAGACAGGGTTCAACTGCACAACAATAAATTGGAGAAGATGGTCCATTATGAACAAGAGATGGCTCAGATGCAATCCGAAATCATCATGTTGAGGTCTCAGTACAACAGACGAGAACAGTGGGATCGGTTAAATAATCTAGAGTTAATTAACGTACCTGAAGTAGCTGGTGAAAATAATACTGACACCATAATAAAAATTGGCAAATTAGCTGGAGTTAATCTTACTTCAGCTGACATTGAGTTCAGCTCTCGCGTCACGCCAAAGTCCATTGTTCCAGGGCGACCGAAAACCATCGTAGCCAAGCTGAGATGTAGATTGAACAAGGATCGCATTTTATCGGGCATTCGTCGAAAAGGGATCATTACGACAGCAGATCTTGGTATGCCTTGTGCACGGGTAAATGTGTACGTGAACGAGCATCTTTCTCCATACTACAAAAACCTATTTATGAAGGCACGCGAACTTTGCAAGCAACACAATTGGCAGTTTTTATGGGTACGTCAAGGAAGGATTCGCGCGAGAAGGATGGAGAAAGCACCGGTCCTATCAATATCCACCGAAATCGATCTGAAGAAAATCGCAGGACCTGCATAAATCTTACAGTCACGGACTACGATACTGTCTTAAAGTTCTTCTCTTTTTCTTTTGCTTTCTTTTTACTTTTAACTTTTTTCAATCACAAAGATTTCTATAATTTACTATTGGTTCACCGGTCATACGTTTTTCTTAATCTTAAACGCTGTTATACCATCATGCTCTCTCGTACTCTACATACACATACACACAACATCTCACATTCGCACAAATTCTCACAGATACACTCATATATTCTGTTGCTATTCTCGAGGGATGATTACACAGGTTACTTTTTACCAGCTCGGTATATTATAAATTCTTGTAATTTACTGTTAAAGGCGAGCTGAAAATATATTACCAAAATGTAAGAGGTTTACGTACGAAAACCTCAATATTTTTACAAAACGTCATTAGCGAAGACTACGATATAATTGCTTGCTCAGAGAGCTGGTTGACCAATGGTATATTAAAGGGTGAACTAGTGGATGACCGTTATGAATTATTCAGGGCTGACAGGGATCCTATTTATACAGGCCACGCGATGGGAGGTGGTGTTCTTTTAGCTATACATACTAAACTAAGTCCAAGACTGTTGTCTGCCTGCAGCAGGGATATAGAATGCATTTGGGTGACGATTCCCTCGATGGCTTTAGGCTCACCGCATGCTCTCCACATTGGATGTGTTTATTTTCCAGGAGATAAGAGCTCGCACCATCAATCCATTTCCGAATTTTCAAATTCTCTTACAGATATGCGAAGCCGTTATCCGCATGATAATTTTATTGTGATGGGAGACTACAACCTACCGAGAATAAGTTGGCAACCTCTTGTAAACGAGGCTTATCTAAGTTCCATAAACGTTTCTGACAGGACCAGTTCCGTCCTTGTCGACAGTCTCACATTATCTGGACTCCGACAATACAACGGGGTTGGGAATTTCTACGGTAGATCTCTTGACCTAATACTTAGTAACACTGATATTTCGGTTAAGAATTCTAACTTTCCGCTAGTGAAAGAGGACATATACCACCCATCTTTGGAAATTGTCTATCCTAATGTCATCCTTCCTAACCTACCCGCACAGCATCGTATAAAGTCATTATTCAGGAAAGCCGACTACGCTAGTATCAATAACCTTCTATCTTCAATCGACTGGCCGCACTATCTTGACGGTGCTGACCTAGAAACATTAGTAGCAAAATTTTACGATATCTTGTACACCGCGATCGAGCAGTTCGTGCCGCAAACCGACGTCCGTAACTCGAGATTCCCAAAGTGGTACTCGGTTCCTCTAATTAAAGTAATTAAGGAAAAGCGTAAAGCTCATACGAGGTGGAAAAAATATGGTAATCCTCTTGATTATGACGAATTCACGTTACTGAGGGCTCGTCAAAAACGATTACAATCTGAATGTTTCAATTATTATACTCAGGAATGCGAGTCTACAATTCGCAGTAATCCAAAGTTTTTGTGGACTTATATAAAGTCACTTCGGAAAGACAGCAATATACCTAGGGAAATGATTAATAATGGAGAAACGTTCAGCGATGGGACACATATATGTGAAGGTTTCAGTGTCTACTTTAAATCAGTGTTCATAGAATCGGAAACCGATTCGAACACATGTCACGCAACGCCTAAAAGTGGCTCGCACAATTCGTTGAGTATCGGAGGCATCGAAATCAGCCAAGATATTATTCTTAGATACTTAAAGAAAATTGATATAAATAAGGGTTCGGGCAGTGACTCCATCCCTCCTATATTTATCTATAATTGTGCTCAGTCCCTCTCTGTTCCACTGGCCATTCTTTTCGACAAATCACTTAAGGCGGGCATTTTTCCGACGAGATGGAAAGAAGCGTGTGTCGTTCCAATTCACAAGGCCGGCCCAAAGAATGTAGTATCTAATTACAGACCGATATCTATTCTTCCGGTTATTAGCAAGTTATTTGAGAAGGTGGTATACGATTCCCTGCTGCCCTCGTTTAGGACAATTCTCCCTGAGAATCAGCATGGTTTCTTACCAGGACGCTCGGTTACATCAAATCTATGCCAATTTCTCGACTTTGTCACGGTCAACATGGATAAGAGACTGCAAGTAGATGTAATTTACACCGATTTCTCGAAGGCGTTTGACCGCGTCGACCACGGTATTCTACTTGGAAAATTAGAATCTGTGGGCATACACGGCGACCTACTGCGATGGCTCTCATCGTACTTGAGGAACAGGCGACAGGCTGTTGTACTGGGTGGTTTTCGGTCGAATTATGTAAACATTCCATCTGGTGTACCCCAGGGCTCTCATCTTGGTCCGCTGCTGTTCAATGTATATATACACGATATTCAGGATTGTTTCCAACACTCACACTGCATTATGTACGCTGACGATATTAAAGTTTATTCTGTGGTCAAAGATATTTCACAGTGTCATCGATTACAGGAGGACCTTGCTCGCATGTCAGACTATTGCTCTCTCAATAAATTAAGTTTAAATGCGGCGAAATGCAGCAAGTTATCCTTTACTCGTAACCGATCAAAGTATGATTTCGACTACAGGATAGGCGGAGAGATTATAGTAGAGAAGAGTGTAGTGCGGGATTTGGGGATAATGCTGGACAACAAATTAATGCTGGATACACACATTGAACACTTGGTGGGAAAAGCTTACAGAGCTCTCGGTTTCGTACTGAGAGCATGCAAACCATTCTCCGACATTAATGTGCTCTTCACTCTTTATAACGCCTACGTTCGCAGTATAGTGGAGTTTGCGTCACCTATATGGTCACCGCAGTATAATGTACACATTGACCGTATAGAGCGTATTCAGAAAACCTTCGTAAGGCACTTGTGTCATCGAACCCTCGCTGAATATACCTCATATTCTGACGGATTGGCAAGGTTCGAAATGCTGAGTCTTCAGCAGCGACGTAAAGTGACTGATATAACGTTCTTCCACAATATACTTTCGCATCATATCGACAGCCCACAAATTCTAAGCAGAATAGCCTTAAACGTCCCATCGCGCCGAACTCGTCACCCAAGGGTATTCAATGTACCCAGACTCCATACAAATCAAGCAAGGAATTCAACTCTGCATCGAATTATGGAAGCCTACGACGAATCGTTTCAGGAGCTTGACATTTTCTCAATGAGCAAAAACGAGTTTATCAGAGCGGTAATAGACCACACCTAAAAGCTTGAACAGACACATACCTGTGCAGAATCACACACTCTCATATATACACAACTGACACATACACGTAGATGTACTTACACACACCCATTAAACACACATTACAATCACACACATAAACACACTCATCCTACTCTATCGTACACACTCAGAAATCGAGAGAACATGATAATATAACATAATATATAAATATTATTACACATCACGCACATTAACGGTATATTACCAGGAGACTATTTTGGCCGTAATATTGTTATCATTATTTATTAACTTAAGACCTGTGCGCTGTTTTTCTCTTTTGTTGGAATAAAAAATAAAAAAAATAAATAAAATTAAAATAGATATAAAGTAATAGAAGAAATAGTAAAAATCTTCTCTACAAATGACGTCCCAACGTTGTGGGCCAATAGACATTGAAAGTATCTTAACATAACATATCGAGAAATAGATTTAAAATTATAACTCGTAGATAAAGAAATAGTAGTAGTAGTAAAAATTTACTTTACAAATGGCGCCCAACGTGGGGCTGTTTGAAGATTGATTCATAAAAATAGATATAAAGTAATAGAAGAAATAGTAAAAATCTTCTCTACAAATGACGTCCCAACGTGGTGGGCCAATAGACATTGAAAGTGTCTTAACATAACATATCGAGAAATAGATTTAAAATTATAACTCGTAGATAAAGAAATAGTAGTAGTAGTAAAAATTTACTTTACAAATGGCGCCCAACGTGGGGCTGTTTGAAGATTGATTCATAAAGATAGATATAAAGTAATAGAAGAAATAGTAAAAATCTTCTCTACAAATGACGTCCCAACGTGGTGGGCCAATAGACATTGAAAGTATCTTAACATAACATATCGAGAAATAGATTTAAAATTATAACTCGTAGATAAAGAAATAGTAGTAGTAGTACAAATTTACTTTACAAATGGCGCCCAATGTGGGGCTGTTTGAAGATTGATTCATAAAAATAGATATAAAGTAATAGAAGAAATAGTAAAAATCTTCTCTACAAATGACGTCCCAACGTTGTGGGCCAATAGACATTGAAAGTATCTTAACATAACATATCGAGAAATAGATTTAAAATTATAACTCGTAGATAAAGAAATAGTAGTAGTAGTAAAAATTTACTTTACAAATGGCGTCCAACGTGGGGCTGTTTGAAGATTGATTCATAAAGATAGATATAAAGTAATAGAAGAAATAGTAAAAATCTTCTCTACAAATGACGTCCCAACGTGGTGGGCCAATAGACATTGAAAGTATCTTAACATAACATATCGAGAAATAGATTTAAAATTATAACTCGTAGATAAAGAAATAGTAGTAGTAGTAAAAATTTACTTTACAAATGGCGCCCAACGTGGGGCTGTTTGAAGATTGATTCATAAAAATAGATATAAAGTAAAAGAAGAAATAGTAAAAATCTTCCCTACAAATGACGTCCCAACGTGGTGGGCCAATAGACATTGAAAGTATCTTAACATAACATATCGAGAAATAGATTTAAAATTATAACTCGTAGATAAAGAAATAGTAGTAGTAGTAAAAATTTACTTTACAAATGGCGCCCAACGTGGGGCTGTTTGAAGATTGATTCTTAAAAATAGATATAAAGTAATAGAAGAAATAGTAAAACTCTTCTCTACAAATGACGTCCCAACGTGGTGGGCCAATAGACATTGAAAGTATCTTAACATAACATATCGAGAAATAGATTTAAAATTATAACTCGTAGATAAAGAAATAGTATTAGTAAAAAAAAATTACTTTCCAAATGGCGCCCAACGTGGGGCTGTTTGAAGATTGATTCATAAAAATAGATATAAAGTAATAGAAGAAATAGTAAAAATCTTCTTTACAAATGACGTCCCAACGTGGTGGGCCAATAGACATTGAAAGTATCTTAACATAACATATCGAGAAATAGATTTAAAATTATAACTCGTAGATAAAGAAATAGTAGTAGTAGTAAAAATTTACTTTACAAATGGCGACCAATGTGGGGCTGTTTGAAGATTGATTCATAAAAATAGATATAAAGTAATAGAAGAAATAGTAAAACTCTTCTCTACAAATGACGTCCCAACGTGGTGGGCCAATAGACATTGAAAGTATCTTAACATAACATATCGAGAAATAGATTTAAAATTATAACTCGTAGATAAAGAAATAGTAGTAGTAGTAAAAATTTACTTTACAAATGGCGCCCAATGTGGGGCTGTTTGAAGATTGATTCATAAAAATAGATATAAAGTAATAGAAGAAATAGTAAAAATCTTCTCTACAAATGACGTCCCAACGTTGTGGGCCAATAGACATTGAAAATATCTTAACATAACATATCGAGAAATAGATTTAAAATTATAACTCGTAGATAAAGAAATAGTAGTAGTAGTAAAAATTTACTTTACAAATGGCGCCCAACGTGGGGCTGTTTGAAGATTGATTCATAAAGATAGATATAAAGTAATAGAAGAAATAGTAAAAATCTTCTCTACAAATGACGTCCCAACGTGGTGGGCCAATAGACATTGAAAGTATCTTAACATAACATATCGAGAAATAGATTTAAAATTATAACTCGTAGATAAAGAAATAGTAGTAGTAGTAAAAATTTACTTTACAAATGGCGCCCAACGTGGGGCTGTTTGAAGATTGATTCATAAAAATAGATATAAAGTAATAGAAGAAATAGTAAAAATCTTCTCTACAAATGACGTCCCAACGTGGTGGGCCAATAGACATTGAAAGTATCTTAACATAAGATATCGAGAAATAGATTTAAAATTATAACTCGTAGATAAAGAAATAGTAGTAGTAGTAAAAATTTACTTTACAAATGGCGCCCAACGTGGGGCTGTTTGAAGATTGATTCATAAAAATAGATATAAAGTAATAGAAGAAATAGTAAAAATCTTCTCTACAAATGACGTCCCAACGTGGTGGGCCAATAGACATCGAAAGTATCTTAAAATAACATATCGAGAAATAGATTTAAAATTATAACTCGTAGATAAAGAAATAGTAGTAGTAGTAAAAATTTACTTTACAAATGGCGCCCAACGTGGGGCTGTTTGAAGATTGATTCATAAAAATAGATATAAAGTAAAAGAAGAAATAGTAAAAATCTTCCCTACAAATGACGTCCCAACGTGGTGGGCCAATAGACATTGAAAGTATCTCAACATAACATATCGAGAAATAGATTTAAAATTATAACTCGTAGATAAAGAAATAGTAGTAGTAGTAAAAATTTACTTTACAAATGGCGCCCAACGTGGGGCTGTTTGAAGATTGATTCATAAAAATAGATATAAAGTAATAGAAGAACTAGTAAAACTCTTCTCTACAAATGACGTCCCAACGTGGTGGGCCAATAGACATTGAAAGTATCTTAACATAACATATCGAGAAATAGATTTAAAATTATAACTCGTAGATAAAGAAATAGTAGTAGTAGTAAAAAATTACTTTCCAAATGGCGCCCAACGTGGGGCTGTTTGAAGATTGATTCATAAAAATAGATATAAAGTAATAGAAGAAATAGTAAAAATCTTCTCTACAAATGACGTCCCAACTTTGTGGGCCAATAGACATTGAAAGTATCTTAACATAACATATCGAGAAATAGATTTAAAATTATAACTCGTAGATAAAGAAATAGTAGTAGTAGTAAAAATTTACTTTACAAATGGCGCCCAACGTGGGGCTGTTTGAAGATTGCTTCATAAAAATAGATATAAAGTAATAGAAGAAATAGTAAAACTCTTCTCTACAAATGACGTCCCAACGTGGTGGGCCAATAGACATTGAAAGTATCTTAACATAACATATCGAGAAATAGATTTAAAATTATAACTCGTAGATAAAGAAATAGTATTAGTAGTAAAAAATTACTTTCCAAATGGCGCCCAACGTGGGGCTGTTTGAAGATTGATTCATAAAAATAGATATAAAGTAATAGAAGAAATAGTAAAAATCTTCTCTACAAATGACGTCCCAACGTGGTGGGCCAATAGACATTGAAAGTATCTTAACATAACATATCGAGAAATAGATTTAAAATTATAACTCTTAGATAAAGAAATAGTAGTAGTAGTAAAAATTTACTTTACAAATGGCGCCCAACGTGGGGCTGTTTGAAGATTGATTCATAAAAATAGATATAAAGTAATAGAAGAAATAGTAAAACTCTTCTCTACAAATGACGTCCCAACGTGGTGGGCCAATAGACATTGAAAGTATCTTAACATAAGATATCGAGAAATAGATTTAAAATTATAACTCGTAGATAAAGAAATAGTAGTAGTAGTAAAAATTTACTTTACAAATGGCGCCCAACGTGGGGCTGTTTGAAGAGTGATTCATAAAAATAGATATAAAGTAATAGAAGAAATAGTAAAAATCTTCTCTACAAATGACGTCCCAACGTGGTGGGCCAATAGACATTGAAAGTATCTTAACATAACATATCGAGAAATAGATTTAAAATTATAACTCGTAGATAAAGAAATAGTAGTAGTAGTAAAAATTTACTTTACAAATGGCGCCCAACGTGGGGCTGTTTGAAGAGTGATTCATAAAAATAGATATAAAGTAATAGAAGAAATAGTAAAAATCTTCTCTACAAATGACGTCCCAACGTGGTGGGCCAATAGACATTGAAAGTGTCTTAACATAACATATCGAGAAATAGATTTAAAATTATAACTCGTAGATAAAGAAATAGTAGTAGTAGTAAAAATTTACTTTACAAATGGCGCCCAACGTGGGGCTGTTTGAAGATTGATTCATAAAGATAGATATAAAGTAATAGAAGAAATAGTAAAAATCTTCTCTACAAATGACGTCCCAACGTGGTGGGCCAATAGACATTGAAAGTATCTTAACATAACATATCGAGAAATAGATTTAAAATTATAACTCGTAGATAAAGAAATAGTAGTAGTAGTACAAATTTACTTTACAAATGGCGCCCAATGTGGGGCTGTTTGAAGATTGATTCTTAAAAATAGATATAAAGTAATAGAAGAAATAGTAAAAATCTTCTCTACAAATGACGTCCCAACGTTGTGGGCCAATAGACATTGAAAGTATCTTAACATAACATATCGAGAAATAGATTTAAAATTATAACTCGTAGATAAAGAAATAGTAGTAGTAGTAAAAATTTACTTTACAAATGGCGTCCAACGTGGGGCTGTTTGAAGATTGATTCATAAAGATAGATATAAAGTAATAGAAGAAATAGTAAAAATCTTCTCTACAAATGACGTCCCAACGTGGTGGGCCAATAGACATTGAAAGTATCTTAACATAACATATCGAGAAATAGATTTAAAATTATAACTCGTAGATAAAGAAATAGTAGTAGTAGTAAAAATTTACTTTACAAATGGCGCCCAACGTGGGGCTGTTTGAAGATTGATTCATAAAAATAGATATAAAGTAAAAGATGAAATAGTAAAAATCTTCCCTACAAATGACGTCCCAACGTGGTGGGCCAATAGACATTGAAAGTATCTTAACATAACATATCGAGAAATAGATTTAAAATTATAACTCGTAGATAAAGAAATAGTAGTAGTAGTAAAAATTTACTTTACAAATGGCGCCCAACGTGGGGCTGTTTGAAGATTGATTCATAAAAATAGATATAAAGTAATAGAAGAACTAGTAAAACTCTTCTCTACAAATGACGTCCCAACGTGGTGGGCCAATAGACATTGAAAGTATCTTAACATAACATATCGAGAAATAGATTTAAAATTATAACTCGTAGATAAAGAAATAGTAGTAGTAGTAAAAAATTACTTTCCAAATGGCGCCCAACGTGGGGCTGTTTGAAGATTGATTCATAAAAATAGATATAAAGTAATTGAAGAAATAGTAAAAATCTTCTCTACAAATGACGTCCCAACTTTGTGGGCCAATAGACATTGAAAGTATCTTAACATAACATATCGAGAAATAGATTTAAAATTATAACTCGTAGATAAAGAAATAGTAGTAGTAGTAAAAATTTACTTTACAAATGGCGCCCAACGTGGGGCTGTTTGAAGATTGCTTCATAAAAATAGATATAAAGTAATAGAAGAAATAGTAAAACTCTTCTCTACAAATGACGTCCCAACGTGGTGGGCCAATAGACATTGAAAGTATCTTAACATAACATATCGAGAAATAGATTTAAAATTATAACTCGTAGATAAAGAAATAGTATTAGTAGTAAAAAATTACTTTCCAAATGGCGCCCAACGTGGGGCTGTTTGAAGATTGATTCATAAAAATAGATATAAAGTAATAGAAGAAATAGTAAAAATCTTCTCTACAAATGACGTCCCAACGTGGTGGGCCAATAGATATTGAAAGTATCTTAACATAACATATCGAGAAATAGATTTAAAATTATAACTCGTAGATAAAGAAATAGTAGTAGTAGTAAAAATTTACTTTACAAATGGCGCCCAACGTGGGGCTGTTTGAAGATTGATTCATAAAAATAGATATAAAGTAATAGAAGAAATAGTAAAACTCTTCTCTACAAATGACGTCCCAACGTGGTGGGCCAATAGACATTGAAAGTATCTTAACATAAGATATCGAGAAATAGATTTAAAATTATAACTCGTAGATAAAGAAATAGTAGTAGTAGTAAAAATTTACTTTACAAATGGCGCCCAACGTGGGGCTGTTTGAAGAGTGATTCATAAAAATAGATATAAAGTAATAGAAGAAATAGTAAAAATCTTCTCTACAAATGACGTCCCAACGTGGTGGGCCAATAGACATTGAAAGTATCTTAACATAACATATCGAGAAATAGATTTAAAATTATAACTCGTAGATAAAGAAATAGTAGTAGTAGTAAAAATTTACTTTACAAATGGCGCCCAACGTGGGGCTGTTTGAAGATTGATTCATAAAAATAGATATAAAGTAATAGAAGAAATAGTAAAAATCTTCTCTACAAATGACGTCCCAACGTGGTGGGCCAATAGACATTGAAAGTATCTTAACATAACATATCGAGAAATAGATTTAAAATTATAACTCGTAGATAAAGAAATAGTAGTAGTAGTAAAAATTTACTTTACAAATGGCGCCCAACGTGGGGCTGTTTGAAGATTGATTCATAAAAATAGATATAATGTAATAGAAGAAATAGTAAAAATCTTCTCTACAAATGACGTCCCAACGTGGTGGGCCAATAGACATTGAAAGTATCTTAACATAACATATCGAGAAATAGATTTAAAATTATAACTCGTAGATAAAGAAATAGTAGTAGTAGTAAAAATTTACTTTACAAATGGCGCCCAACGTGGGGCTGTTTGAAGATTGATTCATAAAAATAGATATAATGTAATAGAAGAAATAGTAAAAATCTTCTCTACAAATGACGTCCCAACGTGGTGGGCCAATAGACATTGAAAGTATCTTAACATAAGATATCGAGAAATAGATTTAAAATTATAACTCGTAGGTAAAGAAATAGTAGTAGTAGTAAAAATTTACTTTACAAATGGCGCCCAACGTGGGGCTGTTTGAAGATTGATTCATAAAAATAGATATAAAGTAATAGAAGAAATAGTAAAAATCTTCTCTACAAATGACGTCCCAACGTTGTGGGCCAATAGACATTGAAAGTATCTTAACATAACATATCGAGAAATAGATTTAAAATTATAACTCGTAGATAAAGAAATAGTAGTAGTAGTAAAAATTTACTTTACAAATGGCGCCCAACGTGGGGCTGTTTGAAGATTGATTCATAAAAATAGATATAAAGTAATAGAAGAAATAGTAAAAATCTTCTCTACAAATGACGTCCCAACGTGGTGGGCCAATAGACATTGAAAGTATCTTAACATAACATATCGAGAAATAGATTTAAAATTATAACTCGTAGATAAAGAAATAGTAGTAGTAGTAAAAATTTACTTTACAAATGGCACCCAATGTGGGGCTGTTTGAAGATTGATTCATAAAAATAGATATAAAGTAATAGAAGAAATAGTAAAAATCTTCTCTACAAATGACGTCCCAACGTGGTGGGCCAATAGACATTGAAAGTATCTTAACATAACATATCGAGAAATAGAATAAAAATTATAACTCGTAGATAAAGAAATAGTAGTAGTAGTAAAAATTTACTTTACAAATGGCGCCCAACGTGGGGCTGTTTGAAGATTGATTCATAAAAATAGATATAAAGTAATAGAAGAAATAGTAAAAATCTTCTCTACAAATGACGTCCCAACGTGGTGGGCCAATAGACATTGAAAGTATCTTAACATAACATATCGAGAAATAGATTTAAAATTATAACTCGTAGATAAAGAAATAGTAGTAGTAGTAAAAATTTACTTTACAAATGGCGCCCAACGTGGGGCTGTTTGAAGATTGATTCATAAAAATAGATATAAAGTAATAGAAGAAATAGTAAAAATCTTCTCTACAAATGACGTCCCAACGTGGTGGGCCAATAGACATTGAAAGTATCTTAACATAACATATCGAGAAATAGATTTATAATTATAACTCGTAGATAAAGAAATAGTAGTAGTAGTAAAAATTTACTTTACAAATGGCGCCCAACGTGGGGCTGTTTGAAGATTGATTCATAAAAATAGATATAAAGTAATAGAAGAAATAGTAAAAATCTTCCCTACAAATGACGTCCCAACGTGGTGGGCCAATAGACATTGAAAGTATCTTACCATAACATTTCGAGAAATAGATTTAAAATTATAACTCGTAGATAAAGAAATAGTAGAAGTAGTAAAAATTTACTTTACAAATGGCGCCCAACGTGGGGCTGTTTGAAGATTGATTCATAAAAATAGATATAAAGTAATAGAAGAAATAGTAAAAATCTTCTCTACAAATGACGTCCCAACGTGGTGGGCCAATAGACATTGAAAGTATCTTAACCTTTCAGCCGCCGGCCCTCCAGAAAGCTATTGTACGCCCCGCGCCAGCCTGTTTTGAAAAGAAGGGCGAGCGCCGCGCTGTGTTTATACTAAGTATTTTCCATATTACCATCATATCGATCAAAACCACTAAATATCTATTAATGAATTGCCTAACTTATTTACTTGTTAACCTATTTATCAAAATTTCACAGTGATAGCCAAGGTCGTTTGATCAGAATAATGATTTATTCAAACGAGTGTCATTTTCTCCCGAACGCAAATAAAACACCCACAATTAATTGTTTGAGCATATTTTTTCACTTTTTTTTAAATTATCAGAAAGTTAAATAAATTCTCTTTAGAATAAAAATAAAATCGTATAACATTATAGTACTAATAAGTAGTGTAATATTAATTTCAATTTGTCAATATTTTTGGTTTTACTTTTTCCGGCGGAGTTTACGTGACTCAAAACATAGGGTGTTTGTAAACGATCGATATATTATTTTAGTTAGACTCTCTGTAATGCCTCTGAAATCTTGAAACTAAACATAACGGCTACCAAGACAAAGTTTTACTAGGTAATCTACCTAGTAAAATCCCTTTTATCCCCAACTATATACCCATTTATTTCGTATTTTTAATACCAATTTCGTTGAATAGCTAGGTAGCTACAAAACACTACCCAGAAACAGTTTTCTCAAAGTAATTAGTAAGGGTGTGTTATGATTATCCATAAAAATATAATTTTCGAAAAATTTCATCAATATAATTATAGCTATTTTTGAAAAAAAAAATACCTAGGTATTTTCCAATAAAATTAAAGTATAGTAAAAGTATAAGTGTAATTATTATTAATAATATTAATAAGGGAATATAGTATATAATATATAAATTATTAAAAAATTTGTACCTAGGTACTTCCTGGGTAGGTACTTTTTTACTTATAGATTGCAACTATCCCACATTTTGTGTAAAACCATCATTCGTAAATAAATAAAACAGGTGTAAAAGAATCACACCGTTCATATTTTAGCGCTTAATTTATTAGTAGCCATGCTTCTAGTAACTGACTATAATATACCTGCAAAAGGCGATTCAAAAGGCCACTCCTTTTTTTAGGTTACTCAAGCAAGTCGAATCGTAATGTCTAACATCTGTTTGTCACTTCCCACGCGACCGACCGATACAATGACGAAGCCCTATGAAGGTCGAAGCATCGATATCCCTGCGTTGGGACGAAGGGTCTGTACTCTGTTTCCAAAACTTTAATCTGCAACAACTCTTACTTCGTCAATCATTTCTTTTAAATTTGTCCTTTTTAATTAGACACCGTGTCACATTGGACTTGCGTTAACGTATTAGAATCATTGTCAACGTTTTAAGAAATATATTTTCATTAGGGTTACTTATTGTACTCATCTATATTTACGAACACTAGCGTATTATTAGTCTACTGATTATTATTTTTCATCATTGTAAACAAAATATTTTACCAGTAATTATTGTCGTGATATTTTGAGATTTAGTTATTTCATAATTTTATATTAATTCTTATCTTGATTAAGTAGATAACAAAAATACAACTTACTGTTACCGTTTTAGATTTATTTTACTATACGAATATAAGACAGGTACTCAATGACGATTGTTTGATAGTGATAGTTAACCCCTCACGTTGCGAGGTAAAAAGTCACCTATCACTTTTGCGCGCGACATATTCGCGCAAAAAATCGACGCGAGTCAACGGCCTTGAGAAAAACGATCATAACTTATAAACCACTAATCGGATTAAAAAAAGATAAAGAGAAAAATGATCGCATTGAAATTTGACATATAAAACATTATAACCTTATCTCGTAAAACAATTAGGATAATAATGAATAAATATTACAAAATTGGCAAACTGAAAAAACTCGCCTATAAAATCATTTCGATTTTTTTGTAAATACAGTTTTTGTAAATATCAAAAATTGTAAATACAGTTATGTTCTCTATTAAATGCTTTACCAAAACGATATTTTTTTTTACTTATTTGCATACAAAAATACGGAAAAAATATTTATTTATTCAGCCAAGAAAAATTGTATGTATTCTCGTAAAAAAAAATTTTTTTAATTTTTAATTTGTGACTACTTATGGTATTTTTTTATATGAAATTCTTTCAAAATAACTTTATTACTACATCACTTCTTCTTAGAAATCACACCAGAACTTTGAGCTTTGTCTGATATTATAGAAAAATCTAAAGTTTTGAGAGTTTCCGCGTCTGAACCTAATAATAAACTTTGAATGCCCATAATATAAAATTCGTTAGATTTTTTCAATTATATTGTCTTATCATAGACTTATTATATGTCTAATAACTAATTACTATACTCCAAAGAGTCACATTTCATCGAAAAACTATGGAAAATCGCACTTTTTTCTCTCATAGTAATTATCAAAACAAGTTTCATTTTCGCGAGCAATATTAGAACACAACATATAATGTTCAAAATACGCCTAATTATGTGATAACTTAGGATGTAAATGAAGCAATACCTATTTTATTAGTAAATTAAAGCGACATTACGTCATGTTTCGCGATATAACGGGATATTTCAAAAACATTACAAAATAAACGCGGGCATTTTTTTCGCGAGCCTTGGTTTGTTGACAAAGTGTTTTCTTCGAAAATTCGTGAAAAACAGCAAATGGATTGTCGAAATTATATAATCCTACTGGCTAATCTACTTAAAAAGGGAAATACTCACTTTTATCCGGTATAAACTGCACTTATATCCAGAAAACACTTCACAACACAATCACTTCGGCGAACATCGCGCGCGCCGCCGCCATGGCCGATCTGCCACTGTCGTCAGAAATGAGGTCACCGATTTTGTAAGGGATGTAGTAATTCATATTTCTAACATCGCATGCGGCAATCGAGCAATTTCATAGTGTTGCATATTTGGCTATATTATGGCATCATTCGATAGAATATACAATCGCATTTCGAAATTTAAACGACATTTTCTTGAGCGGCGAGCGCGATATCCCGTATGGGATAGTTTGGATTTCAGCCGGCCGCCATACATATCCCGCAAAGGATGTTAAGTGCCGAGCGGGTTAAGTACCAATAATAAATATAAAGTTTACATTCAAAAATGTCAACATATCTTACAATTATAACTCACCAGGTTGACTTTCTGAGATGACACGAAATATTCGGCAACTCAGAAATAATGTCCATATAAAATTTAGCTTAAAAGTCTGAAAGAGATCAAGAGCAACAAATAACATCGTGATTTATGTCATATAAAATTTATTAAAGAAAACATTTATTCCCAAATAATTCCACTGACCGCTGGCAAATGAAAGTCCTAGAAATTGCATGGATACTATAAACATTACTTTTTAACTTATGGTTAGTAGTTTTAGAATTATAAATAAAGTAATTTAAAATATTCATATTATAATTTAAAACTATGATCTCAAGTATATTATCGAGTTCATTATTTGATTTGGTGTAAAAACAATTATTTATTCGTTATTGTCCGTAACAAAAACAATAATATGTACAAAAATGTTGTATTTACTATTTATGGCTTTAATTGAACTTCATTTGTTTCTCAGTACAATGACAGAAGGTAGGTCTACTTTTGTAACTCGATTTTGACGAACTTTTACATAACCAATTATTTTTAAATTTTACATACATAAAAAGTTCCGATGACAATACAATATTCTATAGGTAAAATAATGAAATACATGTCGGGTGTTTGAATACCTACAACATTTTAAGGGGGTTATTATTTATGAAACATTGACAAGTAGGACTGCTAGTATTAGGATTAAAGAATTATAAAGCACCATTGATAATGAAAATATAAAAATTACCCACAAAAAGCAGTAACTTATACTTACATATTATATTTAAAGCGACCTGATTGTAGACGAAAATACACAATACCTTCTAACGAATAGAATACATTCGTAACCAAAATTCTTTTATACCCTTCCGAGACTCATTGACATGGTTATCTAGGCGACTATTTTGACTATGGTTATCTAGGCGACTTGATTGCGTTGGACGTGATATTTTACTAAACAAACTAAATCATTATGGAGTTAGAGAGGACTGCTTAAAATGGTTTGATTCATATTTGAAAAATAGAACTTTAATCGTGGAAATTACACATTGTCAAAATCAAAACATTACGAAACACTGTTCGATTGCTTTAATTAATAAATTTGGTGTCCCGCAGGGTTCAATTTTGGGCCCTATTCTATTTTTAGTTTATGTAAATGATTTACCAATGTATTTCAAAGATATATTTCCAGCACAGCCAGATACAGACCTTATAGGTCTAGTTGGTTGTACGACTTCGCCTCATTTCGGATATGCTAGCACATTTATATGCATAGAGCTATGTTTTTTCCTCTATACTAATGTTTATTTTTAAAGATTCTGCATATAAGATAGTATGTATCTCCATGTCTCTTTTTTTGTACATTACTTTAACAGTTTGGAAACGCGTGGTCTGGTGGTTAACGCTGGCGATACCGTTACATGTCAAAATCATAAATACGGACTTTACGAATTGCCGCAGATCCTTGCTCGCCGAAATTGCCTATACAATACTGTACCTCTAATCTCTCTTTGGAATTCTCAAATCAAAAATCTATGACATCAAGGAATTTTAAGACTCAAAAATGAAGATACAAGTTTAGTATTTATTGGAGAGTAAAAGACGTAAGCTTGATTCTATACATAAAACTATAGTTAAAAACTTTAAAAATGTAGACTACATTTTTTTTATATTTTATCAAATACTTTTTGTTTATGTACTTAAAAAACTGTTAAAAATCGTATGCAGGTTATTTTTCGTAAACTTTTGTTACAAAGAAATGGAAATAATAAAAAAAATATATATCCTCGGAAATTGAATATCCTGGGAAACAAAGTTTGAATTAAAAAAAAATATAGCGATATTAACTCACTTTTTTATGTTAAAAAATATTTCGTTAAAAAAATAAATAAAAAAAAACTTTCTTGTAATCATTATGTAACAAATATAAAACATCCTCTATAGTCGCGATGTGTTTGGTCGTTGCTACAGTAAGTTAAAGTTTTCCAGGAAATTACTTGTGAAACGTCAGATTAATTTAAGTATATGTAATCTAGACTAAATTTCCAATAACATGATATTTAATTTATTATAAATTATTTGAAAAAATACGAGATTTTACTCAATAAACGGCTTGCTTGTGTTAACTGTTCCAAGGAACCGGCATTGAATCGCGAATAATACCCATTGTTACTTCCTATTTCGGAGATTTGAAGGTTTATATATGATAATAATATATTTAAATAATATTAAAACAACATCTACTTACATTATTTCTGGTATCCACAACACAAATCACTAATACAGATACTCTAGGAACGACTTTAAACGTTGCCGTCCGAAGAAATTATGATGTACGCATTTCAGGGTCGGTTTAGGCATCTCAAAAATGATATTTTGTAAACTGCGATATTTCTTTCGGTTGCTAGTTTTATTGGCAAGCGGCTGTACTTAAATTTATTACGCTGGTGTAAACCATTAGGTAGAAAAAAAATAAAAATCAGCGCCGCATCTGCTGTCACAGACGGTGTGACGCCGGCGCTGAGGGACAAAAATCGTCTGGCACAGCGTATGTGACGGCGGCGCTCTAAGAGTTAACATAACATATCGAGAAATAGATTTAAAATTATAACTCGTAGATAAAGAAATAGTAGTAAGTGGAAGTAAAAATTTACTTTACAAATGGCGCCCAACGTGGGGCTGTTTGAAGATTGATTCATAAAAATAGATATAAAGAAATAGTAAAAATCTTCTCTACGAATGACGTCCCAACGTGGTGGGCCAATAGACATTGAAAGTATCTTAACATAACATTTCGAGAAATAGATTTAAAATTATAACTCGTAGATAAAGAAATAGTAGAAGTAGTAAAAATTTACTTTACAAATGGCGCCCAACGTGGGGCTGTTTGAAGATTGATTCATAAAAATAGATATAAAGTAATAGAAGAAATAGTAAAAATCTTCTCTACAAATGACGTCCCAACGTGGTGGGCCAATAGACATTGAAAGTATCTTAACATAACATATCGAGAAATAGATTTAAAATTATAACTCGTAGATAAAGAAATAGTAGTAAGTAGAAGTAAAAATTTACTTTACAAATGGCGCCCAACGTGGGGCTGTTTGAAGATTGATTCATAAAAATAGATATAAAGTAATAGAAGAAATAGTAAAAATCTTCTCTACAAATGACGTCCCAACGTGGTGGGCCAATAGACATTGAAAGTATCTTAACATAACATATCGAGAAATAGATTTAAAATTATAACTCGTAGATAAAGAAATAGTAGTAGTAGTAAAAATTTACTTTACAAATGGCGCCCAACGTGGGGCTGTTTGAAGATTGATTCATAAAGATAGATATAAAGTAATAGAAGAAATATTAAAAATCTTCTCTACAAATGACGTCCCAACGTGGTGGGCCAATAGACATTGAAAGTATCTTAACATAACATATCGAGAAATAGATTTAAAATTATAACTCGTAGATAAAGAAATAGTAGTAGTAGTAAAAATTTACTTTACAAATGGCGCCCAACGTGGGGCTGTTTGAAGATTGATTCATAAAAATAGATATAAAGTAATAGAAGAAATAGTAAAAATCTTCTCTACCAATGATGTCCCAACGTGGTGGGCCAATAGACATTGAAAGTATCTTAACCCTTGGAGTAAATGGGTATTTTCATGGATGCATCTGTCTCTTTTGCAGGATTTTCGGCGACATCGACCTTAAAGTACTATAACTACGAAACTACTACACCAATCATAAAAAGAACAACTGCACAATGATTGCATTGAAATTTCGAATATAGAATATTGAAATATCATTTTGTAAAACAATTAGATAATTATTAATAAATATGAGAACGTCAAAGAAGTGAAAAAAACGCGGAACCAGATCTGGTCGTATCATACTCAACGGATAATTGTTTCAGAACCAGATTTGGTCGTATCATACTCAAGGGGTTAACATAACATATCGAGAAATAGATTTAAAATTATAACTCGTAGATAAAGAAATAGTAGTAGTAGTAAAAATTTACTTTACAAATGGCGCCCAACGTGGGGATGTTTGAAGATTGATTCATAAAAATAGATATAAAGTAATAGAAGAAATAGTAAAAATCTTCTCTACAAATGACGTCCCAACGTTGTGGGCCAATAGACATTGAAAGTATCTTAACATAACATATCGAGAAAAAGATTTAAAATTATAACTCGTAGATAAAGAAATAGTAGTAGTAGTAAAAATTTACTTTACAAATGGCGCCCAACGTGGGGCTGTTTGAAGATTGATTCATAAAGATAGATATAAAGTAATAGAAGAAATAGTAAAAATCTTCTCTACAAATGACGTCCCAACGTGGTGGGCCAATAGACAATGAAAGTATCTTAACATAACATATCGAGAAATAGATTTAAAATTATAACTCGTAGATAAAGAAATAGTAGTAGTAGTAAAAATTTACTTTACAAATGGCGCCCAACGTGGGGCTGTTTGAAGATTGATTCATAAAAATAGATATAATGTAATAGAAGAAATAGTAAAAATCTTCTCTACAAATGACGTCCCAACGTGGTGGGCCAATAGACATTGAAAGTATCTTAACATAAGATATCGAGAAATAGATTTAAAATTATAACTCTAGATAAAGAAATAGTAGTAGTAGTAAAAATTTACTTTACAAATGGCGCCCAACGTGGGGCTGTTTGAAGATTGATTCATAAAAATAGATATAAAGTAATAGAAGAAATAGTAAAAATCTTCTCTACAAATGACGTCCCAACGTTGTGGGCCAATAGACATTGAAAGTATCTTAACATAACATATCGAGAAATAGATTTAAAATTATAACTCGTAGATAAAGAAATAGTAGTAGTAGTAAAATTTACTTTACAAATGGCGCCCAACGTGGGGCTGTTTGAAGATTGATTCATAAAAATAGATATAAAGTAATAGAAGAAATAGTAAAAATCTTCTCTACAAATGACGTCCCAACGTGGTGGGCCAATAGACATTGAAAGTATCTTAACATAACATATCGAGAAATAGATTTAAAATTATAACTCGTAGATAAAGAAATAGTAGTAGTAGTAAAAATTTACTTTACAAATGGCGCCCAACGTGGGGCTGTTTGAAGATTGATTCATAAAAATAGATATAAAGTAATAGAAGAAATAGTAAAAATCTTCTCTACAAATGACGTCCCAACGTGGTGGGCCAATAGACATTGAAAGTATCTTAACATAACATATCGAGAAATAGATTTATAATTATAACTCGTAGATAAAGAAATAGTAGTAGTAGTAAAAATTTACTTTACAAATGGCGCCCAACGTGGGGCTGTTTGAAGATTGATTCATAAAAATAGATATAAAGTAATAGAAGAAATAGTAAAAATCTTCTCTACAAATGACGTCCCAACTTTGTGGGCCAATAGACATTGAAAGTATCTTGACATTACATATCGAGAAATAGATTTAAAATTATAACTCGTAGATAAAGAAATAGTAGTAGTAGTAAAAATTTACTTTACAAATGGCGCCCAACGTGGGGCTGTTTGAAGATTGATTCATAAAAATAGATATAAAGTAATAGAAGAAATAGTAAAAATCTTCTCTACAAATGACGTCCCAACGTGGTGGGCCAATAGACATTGAAAGTATCTTAACATAACATTTCGAGAAATAGATTTAAAATTATAACTCGTAGATAAAGAAATAGTAGAAGTAGTAAAAATTTACTTTACAAATGGCGCCCAACGTGGGGCTGTTTGAAGATTGATTCATAAAAATAGATATAAAGTAATAGAAGAAATAGTAAAAATCTTCTCTACAAATGACGTCCCAACGTGGTGGGCCAATAGACATTGAAAGTATCTTAACATAACATATCGAGAAATAGATTTAAAATTATAACTCGTAGATAAAGAAATAGTAGTAGTAGTAAAAATTTACTTTACAAATGGCGCCCAACGTGGGGCTGTTTGAAGATTGATTAATAAAAATAGATATAAAGTAAGAGAAGAAATAGTAAAAATCTTCTCTACAAATGACGTCCCAACGTGGTGGGCCAATAAACATTGAAAGTATCTTAACATAACATATCGAGAAATAGATTTAAAATTTTAACTCGTAGATAAAGAAATAGTAGTAGTAGTAAAAATTTACTTTACAAATGGCGCCCAACGTGGGGCTGTTTGAAGATTGATTCATAAAAATAGATATAAAGTAATAGAAGAAATAGTAAAAATCTTATCTACAAATGACGTCCCAACGTGGTGGGCCAATAGACATTGAAAGTATCTTAACATAAGATATCGAGAAATAGATTTAAAATTATAACTCGTAGATAAAGAAATAGTAGTAGTAGTAAAAATTTACTTTACAAATGGCGCCCAACGTGGGGATGTTTGAAGATTGATTCATAAAAATAGATATAAAGTAATAGAAGAAATAGTAAAAATCTTCTCTACAAATGACGTCCCAACGTGGTGGGCCAATAGACATTGAAAGTATCTTAACATAACATATCGAGAAATAGATTTAAAATTATAACTCGTAGATAAAGAAATAGTAGTAGTAGTAAAAATTTACTTTACAAATGGCGCCCAACGTGGGGCTGTTTGAAGATTGATTCATAAAAATAGATATAAAGTAATAGAAGAAATAGTAAAAATCTTCTCTACAAATGACGTCCCAACGTGGTGGGCCAATAAACATTGAAAGTATCTTAACATAACATATCGAGAAATAGATTTAAAATTTTAACTCGTAGATAAAGAAATAGTAGTAGTAGTAAAAATTTACTTTACAAATGGCGCCCAACGTGGGGCTGTTTGAAGATTGATTCATAAAAATAGATATAAAGTAATAGAAGAAATAGTAAAAATCTTCTCTACGAATGACGTCCCAACGTGGTGGGCCAATAGACATTGAAAGTATCTTAACATAACATATCGAGAAATAGATTTAAAATTATAACTCGTAGATAAAGAAATAGTAGTAAGTAGAAGTAAAAATTTACTTTACAAATGGCGCCCAACGTGGGGCTGTTTGAAGATTGATTCATAAAAATAGATATAAAGTAATAGAAGAAATAGTAAAAATCTTCTCTACAAATGACGTCCCAACGTGGTGGGCCAATAGACATTGAAAGTATCTTAACATAACATATCGAGAAATAGATTTAAAATTATAACTCGTAGATAAAGAAATAGTAGTAGTAGTAAAAATTTACTTTACAAATGGCGCCCAACGTGGGGCTGTTTGAAGATTGATTCATAAAAATAGATATAAAGTAATAGAAGAAATAGTAAAAATCTTCTCTACAAATGACGTCCCAACGTGGTGGGCCAATAGACATTGAAAGTATCTTAACATAACATATCGAGAAATAGATTTATAATTATAACTCGTAGATAAAGAAATAGTAGTAGTAGTAAAAATTTACTTTACAAATGGCGCCCAACGTGGGGCTGTTTGAAGATTGATTCATAAAAATAGATATAAAGTAATAGAAGAAATAGTAAAAATCTTCTCTACAAATGACGTCCCAACGTTGTGGGCCAATAGACATTGAAAGTATCTTAACATAACATATCGAGAAATAGATTTAAAATTATAACTCGTAGATAAAGAAATAGTAGTAGTAGTAAAAATTTACTTTACAAATGGCGCCCAACGTGGGGCTGTTTGAAGATTGATTCATAAAAATAGATATAAAGTAATAGAAGAAATAGTAAAAATCTTCTCTACAAATGACGTCCCAACGTGGTGGGCCAATAGACATTGAAAGTATCTTACCATAACATTTCGAGAAATAGATTTAAAATTATAACTCGTAGATAAAGAAATAGTAGAAGTAGTAAAAATTTACTTTACAAATGGCGCCCAACGTGGGGCTGTTTGAAGATTGATTCATAAAAATAGATATAAAGTAATAGAAGAAATAGTAAAAATCTTCTCTACAAATGACGTCCCAACGTGGTGGGCCAATAGACATTGAAAGTATCTTAACATAACATATCGAGAAATAGATTTAAAATTATAACTCGTAGATAAAGAAATAGTAGTAAGTAGAAGTAAAAATTTACTTTACAAATGGCGCCCAACGTGGGGCTGTTTGAAGATTGATTCATAAAAATAGATATAAAGTAATAGAAGAAATAGTAAAAATCTTCTCTACGAATGACGTCCCAACGTGGTGGGCCAATAGACATTGAAAGTATCTTAACATAACATTTCGAGAAATAGATTTAAAATTATAACTCGTAGATAAAGAAATAGTAGAAGTAGTAAAAATTTACTTTACAAATGGCGCCCAACGTGGGGCTGTTTGAAGATTGATTCATAAAAATAGATATAAAGTAATAGAAGAAATAGTAAAAATCTTCTCTACAAATGACGTCCCAACGTGGTGGGCCAATAGACATTGAAAGTATCTTAACATAACATATCGAGAAATAGATTTAAAATTATAACTCGTAGATAAAGAAATAGTAGTAAGTAGAAGTAAAAATTTACTTTACAAATGGCGCCCACCGTGGGGCTGTTTGAAGATTGATTCATAAAAATAGATATAAAGTAATAGAAGAAATAGTAAAAATCTTCTCTACAAATGACGTCCCAACGTGGTGGGCCAATAGACATTGAAAGTATCTTAACATAACATATCGAGAAATAGATTTAAAATTATAACTCGTAGATAAAGAAATAGTAGTAGTAGTAAAAATTTACTTTACAAATGGCGCCCAACGTGGGGCTGTTTGAAGATTGATTCATAAAGATAGATATAAAGTAATAGAAGAAATAGTAAAAATCTTCTCTACAAATGACGTCCCAACGTGGTGGGCCAATAGACATTGAAAGTATCTTAACATAACATATCGAGAAATAGATTTAAAATTATAACTCGTAGATAAAGAAATAGTAGTAGTAGTAAAAATTTACTTTACAAATGGCGCCCAACGTGGGGCTGTTTGAAGATTGATTCATAAAAATAGATATAAAGTAATAGAAGAAATAGTAAAAATCTTCTCTACCAATGATGTCCCAACGTGGTGGGCCAATAGACATTGAAAGTATCTTAACATAACATATCGAGAAATAGATTTAAAATTATAACTCGTAGATAAAGAAATAGTAGTAGTAGTAAAAATTTACTTTACAAATGGCGCCCAACGTGGGGATGTTTGAAGATTGATTCATAAAAATAGATATAAAGTAATAGAAGAAATAGTAAAAATCTTCTCTACAAATGACGTCCCAACGTTGTGGGCCAATAGACATTGAAAGTATCTTAACATAACATATCGAGAAAAAGATTTAAAATTATAACTCGTAGATAAAGAAATAGTAGTAGTAGTAAAAATTTACTTTACAAATGGCGCCCAACGTGGGGCTGTTTGAAGATTGATTCATAAAGATAGATATAAAGTAATAGAAGAAATAGTAAAAATCTTCTCTACAAATGACGTCCCAACGTGGTGGGCCAATAGACATTGAAAGTATCTTAACATAAGATATCGAGAAATAGATTTAAAATTATAACTCGTAGATAAAGAAATAGTAGTAGTAGTAAAAATTTACTTTACAAATGGCGCCCAACGTGGGGCTGTTTGAAGATTGATTCATAAAAATAGATATAAAGTAATAGAAGAAATAGTAAAAATCTTCTCTACAAATGACGTCCCAACGTTGTGGGCCAATAGACATTGAAAGTATCTTAACATAACATATCGAGAAATAGATTTAAAATTATAACTCGTAGATAAAGAAATAGTAGTAGTAGTAAAAATTTACTTTACAAATGGCGCCCAACGTGGGGCTGTTTGAAGATTGATTCATAAAAATAGATATAAAGTAATAGAAGAAATAGTAAAAATCTTCTCTACAAATGACGTCCCAACGTGGTGGGCCAATAGACATTGAAAGTATCTTAACATAACATATCGAGAAATAGATTTAAAATTATAACTCGTAGATAAAGAAATAGTAGTAGTAGTAAAAATTTACTTTACAAATGGCGCCCAATGTGGGGCTGTTTGAAGATTGATTCATAAAAATAGATATAAAGTAATAGAAGAAATAGTAAAAATCTTCTCTACAAATGACGTCCCAACGTGGTGGGCCAATAGACATTGAAAGTATCTTAACATAACATATCGAGAAATAGAATAAAAATTATAACTCGTAGATAAAGAAATAGTAGTAGTAGTAAAAATTTACTTTACAAATGGCGCCCAACGTGGGGCTGTTTGAAGATTGATTCATAAAAATAGATATAAAGTAATAGAAGAAATAGTAAAAATCTTCTCTACAAATGACGTCCCAACGTGGTGGGCCAATAGACATTGAAAGTATCTTAACATAACATATCGAGAAATAGATTTAAAATTATAACTCGTAGATAAAGAAATAGTAGTAGTAGTAAAAATTTACTTTACAAATGGCGCCCAACGTGGGGCTGTTTGAAGATTGATTCATAAAAATAGATATAAAGTAATAGAAGAAATAGTAAAAATCTTCTCTACAAATGACGTCCCAACGTGGTGGGCCAATAGACATTGAAAGTATCTTAACATAACATATCGAGAAATAGATTTATAATTATAACTCGTAGATAAAGAAATAGTAGTAGTAGTAAAAATTTACTTTACAAATGGCGCCCAACGTGGGGCTGTTTGAAGATTGATTCATAAAAATAGATATAAAGTAATAGAAGAAATAGTAAAAATCTTCTCTACAAATGACGTCCCAACTTTGTGGGCCAGTAGACATTGAAAGTATCTTGACATTACATATCGAGAAATAGATTTAAAATTATAACTCGTAGATAAAGAAATAGTAGTAGTAGTAAAAATTTACTTTACAAATGGCGCCCAACGTGGGGCTGTTTGAAGATTGATTCATAAAAATAGATATAAAGTAATAGAAGAAATAGTAAAAATCTTCTCTACAAATGACGTCCCAACGTGGTGGGCCAATAGACATTGAAAGTATCTTAACATAACATTTCGAGAAATAGATTTAAAATTATAACTCGTATATAAAGAAATAGTAGAAGTAGTAAAAATTTACTTTACAAATGGCGCCCAACGTGGGGCTGTTTGAAGATTGATTCATAAAAATAGATATAAAGTAATAGAAGAAATAGTAAAAATCTTCTCTACAAATGACGTCCCAACGTGGTGGGCCAATAGACATTGAAAGTATCTTAACATAACATATCGAGAAATAGATTTAAAATTATAACTCGTAGATAAAGAAATAGTAGTAGTAGTAAAAATTTACTTTACAAATGGCGCCCAACGTGGGGCTGTTTGAAGATTGATTCATAAAAATAGATATAAAGTAATAGAAGAAATAGTAAAAATCTTCTCTACAAATGACGTCCCAACGTGGTGGGCCAATAAACATTGAAAGTATCTTAACATAACATATCGAGAAATAGATTTAAAATTTTAACTCGTAGATAAAGAAATAGTAGTAGTAGTAAAAATTTACTTTACAAATGGCGCCCAACGTGGGGCTGTTTGAAGATTGATTCATAAAAATAGATATAAAGTAATAGAAGAAATAGTAAAAATCTTCTCTACAAATGACGTCCCAACGTGGTGGGCCAATAGACATTGAAAGTATCTTAACATAACATATCGAGAAATAGATTTAAAATTATAACTCGTAGATAAAGAAATAGTAGTAGTAGTAAAAATTTACTTTACAAATGGCGCCCAACGTGGGGCTGTTTGAAGATTGATTCATAAAAATAGATATAAAGTAATAGAAGAAATAGTAAAAATCTTCTCTACAAATGACGTCCCAACGTGGTGGGCCAATAGACATTGAAAGTATCTTAACATAACATATCGAGAAATAGATTTATAATTATAACTCGTAGATAAAGAAATAGTAGTAGTAGTAAAAATTTACTTTACAAATGGCGCCCAACGTGGGGCTGTTTGAAGATTGATTCATAAAAATAGATATAAAGTAATAGAAGAAATAGTAAAAATCTTCTCTACAAATGACGTCCCAACGTTGTGGGCCAATAGACATTGAAAGTATCTTAACATAACATATCGAGAAATAGATTTAAAATTATAACTCGTAGATAAAGAAATAGTAGTAGTAGTAAAAATTTACTTTACAAATGGCGCCCAACGTGGGGCTGTTTGAAGATTGATTCATAAAAATAGATATAAAGTAATAGAAGAAATAGTAAAAATCTTCTCTACAAATGACGTCCCAACGTGGTGGGCCAATAGACATTGAAAGTATCTTTCCATAACATTTCGAGAAATAGATTTAAAATTATAACTCGTAGATAAAGAAATAGTAGAAGTAGTAAAAATTTACTTTACAAATGGCGCCCAACGTGGGGCTGTTTGAAGATTGATTCATAAAAATAGATATAAAGTAATAGAAGAAATAGTAAAAATCTTCTCTACAAATGACGTCCCAACGTGGTGGGCCAATAGACATTGAAAGTATCTTAACATAACATATCGAGAAATAGATTTAAAATTATAACTCGTAGATAAAGAAATAGTAGTAAGTAGAAGTAAAAATTTACTTTACAAATGGCGCCCAACGTGGGGCTGTTTGAAGATTGATTCATAAAAATAGATATAAAGTAATAGAAGAAATAGTAAAAATCTTCTCTACGAATGACGTCCCAACGTGGTGGGCCAATAGACATTGAAAGTATCTTAACATAACATTTCGAGAAATAGATTTAAAATTATAACTCGTAGATAAAGAAATAGTAGAAGTAGTAAAAATTTACTTTACAAATGGCGCCCAACGTGGGGCTGTTTGAAGATTGATTCATAAAAATAGATATAAAGTAATAGAAGAAATAGTAAAAATCTTCTCTACAAATGACGTCCCAACGTGGTGGGCCAATAGACATTGAAAGTATCTTAACATAACATATCGGGAAATAGATTTAAAATTATAACTCGTAGATAAAGAAATAGTAGTAAGTAGAAGTAAAAATTTACTTTACAAATGGCGCCCAACGTGGGGCTGTTTGAAGATTGATTCATAAAAATAGATATAAAGTAATAGAAGAAATAGTAAAAATCTTCTCTACAAATGACGTCCCAACGTGGTGGGCCAATAGACATTGAAAGTATCTTAACATAACATATCGAGAAATAGATTTAAAATTATAACTCGTAGATAAAGAAATAGTAGTAGTAGTAAAAATTTACTTTACAAATGGCGCCCAACGTGGGGCTGTTTGAAGATTGATTCATAAAATTAGATATAAAGTAATAGAAGAAATAGTAAAAATCTTCTCTACCAATGATGTCCCAACGTGGTGGGCCAATAGACATTGAAAGTATCTTAACCCTTGGAGTAAATGGGTATTTTCATGGATGCATCTGTCTCTTTTGCAGGATTTTCGGCGACATCGACCTTAAAGTACTATAACTACGAAACTACTACACCAATCATAAAAAGAACAACTGCACAATGATTGCATTGAAATTTCGAATATAGAATATTGAAATATCATTTTGTAAAACAATTAGATAATTATTAATAAATATGAGAACGTCAAAGAAGTGAAAAAAACGCGGAACCAGATCTGGTCGTATCATACTCAACGGATAATTGTTTCAGAACCAGATTTGGTCGTATCATACTCAAGGGGTTAACATAACATATCGAGAAATAGATTTAAAATTATAACTCGTAGATAAAAAAATAGTAGTAGTAGTAAAAATTTACTTTACAAATGGCGCCCAACGTGGGGATGTTTGAAGATTGATTCATAAAAGTAGATATAAAGTAATAGAAGAAATAGTAAAAATCTTCTCTACAAATGACGTCCCAACGTTGTGGGCCAATAGACATTGAAAGTATCTTAACATAACATATCGAGAAAAAGATTTAAAATTATAACTCGTAGATAAAGAAATAGTAGTAGTAGTAAAAATTTACTTTACAAATGGCGCCCAACGTGGGGCTGTTTGAAGATTGATTCATAAAGATAGATATAAAGTAATAGAAGAAATAGTAAAAATCTTCTCTACAAATGACGTCCCAACGTGGTGGGCCAATAGACAATGAAAGTATCTTAACATAACATATCGAGAAATAGATTTAAAATTATAACTCGTAGATAAAGAAATAGTAGTAGTAGTAAAAATTTACTTTACAAATGGCGCCCAACGTGGGGCTGTTTGAAGATTGATTCATAAAAATAGATATAATGTAATAGAAGAAATAGTAAAAATCTTCTCTACAAATGACGTCCCAACGTGGTGGGCCAATAGACATTGAAAGTATCTTAACATAAGATATCGAGAAATAGATTTAAAATTATAACTCGTAGATAAAGAAATAGTAGTAGTAGTAAAAATTTACTTTACAAATGGCGCCCAACGTGGGGCTGTTTGAAGATTGATTCATAAAAATAGATATAAAGTAATAGAAGAAATAGTAAAAATCTTCTCTACAAATGACGTCCCAACGTTGTGGGCCAATAGACATTGAAAGTATCTTAACATAACATATCGAGAAATAGATTTAAAATTATAACTCGTAGATAAAGAAATAGTAGTAGTAGTAAAATTTACTTTACAAATGGCGCCCAACGTGGGGCTGTTTGAAGATTGATTCATAAAAATAGATATAAAGTAATAGAAGAAATAGTAAAAATCTTCTCTACCAATGACGTCCCAACGTGGTGGGCCAATAGACATTGAAAGTATCTTAACATAACATATCGAGAAATAGATTTAAAATTATAACTCGTAGATAAAGAAATAGTAGTAGTAGTAAAAATTTACTTTACAAATGGCGCCCAATGTGGGGCTGTTTGAAGATTGATTCATAAAAATAGATATAAAGTAATAGAAGAAATAGTAAAAATCTTCTCTACAAATGACGTCCCAACGTGGTGGGCCAATAGATATTGAAAGTATCTTAACATAACATATCGAGAAATAGAATAAAAATTATAACTCGTAGATAAATAAATAGTAGTAGTAGTAAAAATTTACTTTACAAATGGCGCCCAACGTGGGGCTGTTTGAAGATTGATTCTTAAAAATAGATATAAAGTAATAGAAGAAATAGTAAAAATCTTCTCTACAAATGACGTCCCAACGTGGTGGGCCAATAGACATTGAAAGTATCTTAACATAACATATCGAGAAATAGATTTAAAATTATAACTCGTAGATAAAGAAATAGTAGTAGTAGTAAAAATTTACTTTACAAATGGCGCCCAACGTGGGGCTGTTTGAAGATTGATTCATAAAAATAGATATAAAGTAATAGAAGAAATAGTAAAAATCTTCTCTACAAATGACGTCCCAACGTGGTGGGCCAATAGACATTGAAAGTATCTTAACATAACATATCGAGAAATAGATTTATAATTATAACTCGTAGATAAAGAAATAGTAGTAGTAGTAAAAATTTACTTTACAAATGGCGCCCAACGTGGGGCTGTTTGAAGATTGATTCATAAAAATAGATATAAAGTAATAGAAGAAATAGTAAAAATCTTCTCTACAAATGACGTCCCAACTTTGTGGGCCAATAGACATTGAAAGTATCTTGACATTACATATCGAGAAATAGATTTAAAATTATAACTCGTAGATAAAGAAATAGTAGTAGTAGTAAAAATTTACTTTACAAATGGCGCCCAACGTGGGGCTGTTTGAAGATTGATTCATAAAAATAGATATAAAGTAATAGAAGAAATAGTAAAAATCTTCTCTACAAATGACGTCCCAACGTGGTGGGCCAATAGACATTGAAAGTATCTTAACATAACATTTCGAGAAATAGATTTAAAATTATAACTCGTAGATAAAGAAATAGTAGAAGTAGTAAAAATTTACTTTACAAATGGCGCCCAACGTGGGGCTGTTTGAAGATTGATTCATAAAAATAGATATAAAGTAATAGAAGAAATAGTAAAAATCTTCTCTACAAATGACGTCCCAACGTGGTGGGCCAATAGACATTGAAAGTATCTTAACATAACATATCGAGAAATAGATTTAAAATTATAACTCGTAGATAAAGAAATAGTAGTAGTAGTAAAAATTTACTTTACAAATGGCGCCCAACGTGGGGCTGTTTGAAGATTGATTCATAAAAATAGATATAAAGTAAGAGAAGAAATAGTAAAAATCTTCTCTACAAATGACATCCCAACGTGGTGGGCCAATAAACATTGAAAGTATCTTAACATAACATATCGAGAAATAGATTTAAAATTTTAACTCGTAGATAAAGAAATAGTAGTAGTAGTAAAAATTTACTTTACAAATGGCGCCCAACGTGGGGCTGTTTGAAGATTGATTCATAAAAATAGATATAAAGTAATAGAAGAAATAGTAAAAATCTTATCTACAAATGACGTCCCAACGTGGTGGGCCAATAGACATTGAAAGTATCTTAACATAAGATATCGAGAAATAGATTTAAAATTATAACTCGTAGATAAAGAAATAGTAGTAGTAGTAAAAATTTACTTTACAAATGGCGCCCAACGTGGGGATGTTTGAAGATTGATTCATAAAAATAGATATAAAGTAATAGAAGAAATAGTAAAAATCTTCTCTACAAATGACGTCCCAACGTGGTGGGCCAATAGACATTGAAAGTATCTTAACATAACATATCGAGAAATAGATTTAAAATTATAACTCGTAGATAAAGAAATAATAGTAGTAGTAAAAATTTACTTTACAAATGGCGCCCAACGTGGGGCTGTTTGAAGATTGATTCATAAAAATAGATATAAAGTAATAGAAGAAATAGTAAAAATCTTCTCTACAAATGACGTCCCAACGTGGTGGGCCAATAAACATTGAAAGTATCTTAACATAACATATCGAGAAATAGATTTAAAATTTTAACTCGTAGATAAAGAAATAGTAGTAGTAGTAAAAATTTACTTTACAAATGGCGCCCAACGTGGGGCTGTTTGAAGATTGATTCATAAAAATAGATATAAAGTAATAGAAGAAATAGTAAAAATCTTCTCTACGAATGACGTCCCAACGTGGTGGGCCAATAGACATTGAAAGTATCTTAACATAACATATCGAGAAATAGATTTAAAATTATAACTCGTAGATAAAGAAATAGTAGTAAGTAGAAGTAAAAATTTACTTTACAAATGGCGCCCAACGTGGGGCTGTTTGAAGATTGATTCATAAAAATAGATATAAAGTAATAGAAGAAATAGTAAATATCTTCTCTACGAATGACGTCCCAACGTGGTGGGCCAATAGACATTGAAAGTATCTTAACATAACATTTCGAGAAATAGATTTAAAATTATAACTCGTAGATAAAGAAATAGTAGAAGTAGTAAAAATTTACTTTACAAATGGCGCCCAACGTGGGGCTGTTTGAAGATTGATTCATAAAAATAGATATAAAGTAATAGAAGAAATAGTAAAAATCTTCTCTACAAATGACGTCCCAACGTGGTGGGCCAATAGACATTGAAAGTATCTTAACATAACATATCGAGAAATAGATTTAAAATTATAACTCGTAGATAAAGAAATAGTAGTAGTAGTAAAAATTTACTTTACAAATGGCGCCCAACGTGGGGCTGTTTGAAGATTGATTCATAAAGATAGATATAAAGTAATAGAAGAAATAGTAAAAATCTTCTCTACAAATGACGTCCCAACGTGGTGGGCCAATAGACATTGAAAGTATCTTAACATAACATATCGAGAAATAGATTTAAAATTATAACTCGTAGATAAAGAAATAGTAGTAGTAGTAAAAATTTACTTTACAAATGGCGCCCAACGTGGGGCTGTTTGAAGATTGATTCATAAAAATAGATATAAAGTAATAGAAGAAATAGTAAAAATCTTCTCTACCAATGATGTCCCAACGTGGTGGGCCAATAGACATTGAAAGTATCTTAACATAACATATCGAGAAATAGATTTAAAATTATAACTCGTAGATAAAGAAATAGTAGTAGTAGTAAAAATTTACTTTACAAATGGCGCCCAACGTGGGGATGTTTGAAGATTGATTCATAAAAATAGATATAAAGTAATAGAAGAAATAGTAAAAATCTTCTCTACAAATGACGTCCCAACGTTGTGGGCCAATAGACATTGAAAGTATCTTAACATAACATATCGAGAAAAAGATTTAAAATTATAACTCGTAGATAAAGAAATAGTAGTAGTAGTAAAAATTTACTTTACAAATGGCGCCCAACGTGGGGCTGTTTGAAGATTGATTCATATAGATAGATATAAAGTAATAGAAGAAATAGTAAAAATCTTCTCTACAAATGACGTCCCAACGTGGTGGGCCAATAGACATTGAAAGTATCTTAACATAACATATCGAGAAATAGAATAAAAATTATAACTCGTAGATAAAGAAATAGTAGTAGTAGTAAAAATTTACTTTACAAATGGCGCCCAACGTGGGGCTGTTTGAAGATTGATTCATAAAAATAGATATAAAGTAATAGAAGAAATAGTAAAAATCTTCTCTACAAATGACGTCCCAACGTGGTGGGCCAATAGACATTGAAAGTATCTTAACATAACATATCGAGAAATAGATTTAAAATTATAACTCGTAGATAAAGAAATAGTAGTAGTAGTAAAAATTTACTTTACAAATGGCGCCCAACGTGGGGCTGTTTGAAGATTGATTCATAAAAATAGATATAAAGTAATAGAAGAAATAGTAAAAATCTTCTCTACAAATGACGTCCCAACATGGTGGGCCAATAGACATTGAAAGTATCTTAACATAACATATCGAGAAATAAATTTATAATTATAACTCGTAGATAAAGAAATAGTAGTAGTAGTAAAAATTTACTTTACAAATGGCGCCCAACGTGGGGCTGTTTGAAGATTGATTCATAAAAATAGATATAAAGTAATAGAAGAAATAGTAAAAATCTTCTCTACAAATGACGTCCCAACTTTGTGGGCCAATAGACATTGAAAGTATCTTGACATTACATATCGAGAAATAGATTTAAAATTATAACTCGTAGATAAAGAAATAGTAGTAGTAGTAAAAATTTACTTTACAAATGGCGCCCAACGTGGGGCTGTTTGAAGATTGATTCATGAAAATAGATATAAAGTAATAGAAGAAATAGTAAAAATCTTCTCTACAAATGACGTCCCAACGTGGTGGGCCAATAGACATTGAAAGTATCTTAACATAACATTTCGAGAAATAGATTTAAAATTATAACTCGTAGATAAAGAAATAGTAGAAGTAGTAAAAATTTACTTTACAAATGGCGCCCAACGTGGGGCTGTTTGAAGATTGATTCATAAAAATAGATATAAAGTAATAGAAGAAATAGTAAAAATCTTCTCTACAAATGACGTCCCAACGTGGTGGGCCAATAGACATTGAAAGTATCTTAACATAACATATCGAGAAATAGATTTAAAATTATAACTCGTAGATAAAGAAATAGTAGTAGTAGTAAAAATTTACTTTACAAATGGCGCCCAACGTGGGGCTGTTTGAAGATTGATTCATAAAAATAGATATAAAGTAATAGAAGAAATAGTAAAAATCTTCTCTACAAATGACGTCCCAACGTGGTGGGCCAATAAACATTGAAAGTATCTTAACATAACATATCGAGAAATAGATTTAAAATTTTAACTCGTAGATAAAGAAATAGTAGTAGTAGTAAAAATTTACTTTACAAATGGCGCCCAACGTGGGGCTGTTTGAAGATTGATTCATAAAAATAGATATAAAGTAATAGAAGAAATAGTAAAAATCTTATCTACAAATGACGTCCCAACGTGGTGGGCCAATAGACATTGAAAGTATCTTAACATAAGATATCGAGAAATAGATTTAAAATTATAACTCGTAGATAAAGAAATAGTAGTAGTAGTAAAAATTTACTTTACAAATGGCGCCCAACGTGGGGCTGTTTGAAGATTGATTCATAAAAATAGATATAAAGTAATAGAAGAAATAGTAAAAATCTTCTCTACAAATGACGTCCCAACGTGGTGGGCCAATAGACATTGAAAGTATCTTAACATAACATATTGAGAAATAGATTTAAAATTATAACTCGTAGATAAAGAAATAGTAGTAGTAGTAAAAATTTACTTTACAAATGGCGCCCAACGTGGGGCTGTTTGAAGATTGATTCATAAAAATAGATATAAAGTAATAGAAGAAATAGTAAAAATCTTCTCTACAAATGACGTCCCAACGTGGTGGGCCAATAGACATTGAAAGTATCTTAACATAACATATCGGGAAATAGATTTAAAATTATAACTCGTAGATAAAGAAATAGTAGTAGTAGTAAAAATTTACTTTACAAATGGCGCCCAATGTGGGGCTGTTTGAAGATTGATTCATAAAAATAGATATAAAGTAATAGAAGAAATAGTAAAAATCTTCTCTACAAATGACGTCCCAACGTGGTGGGCCAATAGACATTGAAAGTATCTTAACATAACATATCGAGAAATAGAATAAAAATTATAACTCGTAGATAAAGAAATAGTAGTAGTAGTAAAAATTTACTTTACAAATGGCGCCCAACGTGGGGCTGTTTGAAGATTGATTCATAAAAATAGATATAAAGTAATAGAAGAAATAGTAAAAATCTTCTCTACAAATGACGTCCCAACGTGGTGGGCCAATAGACATTGAAAGTATCTTAACATAACATATCGAGAAATAGATTTAAAATTATAACTCGTAGATAAAGAAATAGTAGTAGTAGTAAAAATTTACTTTACAAATGGCGCCCAACGTGGGGCTGTTTGAAGATTGATTCATAAAAATAGATATAAAGTAATAGAAGAAATAGTAAAAATCTTCTCTACCAATGATGTCCCAACGTGGTGGGCCAATAGACATTGAAAGTATCTTAACATAACATATCGAGAAATAGATTTAAAATTATAACTCGTAGATAAAGAAATAGTAGTAGTAGTAAAAATTTACTTTACAAATGGCGCCCAACGTGGGGCTGTTTGAAGATTGATTCATAAAAATAGATATAATGTAATAGAAGAAATAGTAAAAATCTTCTCTACAAATGACGTCCCAACGTGGTGGGCCAATAGACATTGAAAGTATCTTAACATAAGATATCGAGAAATAGATTTAAAATTATAACTCGTAGATAAAGAAATAGTAGTAGTAGTAAAAATTTACTTTACAAATGGCGCCCAACGTGGGGCTGTTTGAAGATTGATTCATAAAAATAGATATAAAGTAATAGAAGAAATAGTAAAAATCTTCTCTACAAATGACGTCCCAACGTTGTGGGCCAATAGACATTGAAAGTATCTTAACATAACATATCGAGAAATAGATTTAAAATTATAACTCGTAGATAAAGAAATAGTAGTAGTAGTAAAAATTTACTTTACAAATGGCGCCCAACGTGGGGCTGTTTGAAGATTGATTCATAAAAATAGATATAAAGTAATAGAAGAAATAGTAAAAATCTTCTCTACAAATGACGTCCCAACGTGGTGGGCCAATAGACATTGAAAGTATCTTAACATAACATATCGAGAAATAGATTTAAAATTATAACTCGTAGATAAAGAAATAGTAGTAGTAGTAAAAATTTACTTTACAAATGGCGCCCAATGTGGGGCTGTTTGAAGATTGATTCATAAAAATAGATATAAAGTAATAGAAGAAATAGTAAAAATCTTCTCTACAAATGACGTCCCAACGTGGTGGGCCAATAGACATTGAAAGTATCTTAACATAACATATCGAGAAATAGAATAAAAATTATAACTCGTAGATAAAGAAATAGTAGTAGTAGTAAAAATTTACTTTACAAATGGCGCCCAACGTGGGGCTGTTTGAAGATTGATTCATAAAAATAGATATAAAGTAATAGAAGAAATAGTAAAAATCTTCTCTACAAATGACGTCCCAACGTGGTGGGCCAATAGACATTGAAAGTATCTTAACATAACATATCGAGAAATAGATTTAAAATTATAACTCGTAGATAAAGAAATAGTAGTAGTAGTAAAAATTTACTTTACAAATGGCGCCCAACGTGGGGCTGTTTGAAGATTGATTCATAAAAATAGATATAAAGTAATAGAAGAAATAGTAAAAATCTTCTCTACAAATGACGTCCCAACGTGGTGGGCCAATAGACATTGAAAGTATCTTAACATAACATATCGAGAAATAGATTTATAATTATAACTCGTAGATAAAGAAATAGTAGTAGTAGTAAAAATTTACTTTACAAATGGCGCCCAACGTGGGGCTGTTTGAAGATTGATTCATAAAAATAGATATAAAGTAATAGAAGAAATAGTAAAAATCTTCTCTACAAATGACGTCACAACTTTGTGGGCCAATAGACATTGAAAGTATCTTGACATTACATATCGAGAAATAGATTTAAAATTATAACTCGTAGATAAAGAAATAGTAGTAGTAGTAGTAAAAATTTACTTTACAAATGGCGCCCAACGTGGGGCTGTTTGAATATTGATTCATAAAAATAGATATAAAGTAATAGAAGAAATAGTAAAAATCTTCTCTACAAATGACGTCCCAACGTGGTGGGCCAATAGACATTGAAAGTATCTTAACATAACATTTCGAGAAATAGATTTAAAATTATAACTCGTAGATAAAGAAATAGTAGAAGTAGTAAAAATTTACTTTACAAATGGCGCCCAACGTGGGGCTGTTTGAAGATTGATTCATAAAAATAGATATAAAGTAATAGAAGAAATAGTAAAAATCTTCTCTACAAATGACGTCCCAACGTGGTGGGCCAATAGACATTGAAAGTATCTTAACATAACATATCGAGAAATAGATTTAAAATTATAACTCGTAGATAAAGAAATAGTAGTAGTAGTAAAAATTTACTTTACAAATGGCGCCCAACGTGGGGCTGTTTGAAGATTGATTCATAAAAATAGATATAAAGTAAGAGAAGAAATAGTAAAAATCTTCTCTACAAATGACGTCCCAACGTGGTGGGCCAATAAACATTGAAAGTATCTTAACATAACATATCGAGAAATAGATTTAAAATTTTAACTCGTAGATAAAGAAATAGTAGTAGTAGTAAAAATTTACTTTACAAATGGCGCCCAACGTGGGGCTGTTTGAAGATTGATTCATAAAAATAGATATAAAGTAATAGAAGAAATAGTAAAAATCTTATCTACAAATGACGTCCCAACGTGGTGGGCCAATAGACATTGAAAGTATCTTAACATAAGATATCGAGAAATAGATTTAAAATTATAACTCGTAGATAAAGAAATAGTAGTAGTAGTAAAAATTTACTTTACAAATGGCGCCCAACGTGGGGATGTTTGAAGATTGATTCATAAAAATAGATATAAAGTAATAGAAGAAATAGTAAAAATCTTCTCTACAAATGACGTCCCAACGTGGTGGGCCAATAGACATTGAAAGTATCTTAACATAACATATCGAGAAATAGATTTAAAATTATAACTCGTAGATAAAGAAATAGTAGTAGTAGTAAAAATTTACTTTACAAATGGCGCCCAACGTGGGGCTGTTTGAAGATTGATTCATAAAAATAGATATAAAGTAATAGAAGAAATAGTAAAAATCTTCTCTACAAATGACGTCCCAACGTGGTGGGCCAATAAACATTGAAAGTATCTTAACATAACATATCGAGAAATAGATTTAAAATTTTAACTCGTAGATAAAGAAATAGTAGTAGTAGTAAAAATTTACTTTACAAATGGCGCCCAACGTGGGGCTGTTTGAAGATTGATTCATAAAAATAGATATAAAGTAATAGAAGAAATAGTAAAAATCTTATCTACAAATGACGTCCCAACGTGGTGGGCCAATAGACATTGAAAGTATCTTAACATAACATATCGAGAAATAGATTTAAAATTATAACTCGTAGATAAAGAAATAGTAGTAAGTAGAAGTAAAAATTTACTTTACAAATGGCGCCCAACGTGGGGCTGTTTGAAGATTGATTCATAAAAATAGATATAAAGTAATAGAAGAAATAGTAAATATCTTCTCTACGAATGACGTCCCAACGTGGTGGGCCAATAGACATTGAAAGTATCTTAACATAACATTTCGAGAAATAGATTTAAAATTATAACTCGTAGATTATCGACTGGGACAATGTTTTATTGACAGATAACTTAGACAACGCTATTGGTGTATTCTATACTACAATTGGCGCAGGGATCGATTTGCATGTTCCGAGGCAAAAAGTGATGTCTAGTAAATATCCAAAGTGGTTCTCGCCAGCTCTAATCAATATTATAAAAGAGAAGATTAAATACCACCGAAAGTGGAGGCGGTACGGGAATCCGCTCGATTATGATGCCTTTTCCTTGCTACGATCGCGACAGAAATCCATGCAGAAAACATGTTATCACTCTTATATTGCAAACAGCGAGAATAGTATAACCAAGAATCCAAAGCAATTTTGGGCATATGTAAAGGGTATTAAAAAAGATCACGCTCTGCCTAGCCGTATGAAACTCAACGGTGTCTTTGCAACGGAGGGCCAAGCGATTAGCGAAAGCTTTGCCGATTATTTTAAATCGACATACATCACCGGGCAACCTGTCAATGTAATGCCGGTTAGTGACAATCTAGATACAATTTGTGGTTTAAGTAATATCCAAATCATCGAATCTCAAGTCCTAAAGTATCTTATGAATTTAGACCGCAATAAAGGACCTGGTAGCGATGGTATACCACCTATTTTTGCCATCAACTGTGCGAAGGAACTTTCCCGGCCACTAACATTGCTCTTTCGACGCTCTATTAATGAGGGCGTATTTCCTTCTGCTTGGAAAGAAGCCATCGTCGTACCGGTACATAAAGGAGGCGCCAAAAACTGCGTAGAAAACTATAGGCCTATTTCAATATTGCCAGTTTTTAGCAAGCTCTTGGAAAAGGTTGTTTACGACCAGCTATATCAAGCTCTCGCTAGCTCGTTCACAGAGCACCAACACGGGTTTCTTAAAAATCGGTCGGTTGTTACAAATCTCCCTCATTTTACTGATTATACTTTGGGACGTATGGATCGGCGTATTCAGGTGGACGCGATATATACTGACTTCTCAAAGGCCTTTGATCGTGTCAATCATGTTGAGCTAATAGCTCGTCTGTCGTCTATGGGCATACATGGAGATCTGTTAAGGTGGATAGCATCCTACGTTTTCAAGCGAAGGCAGGCCGTTGTCGTTGGTGGATTTAGATCTAGTTTCTTTGGCATTGAGTCTGGTGTTCCACAGGGATCCCATTTAGGGCCTTTGCTTTTTAATGTTTATATTAACGACATCGGTACTTGCTTTAATCACTGCGACTATCTCCTTTACGCAGATGATTTGAAAATCTTCATGGGAGTGAAGAACCATGGCGACTGTCAACTGATCCAGGAAGATCTGAATCGTTTCACTCGTTTTTGTGAACAGCGTAAACTTTCTTTAAATGTAGCTAAGTGCCATAAAATCTCATTTTCGCGAAATGTCAATATTATTAACTTTAAATATACAATTGGCAATGATGAAATTCTGGAAGTAGATCGAGTGCGTGATCTAGGAGTCATCTTAGATCGCAAGCTTTTAATGGATAAGCATATTGATTCAGTCGTCAACAGGGCTTACAGCACCCTCGGTTTTATTATGAGAGTTTGTAGACCTCTTAAAAACACTCATTCTTTGACAACGGTTTATGTTGCATACGTACGCAGCCTGCTTGAATTTGCTTCTAATATTTGGTCTCCACAGTATGCTACATACAAGCTGAGGATTGAGCGTATTCAAAAACGATTTATACGTCATCTAAATTACCGCTTATTTTCCAACGGCTTGTGGTACGCTGAAAGTCTGCAACGCTATGGTTTAGAGACATTAGAGGACCGGCGAGTAGTGTCAGATATGTCGTTTCTACATAAAATTGTTCATACTGGGTTGGACAGTTCATACCTCCTGAGTAGGGTGAGCATACGAGCGCCTTCCCGACTCGCACGTGCTCACTCAACTTTTTACGTACCAAGGTTCAACACTAACTATGGTTCCAATTCGTTATTGCCGCGCGTTATGCATGCATACAATGTATGCTTTAACGATATTGACATATTTAACCATCAGAATAGTCGATCCTTTGTTAAGGAGGTACGTGAAAAGCTGATTATCAGATCGGATTGAATTAGCATGCACAAGCACTCACAAGCACATTCGCACTACAGATACACACACCCACACACACATACATACACGCACACACACATACAAACACACATATACACACCCTCACACATACACGCTCTCCATCACACAAACACACACTAACATCCATACACTCGCACCTAGCAATTTTAACCGTTACTTTTAAATTCTTTTTGGTATTATTTATTTTGTATTGTTTAGCATATTTTGTAATCCTTATATAGCAAATAATTTAAAACATCATTGGCTTTGTTACTGGTGTATATATTATGCTTATACGTATTTTTTTATGCTGTATGTTTTTAAGAAAAATAAAATAAAATAAATAAAAATAAAGAAATAGTAGAAGTAGTAAAAATTTACTTTACAAATGGCGCCCAACGTGGGGCTGTTTGAAGATTGATTCATAAAAATAGATATAAAGTAATAGAAGAAATAGTAAAAATCTTCTCTACAAATGACGTCCCAACGTGGTGGGCCAATAGACATTGAAAGTATCTTAACATAACATATCGAGAAATAGATTTAAAATTATAACTCGTAGATAAAGAAATAGTAGTAAGTAGAAGTAAAAATTTACTTTACAAATGGCGCCCAACGTGGGGCTGTTTGAAGATTGATTCATAAAAATAGATATAAAGTAATAGAAGAAATAGTAAAAATCTTCTCTACAAATGACGTCCCAACGTGGTGGGCCAATAGACATTGAAAGTATCTTAACATAAGATATCGAGAAATAGATTTAAAATTATAACTCGTAGATAAAGAAATAGTAGTAGTAGTAAAAATTTACTTTACAAATGGCGCCCAACGTGGGGCTGTTTGAAGATTGATTCATAAAGATAGATATAAAGTAATAGAAGAAATAGTAAAAATCTTCTCTAAAAATGACGTCCAAACGTGGTGGGCCAATAGACATTGAAAGTATCTTAACATAACATATCGAGAAATAGATTTAAAATTATAACTCGTAGATAAAGAAATAGTAGTAGTAGTAAAAATTTACTTTACAAATGGCGCCCAACGTGGGGCTGTTTGAAGATTGATTCATAAAAATAGATATAAAGTAATAGAAGAAATAGTAAAAATCTTCTCTACCAATGATGTCCCAACGTGGTGGGCCAATAGACATTGAAAGTATCTTAACATAACATATCGAGAAATAGATTTAAAATTATAACTCGTAGATAAAGAAATAGTAGTAGTAGTAAAAATTTACTTTACAAATGGCGCCCAACGTGGGGATGTTTGAAGATTGATTCATAAAAATAGATATAAAGTAATAGAAGAAATAGTAAAAATCTTCTCTACAAATGACGTCCCAACGTTGTGGGCCAATAGACATTGAAAGTATCTTAACATAACATATCGAGAAAAAGATTTAAAATTATAACTCGTAGATAAAGAAATAGTAGTAGTAGTAAAAATTTACTTTACAAATGGCGCCCAACGTGGGGCTGTTTGAAGATTGATTCATAAAGATAGATATAAAGTAATAGAAGAAATAGTAAAAATCTTCTCTACAAATGACGTCCCAACGTGGTGGGCCAATAGACATTGAAAGTATCTTAACATAAGATATCGAGAAATAGATTTAAAATTATAACTCGTAGATAAAGAAATAGTAGTAGTAGTAAAAATTTACTTTACAAATGGCGCCCAACGTGGGGCTGTTTGAAGATTGATTCATAAAAATAGATATAAAGTAATAGAAGAAATAGTAAAAATCTTCTCTACAAATGACGTCCCAACGTTGTGGGCCAATAGACATTGAAAGTATCTTAACATAACATATCGAGAAATAGATTTAAAATTATAACTCGTAGATAAAGAAATAGTAGTAGTAGTAAAAATTTACTTTACAAATGGCGCCCAACGTGGGGCTGTTTGAAGATTGATTCATAAAAATAGATATAAAGTAATAGAAGAAATAGTAAAAATCTTCTCTACAAATGACGTCCCAACGTGGTGGGCCAATAGACATTGAAAGTATCTTAACATAACATATCGAGAAATAGATTTAAAATTATAACTCGTAGATAAAGAAATAGTAGTAGTAGTAAAAATTTACTTTACAAATGGCGCCCAATGTGGGGCTGTTTGAAGATTGATTCATAAAAATAGATATAAAGTAATAGAAGAAATAGTAAAAATCTTCTCTACAAATGACGTCCCAACGTGGTGGGCCAATAGACATTGAAAGTATCTTAACATAACATATCGAGAAATAGAATATAAATTATAACTCGTAGATAAAGAAATAGTAGTAGTAGTAAAAATTTACTTTACAAATGGCGCCCAACGTGGGGCTGTTTGAAGATTGATTCATAAAAATAGATATAAAGTAATAGAAGAAATAGTAAAAATCTTCTCTACAAATGACGTCCCAACGTGGTGGGCCAATAGACATTGAAAGTATCTTAACATAACATATCGAGAAATAGATTTAAAATTATAACTCGTAGATAAAGAAATAGTAGTAGTAGTAAAAATTTACTTTACAAATGGCGCCCAACGTGGGGCTGTTTGAAGATTGATTCATAAAAATAGATATAAAGTAATAGAAGAAATAGTAAAAATCTTCTCTACAAATGACGTCCCAACGTGGTGGGCCAATAGACATTGAAAGTATCTTAACATAACATATCGAGAAATAGATTTATAATTATAACTCGTAGATAAAGAAATAGTAGTAGTTGTAAAAATTTACTTTACAAATGGCGCCCAACGTGGGGCTGTTTGAAGATTGACTCATAAAATTAGATATAAAGTAATAGAAGAAATAGTAAAAATCTTCTCTACAAATGACGTCCCAACTTTGTGGGCCAATAGACATTGAAAGTATCTTGACATTACATATCGAGAAATAGATTTAAAATTATAACTCGTAGATAAAGAAATAGTAGTAGTAGTAAAAATTTACTTTACAAATGGCGCCCAACGTGGGGCTGTTTGAAGATTGATTCATAAAAATAGATATAAAGTAATAGAAGAAATAGTAAAAATCTTCTCTACAAATGACGTCCCAACGTGGTGGGCCAATAGACATTGAAAGTATCTTAACATAACATTTCGAGAAATAGATTTAAAATTATAACTCGTAGATAAAGAAATAGTAGAAGTAGTAAAAATTTACTTTACAAATGGCGCCCAACGTGGGGCTGTTTGAAGATTGATTCATAAAAATAGATATAAAGTAATAGAAGAAATAGTAAAAATCTTCTCTACAAATGACGTCCCAACGTGGTGGGCCAATAGACATTGAAAGTATCTTAACATAACATATCGAGAAATAGATTTAAAATTATAACTCGTAGATAAAGAAATAGTAGTAGTAGTAAAAATTTACTTTACAAATGGCGCCCAACGTGGGGCTGTTTGAAGATTGATTCATAAAAATAGATATAAAGTAATAGAAGAAATAGTAAAAATCTTCTCTACAAATGACGTCCCAACGTGGTGGGCCAATAAACATTGAAAGTATCTTAACATAACATATCGAGAAATAGATTTAAAATTTTAACTCGTAGATAAAGAAATAGTAGTAGTAGTAAAAATTTACTTTACAAATGGCGCCCAACGTGGGGCTGTTTGAAGATTGATTCATAAAAATAGATATAAAGTAATAGAAGAAATAGTAAAAATCTTATCTACAAATGACGTCCCAACGTGGTGGGCCAATAGACATTGAAAGTATCTTAACATAAGATATCGAGAAATAGATTTAAAATTATAACTCGTAGATAAAGAAATAGTAGTAGTAGTAAAAATTTACTTTACAAATGGCGCCCAACGTGGGGCTGTTTGAAGATTGATTCATAAAAATAGATATAAAGTAATAGAAGAAATAGTAAAAATCTTCTCTACAAATGACGTCCCAACGTGGTGGGCCAATAGACATTGAAAGTATCTTAACATAACATATTGAGAAATAGATTTAAAATTATAACTCTTAGATAAAGAAATAGTAGTAGTAGTAAAAATTTACTTTACAAATGGCGCCCAACGTGGGGCTGTTTGAAGATTGATTCATAAAAATAGATATAAAGTAATAGAAGAAATAGTAAAAATCTTCTCTACAAATGACGTCCCAACGTGGTGGGCCAATTGACATTGAAAGTATCTTAACATAACATATCGGGAAATAGATTTAAAATTATAACTCGTAGATAAAGAAATAGTAGTAGTAGTAAAAATTTACTTTACAAATGGCGCCCAATGTGGGGCTGTTTGAAGATTGATTCATAAAAATAGATATAAAGTAATAGAAGAAATAGTAAAAATCTTCTCTACAAATGACGTCCCAACGTGGTGGGCCAATAGACATTGAAAGTATCTTAACATAACATATCGAGAAATAGAATAAAAATTATAACTCGTAGATAAAGAAATAGTAGTAGTAGTAAAAATTTACTTTACAAATGGCGCCCAACGTGGGGCTGTTTGAAGATTGATTCATAAAAATAGATATAAAGTAATAGAAGAAATAGTAAAAATCTTCTCTACAAATGACGTCCCAACGTGGTGGGCCAATAGACATTGAAAGTATCTTAACATAACATATCGAGAAATAGATTTAAAATTATATCTCGTAGATAAAGAAATAGTAGTAGTAGTAAAAATTTACTTTACAAATGGCGCCCAACGTGGGGCTGTTTGAAGATTGATTCATAAAAATAGATATAAAGTAATAGAAGAAATAGTAAAAATCTTCTCTACAAATGACGTCCCAACGTGGTGGGCCATTAGACATTGAAAGTATCTTAACATAACATATCGAGAAATAGATTTATAATTATAACTCGTAGATAAAGAATAGTAGTAGTAGTAAAAATTTACTTTACAAATGGCGCCCAACGTGGGGCTGTTTGAAGATTGATTCATAAAAATAGATATAAAGTAATAGAAGAAATAGTTTAAATCTTCTCTACAAATGACGTCCCAACGTGGTGGGCCAATAGACATTGAAAGTATCTTAACATAACATATCGAGAAATAGATTTAACCCGCTGAGCACGTAACATCCATTTGGGGACATGAATGGCGGCCGCCGAAATTCTGAAACGTCCACTACTGGATATAGCGCTCGGCTCTTACGAAAATGTCGTTTAAATTTCGAAATGCGATTGTATATTCTATCGAATGATGCCATAATATAGCCAAATATGCAACACTATGAAATTGCTCGATTGCCGCATGCGATGTTAGAAATATGAATCACTACATCCTTACAAAATCGATGACCTCATTTCTGACGACAGTCGCAGATCGCCCATGGCGGCGGCGCGCGCGATGTTCGCCGAAGTGATTGTGTTGTGAAGTGTTTGTGAAGTGTTTTCTGGATATAAGTGCAGTTTATACCGGATAAAAGTGAGTATTTCCCTTTTTAAGTAGATTAGCCAGTAGGATTATATAATTTCGACAATCCATTTGCTGTTTTTCACGAATTTTCGAAGAAAACACTTTGTCAACAAACCAAGGCTCGCGAAATAAATGCCCGTGTTTATTTTGTAATGTTTTTGAAATATCCCGTTATATCGCGAAACATGACGTAATGTCGCTTTAATTTACTAATAAAATAGGTATTGCTTCATTTACATCCTAAGTTATCACATAATTAGGCGTATTTTGAACATTATATGTTGTGTTCTAATATTGCTCGCGAAAATGAAACTTGTTTTGATAATTACTATGAGAGAAAAAAGTGCGATTTTCCATAGTTTTTCGATGAAATGTGACTCTTTGGAGTATAGTAATTAGTTATTAGACATATAATAAGTCTATGATAAGACAATATAATTGAAAAAATCTAACGAATTTTATATTATGGGCATTCAAAGTTTATTATTAGGTTCAGACGCGGAAACTCTCAAAACTTTAGATTTTTCTATAATATCAGACAAAGCTCAAAGTTCTGGTGTGATTTCTAAGAAGAAGTGATGTAGTAATAAAGTTATTTTGAAAGAATTTCATATAAAAAAATACCATAAGTAGTCACAAATTAAAAATTAAAAAATTTTTTTTTTACGAGAATACATACAATTTTTCTTGGCTGAATAAATAAATATTTTTTCCGTATTTTTGTATGCAAATAAGTAAAAAAAAATATCGTTTTGGTAAAGCATTTAATAGAGAACATAACTGTATTTACAATTTTTGATATTTACAAAAACTGTATTTACAAAAAAATCGAAATGATTTTATAGGCGAGTTTTTTCAGTTTGCCAATTTTGTAATATTTATTCATTATTATCCTAATTGTTTTACGAGATAAGGTTATAATGTTTTATATGTCAAATTTCAATGCGATCATTTTTCTCTTTATCTTTTTTTAATCCGATTAGTGGTTTATAAGTTATGATCGTTTTTCTCAAGGCCGTTGACTCGCGTCGATTTTTTGCGCGAATATGTCGCGCGCAAAAGTGATAGGTGACTTTTTACCTCGCAACGTGAGGGGTTAAAATTATAACTCGTAGATAAAGAAATAGTAGTAGTAGTAAAAATTTACTTTACAAATGGCGCCCAACGTGGGGCTGTTTGAAGATTGATTCATAAAAATAGATATAAAGTAATAGAAGAAATAGTAAAAATCTTCTCTACAAATGACGTCCCAACGTGGTGGGCCAATAGACATTGAAAGTATCTTAACATAACATATCGAGAAATAGATTTAAAATTATAACTCGTAGATAAAGAAATAGTAGTAGTAGTAAAAATTTACTTTACAAATGGTGCCCAACGTGGGGCTGTTTGAAGATTCATTCATAAAAATAGATATAAAGTAATAGAAGAAATAGTAAAAATCTTCTCTACAAATGACGTCCCAACGTGGTGGGCCAATAAACATTGAAAGTATCTTAACATAACATATCGAGAAATAGATTTAAAATTTTAACTCGTAGATAAAGAAATAGTAGTAGTAGTAAAAATTTACTTTACAAATGGCGCCCAACGTGGGGCTGTTTGAAGATTGATTCATAAAAATACATATAAAGTAATAGAAGAAATAGTAAAAATCTTATCTACAAATGACGTCCCAACGTGGTGGGCCAATAGACATTGAAAGTATCTTAACATAAGATATCGAGAAATAGATTTAAAATTATAACTCGTAGATAAAGAAATAGTAGTAGTAGTAAAAATTTACTTTACAAATGGCGCCCAACGTGGGGCTGTTTGAAGATTGATTCATAAAAATAGATATAAAGTAATAGAAGAAATAGTAAAAATCTTCTCTACAAATGACGTCCCAACGTGGTGGGCCAATAGACATTGAAAGTATCTTAACATAACATATTGAGAAATAGATTTAAAATTATAACTCGTAGATAAAGAAATAGTAGTAGTAGTAAAAATTTACTTTACAAATGGCGCCCAACGTGGGGCTGTTTGAAGATTGATTCATAAAAATAGATATAAAGTAATAGAAGAAATAGTTTAAATCTTCTCTACAAATGACGTCCCAACGTGGTGGGCCAATAGACATTGAAAGTATCTTAACATAACATATCGAGAAATAGATTTAAAATTATAACTCGTAGATAAAGAAATAGTAGTAGTAGTAAAAATTTACTTTACAAATGGCGCCCAACGTGGGGCTGTTTGAAGATTGATTCATAAAAATAGATATAAAGTAAGTACGTGATTCGCGAGTTAGATAATATTTTGTATCACGTAGGTACTGAGTATGTGATCCGCTGATAAAATGTTAATATGTGAAATAATATGTTTTATATTATAATTAGCGGCATAATCAGGCTTTATTATATACATACATAAGGATATATATAACTTCACGCAATTCAGACACAAATTTGAACATCCATAAAAACTACGTCTTTTGATTGATTTTCTTCTATTCGTATAACAAAATGAACGCGGCAGCTGAGAGAGCCTTCATATACGAATTCGTATTATTATCTGTTTTATACGAATAGAAGGGAATCTTTCAAAAATCGTTGGATTTACACTTTTGATAATTAATGATAATTAGTTACCTGCTCATTTAATGACTTTGGAAGCCATTAATAGCAAAGCGGTTTTTAAAGTAGGTAGGTACCTAAATATTAAATCAATTTGCATAGTTTATCCAAATTAGATACAGTTCAAGGGCGTTGTTTCAAAAACTAGTAGCTGGCTGACATTTGAATAACCTTGACTTCCCTATACAGGAAAAGTCATTGATAAAACATCGATAATAGTGCCCATTCTTCAAGTTTAGCGAAAATATGTATTTTTCCGATCGTTTTTTTCAAAATATCTGCAAATTGTCATAATCTCTGTAATATCGCTAACTGTAATTGATATTACGATCTACTCGAATGTGTCACACACCGGTATGTACAATCAAAATGGCCGCAACTTTCTTGACATTGGAATGAAAATTTTGAACGCCTACATCTCGCGTATTTATTGAGATCGAATAAAGATTATGGAAGATTCGGAATCAGCGTGGTGAACGGTGGTGAATTTTTTATTTTTCTATTTTGGCCTGTTTGTTTACATATAAAATTTAAACTTTGAATGCCTAGGTATATCTCGCTTATTTATAGCGACCGACACAAGTTTCTTCCAGATTTAGCATTTCTTGCTCTGATGCACGCTCGAAACACTGAAATCATGAACGTCAATGACGCCAGGAAACAGCCTGCTATATATACCCAGAAGTCCCGCTCAATATTCCAGTGGCAAATATAAAGTGTTTCTGTATGTTTATTTTTTATTACTATACATTTTTTTCGATAACTTCCCTTATTTCTGCCAAACTTGTCGAATCCAATTTAACAAGAAGATTTCCATTCTTCTGAAGCTCGAAGATCGGAACTCCCAGAACTCCGTGTAATTTTGCGACGTGCGAAAGCTCTACGACGTCTATCATAAGCACTACGCAACTGTTGTTGTTGTTATATAACTCGTATATTTTTGGTTTTAGGTAGATAGCTGGGGACGAAAAGTTGGCGAAGAAAAACAGCACCACCAGCTTATCCCCAGCTGATGTTATCTCCTGTTGCAGTTGATCTTCTGATTTGATTTCAATGTAGGATCCTGTAAAACATTATGAAATATACATTACAGGACACAATTGGGCCGCGAGTTCGAAGACCATTGGCAGACCAATGGTTGACTGTAAGATATCGCTATAGCGATAAGTCCGCCATTTGCGCATAAATTGTCTTTTTTTATAAAACCAGTGTAATGTTCATTAAGTAGGTAATGTTTTTATAGCACAATAAATTTATTCTATTCTATTATATTCTACGATTTAAATTTAATAATAAACCTTACAGGCAAGGCAAGGGTAATGACTATGTATTCGGCGTTCATATACCAATGTTTAATGTATGCTAGACAGCACCTAGCAGAAACACCAATTAATGCAGACATTCACTCGCATCATACCCGCGGTAGACATAGACAGCACCTAGCAGAAACACCAATTAATGCAAACATTCACTCGCATCATACCCGCAGTAGCTCCCTTTTATGCGTACCCCAAATACGACTGGCAAAAGTACAGAAAAGCTACTTGTACCTTAGCATTAAATTCTACTCCCTACAAAATTTAAACAGCTGGAGGACATAAAATTAAAAAAAAACATCAAGGAGATGCTGATAGGCCACCCTTTCTATAATCTGGCCGAATTTGAGGGCCATGATTTTTTAAATATTGTGTCCATTTAAATTACTTGAAAAGTAGAGCCTTATTGTCTGATTATTTTATATGGTCTTATATCTGTACTTTTAGTTTAAAATGTATAACGTAGATTATTTCTATTTTAATTATTTATATTTATAGTTTGACAATCTAGTGGTTAATTCTTGACTACCTATGTATGTTCAGTAAAGAGTAGTAACGAAACTTACTACCTAACCCAATTATTTTGACACATCCAAGAGCGGTATTTAGCCGTCAATTGGACACGACGAAAATATAATGTAATGTAATGTACATATTATCAAATGTAAGGTCCTTCTCTTTATCTGCCTGTCTGTGTGTTAATAACCAGTGCAGTAATTTTGATCGGTTGAAGCTAGATTCTATTTATTCAGATTAGATCAGAGATCAAAACAAGTTGATTTTTTCAAAGATATATAAAAAAAAGAAAGTACAGACTTTGAATTTATCCTCATGACATTTCAAAAATAGCAACGCATTTATACAAACATAAGTTACACACCCTCACATCTCCGACAATACAAATTACCTACATGTAAACAAGAGTGAATTCAGATTTTAAGCTATTGCATAGCTTTTATCGCGGGCCTAGGCCAGCGCGGCGACCGAATGAAGAAATTTCTTAACGAATTTACTTTACAAATGGCGCCCAACGTGGGGCTGTTTGAAGATTGATTCATAAAAATAGATATAAAGTAATAGAAGAAATAGTAAAAATCTTCTCTACAAATGACGTCCCAACGTGGTGGGCCAATAAACATTGAAAGTATCTTAACATAACATATCGAGAAATAGATTTAAAATTTTAACTCGTAGATAAAGAAATAGTAGTAGTAGTAAAAATTTACTTTACAAATGGCGCCCAACGTGGGGCTGTTTGAAGATTGATTCATAAAAATAGATATAAAGTAATAGAAGAAATAGTAAAAATCTTATCTACAAATGACGTCCCAACGTGGTGGGCCAATAGACATTGAAAGTATCTTAACATAAGATATCGAGAAATAGATTTAAAATTATAACTCGTAGATAAAGAAATAGTAGTAGTAGTAAAAATTTACTTTACAAATGGCGCCCAACGTGGGGCTGTTTGAAGATTGATTCATAAAAATAGATATAAAGTAATAGAAGAAATAGTAAAAATCTTCTCTACAAATGACGTCCCAACGTGGTGGGCCAATAGACATTGAAAGTATCTTAACATAACATATTGAGAAATAGATTTAAAATTATAACTCTTAGATAAAGAAATAGTAGTAGTAGTAAAAATTTACTTTACAAATGGCGCCCAACGTGGGGCTGTTTGAAGATTGATTCATAAAAATAGATATAAAGTAATAGAAGAAATAGTAAAAATCTTCTCTACAAATGACGTCCCAACGTGGTGGGCCAATAGACATTGAAAGTATCTTAACATAACATATCGGGAAATAGATTTAAAATTATAACTCGTAGATAAAGAAATAGTAGTAGTAGTAAAAATTTACTTTACAAATGGCGCCCAATGTGGGGCTGTTTGAAGATTGATTCATAAAAATAGATATAAAGTAATAGAAGAAATAGTAAAAATCTTCTCTACAAATGACGTCCCAACGTGGTGGGCCAATAGACATTGAAAGTATCTTAACATAACATATCGAGAAATAGAATAAAAATTATAACTCGTAGATAAAGAAATAGTAGTAGTAGTAAAAATTTACTTTACAAATGGCGCCCAACGTGGGGCTGTTTGAAGATTGATTCATAAAAATAGATATAAAGTAATAGAAGAAATAGTAAAAATCTTCTCTACAAATGACGTCCCAACGTGGTGGGCCAATAGACATTGAAAGTATCTTAACATAACATATCGAGAAATAGATTTAAAATTATAACTCGTAGATAAAGAAATAGTAGTAGTAGTAAAAATTTACTTTACAAATGGCGCCCAACGTGGGGCTGTTTGAAGATTGATTCATAAAAATAGATATAAAGTAATAGAAGAAATAGTAAAAATCTTCTCTACAAATGACGTCCCAACGTGGTGGGCCAATAGACATTGAAAGTATCTTAACATAACATATCGAGAAATAGATTTATAATTATAACTCGTAGATAAAGAATAGTAGTAGTAGTAAAAATTTACTTTACAAATGGCGCCCAACGTGGGGCTGTTTGAAGATTGATTCATAAAAATAGATATAAAGTAATAGAAGAAATAGTTTAAATCTTCTCTACAAATGACGTCCCAACGTGGTGGGCCAATAGACATTGAAAGTATCTTAACATAACATATCGAGAAATAGATTTAAAATTATAACTCGTAGATAAAGAAATAGTAGTAGTAGTAAAAATTTACTTTACAAATGGCGCCCAACGTGGGGCTGTTTGAAGATTGATTCATAAAAATAGATATAAAGTAATAGAAGAAATAGTAAAAATCTTCTCTACAAATGACGTCCCAACGTGGTGGGCCAATAGACATTGAAAGTATCTTAACATAACATATCGAGAAATAGATTTAAAATTATAACTCGTAGATAAAGAAATAGTAGTAGTAGTAAAAATTTACTTTACAAATGGTGCCCAACGTGGGGCTGTTTGAAGATTCATTCATAAAAATAGATATAAAGTAATAGAAGAAATAGTAAAAATCTTCTCTACAAATGACGTCCCAACGTGGTGGGCCAATAAACATTGAAAGTATCTTAACATAACATATCGAGAAATAGATTTAAAATTTTAACTCGTAGATAAAGAAATAGTAGTAGTAGTAAAAATTTACTTTACAAATGGCGCCCAACGTGGGGCTGTTTGAAGATTGATTCATAAAAATACATATAAAGTAATAGAAGAAATAGTAAAAATCTTATCTACAAATGACGTCCCAACGTGGTGGGCCAATAGACATTGAAAGTATCTTAACATAAGATATCGAGAAATAGATTTAAAATTATAACTCGTAGATAAAGAAATAGTAGTAGTAGTAAAAATTTACTTTACAAATGGCGCCCAACGTGGGGCTGTTTGAAGATTGATTCATAAAAATAGATATAAAGTAATAGAAGAAATAGTAAAAATCTTCTCTACAAATGACGTCCCAACGTGGTGGGCCAATAGACATTGAAAGTATCTTAACATAACATATTGAGAAATAGATTTAAAATTATAACTCGTAGATAAAGAAATAGTAGTAGTAGTAAAAATTTACTTTACAAATGGCGCCCAACGTGGGGCTGTTTGAAGATTGATTCATAAAAATAGATATAAAGTAATAGAAGAAATAGTTTAAATCTTCTCTACAAATGACGTCCCAACGTGGTGGGCCAATAGACATTGAAAGTATCTTAACATAACATATCGAGAAATAGATTTAAAATTATAACTCGTAGATAAAGAAATAGTAGTAGTAGTAAAAATTTACTTTACAAATGGCGCCCAACGTGGGGCTGTTTGAAGATTGATTCATAAAAATAGATATAAAGTAAGTACGTGATTCGCGAGTTAGATAATATTTTGTATCACGTAGGTACTGAGTATGTGATCCGCTGATAAAATGTTAATATGTGAAATAATATGTTTTATATTATAATTAGCGGCATAATCAGGCTTTATTATATACATACATAAGGATATATATAACTTCACGCAATTCAGACACAAATTTGAACATCCATAAAAACTACGTCTTTTGATTGATTTTCTTCTATTCGTATAACAAAATGAACGCGGCAGCTGAGAGAGCCTTCATATACGAATTCGTATTATTATCTGTTTTATACGAATAGAAGGGAATCTTTCAAAAATCGTTGGATTTACACTTTTGATAATTAATGATAATTAGTTACCTGCTCATTTAATGACTTTGGAAGCCATTAATAGCAAAGCGGTTTTTAAAGTAGGTAGGTACCTAAATATTAAATCAATTTGCATAGTTTATCCAAATTAGATACAGTTCAAGGGCGTTGTTTCAAAAACTAGTAGCTGGCTGACATTTGAATAACCTTGACTTCCCTATACAGGAAAAGTCATTGATAAAACATCGATAATAGTGCCCATTCTTCAAGTTTAGCGAAAATATGTATTTTTCCGATCGTTTTTTTCAAAATATCTGCAAATTGTCATAATCTCTGTAATATCGCTAACTGTAATTGATATTACGATCTACTCGAATGTGTCACACACCGGTATGTACAATCAAAATGGCCGCAACTTTCTTGACATTGGAATGAAAATTTTGAACGCCTACATCTCGCGTATTTATTGAGATCGAATAAAGATTATGGAAGATTCGGAATCAGCGTGGTGAACGGTGGTGAATTTTTTATTTTTCTATTTTGGCCTGTTTGTTTACATATAAAATTTAAACTTTGAATGCCTAGGTATATCTCGCTTATTTATAGCGACCGACACAAGTTTCTTCCAGATTTAGCATTTCTTGCTCTGATGCACGCTCGAAACACTGAAATCATGAACGTCAATGACGCCAGGAAACAGCCTGCTATATATACCCAGAAGTCCCGCTCAATATTCCAGTGGCAAATATAAAGTGTTTCTGTATGTTTATTTTTTATTACTATACATTTTTTTCGATAACTTCCCTTATTTCTGCCAAACTTGTCGAATCCAATTTAACAAGAAGATTTCCATTCTTCTGAAGCTCGAAGATCGGAACTCCCAGAACTCCGTGTAATTTTGCGACGTGCGAAAGCTCTACGACGTCTATCATAAGCACTACGCAACTGTTGTTGTTGTTATATAACTCGTATATTTTTGGTTTTAGGTAGATAGCTGGGGACGAAAAGTTGGCGAAGAAAAACAGCACCACCAGCTTATCCCCAGCTGATGTTATCTCCTGTTGCAGTTGATCTTCTGATTTGATTTCAATGTAGGATCCTGTAAAACATTATGAAATATACATTACAGGACACAATTGGGCCGCGAGTTCGAAGACCATTGGCAGACCAATGGTTGACTGTAAGATATCGCTATAGCGATAAGTCCGCCATTTGCGCATAAATTGTCTTTTTTTATAAAACCAGTGTAATGTTCATTAAGTAGGTAATGTTTTTATAGCACAATAAATTTATTCTATTCTATTATATTCTACGATTTAAATTTAATAATAAACCTTACAGGCAAGGCAAGGGTAATGACTATGTATTCGGCGTTCATATACCAATGTTTAATGTATGCTAGACAGCACCTAGCAGAAACACCAATTAATGCAGATATTCACTCGCATCATACCCGCGGTAGACATAGACAGCACCTAGCAGAAACACCAATTAATGCAAACATTCACTCGCATCATACCCGCAGTAGCTCCCTTTTATGCGTACCCCAAATACGACTGGCAAAAGTACAGAAAAGCTACTTGTACCTTAGCATTAAATTCTACTCCCTACAAAATTTAAACAGCTGGAGGACATAAAATTAAAAAAAAACATCAAGGAGATGCTGATAGGCCACCCTTTCTATAATCTGGCCGAATTTGAGGGCCATGATTTTTTAAATATTGTGTCCATTTAAATTACTTGAAAAGTAGAGCCTTATTGTCTGATTATTTTATATGGTCTTATATCTGTACTTTTAGTTTAAAATGTATAACGTAGATTATTTCTATTTTAATTGTTTATATTTATAGTTTGACAATCTAGTGGTTAATTCTTGACTACCTATGTATGTTCAGTAAAGAGTAGTAACGAAACTTACTACCTAACCCAATTATTTTGACACATCCAAGAGCGGTATTTAGCCGTCAATTGGACACGACGAAAATATAATGTAATGTAATGTACATATTATCAAATGTAAGGTCCTTCTCTTTATCTGCCTGTCTGTGTGTTAATAACCAGTGCAGTAATTTTGATCGGTTGAAGCTAGATTCTATTTATTCAGATTAGATCAGAGATCAAAACAAGTTGATTTTTTCAAAGATATATAAAAAAAAGAAAGTACAGACTTTGAATTTATCCTCATGACATTTCAAAAATAGCAACGCATTTATACAAACATAAGTTACACACCCTCACATCTCCGACAATACAAATTACCTACATGTAAACAAGAGTGAATTCAGATTTTAAGCTATTGCATAGCTTTTATCGCGGGCCTAGGCCAGCGCGGCGACCGAATGAAGAAATTTCTTAACGAAAATTAATGATTTTAAACTGATAATTACGTCTAAACGAGTACTGCTTACGATTCGAAAAAAATATATGTTAAACAAGAACATTTTCCTAATATTCGTAGCTTTAAATATTTTAGATTTTGTTTATATTACATAGTGTAATTAATTTGTGAAATTAAGTCTAACCGAACACAAAAACGACTACTACGCAAATACTAGCTGGCGTATTATAATGAAACCTGCACCATTTTAAAGATAATTTAATTATCTTTTTTTTTATCTACGAATTTTTTCGAATAATCTGTTTTTCTTGCTTTATCGAATAAAAAATTCGTGCGGGGCGCTCTATCGGAAGACGTTTAAATTATTCCGAATCGTTTGCTACCGCAGCCGCAAATGATTCGGAATAATTTCAACGTTTTCCGATAGAGCGCAGTTATCTGACATCAGAAAAAATAAAAAAAAATAAAATAAATAAATAAATATAATTGCATAAGTTGTTAAAAATGCTATGCAATAGCTTTACCGCGGCAGTCCCCGAGTGCAAGTCGAATTGTAAGCAGTACTCGTTTAGACGTAATTATCAGTTTAAAATCATTGATTGTCGTTAAGAAATTTCTTCATTCGGTCGCCGCGATTGCGCCCGCTTGTTGTTTTCTAGCTGCTAAAATGTGATAAAATATTGCTGCTCTAAAACTGTTTCGTTGGTTATTACTACCTAACACAAGTTACCTTTTTTTAAACTTATAACAAAACCAACTTACCAAAACCTCCGATTATACATAATCCAATAGTCACAAGAAATATTGCAAAATTTGCAGACGGCATTTTTAAAAGTCAAATGAATCAAAGTTTACTTCTTATAGCCGTTATATACCTACCCTAAATTAACATATTATAAACTTGTTTAAATATCGTCATCTTCGTTTCCGTGAGATAACAATGAATAAACCAGTTTATATATATATTTAAAAACCATTTGTTTTTATAAACAAGATAATAAAAGTATTAAAATTATTCCGCTTTGCATCGCAATAGTCTAGCTCAGTGTTTTTCAACTAGTGGGTCGCGACCTCCTGGAAGGTTGCTAAGATACTCCCGAGGGGTTGCAGGCTATCTAAAAATAAAAATCGAAAATATTTCAAAATCTTAATTTTATAATATGCAAACATTTACAGCTTCTGTAGAGAAACATATTTATTATGTGTCTTTTGCTATTTCTTTTACAAAACTATGTTGATCTAAGATAGGAACAGGTATGTACAGCTTCGAAAGTGAAGAACTGTTAAGGCGACATGATACCTGGGAACGACCATATCGGAAGAATTTTAGTTTTATGAGTTTTTTGAAAAACTTAAGCATTAATTAAAACAAGTTTCTAAGTGAATCCCTCGATAAGGAACCAATTTAAAATTTGGACTCAAAAAAGTTGCTCATCGCCTTGGACATTAAGGCGTTAAACTGACTTCGAAAACTTTCAGGCGCGTTTACTCCTACAATGTAAGCGGTGAGTGTGTTTTATTATAATTTTATAATATTGACTGGTTAATTCTCTAGGGCAGCACTTTACTAAATTAATTACAATTAATTAAAACGTGAGAGTTCTGAGAGTTACGCTAAATATGCTTTACCATTACCACCCTTATACCACCACTGCGTAAAGATAGTTATTCTGTGCTAGCGCTGCGATAGAGCATTTAGTATGCGCCTAGTAGGTAGCCGGCGCGAGCGGAAGTAAATCTGCGCTTGACGCTTTGTCAACGCTGGATTTTTATTGGTCAAACCCTACAAAATTGACCCCGCCTATTTTTTCGCGTGTACGCCCATTTCGGATATTTTTCTGAGGTCTCATGCCGCCTTAAACAAAACAAATTTACTATCGTATGAATAGTTTACAATGCTTGCATTACAAATTTATATAGAAATAACATGAACACGTTGAGAGTGGAAAATTGTAATAAGGCTAATGTAATAAGGGTAAGAAAACTGATAATAAATAAGGTTAGTTTGAGAAAGGGATATATAAAGCAAAAATAGAAGTATGAATAATTGGATATATATATTATATTTATTATGTACTATATAATATGTATAATACATAATAAATATGATATAATATAATACTATGTTATAATGTAATAGTCATATAATACAGTAAATTAGGGTGGCAGTTAGTGAAATCTTAAGAAGTAGGAGATAGGCTAGGTATGATTGAATCTTTAATTAAATTATTGGAGTCATAAAATACATAATAATAATAATAATAATAATAAACTCTTTATTTTAAATAAAAAAGGCGATCTTATTGCCTTGCAGCAATGTCTATCAGCTAACCTATAGCTTAAGTTTATAACAAATTTAGAACGTTGGCTACGCAAAAGAACAATAAAAACATAAATGATAAAAAGAAACAAACAGACACCAGAAAGAGACAGATAATAAAAAAAGTAAAACAAATGACTAAAATTAAATAAGGACGCAGAGAAAAGGAAGGAGAGGAAGGAAGGAAAGGGAAGCGAAAAGGAGGGGGGAGAGGTGGATTGGTTAATTTATGGATTTTAGGGTTATATGCTCCTTGAGCCTGGCGTTGAACGAGGAGATGCTGGGGGCTGTTCTAACATCATTTGGTAAAGCATTCCAGAGTCGTGCAGCTTCCACGGAGAAGGAGTAAGAAAAAAAATCACTGCTATGACCAGGGATGGATAACATCCCTCTGATCTCAGGGGATGGCCGTGCGCCGATAACGCGGTGAACCTATCGGCAAGATAAAGTGGCACGCCATCCGCGAGGAGTCTATATAAGAGGCAGAGAGACCTATTTTACACGATTTGTCAAAAACGCGACACATTCTGGTAAAAGGTATATTCGACCCGATGTTGTTATTGCAAAGGGACAACGGAAAATGTTTGAAAGCTCCTCGTTAATCGCGGTGGCACACGAAATTTAACTTTTTTAGACAAACTAGTCTTTCTAGTCTAATCGATTGTGCAAAAGATATTAAGGTTCTCTTGATTAATGCTTTAGTTTTGCCCATAATCGATAAGGCGACTGCGAATACTCGCAGTCAGGAATATTTGCGCCATATTTGCGCATATTTGAGCATCTCAAATTCTATGGCTTCGAAGGGGGAGTGAATGGGTGGTAAGGTACACGCTCACATGTGGCAAGACAGCTGTCCTAAACCTACCACAGCCGGTCGTTAGTCCGGAATCCGCTGCTTACCCCCCAGAAGTGTAAAAAAATGTATTATGATGGGCCCGACTCCGGTCGGTGAATTCCATGGCAGCTCCGTTTGTATTTTATTTTATTTAATCTATCTCCATATGGTCCGCAGAAACCACCAGATGTTTCGTAGTTTCGTTCTGTATTTTCGTGTGGCAGGGAAATCCCTTGATAGTTGGTAGTATTGCCACCGGGTGATCGGGTTTTTCCATGTCGTCGGGTCGTATCCTGTGGGGAAGACGATCAGGCGTACCGCTTTCGTTTTTGAAGGGGTGTCAGGTGAAAACGGGACCCGTAAAACTGGAATTGCCAGTATATCTGTCTGTAGTAGTTATGGTAGTAGTTTTGGGAGCTAAGGGGCCCTTTCTGAGTTGGCCACGAAGACCCATTCTGTTCAGGGTTGGTCACACTCACGGGTCAACACCCATGCGACGGCCTCCACGCATGAAGTGTGAGCCTGGGTAGGACTCTGTCATTATGGTTGGTTTCCCCTAGGAATCAATCTTCTGGCACTCCTGGACGGTCTGCGCTTCGTGCGGCATTGCCAATCGATTGCGCACTCTGACTAACAGTCAGGGGAGTCTGGAAGCGGTACTGTTTCCTATAGAGCGAGGGTGGTTGCGGACCTTACGGCGACTGCTCTTGAAACGACCATCGGCTACCCGATCCTGGGTGAACAGCCGGGCAAAGGATGCCGTGGTCCGCGATAGATTCGGTTTACACCGTTTCACCGCTTCGTAAGGGAGAGGACCGCGCAAGCGACCTCGAACTCGTAACCAATCGAGAGACTGAAGTAATCTGGTCGCAATTGGAAGTAAGGGCGTGAGTGTTAGCCCGCTGGGTAGCGTTCCTGGCTATCTCACGGTTAAGGCGTTGGCCTCTTACGGGCTTGTGGCGGAGCTTGATGGTGGACTGTTTTTGTCCAAGTCTTCTGCGCTCACTTCAGGGAGACAGAACGACTAATCGTTAAAACCTTCTGAGGTGACGGGCTCGCCCGCTATAGTTGGCAACTCTAGTTGTCTGTAGTAGTATTACTGCTCTATAGGATTAGCGGACTGATTCGACAGGGCGGGGAGGGGGAGCTGCAATGTACGTACATTGTATTATTCGCTACTCACTATTCAATAATCATCGTTTTGGTTTTTTATTAACACTTATATTGCAGAAAAATAATTGTTTTGTGTCTAAATTTTTTTAACAAAATTAAGATTTTATTTTTTTCCAAAAATTCAACCCTCTTGTGGCAGTAATAAATGTTGAAATTGGTTTTTTTATTATTTTTTTTATAATATCTATTCCATAGACCATCTTTCCGCATAGGGAGGTTTCGATAAATAACATTTTTTCTTCTCCATACAAGAGCGATCCACCCTAAATACAAGGGCACTTCTCTTTTTAAAATGACCGAGCAAATTCCTTATACCAAAACTTTCGATGTCTAATGGAATCAGTATAGGGTTTCATATCTTGAACACGTTGCCAAAACATAATTTCGATAGTAGCAGGTTATTATAACGACACTTGACAAGTATTCATAATGACGACCAAATCGACTTCTATATATCTTCGAAACTAAACTAGGTAGAGAGGCCATTTTGAATTTAAACATGCATTAAAGTGAAAAGAATTGATTTGACCGATTGACCTTTTCGAAATGACCGATTGAATTAATCATGTCTCGGTGTGAGTCCGTAAGAATTACCTCGAATTAAGCTACTGCATTACTCTCCTAAAGGTTTACTCATTCATTTTGTTTGTTTTCATGGTACCTACCTACAGATAATATACAGTATGAGTTTTTAATTAGTGACATCTTGACGTGGGTGAATGAGTGCGAGCAAATAAGAAAGTTTTATAATAGATTTTTTAAAAAAACAGAAAAAACATTTTTTTTTGGAAAATTTGACTGATACATAAAAGTTTGGCAAGCGTTGAGTGTCATCTAGCAATACGAAAAATATCGCGCATATTATTTTTCAAAACATGAAATTTACGAAAAAAATATTTTCGTAAATTTTTGTTCAAAATTTGTTTTTTGTTTTTTTTCAAAAAATATGTAAACAGTTGCTTATTAGCTCGTACTGATTCACCCACTTCAATGATGTCACTAAAAGTCAATAAATAAAATTGTCAGTAAAAAGTTAGATAATCAAAATAGAAGGTCAAGCTGCAGGTAGGGTCTAACACAAAATATATTTCTCTTTCTTCTGCCAAGAACTAAATCCGCTATTGTTAAAATCGTCGACAAGTCTTCATCGTGGAACTCATTTAAAAAAAATAAGTTACTAACAAAAATATTCTATACCCGAAAATCGCAGCGGATGGCCTGTTTGCTAAACATATTAGCAAAACAATATTTTGTTCGTAACATGACGCAGCGGACCCGGCTTTAGGAAATCAACGTTTTGAATTCAAGGTCCCGTAACGTCGAAAAAAACTCAATATTGATTTTTCGAAATATATTTTCAGTAATCAAAATATAATGATGGTAGCCCCTTAAGCTATACAATTAATTACTGTAATAGAAAACAATTCATATCGAAAGCTTTTGTATACACTCCATAATATATAGTATGTCATAGTAAAATCAGATTAATTGTATTTGAGCCAAATCCGAGGGCTATTTCACTATTTCATTTCGTCCAAGTCAGAGAGAAAACATCCAAATCAGAAAAGAACACATGGAATGAAAAATATTGGTTCATCGCGCTTACAAAATAAAAGTAAAAGTTTAAAATCGATAAAATATCCGTAAAACCGTCGTATTTACAATATTTACTATACACTTACAAACCTAAATACTATATTTTTACAGTTTTCTTAGAAGTTACAATGCAAGCGATTTTTTATTGCGAAAAATCATATAAAAACGAAATCAAATAATAATTTAGAAAGACACAATAGGTAAAAACATAAAAAAAGACTAGCAAAAACATGTTTTCATCGTTACAAAAAGCTTAAAAAATATAACATGAATGGCTGCCGTTATTTACAAAATCGACTCCCCGGGCAAGTTTTGCGGAGCATTGAGAAATGAGTACACTCTTACAAATTTGGACCTGTGCAATTTTTAAGACTATATATATTTTAAAACAATAAATTCCGTTGTTTTCACGTAATATCACACCATAGTTTGGCCGCTCTCTGATTAGAAGCAGCCCCCGTCTGGAAACGCAAATTCCCTATGCTTAAAAATCTATTTTTCTTTAATAAGCAACAGTGAGGCCATTTTCCTTAACAAAGTCTGTTTTAAATGTAAAAGTTTATAGGTAATTTTAATATTTTAAATATATATAAAAAATTCACATTATATAAGTTTTTTCGTTTAAATTTATCACCACTTGGTAATTAGTTATTTGTTAACTAATCAGCCACAATCAGTACAGTAAAAGTTATTTTCTTAGGACGTATTTACAAACTTAAGGATGGTTTTTTTGAGTTCAACCATTTGTGTTTTTGTACAGGGTGATATGAATATAACTGATTGATAAGTCGAAAATAATGGATAATATCATTGAATTGGATAATATCATTGAATATATATGGCATTCGATTGCTGAAATTTATAAAACGATTTTGCAATCCTTCCAAAATGGTGAAATGCAGGTGGCGCTGTTAGCGTTGACGGCCAAACTAAAAGCAATTTATTTGGCTATCTTTAATAACATTCCAATGTATTTGGCCATCTTAAATAATAAGATTCCAGAGCAAATGAAAAGCCTTGGAGAGGACCAATTTAAAAAGATACTTATAAATAATTTGGTAAGAAACCAAATTTATGGTATAAGGGAGTTTGAAAATTGAGTTTATTTTCCATGTTGATGATTAACTAAATGTTTAAAGTTTTAAACATAATGGCATTATGATAGCTCACATTCTAATTTCCATATAATTTATTATACATCTATTAATTTTTTAAAAAATACAAAGGCATATTGCTGGATTGGCAACAAAATAAATTTTCTTTGATTATTCTACATAGAATTTGCATTTCTATTTTAATATATTATTCTCCCTGACTCTTAAATCTCATATTGATTATTTGTATGTAGGCAATATTGAATATAATGTTACAGCCATGACAACTATCATGATAGTAATGTTTTTAATAATTTAATTTTTTATCATTTCATTTTATGACGCATCCAAGTGTAGGAATGCCTATCTACTGGAGTAGTTGATTGTATTGTATTTAATAACATCGATAATGAATGTTTTTTATAAAGGACTGATTGATTATAAAAACCTAATAATTAAAAACAACGGTAAGAAATTGTCTTTCTGTTTAAACAGGCTGAAATTTATCACAGAAATAATACGGAAAGATAGCAAGCCATCTATTAGCCTATCTGATCTTTAAAGTACGTAATTATTACGTATTGAAACCTATATACCAAATTCAAAACTGGTATGTTGAAGAAAATAATATTAAAACAAGAGCTTTTCCTGTCCATCCTAGAATGGGCTAGGCCTAGTTGGGTGACAGAATCAAATCAGCTAAAGGTTAAGGTTTTGCCATTCGGTTCCTGTTATTTTTATAAGCAAAAACAATATTTTATAGTAATTAATACCTAAATAAATAAATAAATAAATAAACTTGAAAGTTCGTTTGTTATTCGTTCGTATTATTATTTTATACCATATAATCATGTTTACTGCTGCCATACTGTTATGCTGCCATATAGTCATATTTACTGCTGCCATATATTCATGTTTACCGCTGCCATACTGTTATATCAGAAAAGTTGCTATATTGAACATCAAAGATATTTTTTGTTTTTACTAAGTGCCATCCACTTGTGCATTTTGTAGTAAAAACCTGGTTGCCAAATTGTAGTATGACATTGATAAATCTAATACGCTATATATAATCAATGATAATATTGAGATTTAAACTGTTCTGGATTCGCGAGCAGGATGCAATAAATTGAAGTTTGTAAGAAATCTGGGATCGCAGTCACGATAGTAAAGGGCCGTCGTATTATATATATATATATATATATATATATATATATATATATATATATATATATATATATATATAAAAACAAGACAAACATTGTATGCAAACGCAAGTGTAAACATTTTGATCACTCCCAAAATCTACGATCAATCGATCAATCAGTTACATCAGCGCCGCCCTGTATAAATTACAATTTATTTATTTAAAAATGGTTTAAAATTCGGGAGATCGATGATTTACGGTTTTTAAGAAGTGTAGCGTCCGAGACGCACTTATCATCTTCGAAAAGTGAGCAAATGTAAAACAGCCACTAGAATTAGGCAAGCGAAGCTCTTGAATAACAATGTGCCGGCCGCGCCGTTGTAATGACTGCTTTGCGCGCAAGTACCTGAAACAATAATAATTATATGAATAAAAAATTCACTGTATCCAGTCGAGTACCTCAAAGGTCAGTGCTGGGTCCATTCGGAGATGGATCAGGAAGTTTTAACGATAATGATTGTTCTGTCTCCCGAGAGGTGAGCGTAGAAGACTTTAGGACGATACAAACCTACAGCCCAGCAAAGCCACGAACCTGCCAGAGGCTAACGCCTTATGGCGAGGTACTACGAAGGTAACCCAATGGGGCCACCTCACCCCCTGGCTACCAGTTTTGGCAGAATACGTCCTCCCGAGTGGTTACAGAAACAAAGACACTTGCACGGCCTCTACCTGTTGTATTACAGCGGTAATTCAATATGAATTTGTCACAGACCTGAGCGTCCTTTGCCCGTAATGCCACTTGGGATCGGGTGGTCTTTGAGGTCGTTTATGGTGTGGCATGACAACAGGTATCTGTATATTTATCTCATGACAACAATACATTTTCATAGTCTCCACACTCGTTCAGTAATTAGTCGGAGTGCTCAACCGATTGGCTGACACTGCACGGTGCGCCAACCGTCTAGTAGCGCTTGAGGATAATCCCCCCGGAAAAACCGATTCACCAGCCGTGAGGCCTGAGATGCGTGAGTCCTTCCCGGGGTAGTCTCTCACACGGGGAGGCTACTGAATAGGAGCTAAATCAGAGTTGAACCGACCCGAGAACACATTGAATCTTATGGCCCAAGCTGCACAAAACCATTCGCTACCCCGTGCAGTACTGGGTCCAATTTTGTTCACCTTGTATCTTAGGAATTATAAAAATTGCCTGGAATTACTCGGACTGACTACTTGTAAACAAAGAAGACAAAGAGGAGACCTGATTGAGACATCTTCTTCTCCGTCGTTCCCTCATTACTGAGGATCGTGGTCACTAGACAACAGTTTGCCTACGAGGCTTCTTCACTTCGACCTGACTTCTGCATAGCAGGTCGCAGATTGTATTGACCCTTTTGTAACTTCTTTGATAAGATCGTTCCATCTGGTCGGTGATCTGCCTCTGCTTCTTCTACCCTCCACTTGATTCCGGAAAGCATTTTCTCCAGATTCTCTGGGTTTCTCTGATATACTTCTGGAGGAAGTCAGTGCAGCTATCTCGCACTTAAAGCCCAAAGCATGTGGAGGTGACAAAGATACGGCGCAACACTCGAGGAACCTGGGTGAGGATGGTGTTCGTGTTATACACAACATATGCCAGAAGGTGTGGATATCTGGAGAGTGGCCTGAAGATTGGACCGAATCCATCTTGGTCCCATTGCATAAGAAAGGCTCGAATCGCAAATGTGAGAATTACCGAACAATCTCGCTTATCTTTCACGCAAGCAAGATTCTCCTCAGCATTCATAAAAAGAGACTGGAGTGCTTCATAGACCCACAAATCTCGATTGAGCAAGCCGGTTTCACAAGAGGACGAGGCAACGTGAGCAAATCTTCAACATTCGTTAACTTATAGAGAAATGCAGGGATTTTATTATTCCGATTGCTCTCTGTTTCATCGACTATGCCAAAGCTTTTGATTGTGTGGACTGGGGGAAGATGTTTGAGGTTATGCGCGATATGGAGACATACAGGTATAAACAATATTTACAAATTTAACGTCAATACAATCATTGAGGTCACAGCAAAAAACTCAACCGTGCAAAATTAAAATCTAATACCCTTCAGAACGTTCTGCAAAACGCTCTGGTGGACATGCGGAATAAACTACCATTTAAAGTGATTAATGCAAGCGCTGTTACTCAATTTCAAAACTGACCCGATTTGTACCAAAAAAATCCTAATATTGCTTATGACTAGCTTTACAAGATCTAATCTGGACGTATCAGCAAATCTGCCTGTCGAGAATAAATAATATTAATAATAATAATGATTTATGAAAAAAAATACTGTTACAGTTACCGTTGATGGTTAGGTTGTACGCTCGATCTCCGCCTTTTCCGGGTTGAATAGTTCGGTCGCACGAGTGAGAGATGGCGCTGACGTGCATCTTAGCCTGTGCTCTCGGAACCACTGCACCCGCATTAGTCCTACCGCGGGGAGAAGGATGGGGAGAATCCACTGTCGAGTCTGAAGGAAAATTGAGAATTTTAACCCAATATACAAGTACACAGCAATATACAAGGAATTGAGTAAACAGATGCCCTGGCAAGGCTCCGGAGGGTCTTCGAAACCCTTCCTGTTCCCAGAACCAGTCATTGGCATATATCAGAACATGACGATTCTAGTGACGGCAACCGGCAACAGCGGTAATCGAAACTAATATTGATGCTATGCCACAACTAATTGTAAGAGCTAAGAAATTAAATGTGACAAAATTTGTACCACATTAATTAATAATAATAATAATAATTTTATACATCCATACATTTTTACAATTCATGTTTTTACTTTGCAAATCCTGCATAACTAGGCCATAGCCCATACTAAGTATGACTCCATGTATGGCGATGATTTATTTATATATATACAGTAGAACTCTAATTAACCAAATCAATTGGGAGCGGATAATCGAAAATTTGGATATTTCCATATTTTTTTTTAAAAAAGGGTCTATTTTATATAATTACTGTAATTATATAAAATAGATTATATAAAATAATTATATATAATTACTCCTATTTTTAACCGACTTCAAAAATAGGAGTAGGTTCTCAATTCGAGCTTTTAATTTTTTTTTTTTAGTTTATTACAAACATTTGTTTCCGATATAATATTCTTCGGTGCTGGCTACGGGCTAGGGGGCGATACGAAAATCTAAGCCTAGGGCGAGCAGGACCCTAAATCGGGCCCTGTGTATATATGTTGAAAATGGGAGAAAAAACTATTTTTAAAGAAAAAGATCTAATGGTCTCGTGTTTGCTTCAACTTCGACATTTATTTATTTATTTTATTTATTTAGTAGTAACACATCTAGTAAAAAATTAATGTCATATTTGATTAAGATGTTAGCAAGAAATTGATGCGACATTATTTTTATGATTGACACAGTCGCCTAACTAGGCCTAGGCCTGTTCTAAGGCAGACTTTTAATGATGATATTATATTAAATATTAAATTAAATTAAAATAATAATAAAACCAAAATAAATAAAATAAAAACTAAAATAATATACATATATAAATCAATTACATATTGATATGACGCTCACATACCTATAATAGTCAACCTTTATTAAGGTCACATACCTATATTAAGGTCAACCTTTCAAATTAATTTTTTTGTGGTTATCAAACACACCTTTTTCGTCTTCGCCCTCTACCAAAAGTTTCCTTAAAAGTTTCGAACGACTGATCCATTGGTTGCAACAAGCTTGTTGGCGGTAAAAAGATTGTTTTAAACTGGCCATTCACTCTTTACAGCCATTATTCAGTGCGATGAGTTGGCGCTTTATTTATATTATTATTTATTATTTATTCGTTGGCGACGATTGGGGAGGAGGTCGCCCTCGCAGCCAAAACGCTGCTGTCGGTGCGGCTGGATCTCTACTCCATTCCCCATTCGCTTCCATTCTTGACGATTTTTTGTCACGTCTCGAGCATCCCTAGCCGATAATTGTTGATTCTTAAGGTCGTCTTTGATGTTATTTAGCCAGGTTTTCTTCGGTGCCGATCGCTGAATTCTCCATTCTGTCGGACGGTCTCGCCAAAGAAGTTTACGTGGCAAGCGATTATCGTTCATTCGGCAAACATGGCCGAACCATCGTATCCGACGTTTTAGTACTTCTTCTTCGATCGTTGTTAGTAGATTGCATTTTTCTCTAATGGTCTCGTTTCGCATTCGGTGTAAGAAACTGAGAATCTGCCTCAAGCATCGCATTCGGAAGACTTCGAACTTGTTGAGGTCCGATTGTCGTAATTGTAGTTGGCGCATTAATAACAATCGTTACGAGTGTAACGTGTTTAGGGTTCATCTATGTATGTTGTACGTTTCTTTATTCCACCATAACTTCTAAACGCTTGAACTGATTTAAAAGTGTGTGGTATTGTTAGAATTGTTATGTCATACTGAGGGTACCCTGGCATAGGGTACCTTAACTGTCTAAATATCAAGTAAGTAGTTGTCTAAATGTCCAAATGTTAATAAATCAACATAAATATATTATATTTAGTTTTAAATGAAAGGTCTGATTGAATATATTCCGGAAATATACATGTATATGGATAAATACATAAACCAAAAAAAATCATTAAAAAAAAACAACAAATTAATTATAAAAACAATAGTTTACTTTCTGTAATGGCAGTTGTGTTTTTTATTCTATTTAATATATTTATTTGGTCTGTATTAATTTTGGATATTTAGAATTTGGATAGTCGGAGTTCGGAAAATTGGAGTTCTACTGTGGTGATACCATACCAGAAAGCACTTGAGTTTGTGACCTTGGTGTATACCTTGACAGCAAACTTCTAGGCGATAGTCACTGTCGACAAGCAGCAGAGTGGGCGTACAGAATGCTAGGGTTTGTGTTAGGATAACTAAGCCCTTCTCGGGCACCAAGGCCGCACTGACACTATACAACAGCTATGTTCGCAGCATTCTTGAATTCGCATTTGGTCTCCGCAATATAGCGTGCACAAAGCCCAACTGGAGGGGATTCAAAGACGTTTCGTCCGGTGCATAGCCCGACGCGAACATCTCGCATTTGACTCTTACCGTGATAGGCTACAGCATTTTAATATGCTGTCGCTTGAGGATCGGCGAACTGCTGCGGATATGACTGCGCTACATGACATCGTCAATGGGACGCTGGATAGCCCATACATAGTTTTGAGCATCGCTCTGAAGGTGCCACAACGTAAAACCCGATCCACACAGTTATTCAAGCCCCCGAGACGACATTCTAACTATTTGAGCAATTCAATGCTTAACCGATTGCCACGTACGTATAATGATAAATTCACAAGGCTTGACATTTATAGTAGAAACAAAATTAGCTTCAAATCAGCAGTACGAACCGCCCTTGAAGCTGCAGCGACAACTGCCAGTAATAATTATTGATTTGTAATATGTATGTATAAATATAATATAACTTATATATGTATTCCCATTTACTTATTTTGAATTTATGTTGTATAAGTTTATATGTTTGCGGTTAACTCTACAACTTTTGTGGTCATTTGATTAATAAATATTTACGGATGTATTGTATTTCTTGTTTCATAATTTAGTTTGTAAAATATTTTTCAAATAATTTCGAACGGCGTAAGTTATAATCGGCATAAGAACCTGTTTTTTTAAAGAATTATGTATCTAATATAATCAAGTAATCATAATGCACAAAGAAAATTGCTCAAGTCTGCCTTAGAACAGGCTCAGGCCTAGTTAGGCGACTTTCGGTCATAACCATGTCTCAGTCACAATAAGAATCAGTTTTCTGCTATTGCCTCATTTACATACAGTGTGACATGGTAAAATGTAATAGTTAAATTTTGTAATACCTACTCTAAATAAATAAATTATAAGTTCATGCTGTTACTTACCTAAATAAATAAAATAAAATAAAATAAAAAAATGTAGGACCAATAAATAATATAATATGTAAAACAATGTATGGCAAGAATAATGTAAAGAATTTTACTATAAAATATAACCTATGTAATATCCTTCCACCTCATTACTCCCAAGTTGAAGTGAGAGTTCTGTGATTTTAAATTTAAATTAAAAATATTATATATTTCTACATGCTTTTATAGATTCTTTAACCCCTTGAGTATGATACGACCAAATCTGGTTCTGAACCAATTATCTGTTGAGTATGATACGACCAGATCTGGTTCCGCGTTTTTTTCACTTCTTTGACGTTCTCATATTTATTCATAATTATCTAATTGTTTTACAAAATGATATTTCAATATTCTATATTCGAAATTTCAATGCAATCATTGTGCAGTTGTTCTTTTTATGATTGGTGTAGTAGTTTCGTAGTTATAGTACTTTAAGGTCGATGTCGCCAAAAATCCTGCAAAAGAGACAGATGCATCTATGAAAATACCCATTTACTCCAAGGGTTAAGTTTGTTATAAATGTTGGGTCCTACAACCCTTAGAAAGCTAGCCATGGAAATGAAACTCACAATAACATGTTTTCAACCTTCGAAAATTTCTTTGTAGGGGGTGTTAGTGCAGGCATACTAATGTATAATGGTGGCATATTCAAGGAAGGGGATTTTTTCGTATATAATTATATAATTGCATAAATACGGAGATCAGCAGCTGGAAAAATCTCGTATCGGTGGCATTAGTATTTAACCCCTCCTGTTGCGAGGTAAAAACTCACCTATCACTTTTGCGCGCGACATATTCGGGCAAAAAATCGACGAGAGTCAACGGCCTTGAGAAAAACGATCATAACTTATAAACCACTAAACGGATTAAAAAAAGATAAAGAGAAAAATGATCGCATTGAAATTTGACATATAAAACATTATAACCTTATCTCGTAAAACAATTAAGATAATAATGAATAAATATTACAAAATTGGCAAACTGAAAAAACTCGCCTATAAAATCATTTCGATTTTTTTGTCACAAAATACGTAAAATATGCAAAAATTGTAAATACAGTTGTTCTTTATTAAATGCTTTACCAAAACGATATTTTTTTTTTACTTATTTGCATACAAAAATATTTATTTATTCAGCCAAGAAAAATTTTATGTATTCTCGAAAAAAAAAAAATTTTTTAATTTTTAATTTGTGACTACTTATGGTATTTTTTTATATGAAATTCTTTCAAAATAACTTTATTACTACATCACACTTCTTAGAAATCACACCAGAACTTTGAGCTTTGTCTGATATTATAGAAAAATCTAAAGTTTTGAGAGTTTCCGCGTCCGAACTTAATAATAAACTTTGAATGCTCATAATATAAAATTCGTTAGATTTTTTCAATTATATTGTCTTATCATAGACTTATTATATGTCTAATAACTAATTACTATACTCCAAAGAGTCACATTTCATCGAAAAACTATGGAAAATCGCACTTTATTCTCTCATAGTAATTATCAAAACAAGTTTCTTTGCGCGATTCATTTTACAAAACAAGATATAATTTTCAAAATACGCCTAATTATGTGATAACTTAGGATGTAAATGAAGCAATACTTATTTTGTTAGTAAATTAAAGCGACATTACGTCATATTTCGCAATATATCGGGATATTTCATAAACATTACAAAATAATAACAACCATTTTTTCGCGAGCCGTTTGTTGTCGCCGAAGTGTTTTCTTTAAAAATTCGTGAAAAACAGCAAATGGACTATCTCAATTGACTAATCCTCATGCATAAACTACTTAAAAATGCAAATTACTCACTGTTATCCAGTAAACACTGCACTGTTATCCACAAAACACTGCACAAAACCACCATTTCGCGGAACTATACGCGGCCGCGGCGCTGGCCGATGGAGACTGCCGTTTTGACGTCTATGCTGACTTTTTAAATCGCCGTTCGATTTTTTCGCCGTTCGCCGCCGAATTAAAGATTATTTGGCCATATCGTTCCGCCGTCAGAAAGCATTAAGTACGACGTTTCGAATCGTAAATTGCATTTTTCGCAGCGGCGAGCGCGATATCCAGTAGCGGATGTTTCGGATTTTAGGCGGCCGCCATACATGTCCCCAAATGGATGTTACGTGCTGAGCGGGTTAAGCGGTTAAAGCGTATTTATGGGCAAAGGAAGTTTGGGTTTTTCGTACAATTAGGCATTGGCAAGAGCTTACATGTACAAAACTGAAGATTCAGAAGCTTTATACGAAATGGGCACCGTACGAGTTAACAGATGCTCAAGAAAAAACAGTGATGCGAGTGGTGTAGTAAAAAAAGCAACTTGAACCTAGGAGGCTTTTCACAAGGATTTGTTATGAGTGTAGTATTTGTATCTTACCGTTCCCCATTCCAGTCATGGTGTAGACGAAGCAGTATCTCCGAGGATCAGTGCTCGCCCGAGACGTCGGCGAAGCTATCAGATAGTTAACACCCTTGTCGGACCAGCTACCATGGCAGGAGTAGGCTGCAAGAGAAACAAAAACAATATAAAAAATTATTTACAACATTTATTACAAGGTTTTCGAACAAACTGAATATCCTCGAATAGGGTTAGCATATAATTTACTTTCCCCGACCACCAAATGAAGGCAAACTATTGTGAACGCGCAAAAACTTTTTTCCAGATGGAGATGAAAATATCTATTTTTAACCCCTCTGAGACGATTAGGACCATTTCCAGATTGAAGTCTCTCTGTGTGTCTGTCTGCCTGCCTGTGTGTATGTATTCTCCATGATAGCACAAATGCTTAATCGGATTAAGCTTAAATTTGATATGCAGACATCATTTGGTCAAGGCAAGATTAAAAACAACACAAGGCAAGTTGAAAAGATTAAAGTTGAAATCAGTGTACTAGTCATATATCATCCTCAAAATATTGGACTTAGAGATTTGAAACTCAGTACACAGATGCCGTTTTGGGCTAAAATCACATTTTGAAATTTTGTTTGGGATTTCTCCCTAATAACAAATATTAACGCCATCTGTTGGCATTTGTATGTAGTACTCGAGAAACTATCTATGTCAACTATAATTAGATATGGCGTGTGGCTTTCGATCGTCGTGGGCTCTGCGACTGGTCTGGGGAGTACTGACAGTTAACGCTTAGAAAGCCAGTCATAAGAATGAAACTCAGAACGGCATGTTTTCAACCCTCAAAATTTTATTGTAGGGGGGTGTTAGTGCTCGCATACTAATATACAGTACCATGCGAATTAATTGGAACAAAGAGTATTTTTCTTCAAAAAGTGCTTTATTGGACGTATACATACAAAAACAGTACTGGTAGTTATAGATTGTTTGTTAGTTATATATAATATAGAATGTGTCCTCCTTTTGCGTTGATAATACTCTCCGCTTTTGTAGGCATAGAAATTACCAGGTTTTGACAGCTTTCTTTCAGTTCATCATCGTGAAACCAGACTTGAATTACTACACTGATCATCTTGGTTTTCGTTGTACAATCCATCTTGGAGAGCCGTTTTACAAATGACCCAAAGATTTTCGATCGGCTTGAGATTGGGGGATTTTCCGGGCCATTCAAGTACAGTAATTTGGTTCTGTGTGAAAAGCTGTTTCACTTTTTTCAAAGAATGCCATGGGGAATGATCCTGTTGAAAGGATATACCTTGTGGAGCTTTTGGAAGGATAGCCCATTGATCCGATCATTATTGTTGCCGCTGATGGCAAAGTAATTTTTTAAAAATGAAACGCAATTTTCATATATATCTTGTAAATTTGTAATATAAAGTAATATTTTAAACTTTGTTAAAACCTGTTCAGAGTTTCTTGGTCATTCTTCTTTGGCAGTAATGGCAGGCCACACACGCAATTATATAAAAAATAAACGATAATCCAAGCATCCAGAGAGATGAACTGGGTGGCGTAAGACAAGTAGATGCCTAAAGCAGGCGTGGGAAGAGTGAGGCAGCTGTATCAGCTGTAATTGAAAGAGCTGTAGCAGCTGTAATTTAGATTAAAAAACTGCGTTGTGAGCGACGCGCAGGGGTGGCGAAAGGGCGCGACCCGGCAGTCGGATCGACCTCTCGGTAAAAGCCAGCCGAGCGTATTCTAATCTTTTTACTTGGTTTTTTTTTGTGCGCGAACTGTTTATTTTATTTCTTCGAATTCACATTACATCTACCAACAAGCTATCGTCGTGTTACTCATCACGTCACAGGCACACACCTGTCGTTCCTGCAATATGTGGGCTCTAAACAGGTGTTGACTGTTTACAGTCCGGTCAGCATTAAACCTATAGTGCCAAGCAATTATATTCTACAAGTATTATAGTTTTATATTATATTATATTTTGCAAGTATTATAGTATTATATTATATTATATTCTACAAGTATTATAGTAAGCTACAATGGTCTTTAACCACTCGGGAGCCAGCCTTCGCATGCAAAAACTGCACTGCAACTTTTTGGTCAATTTTTTTAATAAATACTAACAATATTGTTTTTACATGAACTCTCTCTTGTTACCTAGTAATTAATCTTGTTAAGTCATATATATATGTAATATATATGGGTCGGCCGAATCGGTTACGCGCGGATCTGTCAAACGGTGCAAAATACCTATACGCACTGTCGGCATCCGACGGGTTAATGAAGGACAACATGCGGGTGGTCAGATGACTGCTTCCCCCCCCCTTCCCCCTAAACTAAAAAGAATGGAAGTATCTATCCATCTTAGTAAAATTCTACTTACCACTAATACTACATGAAGACTTAAACTCGAGTGTGTCCTGGGTAGACGTGCAGCCAACTGCAAGACTATCGTAGACCGGACTAAGGCATTCGTTAATTGCTGGAATGTTGGAGTCCTGACCATCCACACCTGTAATTACAGAGAGAATTTAGCATATAGAAAACCTTTTGGACATGAGGAATTTAATCCACTAAGGGGCTATCACTGTGCCACGGCAAGCTCTTCTGCGGCAAGCCGCTGGCTCGCCGAGGGGTGCCAGGTTATTAGCCACCTGACATTTATCATAAAGATGAAATTCCGATCAGAAAATGGACGTATTTTAAATTTGGAATTTGTTTTCAATTTTGTTCTAAGAGTCGCTACTGTCTGGTACACTGTGACCATACTATACAAAGAAAGTCGCCATTTTTAACATAATATTAGCCATCTATTTGTTGTGTTTTTAAGTAATTTGTGGTTGTGAAATCGTATTACGACGTTGAGCAATCTAATCTATACTAATTTTATAAAGAGGTAAAGTTTGCGACGTTGCAGGAAGTAATCTCTGGATCTACTGAACCGATTTTGAAAATTGTTATACCAATAGAAAGCCACGTTATTTGTGAGTGTCACAGGCTATATATTAATCCAAAAAATGAAAAGACTTTTTCGTGGTAGTCGGACTTGCAAAGTAAGTTGGAGAATAAGCGGTTGAACGAAAACATTTTTAACTAACGCTGCCTAACTAACGTTTCTAACTAACGATGAGAGATATATGATTAAGTTCTAGAGCTTGATAATGCCTACAAAAAAGTCAGCGACAGCATATGTCTAACTTTTATATTTAAGTCACAAAAAGTAGTATTTTATATTAAACAAATAATTTAAATCGTTAGGACATGTTTACATGTTTATTATCAACAATTATGAATTCTTATCAAAATAAGTAAATTTATCGTCTCAAGTATTTAAAGCAAAAGACTTTTCCCTTTTACTGCATATAATTTCCCTTTTACTGCATAAATAGTTAAAGAGATAATCCGCTCACAAATAAGACACTCACAAATAACGGTATTATAGTCAAATTGGCATGCAAATACATACATACAGATGCAGTAAAAATATAACCCTTCTTTTGGTAGTCAGGAAATAAATCATAGCACTCAGTACTAACCAAACCACACTCATAATTTCATCACAGGTAAAAAGTTTTACCGCCCAACGAAGTGGGCACGGGTCAGCTAGTAAGCTATATAATCAATGGTGGCGCTAAGGACATGCTATTTTGCTAATGTGCAAGCACTTTTGTATTTTGCACAATATTTAGTTCAGCGGTTCAGCTGATTATGTTAAATAAAACTATTGTCATTCACTCTAAGGCCGAGAACTTTTTTGAGTATTACATTACTACCTTAAATCTGGATAACCTAGTTAAAAATATTACCTAATGTGATTTGTTGTCGCCTCTTTCTTCTATCTGCTAAGGAGTCGTATACGGTGTATCTTCCTAAGTGCGGACATTGCTTTGGATGCAGACTAACAGCTGGAAATAAATTAAATATACCATCAGTATTTGTCACATTTTTCTTTTTTTTATACTTCAAAGGTTCAAGATAGTCGAAAAATAAAAAAAGCATACTTATAAGAGTCGTATAAGGTGCAGTGTCTTCGTTGAAGTCTTTGCATGCGTCATCGGCGTTTTCATAGAGATGGTGGTCGTGATGTTGCACCTCCATTACTCCCGAGTCTCTCTTGTGGAAGATCATGCACTTATGGCCCGAGTCGCTGCAAAAATAATGACCCCAATGCAATCAATCACAAAATCATACAAGATGTATGCTTTTATGTATTAGAGTAAATGTAAAGTATTTTATTGTTCATTACAAGATGTAAATGTATTAAACTGATCTGGCGAAACACTGGCAAAAGCAATGTACTCATGGTAGTGGAATCGAAAAGTTATATTTAATTCGCAGATTACACAATTAGGATAACAATAATTTATTATACACTTGCGAGCAAAAAAAAATGCACATGCATGAATTTCAATAAAAAATAAAATATCCCGAAAAACACAAAACTTAGTAAAATATTTGAAATGCAGATTCAACGCCTATTTCAACACCTATCCAATGGTACATTTTTTGTGCTTGAATCGTGCCAACAAAGTGCTTTTTGGGGGTCAACATACAAAGTGCATGTTTTTTGTGAAATTGGCTACTTCAGAATTGGTGATAAAAATCGAATTAAAACATAAAAATCAGCAAAGAAACATTTTTATTAATAAGTATTATTGCTCGAATGACAGCTTTCATTCAATTTTTCATTGATTTAACAAAATTTTCACAAAATCTTGAGGTGCCTCACATTCCTTTACGATTACCTGTTGCAGCTCCTGGATAGTCGTTGGAGCAGCATCTCGGGCTCAAACTCTTATTTCCAGGTCGTCTCATAAATGTTCAATGTGATTGAGGTCTGGGATTCGAGCTGGCCACTCCATAACGGGCACATCAACTTCTTGAAAGTAATGGTTACACTAAACCAGCCATATGCAGTCTTGCATTTGCATTATCCTGCATGAACAGTGAGGCAGTGTCGACTATAACGGGCGAATCCGTCACCCCAGGCTGGTATAACGATATGAGATAGTTCTTTCAGCTGTGGGATGAGCGTAGAAGACTTAGGGACAAGACAATCTACTGTCTAGCTCTGCCAACAAGCCCGTTAGAGGCCAACGCCTTACAGCGAGGCACCGGAAAAGGTACCCAGAGGGCAGATGCCCCCTAACTACCAGTTGTGGAAGGATATCTCCGTCTGGAATTAACTTTCAGGATACCTTCGTCCTCCCGACTGGTTATAGGTCCAAAGTTGCTTACGCGGCCTCTACCTGTTATAATTACAGCGGTAATTCAGTTTGAATTTATCGCGGACCAGGGCGTCCTTTGCCCGTAGTGCCACACGGGAACGGGTGGCCCAAGGTCATTTCAAGAGTGGCATGACAATAGGTCAACATCCACCCCGCTGCTTAGGGACAGTATATTTCCATAGTTTCCAGACTCCTTCAGAAATTAGTCAGAGTGCACAACTGATTGGCATCGCCAAACGGTGCGCAAACCGTCCAGGAGCGCCGGGATGCAATCCCACTAGGAGAAACCGGTAGCCTTAGCACGTGGAGGCTTCTGAATAGGAGCTGAATCGTGAGTTGAGCCAATCCGAGAACAAAATGGATTTTATGGCCCAAGCTCCACGAAACAATTCGCTACCAAACCTGCATGAACAGGAAGTTCTCGCCAATAAGCCACGCAAAAGGTACCGACGAGTCCATCGAGTACTTCCTCAATGTAGCATCAATAAGTCAATCCTCCCGATCGACAGCCAGTATTCAGTCCAGTAATGAACATAAGTTCTGTCTTCGCATCCAGTGACATGCCTACCCAGATCATGTACGATCCACCGCCATAAGAGACACGATGCAACAGTCTACAGAAGATCGCTCTCCTAATCTTCTGTAGACTCTTAAACGTCCGTCATTGCCATACCGACACATTCTGCACTCAACAGAGAAAAGGACTGTTTTCCATTGTTTTTCGGTCCAACGCAAACGCTCCTGAGCAGACTGTAGGCGGTTTGTCGGTGGACTCCTCGAAGTCGCCTCTTGACTCCACCGACCGACTTCAACTCACTAGCTTCTTGGAGTCGCTGTCCCAGGTGAACTGCATCCAAACGACGATTTCGTAACGAAGTCGTTTCATAAAAGCGGTCATCACACTGTGTTGTGGAACGAGAACCGCCAGATCCTTGTCGCCGTTTGTAGACGCTAGTCTCCTGGTACCTGAGGTACTTTCGACGAACGAAGTAGCAGCTTGAATTCAGTTGTCGAGCCACTTGACTTTGCTTCCGTTCCGCTTCAATTAATGCAATCACTTGAGGGTGAGGTATTCATTTTATTGTTCCGGTTGAGATCGTAATCGATAGAGAAGCTTCCAGGCTGTGCATTGGTATGCAAATGATGACTATTCCCTCAAAAGTCCCGCTACCGACACTACCTGGAACGAGCAATTTCGGGGTGGGCTATTGTATTGTTGTTATGTTTTTGGAGGTCAATGTCAACCCTTTAGGTCTCCTTCGTAAGCCTACATTCAACACTTTAATTTCATGTGATACTCATTTGCAGTAAGTCTCAAAATAATAAAATATTAGATTTTTCTGCTCTCAAGTGTATTTGGCTGCAGCTGGCGTTCAAAAGGAAACAAGTGATGGATCTTTACGATATAAATAATATCTGATCTTTGATACTCACCATCCTTGTGTAAAGTGAGCGTTGATCTGAATTTTCTTGCTGTCAGCTGATTGTGCCAAAATTGAATGGCATACAATTCTCAACTCGCTGCCCGAGCCATCTTCGTTGGAAATCTATTCAGGAAGAATACAAAAATAAACATATAGCTATAAATTAATAAGAGTTTCACTTGGCGGAGTTTCAAATTCGTATTATACTATCTAAAAAACAATTGTACTTTTTTTCCAAGCCATACAAATAAGAGACTTCAATAGAAACGAATGTCTCAAAATTCTCTATTTGGAATCTCCTTCTTAAAATATTGTCAATGCCTATTGCCGAGTGCATCACGTATTTTTATAGCCGAATTCAAACGAATGGTTGTTTGCTTACGATATTGGAGAAGTTCCTTACCTTTAGAGTAGCATTCCTTTGCGAGAAGTGATATGTTCTGGAGTGATCCAAACTGTGCCACGTATGATGCTCTGTGATCCAAACGGGAAACCGACATTTGTTATGGTTGCTATCCACTGTGAATCAATAATAAAAAGAACAATATTAATGATCAACGGCATTATAGACTTAATCTCAAAGGTATTTAAGAATTCACAAATGAAGAATACCGTGGTGGAAAACTGATCAAAGAGCATAGATGGACAGAAGCAAAAACTTATTTTTTTTAATGATTTGTGAAGATAGATTATATTACATGAAAGGAGGGGTGGTTACTAAACATGATATTTTACTTTCAAGTACATTAATTAACCCCTGGGTGACCATGCACGCCGATCGGCGTTTTTCGTATTATCCGTAATATATTCGTATTTATTTAATTATCGGCTCCATTTCTCCCTCCACTGTGGTAAAAGCCTGTCATTGAATAAGCCACCGTTAAATATTAGTATGCTTGCACACACCTTCTACAAACAAATTTTCGAGGTTTACTCCAGTACTTTCTCCCTTTCAACTTTCATTCCAGTACTTTCTCCCTCAAGATGTTTACCCGTTTAAAAATGCTATTTATATGATCACTTGAAAAGCGTCTTAAACGGATTCTACCGCTCATTCGTTCGTTAAAGAGTCCAGGCCAGATTAGGACCGGTTTCTCCAAAAGTATGCGACCTGGATGGTCTTGTCGTTTACCTCTTGTAGGTCCTGGTGTGTGATGGGAGTTGACAATTCCGAATTGGATAGGATGTGGTCTTCATCCTGCAGCGTTTTATAGTCGCATATTGGATTCTTTGTATAGCCACAGTGGACGAGAAGGGCTCGGCATCTTGTCACACCCACCCGCAAACTACGACATCTCCCTATGGGAGAGGGGACACGGTGCTATCTCTTCCTTTAAGTCATTGCTAAGTCAAGCCCTCCATTGAGTGATGCGGTTCGAAGACAGACTGTCTCTGAGCATTATAAATAGGACAGAAAACGAATTTACTACGTGAAATTTGTAGCACCCGACGTTTTGGTGACGTTGCAGCCGCCGTTGTCCAGGGTAGACTGAAGAGCTGTCAATCCGTTGTTTTGCGGGTAGGCCGCGTACCGCTGCCGCCACTGCGTAGGTTATAACGGTGGTGGGGGGCCGGGCTCGGAGCGCGGGAATTTTGAAAATCCGTCTTGCACACAACACTCACTGTATCCTGTTTTACGTCTTTGCGTTTGGCGTTCGGCAGCGGGAACATTTTAAGAAGAGGGTTCCACGTAGAAGAGAGTTTGTAAACGTCGTCTCTATTGAAGTTCGGGGTTCTTCTTATTTCAATGGCTTCCCGGATCATGCGAGGAAAGTAGAATTGTTCTTTGGATAGCACAATAAGATTTTGAAACTGCATCCAGTGGTTACTTCCGCTATCCAATATATGTTCGCAGATCGTCGATTTTTCTCGCTGGATGTTTTTAACAGCTTTGATGTGTTCTGTCAGTCGCGTGGCTATGGGCTGTTTCGTTTGTCCAACGTAGGCTAGACCGCAACTGCATTCGACTTTATACACACCCGGGGTTTGCAGTGGTATTACATTTCACGCGGTAAATTCGTTTTCTATCCTATTTATAATGTCAAACAACCGCGATAGTCTTCGATTTTATGTCTCTGAGCAGTCGTCTATAGCTAAAAATTACTTTTGCAATGTCAGGCGATTGTGGTGTGGTTCTTGCCCATGCAGTAGGGTATCTTGGGTCGTTAATCCCCTTTAGGCGTTCAAAATCAGCCAGGATATTAAGACGTATAGCAGGGGAAGCGATACCTACGAGCGGATAAAGCATTTCGACGAGAGTAGCTTTGAGGCAGCCGGAGACAATTCTACCGCTATGGCTTAGGAATGCTATTGGCGGGTAGAATAACTTACCTGTCGTCAGTTTCATGGTTTTGCTGCCTTCAGTAGAGCTAATGAGGCCGTTGCAGGTGGCGTCACCGGACTGCGCAATGTTGTAGGTGATTTTGTTGTTGTGGCTACTTCCCTTGTAGACAAAGCATCTGCAAATTATATTAACGGAATTACAATCCACACTAACGAGCAAACTGTAAAACGAAGTCGAGAGCAATGTAAGTTTTTATATTTTTAGATGTTTATTTAAATAGGTAACAAGTAAATATATTAAAAGGAATAAAAAACACAACAGACGCTACAAAATTGAACTACCTAATAAATAAAAATAAAATACAAACGGAGCTGCCATGGAATTCACCGACCGAAGTCGGGCCCATCATATAGTGTTATTACACTTCTGGGGGGTGAGCAGTGGATTCCGGGCCAACGACCGGCTGTGGTAGGTTTAGGACAGCTGTCTTGCCACGTGTGAGCGTTCACCTTACCACCCATTCACTCCCCCTTCGAAGCCATAGAATTTGAGATGCGGAAATCGCGGTATTAGATAATTTTTCTAAGAAGGAGTTGATTATTTTCCTGGAGAGACCAAGATCTTTAAAAAGGTGAAACAAAGATTTAGCTGGCAGACCACGAGCGCCAACTTCCACCGCATGAAGTGGCGGCACGGCATTTGCAAGATCATGGTATTTATTTAATTTGTACTCGTGGTCTTTTGGGATATTTGATTCCCATGGAACAGTTAATTCTACGATAAGGGCCATCTTCCGATAGAGAGTAAAGAGTTATATCTGGACGCAGAGCTGTGCATCCGAGACTTTCAGGGAATTTATACTGCTTAGAGACCGAATCGACCTCCAGAATCCAATCTGAAGCTTATACTGCTTAGAGACCGAATCGACCTCCATAATCCAATCTGAAGCATTCTCGATTATTAGGAAAGGTTTTGTAGTGAAATGTTTTTTGCCTTTAGAGCCCTTACTTCCAATTGTGACTAGATTACTCCAGTCTCTCCATTGGTTACAAGTTTGAGGTTGCTTGCGCGGTCCTCTCCCCTACGGCGGTGAAACAGTGTATACCGAATCTATCGCAGACCACAGCGTCCTTTGCCCGGCTGTTCACCCAGGATCGGATGGCCGATGGTCGTTTCAAGAGCAGTCGCCGTAAGGTCCGCAACCACCCCCGCTCTATAGGAAACAGTACTGCTTCCAGACTCCCCCGACTGTTAGTCAGAGTGCACATTCGATTGGCTTATGCCGCACGGTGCGCAGACCGTCCAGGAGCGCCAGAAGGTTGATTCCTAGGGAAAACTAGCCCTAGGGCCAGAGTCCCGCCCGGGCTCGCACTTCATGCGTGGAGGCCGCCGGATGGGTGTTGACCCGTGAGTGTGACCAACCCCCCTGAACAGAATGGGTCTTCGTGGCCAACTCAGCAAGGGCCCATTAGCTCCCGCGGAAGCAACAACCATTGGAAGGAAAAGGTTCTCGAATGGCGACCACAAACCCACAGATGCAGTTGCAGAAAATAGGTGAATGGAAGCGGCTCAAGACTGATCGTCATGGCATTCTATACGGGAGGCCTATGTCAAACGGCAGACGTCTACCGGCTGATGATGATGATTTCATCACAGTGGACGTCTTTACGGACTCAGGACATCATCGATGAACGACCACGAAAACTATAGGAATCTTCGAATCTTCAGTTTACCTATAGGAATCTTCATCAGACATGATGGAGCTCCTTCTGCTGACTTGGGAAATTTTTCCGACCAAGTATCTCGTGGATCCTTCTTTCCATTCTGCTAGGCACACCAGCTCTTCCACTGCAAGCAAAAAATAACACATGACAAATATTATCAACCTATTCAGTAGCCGCTTCAGTAGCTGTTCTCCATGTCATTTATTTATCACAATATCGAAAAAATCAAAACTGCAAATTATGATTTGTTAAATTTAAACAATATGGATATCCTTATTTGTATCCTACTACTTTCTTGCTAAGCACAGTGAGCCATAATTCTTCAATTCAATTACAGAACTGAGATATTGGTCGATTTCACACACTATTTCAGGCACTTATTTTTATTGCCGTTTTAGATAATAACTACATTTATACAGAACTAGTGGTATTATACCCAGTAAGTGCCCATGTTATATCCGTGCAGAAATACCTATGTACGCCAGTTTTCATGGCAATCGGTTAAACAGTATAGAAGTAGATGTGCTGCACCGCCATCTAGTGGCGAGTTACAACAAAGTGGATAGTGCGAAAATATTATCCGTCCTCAAATACCTAGTATACCGATTTTCATGGTGATCGGTTAAACGATATAGAAGTTGATGTGCCGCAGCACCATCTAGTGGCGAGTTACATTAAAGTGGATAACGCGAAAATGTTATCCTTGCTCAAATATACCATATATACCAATTTTCACAGTGATCAGTTCAACGGTATAGAACCTGAGCGTTGCAACGTCACCTAGTGGCGAGTTATAACAAAGCGGATCACAAAAAACTTCTCCATAAAAAAATACATATATTTGGCAAATTTCATGGTGATTAGTCAAACAGTGTCGAAGTATATTAAGCTCGGACGGATACACAGACAGATAGATATACCAACATCCATTTTTATATATCGACGGTTGAAAGGAGAAATGTATTAAGCGCCACTTTCGGTCAATATGACTTAAATATACCATTAGAATCAGCGGAATTTTCTGCGTCGATCTAGCTACCTAGCATAGCAATCGGAGCACATTTTGGCGTATAATACACCAACAATTTAGTACGTTTCTAAAGAATCCAATGTCTTAAACGACACAATTTTTACACCAAAAATGCTACCTAGCCTTTAATACACCCACAAGAAACGATATTTTCTTTTTAGTCAATCCGCTGTGATGGAATTCTTACATAAGTCATTTCAGCTGGAAGGAAATCTGAGCGTCGTGTGAGGTAAAACATTTTGCTTGTAAACATTGTATGCACTCGTGGCGTATAATACATTTTAGCTGTTCGAAAATTATATGATGGCGGTTAAAACAATTCACTTGTATCCACATGGCAATAAATACATTTTGTTTTGTGGTGTCTAAATAAGTTTCAGCGGAAAATACATTGTCTATATAGAAAAATAACTCATAATACAGTTTGAACTTGCTGGCTCAAAGTAAATTATGGTTCATAATACCGAATATTTTTCGTAGTAATCTAAAATTATTGCGTTCTATATATAAGACGGCGTCGATTTCGTCGCTTCAGTCACGCGCAGACAGCACCTGGAGTGGACGTGTCGCGGTTTTTGCGCCATCGGACCATCTAGCGCTTACACCACCATCGGCGGCGCCAGCAATAAGCAATAAGCAAGCAGGTTTTTACCTATTTTCGGTTAGTCTATGTGCTTTTTATAACAAACTTTTATTTGGTCTCATTTTTTAAAGCTTTTATTTAGTTATATAGCGCAATTTTGTGACTTGATTTGTATCCACTCCCACATAGGTATGTATGTAGTTCAGATGACAGTATAATATTTTATTGTATCAGACCTGTTAATGGAGTCACGATATCAAATACCCATCGAAACCTGTGATTAGGTTTAGTTTATCTCATCGAGAAGTTTCCTCACGACGAAGCTGATGACGAATTTTAATGAACGATGGATTAAAGTACATTTTACCTACACATATACATAACCTCAAACAATGTTTCACGATGGTGTTTGATTGCATTTACTACCAGAAGTTGCAAAATCATCATCAAAAGCTACGTACTTTTCGAAATCTGTTCCTTGCTCTGCCTCCAATCGCCTCCAATCGTCTACCGAAATAAGTACGGTCGTTTTGACTCTCTTAAATGTCCTGATGTATGACCAATACGTTATTATACATTTTAGTCGAATTAGAATAAAAAACTTGCATTGTTTTGTCACTTGTTTTGTTTCATAGAAATTGTAATTTATTTCTTTTTATTTTTTTAGATGCGTCGAAATGAAAAAATGGTCTTTATGGCCGCAAAGAATATCCAAGACGACAATATTCAAACAGGACTACCTAATGCACCTATTATAATTAAAAAAAATGTAGACGGAGTTTATCCTTCCATAATCAAAGTTTAGAACACCAAAGACCATCTGCTACGGAGGAAGACGCAACATATACATTACTTGCTAATGTTCCTTTTCTATCTGAAGTAGAAAATTCCGAAGCTCAGGCAGACGTTGATTTGGTAAATCAAAATTCAGCCGAGACCGATAAATTGGTGCCGGTCACCTTTGAGTACAATCCCAATGAATTTCAAAATGCGGGAGAAGCTGAATTGGCAGATGGAGAGATATTTCCTATCTCACATGAAAAATATGCAACCGTAGGAAATTCTGCAGACCCGGCAGAAATAGTAGAACTGTCTGAACTATACAACTCAGCTAGTACACATGACACCGAAAGAACTTCTCGACTTAGACCGTCCCAACCTAAATCTGTATATTTTGACTTTTTAGAAGATCAAGAGGAAATTCACGATTACGAATGGGAATCAGATTCCTGGGAAGGTTCATCTCGTGAAGAAGATGCGGAAGTGATGCGCTGCCAAAGAAAAAAAAGAGAATTAAGAAGAGAAAACTTACTGATGATGGGACTGTTGGAGAGCAAGGATATAAGGTTAAGAAAAAAAATGAAAGAAAAGAAAACCAGCTTTTATTTCGAAGTGGAAAAGCTTACAAGACGAAATCTGGCGCAACTATGCCAGAAAAACGAGTACGGCCAAATCCATGCCTAAAAACTGAATGTGCCAACAAATGTTCAGAAGTAACAGAAGAAAGAAGATTGAACATTTTCAAACATTACTGGAGTTTGACCACTGAAAGAAGAAGAGACTGGATTGTTTCAATGACAAAGAAAGAGGATGTGAAAAGAAAACGGGTGGCTGGATTAAGTAAAAGAGGAGCAACGTATCAGTACTGCATCAACGAAGGAGAGGGACAACGTATAGTTTGTTTGAAGTTTTTCTTGGCAACCTTGGATATTACACAAAGATACGTTCACTACACCGTTAGGAATGCTTTGTATGGATCTTCTAAAGAGGACATCCGAGGGAAGGCTATACCACCCAATAAAACGAACGAAGGAGTTTTAAACTCCGTGAGAAATTACATAAAAAACCTACCAGCGGTACCATCCCACTACACGAGGAGAGACTCGACGAAATTATACTTGCCCCAAGATTTTAAAAACCTATCTAACTTATACAAACTTTACAAAGATATTCAAACAAATTCAGGAGTAGACTTTGTGTCTGAAAGGTTATTCCGAAAAGTATTTACAGATGACTTCAATTTGGGCTTTCATATGCCCAAAAAAGATAAATGTTCTAAATGTATTGGTTTCGAAAATAATCCTGGAGGAGAAAATGAAATATTGAAAGCAGAGCACGATGAAGAAAAAAATGAAACCAAAAAGAGATTTGGCTGTCATCAGAAGATACATGAGAAAAATAAGAATGTCTTATGTACTTCTTTCGATCTTCAAAAAGTTTTAAATACTCCCTACGGTGAGAGCATGTTGCTTTATTATTCTCGAAAACTGGCAGTCTACAACCTGACGTTCTATGAGAGTACCACAAGAAAAGGCTATTGCTATTCATGGAATGAAAGTCACGGAAAGAGAGGAGCCAATGAGGTTTCAACGATTCTCAAATCTTATATAAAAGAAGTCGATAAACGACATACAATAAATAAACTTTTATTGTATTGCGATTCTTGCCCAGGGCAGAATAAGAACCGGACTGTTTTAGCTTGTCTACATCAGAATTTATTGGCTTCTAAAAACTTAACCACGATCCAAATAAACTATTTACTTCCGGGCCACACCTACATGCCGGTAGACAGCATGCATTCGGTCATCGAAAAGAATGTGGCTAATCACATAATTTGGGCCCCATCACAATGGCCGACCGTCTTTGAGTTAGCACGGAGTGTTCCAGAACCTTATGCAGTACACTGTCTGACTCACAATGATTTTGTTTCATGGGATGATGTACCTATCAGATAAATATTTTAAGGGCAACCTAACAGGAAAAATTAGTAAAATAAGGGTGGCCACATTTAAAAAATCCGAAAATAAAATATTCATCAAATATTCTATGTCACCAAATGCTGAAGAAGAAGTGATCTCTATCAACATAAGCAATAAAAAAACAACAGACCGAATTTTATATAAAGGACGTCTGCCAATACCTAAGCAGAAGTATCACGACCTGCAAAAGCTTTGTAGTACAAATGTGATACCGCCACGATATCACGAGGAATATTTAGGAATGCCACATGGCAACATACATGAGCGTTTGGCCGAAACTGATGAAGATGATTCAGACTTAGCCAGCGAAAATTAGTTATTACACTGCTATGTAGGTACTGAGAATGTAGGTACTGAGAATTAGACTTAAGAAAGTAATTTTAATTAATTGTTGTGTTTGATTGGTTTCATTTTAATTTTTTACTTATTTTTACTTTTTTATATAAGAAAATTAATACTACTACTGATACTAATGTACATAGGTACGGAGAATTAGATTTAGGAGTTACATTTTATTACTTAAATTTTTGTGTTTGATTGGTTTTAATTTAATTTCATTCCGCCATTTTAATTTTTTACTTATTTTTACTATTTTTCGTAAGAAAATTAATACTACTGATACTAATGTAGGTGGAAGAATTAGATTTAGGAGTTAATTTTAATTAAGTAAATGTTTGTGTTGATTGGTTTCGATTTAATTTAATTTCGCCATTTTAATTTTTTGCTTATTGTTTGTGTTTCACCTTTTATTTAATAAAGATTTAGTATGTATTGAATGTTGGTTTCATTAATACCCGTGGAAATCCATACAATTTTATTTAAAGAGGACATAATACATTTTTCCACCTTCCCTGCTACAACAGAGTTGGATCATAAAACATTTAACATGACGTAATAAGCACTACATATTGGCGTGTAATACATTTTATCTAAAAGATCTGTATGCTTTCTTGGCACATAAGCCATTTCGCTTGTTTTTAAAATTGATACATGTAACAACTTAACACATTTCTCCTGTTTTTGTGCTGAGGTCATTTTGTATTATACGCCACTTATTTCCTTTAATAATTGATTATACTTTTCTATAAATAGTCCTAAATAATATCTTTTCCAGTAGCTTTATAATGGTATATAAAAAAAAGAAATCGAACCATCGAATGATTTCTTATAATTTTTTTTCTAAAATTTTAAACTTCAAACGGCTTGCCTGTGAAGTTGGTATATTGGCGTTTAATACATTTCACCTTTCAACCGTCGATATATATATAGATATACATATTGACAATTATGAAAAAAAAATGCAATATTACGAATAATGCGATAATGATGAGTCATAGTTGTTATAATATAAAAAAAGCTAACAAATTTCCTGCAATAAAATTATTTGAGTGTAGTTGTGCACCAGCACTAATTATAGCACAGAATCATCCCTTGACAAAAAAGGATTTTAGGTCCTGATCACTTTAGTCGGAAATGTGGTATAACTTTTCTTGATTTAGATTTTTGACACCGAGCAAAATCTAATCAACTTCTTGAAGCCGTTATAAGATGTAGAAACTGTTTAATTACCATAGCTTTCAGTGCCGGGCACATCTGGGCATGCTTGATATCGCAGCAAGAGACGCGAATCATCGGTGCAACTCTCTGCTCTTGATGGTGGGCTGATACAGTCACCAGTACCCCTGGAAATAAATAAATAATCAAATCAGAAATATTTATTACATAATTAACGATATTCAATTAAAAGTTGATGTAATCAATGATTTTGTAGGGCAGTGTTTTTCAACCTTTTTTAGAATGTGACACCCCTTTTCAGTAAAAAAAAAAAAACTTAGGCGACCCCCCTTAGACTGCAACAGTTCTCTTGACCCCCCTTAGTTTCTTCCATAGCTGTAATAGTAATCATCCACATGAAATTTAACTGTTTTTGACTTTTGAAGCCGTATAAATATTCTGAGAGATAGCTTGGAGTGGTCCGCTCCAAGATTCTGTAGAGCAAACGGAAGTCTCCTTCTGTACTCCGTAATATGGTCATACTTTCTTAGGTCATAAATAAAGCGAATGCAAACATAACTACTGCTCTCATACCTATTATAAGTGAAACTGAAAGGCGCCTGTTTGAAAGGACACGTCTCTGGTTTTGGTGGAGGCTGCTGTCTAAACATGGAGTAAAGAGGAGCATCTCCCGAAATGAAGTCGCACATCTCCGCCAGCGATGTCTTCTGATCACAGAAAGCTGAAAAATTATTACAAAATTAAACACGGTCCTAGGGTTGCATCAAATATAAAATGCCCAAAGACCCTGCTGCCCAAAGCCTAAATATCTAATAAAATAGGCAATATTTACCGTGCGGCGATCCTCGGGTTGCATCAAATATGAAATGCATAAAGGCCCTGTTGCCCAAAGCCTAAATATCTAATAAAATAGGCAATATTTACTGTGCGGCGATCCTCGGGTTGCATCAAATATGAAGTGCATAAAGGCCCTGTTGCCCAAAGCCTAAATATCTAATAAAATAGGAAATATTTACTGTGCGGCGATCTTCGGGTTGCATCAAATATGAAATGCATAAAGGTTCTGTTGCCCAAAGCCTAAAATCTAATAAAATAGGCAATATTTACTGCGGGCGGCGTCGGCCAGGTTATTGGGCATGGTGGTAGTTAGTGGCCACAGATAGATGGCATGGCAGATAGGAGCACTTATATTAATGTGCTGTGCGATAGGTTGGGACATGCGTGCCACGTATTGTGATTTCTACATAACTTTAATATTTTTCGTTGATGCCCTGTCCGTCCATAGTAATTGTGGTTCAGTTAATGACTCATATACTTTATAGCCACAGCCGATCAGGTTTTCAGCTCGTCTTGATAGAGGTCCATTAACCCCTAGAGCCCCAATTGGCCGATATCGACCACAAAACGATTCAGCGTGACGGGCACGTTTTAATTTTATTTTAAATTAATTTGTTTTATTATATTATGTTTTATTATGTTAATGTTTTATTTTAATTATGGGTACAGTGGTTTGGCAGTAATTAATGCTTTGGTGAGACAGTGTCTTAATTCAATTTCTTTACAAATTTTTACTAAAAATGTTTGAGACATCAACTTGTAAATCGGCTGAGGGGCCGAGGCCTGAAGGGTTAAGGGTTGTCAATGCTATGGATGAACCTGCTTCCCTGGGGAGATTTACCAACATGCCATTCTATCTCCCATGGACTGAACGCAAAAACTTTGAGGATAATCCACAGTGAGGCGGTATCGACTACAGCGGGCGAACCCATCACCCCAGGCTAGTATAACGATATGTGATCGTTCTTTCAGCCGCGGGATGAGTGTAGAAGACTTAAAGACAATACAAATCTACTGTCTAGCTATGCCAACATGCCCAACATAGGCCAACGCCTTACGGCAAGGCACCGGGACAGGTGTCCAGCAGGCAGCTTCGCCACCTGTCTACCAATTTGGAAGGATATTTCCGCCTGGAATTAACTATCAGGATACGTCCTTCCTCCCGAATGGTCACAGGACCGATATCGCTTATGCGGCCTCTACCTGTTGTATTTCAGGGGTAATTCAATAAGAATTTATCGCAGAACTGGGCGTCCTTTGCCAGTCATACGACTCGGAATCGGGTGGCCTATATGTCATTTCAAGAATGGCATGGCAACAGGTCAACATCCACCCCAGCTGCTTAGGAGACAGTATATTTCCTTAGTCTCCAGACTATGGAATTAGCAATTAGTCAGAGTGCACAAACGAGTGGCGTCGCCGAACCGATACCTGTTTGTTGGCGTCGCCGAACGTCCACCAGGAGAAACCGATCCACCAGCCTTAAGGCCTGAGACGCGAGAGTTTTACCCGGGATAGCCTTCCACACAAGGAGGCTTCTGAATAGAAGCTGAATCATGAGTTTGGCCGATCCGAGGACAAATTGGATCTTATGGCCAAAGTTGCACGAAACCGTTTGCTACCAAGGACAATCCACAGTCGAACTAGGCCAACAGCCCGTAAGAGTTCAACACCTGCCTCACTGTAAAGCATCGTCTTAGGCACTGTCTTAGCGCGAGGCACTGGGAAGTGCCATCCAGCAGACCTTCTTGCGCTCTTAATTCTAGATATAGATGGATTTCTTCATCCTCCAGTCTGGCCACAGATTTGAGGTCGCTTGCGCGGCCTCTACCTGACGATAGCGGTCATTTGCCCGTCAAGCTCACTAAGGATTGGGTGGCTAACGGATTGTTTACATTTACATTTTACATTTTCGTTGTGTCCAATCGACAGCTAAAACCCACTCTTGGAAAATTCAAGTTGTCAGTAAAATGTTAAATAACTCAGGATAGATGATGGCAGGTCAACATCTACCTCCCGCTTCTTAGGAAACCAGACTCCTCCGGTTGTGCTGCTCAGTTCCACCCAAGGTGTTCCCCGGATCGGAACCTCCGATCCCAACTGTCCACAACTGCAGGTACTGTTCACAGCGACCCTTCCAGGTTGAGTCCCTCTTCCAGGAGGCTACCGGATTAGAGCTGAACCGTTAGTTGATACGATTTAGAAAAACACAGACTGCATTAGGACCCTCAGTTCAACCAGTGTGAACCGATTTAAAAACAGAATTGATAAGTATGTATATACAGTCAATAAAACACAGTTAGGTTCATCAGCTTAGCCATTCGGAAACTAGGCACATTTTTGGTCAATTTTGTATATAAATACTAACAATATCATTTTTATACGAATTATCTCTTGTTACCTACTAATTTAATTAAACTTGTTAGTCATGCATATCATATAATGGGGGCTGGAAGAAATGGCTACGCGCAGATCTATTAAACACCGCAACCACCGATTGGCGTATTTGGCCTCCCAGGGGTTAAGTTGCCCGCCCAATAGCTAATAATAATAATAACAATGTCAATGCCCTGAATGCTGTCAATATCAGATAGTTTGCTGGCTTGGTCGACAATCATGAGTGAAATGCTAGGCTTCTACGCTTTATTGTGAAATTTCACAACAGGCGGGTGGGTTTATCATCAGACGACAACCTCTTACAACCAACCCTGCTATAAAGTGTTTATATGTATATCTATTTTGTTATGCATTCGATTGACAGAATTGAAAATGCATTTCCGATAACTTTATCCCAACGGAAAATGGTAACCCTGCCGGAAATCAAAACCGGAAACTTATAATGTAAGATCGGGCGACATAACTACAATGCCATCGGGCTGTGTTATTGACTTCCTCACTTTCAGAGGCTAGACTTTATAACAGCGCATATATATTGGGTGTAAAGATGTATCCCTGGCAACCCTAGAACTAGCTTGTCATAGTTGGGTGACAGAATCAATAAGCATAAGGATAAGGTTTCGCCATTCAGTTGCAGTTATCTTTACAAGCAAAATGAATGTTTTATTGTAATTAATTCTTAAATAAATAAATAAATAGCAACACAGTGCCATCAGCATAACATTAGTCAGCACTTCGCTTAAACAATAGCGAAACCTCCTTATAGTCAAAGGAGACTAACTTTATATTAACTTATATTATTAATATATTAGACTATTACAATACATTTTCTTACTTTCTTTATATTGTAGAACACTGGAGTGCTTTTTATGGATCACCATACACCTGTAGCAATCGTCAGACCTGCAAAAAAAAACACAAATAATGTACAAAGGGATAGATATAGTGATCAGTGTCCATAGTAGCCATATGAAGTATAAATAAAATAAAAAACAAACGGAGCTGCCATGGAATTCACCGACCAAAAATCGGGCCCATCACATATAATTTTTACACTTCTGGGAGGTGAGGGGTGGATTCCGAACTAACGACCGGCGGTGGTAGGTTTAGGACAGCTGTATTGCCACATGTGAGCGTTCACCTTACCACCCATTTACCCCCCTTCGAAGCCATAGAATTTGAGATGCAGAGATCGCGGTTTTAGATAATTGTTTTAGAAAGGAGTTGATTATTTTCCTGGAGAGACCAAGATCTTTAAAAAGGTGAAACAAAGATTTAGCTAGGGAAAAACAATCAACGTATTTTTTTTTGTGAAAATGAGATACTAATGCCATCTTGTGGTTTGTTTCCAAAATGAATCGAAGCATGAATCGGCTTTTGTTAAGAAAGATCGCAGACTGCCCTTAAATGAAGGGGGAAGAAAATGTGTGATGAAAAAGACTGATCAAGGTCTATGCGCTGACGGTGGATCTTGATAAGTCTTTTCCATCAGGTCCAGAGGTGGAGCACCTCGATGACCCTCCGGTTGACTTACACGATACTTGTACTTGATATGCGCTAATATTTTTGTGTACTTGTACTTAGTACTCGAGTACATTTTACTTGTACTCGGAACAATTCTCATTGGGCATGACCAATACAGTGTGTTTGAGATGGGTATTTGTGTGGTGTTGACTGTGTGATGCTACGGTATGACCACCTAGAAGACGTTGCCACTAGGCGGCAAGGTGGACTGAACTAAAAGGCACTGGTGGTCTGGTCTGGTGTAATGCGCTGACGAAGCAGTCGATTAGTGCAAGGCTTAAAAGCAACTAAGTCAGGAAAGGAAGCGGGCGACTAAACCAACTGCTTAAATAAAATAGTTGAGCAGCCAGCGATAAAAATGTGCAAGAGTTTTGAAAAAGCTGATACATTCAGATCAGACAGTATTTGGCCATATAATGCCGGGGTACAGTCAGCAGGCCAGATTCCGGAACACATGGCGCTGGCGTACTAGGGAAGGTGTGATTTTAATTAGTACCCCCAAAGCGTTTTGGGAAAGCTGAAAATTCATCAGTAGATGATGATGATGTCCTCCTCATCGTGATCCGACAACGGCGATCTCTCGGTTGACAGGACTTCTTCGAAGATGCGCGCGGAAGTGACTAGTGAATCCCAGTTGTTTTTAAAGATCCGATTACAACAACTACAGTAAAGTTCACCGCAGTTGTTGTAAGTGTATGTGTAAGTGGGCTTCGGACGAGTTTTGCGCTGTTGGCGGTTTGAGTCGAGGTTTACAAGCAGGGCTTCCTCAAACTCTTTAATTTTTGTGGTCACCGTGGAGCGCCACTCGCTGCGTTTGTGAGCAGCCCTCTCCCAGCTCTCAGGTGGAATACCACTGGCGGTTAGGTGCCTTTTTAAGACATCTTTGTAGTTATTTGGATATACAGGAAAACAGAAAGGGACAAATTGAAAAATGCAATCACTACAATGGAACCATGAAGAACAGAATACTAGGTACTAAAAAGGTTTTCCTACTGCCTATATATAAACAACAATAATAACAATAATAATCTAGGTACTTACTTATCATAAAGAAGGAACTTATCGTGGGCGTCGTGCTCATAGCACTCTCCTTTGGTGTCGATGTGAGTGGAGTTGACTGCGAGGAGTCTCGGAGCACCAGACTGGAACCACGAGCCGCTCCAGTCTGTCGGAAATGTGCAGCCACCTGCCAAAAAACAAAAAAAAAACAATAATGAAATACATATCCCTATTATCATCAGGCACAGTATGTTAATATTAAAAACACATTTTTAAAAACAAGCTTTTATTCAATTGCTCTGTCCCGAAACAACCCTAGGCGCAGCAGCCACGTCATAGTGGAACTTAGAACGGGCTATCATAATTGAATGCGTATACAAAATTTCATTTCTGTGCTGTTGGCCGTTGAGGAGTCCCCTCAATGGGAGCCAACCTTGGGTGCAGCATGTCATGGTGAAATTTAGAACAGGATATCATAATAGAATGCGTAAACAAAATTGTGTGTCTGTATTTACCGTGGAAGAGTATCTCGTCGGAAGCGTCAGCGAATTAGGTCATGCATTGTCATCGAAACTGAACCAACAAGTAAAATTTCAGCTTCATAGGAATACGAGGAAGTGGCTCTAATTCAGCTTGCAAGATTTGATCTAAATAAACTGACGAACATTGCAAGGTAAATAAAAGATTGTAAAAATCAACTATATTAAATGTTTAAACAGCTGAAAAGTGGAGGCATTGATTATATAGGACCAATAAAAACGAGTCAAAATGACTGTAATGGCTTATAGATTCCGATTATTAAAACGACATATCAAGTGTCAAGTCAATAAGTTGGTAACACTAACCCATAAGTTCAAAACACTAGCTCAATAGGTTCATAACAGTGAAAATGCAACAAGAACAAAGTCAGTTGTTCTGTACTAAATCGACAATGCTGATCACAAAAACGACTAAGAAATCCCCGATTAGCTGTAATTTGTTCAAATGTCCAAAAACATCGTTGGAGATCATAAGGCAGAAAACTATAAAGATCTTGTAGAAAATCTTCTGCAGCGCTACAATAGACTGGGGTGTATGTTTTTAATAATTAAATTTTAAGCATTTAATTTTGTGACGCACCCAAGTGTAGGAATGCCTATCTACTGGAGTAAATGATTGTATTGTATTGTATTGTAACATGTCTTTACATTGTTCAAGTTACACTTCTTTACATTCACTTGGACTTCTTCCCCGAAAACTGTGGTGCTGTTTACGACGAATATGGCAAACGCTTCCACTAAGAAATTTCGTACATGGAAGAAAGATACCAGGAAAAGTGAAGTGAAGTGAATCAATCTTGGCGGATCATTGCTGGACGCTCATCAGGAAATCATGGAGTGAATTAATGTCAGCGGATCAATGCTGGACGCTCATCATGGAATCACCAGCAACAAAATACAAAAGGCAGGCAAAGCGATTGCTCTCTCAGTGACCGACCTTCCTCCGAGAGAGAACTACAAGGCATAGGCTTTAAATGGAAATTCGGAAAAGCTTCGTTAGCTAAAAAACAAGAGCTAAACTTGCATTTTCATTATCATATCTGTGTTCAGCACCCTTGAAAACATAAAGATGAACAGTTTTTATCAATTTTACAGAAAAAAAGTTAAATTTTGTTGGCTAGTATAATAAATAAGTTACTGGCGTTGTAAGCCCATACAGCAATGTGCTAAGGCGGCAAGAAACACTGTATAATGGTAAATATTTTTCCCCTGGACAACTTTACGTCGCCTTTTCGTTTGTCACATAAAAAGTAATCTTGACATATTGGCATCACGAGCTAACACAGCCAATAGAGTATATAGAGTTTAGATTTAAATTTACTGTTGAATATCTATGCAGTCGTGTTGTAAAAAAATATATTGTACGCCTAAGAGGCAGGTTGTGCGGCACTGAATACATTGTAAAACCATGTTACTTACTACATCACAATCACAATACAAAATTTGAAATGTTGAGAGAAATTTTGTAAAATATCATTGGAAAATCGATGAAATAATAGAAATATTGCTATGTAAGAAAAACTCACTAAATAAGTTAAAAACATATGTTTTTCATATTCCTCTATTAGAGGATGGCATGCAAAGTTTTGGCCAAAATTCGGCAAAATTATGTTTGATATTGTAACATATAACCATTGATTATATAGGGTATAAGATTGTTCAATTCCGTACTACGATTCGGCAGCTAGAATTTTAATACGAAACGCAACAAGCAGATTGCACTGATAGTTCCAAACATTGAATAGCTTCTCTTATATTTAATATGGCGACTTTCATAATAAACAGTATCGCGGTGCACTGAAGATGGCGCCGAAAACGTGTCTATAGGCTATAAAACAATAATATAATAATTAATTAATGTTTAAATCATAACTCTTATTATTTTGGTATTATTTAAATAAAGATGCTAATTTTTAATTTGGTATACAGATTTCAATATGTAATAATTACCTACTTAAAAAGTTCAGAAAGACTAATACATGGCAGTCTATCTCTCCGTATTATTTCGGTGATGTAATCAGCCTATAAAGAAATGCGATAGATGGCATTAATACTTGAAAGGTATTATTGTTATTATTGGTTAAATCATTAGGTTTTTTATAACCAATCAGTCCTTTATAAAAAAAAACAATTATCAATGTTATTATAGATGGCCAAATAAATTGCTTTTAGTTTCGCCGGACAATGCTTTCGGCACCACCTGCATGTCGCCGGCGCAGAAGAGTTGGCAAAACGCAATATGGTATTAAGCAACCTAATACTCAATATATATAAATATATGCATCACTGCAAATGCATCGCTAATTTCAAGTAGAGCACATGTATGAGTACATACATGTTTATTAAACGACTGTCCAACAAAAAAGGAGTGTAATGTGTTCAGGTTTCACCTATGTATGTTTTCCGTTTCATCATTCCACCATAACTTCAAGGGAGGGTCAAAAACCTTCAAAAATTGCGTTACGTAATACTTGAACGCCCCCTAACCACTGTGCCTCCGGGCCTTTACATAGTAAAGACCTAATACAATTTATGCACGAAGCCTTACTAATCATTCTGATAACGGAAGCTCTACTAATGATGACACGTGAAACTTTGTCTGAAGAGCCAATGTCCTCTCTGACCTAAATGTAATTTAATGCACTCGTAAAAATTAACCGCGCTTCACGACTGCCCCTCATTCCCCTACAATTACCCCCCCCCCCCCCCTCTCCTCCCCATTTCTCCCGATCTCTTGAGCTTCAACCAGTGATGTGACAAAAAATCAGATCTAGTGTTGTGGTTCCGCAGGACGTAATTTTTACACAACTGCAAACAAAAAAGGAGCGTAATGTGTTCAGGGTTCATCTGTGTTTGTTTTTCGTTTCTTTTTTCCGCCATAACTTCTAAATGCTCGAGCCGATTTGAAATGTGTGGTATAAAAACATAATAGTGTATTAATATAAATTGTTGATTTCTAAATGTAATTTTATTTTAATTTTTGTGAATTTATTTTGTATATTATTAAAATATACATATATTAATTTTTAACATGTTTTAAAATAAAATAATATTGTCAATTTTCATGACATTTTCTTACGATTTTTTATTAGGTAATTAAGATATTTCTGTTACATTAAGTATGATTTTGTTTATTTATATAAATATGATGTTATAGATTTCTTAGGATAATTAAAATTAAATGTCTACCTTGGAAAAGGCGGCAGCCTAGTTAGGTTAAGACTTTTGTATATTGAATGTACTCATAATTTTAACTCAATAAATAATTTCAAATTTGAAATTGTTAGACAGAGAAACTAATGTACTTGGCCATCTATAATAACATTAATAATGAATGGTTATATAAATAATTTTATTGATTATAAAACTCAATAATTTAACAAATGATACAAACCATATCATTAAATTATTAATGGCATCTATTGCATTTTATATACAATTATAGGCTGATTACATCACACAAATAATATTGTCAATTTTCATGACATTTTCTTACGATTTTTTATTAGGTAATTAAGATATTTCTGTTACATTAAGTATGATTTTGTTTATTTATATTTATAAGACAGAGAGATAGAATGCGATCTATTCGTCTTAATCTGAACATTAAAGTGCGTAATTATTACGTATGTACACGAATCAAAATTTTACATATTTAGTGCCATCTTAAGTGCGCCGCCATACTGTTACAACAAGATCGCAGCCATATTGAATAAAAGAAAATATTAATCAATGTTTGGAACTTTGAGTGCAATCTACACGTTTCGTTTCGTAGTAAAATCCTAACTGCCAAATCGTAGTACTGCATTGAGCAATCTAATACGCTATACAGGATAAGTTTTAATTAACCGGCATAAATGAAGGGGGTGAATCAGTACAAGCAAATAAGCAACTTTTGTAAAAAAAAATGTGGGATTTTTTTTTAAATATTTTTTTTTATTATTTTTAAATTTCATTTTTTTCTTTTGAAAAATAGTTAAAAAAGCGTTGAACACGATGCGCTATCTAGCGGTAGGTAGAATAACGCTAATATTGTTTATTAAAGATATTTTACCCAGCGCTCGATGGCGCAGCGCGCTTAAACGCATGTTACAATTTTATATAACAGTCAAGTTCTTCAAATTTTGAAATAAAAAAAAACTGATAGCAAAATATTTCTTTTTTTCAAAATATTTTGTTTTTTTTTTATATATTTAAAGTTGGGAATAAATTAGGTGTTGCTAACTCGATTATTTAAAAAAAATACCCAGACTACTAAATTGCTAAATCTAAATGAAATTCCCGTCGGATTTTTAATTTATTACAACTTTTTATGGTGGTTTTTAAAAAAAAACTCATCTAACCTACTGACAAATATGTGTTTGTGAATTATTTAAAAAAATATATAACCTTACCTACCGAAATGTAGGTGACACTTCTTTAAATGCCTATATCTCTCGTATTTATTAAGTCCGACAAGATGATTGCAGCTTTGGAATCAGCGACGTGAATAATAGTCAGGTGACGTTAAAAAATCAAAAATGTAGAACTGGTAACAATACCTAACAAGTTGCTTACTTGCTCGTACTGATTCATCCCTTTGAAGGATGTTGGTTAATTAAAACTTACCATATATAATCTATGGTTTTACCATACAATGAACCATGAAGCTATTCGTTCTTCTGTTATTATCGATCATTTTTTAAACTTCATAATGCGTATTTTTCAGTGTAAATTGAAGTTTAGTTCTGAAAATGGGTCCTATGGGCCCACTTCGCTAGTCGATGGTTAAAAGCAATTACTCTAGGGCCGCGTAATGACGAGATGTGTCCCAACTTTTTAATTTTGCATGTTTTTTAGTAGCTGGTCCCGCTAATTACTTTCGCGGTGGGAATAATAAATAATACTCTCATTTACATCGAACCTCCCCTTCCACTCCCCTTCTGTAATTTGTATTGAGTTACGCGGACGACGCAGTGGGGGGTTCAAGACGCGGTATTTTCAGTTTTCCAGGGAGAATATCGATCATTTAGTCCATCATCATCATTATTATTATTATTTATTGCCGAAATACAGTCAGCAAGCTAGGTTTCGGGACACCTGGCGCTAGCGTACTAGGAAAGGTGTAAGTTTAATTAGTATCTCGAAGTGTTTGGGAGAAAGCTGAAAATTCATCAGTAGACAGTGGATGCAACAAATAACTCGAAACATATGGTCAGACTGCTTCATAATCTTAACGCGCGGCGTCAGCATCTCCATACCATTATATTGTTTATAAAAATGTGAATAAATTAAGACAAATATATAGTGTTCATTATCAAATGAAAGGTCTGATAGAGTAGATTATAAACATCACGACTATCATAGAATGCGCAATCGTCTTTAAGCACTGGATATTTACAGAGGTAACACGCGTCAATAGAGCACATCCGATAACTCAGCCATTCCCAATCTGCGGCCCGCCGACCTTTTCTTTGCGGCCCGAAGGTGGCTACTGAGCCACCTTCGGGCTCCTGGAACAGTTTTACTCTTTCCGACATGAAATGATTTTATTTTTACAACAAAAATATAAAGTTTACAGTGAACTTGAAAATGACAGTTGGTAATGTATTCTAGCTTTTCTTTGCTATGTGACAGAAGAACCTAGTTAACTCAATCGTGGTTTACAGGGAGAAATAAAATTATTTCTCAGATGACAAGTAAAGTATTTGCTTTCGAAGATAAATTGGACCAGTAAATAGAAGAAATACAAAATAAAAAACTGCACAACTTTCCAACAATGGTAAAGGCCCAACAAGATGGCATTGATGTTTCCCTAGAAAACTATGTATTAATTTCTAATTACTTAGATTCCTCAAGCAAGGAATTCAAGCGCAGATTTCAGGATTTAAGAAAAATCAAGAAATTATTTTTGCTAGTCGAAAATCCCTGACACAAATAGCCACTATCACGCAACTGACCGCATTTGGATTTGAGAACGCAAATTATTGGATGAATTTATTGAATTTAAAAACGACAGAAATTTGGAAGCAATTTTTAAAGAGAAAAGAGAAGTAAAAGAATATGAAGAATTTTGGAAATTAGCACCCGTTAATTACAAAACCTTGAAACATTGTGCACATTTGCTGTTGACGTTGTTTGCATCGACTTACCTCTGTGAATCGTTTTATTCTAAAATGAAATATGCAAAAAATGCCTACATTGTCGGCTTACTGATTCACACCTTGATGACGTGTTGAGAGTAGCATGTAGCAATTATAAGCCGGATCTAGATAAAATTGTCAAAAGTAGGCAATGTCAACAAAAATGATTAGGTTTAAAAGTTGAGTTGTATTAACGTCTTCTGTGGATTTATTGTAATGTAGGTTGTTGCGGCCCGTCTGATGTAGCACTCACTTGTATTTGGCCAAAGAAAAAAAAAGGTTGAGTAAAGCTGCGTTAACTCTTCATAAGTGAGTTAACCATTTTTGGTTAGACGCTTACAAATGCTAAAATTGTATCTAACCAATATTGGTTAGGGCGCTCCGCGCTGCGTAAAATGCCAACTTTTTAAATATTATTCATTATTATCTTAATTGTTTGACGAGATAAGGTTATAATATTTTATATTTCAAATTTCAATGCGATCATTTTACAGTTATTCTTTTTACGATCCGTATAGTAGTTTAAAAGTTATGGTCGTTTTTCTCAAGGCCATCGACTTCATGCTCAAAACTGTCCCGGGCAGAAGTGACGACTAAATTTTTACCCCGCGATAATTTTGTTTCAACGAATATCGTTTCAATGAAGAACTTTATTCCCTAAAACGTGCTATTCTGCGCGAACAAATTGTTTTTAATAATTACAGAAGTTCACTTTTTGTACCGGAGGTCGTGTTTTTTATGTTTGTAAAATTATTGCTCTTTTTATCATGTTTATCATCAACTGATATTTGAGATGATGATGATGATGATGACATAACAAACCTTAGTATATTAGGTAATTCAATATGCGCTTATGCCCATTTCCCATTTGGCTACAATGCCATTTGAAAAATGGGGTAAATATGTAATTATCCATAGTGGCGAAAGCTCAATTAAAAAGCGGGTAGGAGGAGCTGGCAGATCTATATCATGCCACACGCGACAACGTTAAGTGACATAGCCATTAATGGCAAATTTACTCACTACTGATGAATACATCCCTGCGCTGCAATGGTTTATGAACGAATAGATATAATAAATAACACAGATATGAGACAGACCGTCACTCAAAAGGAAGGGCATTGGGTTCCTCACGAGTTGAAGCCAAGAGATATCGAAAAACGTTTCTTGACTTGTGAAATTGCTCCTTCGCCGTCAAAAAAGACAAGGTTTTCTCCACCGAATAATCACCGGCGACGAAAAGTGGATCTTTTACGAGAACCCCAAACGCAAAAAAAATATCGCTCGTACCCCGGTGAATCACTTCCATCGACCTCAACAGCCACGCCGAAGAGAAACATCCACGGATCCAAGGTAATTTGGTGGGACCAGAAGGGTGTCATCTATTACGAGGTGCTGAAACCTGGAGTAACCATCACGGGCGATCGCTATCGAGCTCAGCCCAAGAATTTGAGCTATGCTTTGAAGATAAAACGGCCGGAATACGCTAAAAGGCACGACAAGGTAATTTTCCAGCATGACAATGCTCGACCACACGTCACGATGCAGGTCAAGAACTTCCTGGAAACGCTTCTCTGGGACATCTAACCTCACCCGCCGTACTCCCCAGATATTGCACTATCTGACTACTATTTGTTCCGGTCAATGGCCCATGGCCTTTCCCAGCAGTACTTCCAGTCTTTCGAGGATATTGAAAAATGGTTGGATTCGTGGATAGCCTCCAAGGACGAAGACTTCTTCCGCCGGGTAATCTGTCTCTTGCCAGAAAGATGGGAGAACGTCATAGCTAATACATTGAATGAAATGTACTTTTCAATTTGCTTCGAAATAAATAGTCAATATCACAAAAAAAACGAAGTTTTCAATTCAAAGACCTAATATAATGTATGAAAGGGGTAGGGAAACAAAGAAAAATTAACCAAAAGGCAAGAAAAAAAAACATAATATACTAAATAATATTACAGTCGACTTTCGGCAAATACTACTCGCTGCCCTCACAATCTATATGTATATATGTATGTATACTTTACTAAATTTGTCTGAGGACAGTTATTATATCTTTTAAGCTAAAGTGTGAGTGTATGACTGAATGTGTGTGTGTGTGTGTGTGAGAGAGAGAGAGAGAGAGAGAGAGAGAGAGAGAGAGAGAGAGAGAGTATTGTAAGGGTGTATTGTAATATTGTATATTATAAAACTAATTGTATTATAAACATTATTTGTTATAAATGAGTATTGCAATATTCTACTGTTTACATTTTTTTTCATATAGAAAGTACTCATATAGAAAGTAAATATCGGCATCCCTAGACACGGGTGTTTTTACTCAATGCGATGAGCCAATAACTATGGGTTTAATTAGTTTCGCCTACACGATTTATATTAAGAGCCGTATTACAAAATAGCGTAGGTATTCTTTTAAAATGAGTTGAAAAAATGAACGCATTTTTTTTTGGATGTAACTATAAAAGATAGGATAAATAAATAAATAAATAAATAAATAACTATTCAACCCTGGGAGAAAAACCGCGGCACTGAGCGCTCTTCTCTTGCGCAAGCAAATATATACACAATTTCTAATTGTTTTTTGCAGTGTTTTCTCCTTTCTAATGACAATAATTTATATTATGTCGTATTGCAAAAAGAGTTAACTTTAATATAGTATAAGTATTATATAAGAATCTTATTTTATTTCTGAGAAAATTAGAATGATACAGGAAGATTTTTTTTTAATTTTGTGTAATTGTAAGTAATGTATACCTTGGATATGTGGTCAAAAAACGAAAAAATAAAGCCGTAGTGTACAGCAAGAATACATGACGGACATAAAAAAAATAGTATACGGTTTTCGTTGTAGTGATATTACTGTATTAAGGAGCTCAAAGTTTGCCTTCCGAGCGTTTTACGAATAACGACTTTCGGAAAATGGGCTGAATAAGTAAATAATATTCGTTACATCTAAAATTAAAGGCCGCTATGGTCAACATCAAGAAATGGTCCAGGTAATTCAGTAATTAAAGTTTGTAGAAATCTCTTTATTTCTTGGAATTAGAACGCCAAAAATCCACTTTTCTTGCCTTTCTGGAAAAAATATGTGAACGGGCTCTTAATGCTTACGGAATATCATAGCCCTTCAGCTGTAAATATCAAAGTTTACAATAAAGAAATATATGAAATCAATGAATTATAGATCTCGACCCTCCTCCTATCCTTGGTCGATTGATTTACCTCTTCCTTCCTTCCTCAAAGGCAGGTACTTCTCAATCTTAAAAATGTGCCCCCTAGTGCACTTGGTTTAACGTCTCAGGTATTCATTTCATTATTTCTTTCAAATACTAGAGAGATATAAAGCGAACGTTTCGTCCATTTAATTTACATAGTTGTATCGATTTCAGTCACTATTCTCCTAAGTTTGTATTATATTTGAGAATGACGGATAGTTTAGTAGTGAGGAAAAGAGGGGGGAGGGGTAGGGGGTTGTTGCGCTTCAGGTTATTGCATTTGACGCTCGTGCGACACAGACGGAATGCCGATGAGCGCCTCTTCAAAGTGTATTATATTAGCTGGCTAACCCTCCTCCATGGATGGTTGGTACACTTATAAATATGTACAATGCAGGATGTTTGGCAGAAAACCGACAAAAATTTTTGAGGGATTGGGGAGGTAATTTACTAGCTTTCACCCATAGACCCTATATGCAAATTTACACCGTTTTTTTAAAAATTATTATTTGGTATTACCCCAAATTTTGCGGTCGAGTTATCATGACTTTTTTGCTTATGGTAATAATAACACGAATTAACTTTTGTTGTATTCTGCAATGATGTTTGATATTGATGTTTCTCTACAACGTAATAAATAATATTTTTGACAGTGCAAATCTGGTCGAAAAGATATTCATTCTGGCTCTTCCTCGCATTACTCGGAACCCGAACCTGTTTTATATAAAGAGATATAATTCTAAGTATACGAAGCATTCCCTAATAAATAGAGCTATGACAACGTATAACGATAGGTTCGGGTACATTGATATTTTTTGATCAGTTAAAAGTCACTTAAAGGAAACCATTAAAAAATCTTATCAGTCCTTTGTCCCCCGTATTTCATATAATGACTGCTTGAACAGTTTACATGAATAGCTTTTTTGTAATTTTTTGTTTTTTAAAATATATCTTTGGTACAAAATAATTAATATTGTTTATAATCTCAATGTAAAATTTCATTTTCATTTGTTTTTTGTTCTTTTTTTTTCTATAGATAATATTAAATCACTGCAAAAAAATGTATATATAAATAAGGTATAATAACGGAGTATGTACTGTACACATTATAGATAGATAGTGTTAGCAAATAATTGGTCAAAGTTTTTTATGTATAGACGCTGTTTGTTAACCAAATAAAATAAAATAAAAATAAAAAAAATAAAATAAAAATGTATGGTTAATGTAAATAAATTATTATTTGACGCAAATAGTTTCTGCAAATAGTTTACGCTACGACTTATGAGCTTCCAAAATCTTAAAAATGTGTAGATGTATGAAAATTGACAAGTTCTAAATTCATTATTTAAAAAAACATAAAGGTATATTGAACCTAGCTCTATTTTAAAAACTTCTCTAATCTATAGTCGTTCCAATGGCTACATGTAACAGAAAACATTCGGTATTTGGACAAAATAAGAGATGCTGTGTGTGTGTGTGTGTGTATTCTATCAAAAAAAACATGCGGTTTTGAAATTTAGCTCAAAAATGACCGCTTTTCGGAAGTTTTGCGAAATAAAACACCATAAACAATCTCCTAAACTATTTATTTACTTACTAAATTTTCTGACAAATAGGGCCAAATAACTAATACCAGTATGGCCAATGAAATACCTAATGTTATTTATAATGCCTAAAATAGGCGATATTTTTGCCTGCAGGCAATATTCTATAGTAGACAGTAGAAATTATGAGTACATTCAATATACAAAAGTCTTAACCTAACTAGGCTGCCGCCTGTTCCAAGGTAGACAATTTATTTTAATTATCATAAGAAATCTATAATATTATATTTATATAAAAAAACAAAATCATACAATATCTTAATTACCTAATAAGAATTCGTAAGAAAATATCATAAAAATTGTCAATATTATTTTATTTTAAAACATGATAAAAATTAATATATATTTATATATGTATTAATACGTATTAATATGTAATAATAATACACAAAATAAATTCACAAAAAATAAAATTTAATTACATTTAGATATCATCAATTTATATTACTACTTATGTTTTTATTATAAAGATTCAATTATTTAATAAGGTGTTCAATATCTGCATTTGTACAATTTAAGAGGTAGGCACTCAAACTATTTTTAAATTTATATGAAATTTTAAGTTTGCTTTGCATCTTTCTAATATGGGACCGCTACGACCGACCAAGCCAAAGATTTCAAGGACCTTGCACCTCTTTGATACGTTTTAAAAGAATACCCTCATAATGTCCATCCGCAGTCCAAATGTATATATTAGAAAGATTAGAGAAGGCTGTGGCGGTGGTATATGTATGAAAAGTGGGTTGGTGTGTAATGGATTAGTGTTGGTTGGTCAATGCGGGTGTGGAAAGTGTTTGCCTCGTGGTAAATGTTGTTCTAATGACATTATAAACACGGGTTGTTTGTGGGGCGAGACCGACGGCGCCACCGCCCGACACCCGCCGGCCGCACCACCGGCCGACAGGACAGACGCCTACGGACGCCGCCGCACAGTGATACAGACAATCGTAAGTACAGTACCATCTATATATCTATACTAATATAAAACTGGAAAGTTTGTTTAATCTCTGGATTTGAAAAATCTTTTCGCATTTGATAGCCCAATTCGCGAAGAAGGATATACACTATTTAACACAGGGTTGCGATGATTTAAATAATTTGATTTAAATCGGTGATTTAAATCACGATTTAAATAAAGTGATTTAAAAAAAAACAATGATTTAAATCAATATTTTTTTACTGCAACCAAAAAATGACAACCTCAGTCAAAAATGTCAAGGGACTTCGAATTATAACCGAAGAAGAATTGGATATAATCAAGCAACTGCTAAGTACAGTTGCTTCATCCGCTGGGGTCGTAAGAATATTTTCGGCATTCAATTTGGTGCACAGCAAAATAAGAAATAGATTAGGCAACGAGAAGGCGGCTAAATTAGTCTTCCTTCTGAAAAAACTGAACTCGAACAAATTACAAAACCAATAACATGCAATGAAACCCATATGGTTTAATTTATGTTAATTTATTAATTTTAAGAATTACTTGTTCACTTCTTGATAAATTTGACAAAAACGCTACAGTATTTCTGTTTTTAAAAAAATTTATGAAAAATGTTTTTGATTTAGAAGAAGTAAGAACTCCTTGATTTTTGTACATTTTTGTTTAATAAATGGCAAATAAATATGCTACTGTGTTTTTACTTCTTAGAAGAAATAATATATGTTGATTTTTGTTAATGTTATTAAAACATATTTAAATAAATAACAATTGTAATGTGTTTTTGCCGACCTCCAAATTTAAAAAAATATAAATATTAAAAAAATATAAAAATCTGATTTAATTCAAACAAATCCGATTTAAATCAAATTAATCCGATTTTGTTGATTTTTAAAAAAAACATGATTTTTATCAACCCTGATTTAACATCTCGTTACGACCTTAGGCGCGCACTGGCGGCCAGCGAGATACTGCTAAATGTATGAAAACGCCATCGAGCGCGCACACCTGGCCGGGGCACAGTAAATACCTGTATATAGCTAAAGCAGTATCGAAGCTACGTACAAACGTTCGAAACGAACGCACTCACACAGACGCACGCCTCAGCAATAATCTAAGCGATTATCGCAGTGTTGTCAGTCGCGAGTGTCGCTATCTGTGTTGCTGCACCACGGACAGTCCGCAATCTTTTTAAAAATGCTACGACGGCCACGAATGTATTGCGTAGTATACGGCTGCTTGAATTCATCTTCATAAGCGGAGGTTCAATTTTTTATCATTTATTTCATTAAACCGAACCTAACTAAAACAACACAAATTCGACCTGGGTAACACATGTACCAAGTCATGATGGTAAATCGTAAAACCCTAAATTTACCACTATTCGGGCTTTTACAGTAACACGCATATGCCCAGGATAATTTGATGCGCAATCAGTATTTTTGATATATAAAATTATTTAATTGACAAGTATAAATTCATGGGTGATTAGTATTTTGATGTGCAATTAAAAATAAGTCAATTGATAATAACGAAGAATAAAGACCTCCTAATTTTATTTGTATACTAGTTATTTTATTCGTATACCAAATAAATGTTTTAGTTAATAATTAAAAATATTTTTTTAATTTTTACAAAAAATAAAATGACTACCCTAGTGCTCAAACGGAGAGTTTAGCCCGATGGCGTTTTCATACATTTAGAACCCTATTCCACCGGCACACAATGGTGGCGCAACCAGTCGCGCAACCGTGGTATCTTTGAGAAACCAAGACATGACATCAAATTAGACACCAGAATCACGACATTTATTTTCAAATCGCTATTAGAAAAAAAATCTGGCGAGGAAATATCCCAATTAGGTAGTCTGCTTTGAATTTCGATAATAAACTTTTCTGTATCGAAATTATTCATCGCAGCGTACGCTGCAACTAAACAAACGCGTTGAAATCAACAGTGTACGCATGCGAAAGAGGAGCACTGGCAGCGCGACTGGCGGCGAAGTGAATGACACGTCACACAGCGTTATATTAATTATTGGTGGCGCGACCGGTGTGGTGGCGCTGGCAGCAATAATCTGTGTACGCGTCCATGCTGGTCGCGCCACGAGCAAGCGGACACGAGGTGAGTTACCCTCCATAGAGCTGTATACGTTATGTTGGTGGCGGCGACTGGTTGCGCCACCATGGTGTACCGGTGGAATAGGGCCCTTAGTATCTCGCTGGCCGCAGCGCACCTGGGCTTAGGAGCCGAGCAAAAAGAACGCTTAGCAAAAACTAAGGAATACCGCGGGCGGGCGTTGCGACGCGGTAGACCAGGGTCCGAGGGCGGCGTTTTACCGAGAAGAGCCGAAATGTGCATGTCTTATCTTAGGGAGCTAATGGGCCCTTGCTGAGGTGGCCACGAAGACCCATTTTGTTCAGGGTTGGTCACACTCACGGGTCAACACCCATCCGGCGGCCTCCACGCATGAAGTGCGAGCCCGGGCAAGGACTCTGGCCTTAGGGCTAGTTTCCCCTAGGAGTCAACCTTCTGGCGCTCCTGGACGGTCTGCGCACCGTGCGGCGTAAGCCAATCGATTGTGCATTCTGACTAACAGTCGGGAGAGTCTGGAAGCAGTATTGTACCCGATCTTGGGTGAAGAGCCGGGCAAAGGACGCCGTAGTCAGCGATAGATTCGGTTTACACCGTTTCACCGCTTCGTAAGCGAGAGGACCGCGCAAGCGACCTCGAACTCGTAACCAGTCGAGAGACCGGAGTAATCTGGTCGCAATTGGAAGCCCGCTGAGTAACATACCAGGTTATCTCGCGGATAAGGCGTTGGCCTCTTCCGGGCATGTAGCGGAGCTTGACGGTGGACTTTTATGTTAAAGTCATCTGCGTTCAGTTCACGGGAGATAGAACGACCAATCGTTAAAAGTTCCTGAGGAGACGGGTTCGCCCGTTGTAGTTGACAACTCTATTTATGTCTTATCTAGATCAGGGTGCGGCAAAAACCAGTATACACTAATACCACACAAAAATATGACTAAAAATATTGTTTCTGCTGAAACACTTATAAAAAATCCGATTTTTTTTAATTAAACCGCGGGTAGGTTTATTTTTAGCGACAGTAAAAGAAGTAATAACCACTGTGGGCCATAAATCAGCGGCATTTATTAACCAACAAAAATCCTTTGAGCAAAAGTTACGTACAAAGACGAAATGATAAGACAGCTGAAACCATTGTGGAACCAGTGTGAGGAATAAATGTGAAATCATCTGTAGATCGCCGATTTTCAATTCAGTTGGAGGAGCACTTTACATACTGTCTGTCATACGTCAGGTTTATCAAAGATGAGAAAATATGTCAAGAACTATTATTTGATAGAAATTTAGATACAGATACAAAAGAAGAAACCATATTTAATACACTAGAAACGTTTTGTGACGAACAGGAAATTCCTTTGAAGAACTTATCTTTGGATCATTATATCAATGTATCATTGTATCATTGTATCATTGTATCATTATAAATAAGATAACAAGTAAATACTCCAATATTAAAAAGAATAAAAAATACGACTACCGTTACAGAAAGTGAACTATTGTATTTATAATTTTTATAATAGGGATTTTTTATGATTTATTAGTGGTTTATGTATTTATCTATATAGATACATGTATATTTCCGGAATGTACTCAATCGGAACTTTCATTCGACATTTTACATGATAAATTTAAGTTAATTTATTGACATTTGGACATTTAGACGACTACTTACTTTATATTTGGACAATTAAGGTAACCTATGACACTCAGGATGACCTAACGATTCTAACAATACCACACACTTCCAAATCGGTTCAAACCTTCAGAAGTTAGAAACGGAAAACATAAAAGATGAAACCTGAGCACATTACACCCCTTCTTTGTTGGGCAGTCGTGTAAAATCGATTTTACTGCGTGTGCAGTCTAGCCTGGATAAAGGCGGTTGCAACATCGCGAAACATTGGGTGTTAACAACTTTACGCAGTGAATTCGTTTCTATCTTATTTAATTATAATATTTGTGGTGAATAGGTGAAGGAGGTAAGTCCACATTTTGGGCAAATTGACCTAAGTATTCCACTCGATAGAGAAAACAAAAATGTATAGGAGGCTGTTATATTGGCTATAGAAAAGAAAATGTCAATTTGTGACAAGGATCAAATTTAACATTTTGGCATGGTACAACCTTTGTCCAGAAAGTTCGGTGAATGACGTCATAGTGCTCACATGCTAAGAGTAGAAAACCAGCCCATCTTGCGCTGGACAGGTCGAGACTGGTCTGAACCAGTTCCCGAGCGGCGGCGTGGAAACAGCTCATTGTTTAGTGAAGGTGTTGTACGCGCGGTCGAAACTCAAAATGGATCAGCGAAAGAAATATGCTGTTTTGCTTCAGACTTGCAAATCAGCAAAAGAGAAATGCTGATAACAGTTTACTAAGAACGTGCTGTCACGTTGAAGTGCGTGGTTTAAACTCTTCCGAAAAGAACATGACACCATTGAAGATCTGGACAGCATCTCATTATGAAGGTGGTCGCGGTCGCTTCAGATTACTCACTCAACCATAACTACATATCTTTGAATGCATAAAGTCAATATTAAAAAATATAGGGAAATTGAAGACACAAAACGAAATTTACTCTTATTTTACCAGAGGTAGGCACAATTTAATACTATCCTGTCGGTCTTTGGAATATTCAAAGGGATCCAATTTACGTTGGAATGGTGTGTTACAGTAAACTGCCTGAAAATATTAAAATTACATGTAGACACGGGAAAATAGCCCAGTTTAAATAGAAATTAAAAGGCTACCTTTGAGAGAGAATTGTATAAAATCTACAAATTATAATTAGATGACTGACCGCTTCCATGTCGATTTTAATTATTTAACTTGATATTTTAACCATTTTATTTACTATTGTATTGTAGAGACTACGTCACAATATTGTAAGTCAATTTACGTCAAGGCGGGTACGGTTGCACTTTAATGAGCACATTAGAAAAACATACATTTACATTTAATTTATCCGCTATTTAACCTGGGGGCATATTCTTCAGAAATTTTGCATGGTAAATTTGTCTATGGTCCATGTAAATCAGATGGATCATAGACAAAGGAGAATGTTATTATGTGTGTGGGCCCTGGGCCCATCAACAAATAAGCTTGAAAGTATCATATATATTTAGGCATATTTTAAAACTAAATGTCACCTCTAATGTGTTAGTGATGTTTGAGTTTTATATATTTAAATAACTAGGTCTTTGACGAAACATGTCTGTTAACATATATTATTATTATTATCATCTTAAAATTATTTTTTGAGTAGGGCTTTTTAAGGTCTTTATGAGACTTGTAACACTGCGACCATTGCTGATCTATTGTGTTCGCCACCTACTATAGTTCTGCGCTAAGCCTCGGGTCATTTAAGATCCGCAACAGGAATTTGGCGCCAGATTGTTTTACCTCCTCAGGTTGGAGATAATGACCACCCAAATGGGTGTATCTTTTACGCATCAGCGGGCCATACTCGCACATGAGGTTCTGGGGAGTTTCCTCTGCCCCTTGGCAGAACCTGCACATTTCTGTATCTCGGAGTTTGAGGTTGAACATGTGTTTGTCCAGGCCACAATGCCCCGTGAGCGCCCTCACCAGTATGCGTAGATTGTTCCTATTTAGCGATAAGGCCGCTTACGATCGTAAGTCTTAATTAGCACTTTGGAATGATTCAACCCTGCGTGTTGTTCCAGTGGTTGACGGATTGATATAAACATATTTGTTTGAGCATTAGGTTTGCAAGGCATTATGGTACGCCACAGCAAGGTTCAGGGCCGTATAACGTCCCCTTTGCTTCCGTCTTAGCAAGTTCATGGGCTTTATCGTTTCCCTCGATTCCTGCATGGCCGGGAACCCATGTTAGACATACCCTGTTCTTTTCTCTGTTCATCTCAATATTACTATAATTACTACTTAGTCTGTATTGCACTAAATAAAAAATATACAGTAAAAAATGTGATACAGCACGAAACAAAATCCAAACAACAACTGATAGTGGCACCCGCCGCGTGAGTCGATTGTAGCCCTTCGTCTCGCTTCTCTCACGCTACTCACCAAATAAATCCAATCACAATCATCATTATCGTTGCCATATTTATAACTTTTAACACACAACGAATTATGAAGAGCTGGCATAAGCAATTAAAATACATTAAAATACATGATATATGGTATATTGTTATTGGTGAGTAGGCATAAAGAATGGCATTCTCCTTTGGCATAATAAATATGTCGAGAATCTGTCTGACCCCCTGGGCTCAGACAGATGAATACCTACATTTAACAGCATATAACGACATTTTTTCTGGATCATGGAGTCACTTTCTTTTATGCTCTTGCATTTGAAGGTGTATATAACAGTAAATTAAATTAAAATTAAATAATATTTAAATTTTTCAAGATTGGAGATACCACTGTGCGACGGCAGGACGTCGCGGCGCGCAGCATGTCATTAAATGGGCATAATATAGGAATGAGTACGAAAGTACACAACGCACAAAAAGTAGGAATGTATGCGCGATCGATTCGATTGTGTAACGAAAACCCGATTTTGAGAGAACTGCCCACCGCCCAAACTCAGGACTTTGTAAAGGAGTGAGAGGGCATGCAACTTTCTGCGGTCACGAATTCGAAGCCAGTGGAGCTCGTCGCGATTAGGAGGGGTACCAGACGTTTATTAGGATTTGACCTGACATGTCAGGGAGCTAAGGGGCCCTTGCTGAGTTGGCCACGAAGACCCATTCTGTTCAGGGTTGGTCACACTCACGGGTCAACACCCATTCGACGACGAGCCTGGGTAGGACTCTGGACTTATGGTTAGTTTCCCCTAGGAATCAATCTTCTGGCGCTCCTGGACGGTCTGCGCTCCTTGCGGCATTGCCAATCGATTGCGCACTCTTATAACAGTTTAGTGGTTTCAAGGCGGCAGGTGAGGGTGGAGAACCCACCCACCGCCCGGGCAGTTATAACGACGGTGGTCGTCTTATCTGCCTGGGATATCATGCAACGACACCCCGCGCGTACCAGAAGGGTATACGCGCGGGGGGTAAAGAAAGGTAGCCACCCCCCCCCCCCCCGTACCACCCCGAAAACCCATTTATTCAGTATAAAAAACAAAAGAAGATAATAAATAGTCGTAAAAATAATAATAAAATAAACACAAAACAGAGATTAAAGTTAAACAAAGACAGGCTACCAAACACAGACAGGATGTCGGGGGTGTAGCAGCATTTACCAGTGCCATATCACTGGAATGTGAAAGTTGGTCGCCTCGAGGCCCGCAGACAAAGGGTTGCACATGTCGGTGCGTCGAAACCCTTCCGAAAATATCCGTGGCGAAATCCAAGCAGGGGTCGGTTACCCAGCGGCAAATAAGGGTGGAGACTAAAGTGATTGGCAAATCTACCGGGTTCTCGGGATGTTTAGAATTAAGTTATTGTGTATTATTTATCTTTAAGCCTTACCTAGAATTTAAATTACATTAGGATTGTTTTCAGATTGTTCGTAGTATTGAGTTAAGCGTCGAAGCCGACGACCGATGGTTAGCTACCCCTACGATAGGGGCTGGATCGCTGGGAGCGCGGCCGGACGTCGGCTATTGTAATTTTAGTTGGCCCGCCACCGTCATTGTAACGAGACGCTCTCGAAGTGTCTCGCGGGCGGGCCCCCCAGTCAATAAAACGGAATCGCAAACGAAGCAGACTTTCATTCATCACCACTGCGACAGCGCTACGCGACCATCAGCAGTCAAATTGCGTGTAGGTTTCGGTGACAGTCCACGGAGGCATATTGGGAGAAAATCCGTCATCCTACACGACCTGGTCCTTCGATACGGATAGTCGCGTGTGCAGTAGCAGTCAAGAAGAAGAAGAGAACGAGAACGATGGATACAGCGAGAGCATCAGTCCCGACGTCGCGGCCAGCGTCGAAAGCTTCAGAGAGAAGTGACGTCAGTCGAAGCAGCGCGGCGCAATTGGAAGCATCTGAAGAGGTACTACGCGTCACACGGCAGCAAGCAAGGATTGCTGCCGAGAAAAGGAAACTCCTGGCGAGGCAGGCAGCTCAACAGGCGCAGCAGGCGGCGCAGCAAGCAGCCATGCAAGCAGCCATGCAAGCAGAAATGGCGATGCAGCAGGCCGACTTGGAGGAGCAGGAGGGCATAATAGCGGCGGAAGTCGAGCACGCTCAGCGGGCATACGAAATATCGGGCGGCTCGCAGGCCCTTTCTACCAGTGATCGGGTACGTGCATGGGCTGCGGCCTCTAACCCTCCAGAGGAAGTCGACGACGAGGATCCCCCGAACGAAGAAGCGCCATCCGGTCCGGGGGAACGGCGCCGGCCGATGCAATGTCTGGTTGCGAGCGGGGAGAACGAGGGGGAGACGTTGATGCCGGCGAGGGGCGGCGCGGTCGGAGCCGCCCCCCGCGCGGCAAACGTGGACGCCACTGCGGCCGACGAAATGGCGGGATGGAGGATGGCGGGGACCGACGCGGGAACGAACACAGCGCTCGCGGACGGTCGCCTCCACCACGAGTTTGCAGCCGCGCGCGCCTCGCCGGGCGCAGCGAGCGACCGCCTTCGCGCAGAGCTCAAGGTCGCCGGCGAGCAGCCGAGCGCCGGTGCGCCGAGTTGCGCGCCCGGCGCGGCTGCGCGGGAACGGAGCTCGCCGACCAGCCGACACAACGCGGATGGGCCGCCGCTGAGCTCGGAAGGCAGTTCGAACGAGTTACTGCAACAGGTATGTCAATCACTGACCGTTTTCCACGCCAATGCCAATTTTAAAGATTTGCCACGGTTTTCGGGTGACATCATGGAGTGGGTTTCATTTTACGGTATTTACCAACATTCCACTGAAGTCGGGAAGATAAGCGACAGTATGAACCTATTGAGGTTGCAGAGGAGCTTATCGGGCCCGGCGCGGGAGGCGGTATCTTCTTTGTTGTATTCGGCAGCTAATGTGTCCCAAATAATTCGAACACTGGAAAGCCTTTTTGGAGACTGCGATGAGGTGGCTTACCGTACTATGAGGGAAGCGAAGGAGTTCGCTAAGCTGGGGGAGGAACTCAATTGTAGAGATTTACTCCGGTATTCCTGCAAGGTAAATAACCTGATAACCACGTTGAGGTCTTTGGGGCGCGGAGGACACTTGGCAAATCCTGAGTTGCTCGCTAGTCTGGTGGGTAAGTTGCCACGAACACTGGTAGCTGCATGGGCGGTGCATGACAAGGGAGCGGCAGATAGCGACACTATGCTGGACTGCTTCAGCGGGTGGTTAGGTGCGTCCTTGCAACGGATGAAATCTGCCGGAGTTGCGAAGTTAGACGTGAGGGCGGACGAGTGTCGGGGTCCGCGCCCAGGCGGCCGATCTATCAGGGCTGCGGGTGCGGGCGATCATAGAAGACCAGTCTTCAATATCACCAATCGTGGATGTCTTTGTTGTAAAGGGGCACACGGATTATACCAGTGCGAGAAATTTGCTGGTATGGACATGGAAGCACGTTGGAGCGTCGTTAAAAATAATAACGCATGCTACTTGTGTTTACTAGTGGGGCATAACAAGTTTAATTGTCGAAGTCAGCAACGCTTTCCGACCCGGCGTTACCATCCCCTTCTAACGAAAACGAAACCGCAAAAAACTGAACCGCTGGCGTCGGAGAGAAATAATGATGAGCACTCGCCGACGGCACGCGCCGGACCGGAAAGTGAGAGTGGTCATAAAATTAATCCCGGTCGGGCTTTCGTGGCGCATGCGAGCTCGGCGAGTCTGGCTTTGTTGAAAGTTCTGCCGGCCACTATTCGCGGTCCGAAAGGGGAGGTTGAGGTATTTTGTTTGTTAGACGATGGCAGCTCTTTGACTCTTTTAGAGCAAGAGGTGGCAGACAAGGTGGGGTTGCATGGAAGGCAACGTAGTCTGGATCTGCAGGGCATCGGCCAAATGTCGATGTCAGAAAGTCGTTCACAAGCTGTGGCGTGCAGAATCAAGGGGGTGGGGGCGAAACGGTCTTTCGACCTGACCGCAAATACCGTGAAAACGTTAAATTTGCCCGAGCTGCGGACAGTGCCACAAGAGTACGTCCGTAAATACGATCACCTGCGTGCTCTAGCTTGCCAAGGAGTCACCGCCAGGCCACAGTTGATCATAGGTCAGGATAACTGGCCGCTGATAATATCGCGGGGAATAGTCAAGAGGCCGGGGTGCGACATAGCGCTTTCACGAACTAGGCTAGGATATGTACCACTGGGCAGGATAGCCACAGCGCAAGAAAACGCTCTGGCAACCTCGTTTCATGTGCGAAGTGCGGTGGACGACGGTTTGCACGAATTAGTACGGCGAGGTATAGAGGTGGACGGGTTAGAAATAAAGGGGGGTGATGCCCCCCAGACTTCCGATGAGGAACATGCGAGCGAATTGCTAACACAAACCACTGTGTACGAGGGGGATCGATGGCGTACTGGTTTGCTCTGGCGGCAGGAGAATATTTCACTACCTACCGCCGCGAGTGAAAACACAGCTCTCAGGCGGCTCAAGGCACTTGAGCAGAAAATGGACTCTTCCGCGGTTTTTGCTGAAGCGTATTGCGCCAAGATGCAATACTACATCGATCAAGGTTACGTAGTCGCGGTCGACCGGGCAGAATTTATTGACCGACCCAGAGCTTGGTTCCTTCCTCATTTCGCCGTCATTAACCCGCGCAAACCTGACAAGGTGAGGATAGTTTTCGACTGTCGGGCCGTGTCGAAGGGCGTGTCACTCAACCAACATCTGGTAATAGGGCCAGATCTGTACAATAGCCTTGTGGGAATAATATTTAGATTTAGAGAAGGAAGGGTGGCCTTCGTGGCCGATATACAAGATATGTACATGAGGGTAGCCGTGAGAGAAGAAGACTCGTACAGTCAAATGTTCCTTTTTCGAGGGATGGATCGATTCAGTTCACCTACAATTTATCGAGTCGGCACGCTAGTGTTCGGTGCACGGTGTGCGGGGGCTTGCGCTCAGTACGTGAAAAACGCACATGCCCAGCAGTACAAAATCCAATGTCCCGCCGCCGTTCAAGCGCTGCAACAAAGTTGTTACATGGACGACGTACTCGGAGTGGCCGACGACGACGATCAGGCGAGGGGTGTAATATCGGATTTGGTCAGAATATGTAAGGAGGGCGGGTTCAAGCTGACCAAGTGGGCTGCCAGTAGTGAAGGCGCATTGAAGGATGTGCCACAGTCAGAGAGATCGAGTGAAAGTGTGAGGTTAGAGACAGAAGACATCTCCTTAAATAAGGTGCTGGGCCTGCAATATGACCCAAAAGGAGATGCCTTTTATTTCAAGGTAGGAATAATACAGCTTCCAGAGGAATTAACATCTGCCCAAGAATGGCCTAGCAAACGGCAGGTGTTAAGAGTGGCAATGAGCATTTTCGATCCCGCTGGCTTTATCAGTCCCCTGATTGCGAAAGTTAAGATGCTTCTTCAGGAGATCTGGCGGACACAAATTGGTTGGGATGAGCTAATTTGCGAGCCACAGTACAGACGGTGGGTGCGCTGGTTGCATCTTCTGAAAGAGGCGAATAGCGTGAGAATTCCCAGGTACTACGGGAAACCGGCAGGTCAAGTCACATCAAGGCAATTGCATATATTCGTAGATGCAAGTGCCGAGGGACTCTGTGCTGTGGCATATGTTAGACAGAAAGACGAGACAGGGGAAGTGTGGGTCAGTTTTGTCGCGAGTCGCACTCGTGTGGCTCCGCTGAAGTCACTAACGATACCGCGGTTGGAACTCAACGCAGCTCTTTTAGGTGTCAAATTAGCCAGGAAAATAGAGCAAGAGCACGTGTTGAAGTTCGACCGAATGGTTTGGTGGTCCGATAGCTCGAACGTAATACATTGGTTAACCACGGGGAAGGATTCGTATCAAACCTATGTATCGCATCGGATCGGGGCCATATTGGAATTATCAAGGCCTCAGGATTGGCACTGGGTTTCGGGCAAGGTGAACGCGGCTGACGAAGGTACGCGAAGCGCGCCAGGCATTGACTTGACGCCAAACGGCAGGTGGTTTTGCGGGCCTGCATTCTTGCGCAGATCGGAGGAGGAATGGCCCTCCCAGTCAGTTATAGATAATGACGTTGGCGACGAAGTCGCGTTGGAGAAAAAACCCGGAGTGACACTGACTACGATGGAGGCGCCACGCCCGTTAATTTGCATTGACCGATTTTCTAATTATAATAGGTTGGTGCGAGCTGTTGCGTATGCTGTAAAATTTACGAAGAGATGTCGCAAACAGCAATGCGCAAACGACCTTACGGCAGCCGAGTTGGAAAGGGCGGAAGAGATTTTATTGCAAGACGCGCAAAAACGGCATTATCGATCAGAGATCGACAACCTTGCGCGAACTCAGCCGCTGCATAAGTCGAGTAAAATTTTTGCGTTGACCCCAGTCTTAAATAAGAATGGTATGGTTTGCGTAGGGGGACGCACTGCTGCGGCGCCGGGGGTACCGCTGAGTGTGACCTACCCTATTATATTGAGCGATAAAGATCCGTTGACCGCGCTCATTATCGCTCAGTTTCATGCTAGGGCTAATCACGCCGGGGTAGAACACGTTCTGAACGAAACCAGAACGAAGTATTGGATAATCAATGGGAGACAGGCGGTTAAACGAGTACTGAGAAACTGTCGGCGCTGCAGCAATGAGAGAGTCAGACCGCAGAATCCTCGTATGGGAAATCTGCCAGCGGAAAGATTGGACCACCATCAACGTCCTTTCACCAACACCGGCGTCGATTTTTTCGGAGCGTTTAGCGTATCTGTGGGCAGGAGAAAGGAGCTCAGGTATGGGGTATTGTTCACCTGCCTTAGTTGCCGTGCCGTACATTTGGAATTGGCGGACAGCTTGACGACAGATTCGGCGATACTCGCACTGCGACGGTTCGTGGCTAGGCGAGGGACTCCTCGCGTAATGTACTCTGATAACGGCTCTAACCTACGAGGAATGGCTGCGGAGCTGAAGAGGGCGATGACGGAGGCAGATCAGAGCGCGTGGGCAGATGCTTTGGCGGTCAGAGGCATTCAGTGGAAGTTTGTACCTCCTTTATCACCAGAGAAAGCCGGAGCGTGGGAGAGGTTAGTGCGTTCAGTGAAAACGGCACTGTCCGCCGTGTTGAAGGAAAGAGCGCCGCGGCCTGAGGTCCTGCATACGCTGCTCCTTGAGGCGGAGCTTGTGATCAACAACAGGCCCTTAACCCACGTATCTATGGACGCGAGGGATGAGGCGCCGCTGACTCCGCAGCACTTTTTGACTGGGTACCGCTGCGACAACCCGCCAGCAGGGGCATTTAACGAAGAAGACCTTTCATCACGGAAACAGTGGCGAATCGCTCAGTATCTGAGCGATGCCTTTTGGAACTCTTGGGTTCGGGCATATTTGCCGACGTTAACAAAGAGGCAGAAGTGGCACGCGGATGTGAAACCCCTGGAAGTGGGGGACGTAGTGATTATATGTGACGGCACCTTGGCCAGGAGCTGCTGGCCGAAGGCGCGGATCACGAAGATATACCCTGATAGGGACGGTAGAGTAAGGGTAGTTGATGTACAGATAGGTAGCAAAATATACAGAAGGTCATCAACTAAGCTAGCTAAATTAGAGGTAAATGCTGACAGCACTTAGTTAATAAAGTAAGTCCGTAGATATAGGCAGGGTCAGATCGTGGGCGAATTTGTTGTAGTTTAATTTTATTTTAGGTTTGTTCACTGAGAATTACACTGTCTGTAGTCAACAGTTGTGCAGATTGTAACCAAGCCGAGCTTGTTCTAAGGGGAAATTCAATCATTTTTAAATCATTTTAAATAATATTTTTAATTTAATTTGAATCGGTAAAAACATGTAATTTAGTATATCATCCTTTAAATTTGAATTACTTCACATGCTGTTAATTATTATTGTCTTGCTTTTTTCTTTATTACAAGGGTTTTAAATTGTAATTTTGATATTAGTTTGGGTTTTCTTGAATTTTTTTCGGGACCCACAAGGGGAATTAATATGTGTAAATATTTTTTGAGTGAACTATGAACTATGAACGCGTTCTACGGAGAATGGTCGTGGCTGTAGTTTCCGCGACTACCGATGCGGAAACTGGGGGAAATTATGTAGCAGCATTTACCAGTGCCATATCACTGGAATGTGAAAGTTGGTCGCCTCGAGGCCCGCAGACAAAGGGTTGCACATGTCGGTGCGTCGAAACCCTTCCGAAAATATCCGTGGCGAAATCCAAGCAGGGGTCGGTTACCCAGCGGCAAATAAGGGTGGAGACTAAAGTGATTGGCAAATCTACCGGGTTCTCGGGATGTTTAGAATTAAGTTATTGTGTATTATTTATCTTTAAGCCTTACCTAGAATTTAAATTACATTAGGATTGTTTTCAGATTGTTCGTAGTATTGAGTTAAGCGTCGAAGCCGACGACCGATGGTTAGCTACCCCCACGATAGGGGCTGGATCGCTGGGAGCGCGGCCGGACGTCGGCTATTGTAATTTTAGTTGGCCCGCCACCGTCATTGTAACGAGACGCTCTCGAAGTGTCTCGCGGGCGGGCCCCCCAGTCAATAAAACGGAATCGCAAACGAAGCAGACTTTCATTCATCACCACTGCGACAGCGCTACGCGACCATCAGCAGTCAAATTGCGTGTAGGTTTCGGTGACAGTCCACGGAGGCATATTGGGAGAAAATCCGTCATCCTACACGACCGACTAAGTGGTTAGTGAAGGGGTATGTAGACGTATGGGTCATGGGGCGGTCTCGTGGGGGACGGCCTAACCAAGGTCCTCAGGCAGGGGACGCGCCCGCGGGGGCGGTTTGGCTAACAGTCGGGGGAGTCTGGAAGCAGTACTGTTTCCTATAGAGCGGGGGTGGTTGCGGATCTTACGGCGACTGCTCATGAAACGACCATCGGCTACCCGATCCTGGGTGAACGGCCGGGCAAAGGATGCCGTAGTCCGCGATAGATTCGGTATACACCGTTTCACCTCTTCGTAAGGGAGAGGACCGCGTAAGCGACCTCGAACTCGTAACCAATCGAGAGACTGGAGTAATCTGGTCGCAATTGGAAGTAAGGGCGTGAGTGTAAGCCCGCTGGGTAGCATTCCTGGCTATCTCGCGGTTAAGGCGTTGACCTCTTACGGGTTTGTGGCGGAGCTTGATGGTGGACGGTTTTTGTCCAAGTCTTCTGAGCTCACTTCAGGGAGACAGATCGACTAATCGTTAAAACTTCCTGAGGTGACGGGCTCGCCCGCTGTAGTTGGCAACTCTAGTTGACATGTCAGGGTTTTTAGGCACCTGTCAGGATTCCGGCCGAGCTTTGAAAATGTCAGCATTTTTTTCTGTTGTAACGATTCGCAGGTGCTTGATCACTGTATCTATGCAATCATCCAATTATATGTGATAAAAGTCACCTTCATTAGATAAGCTACCGCTAAATAGTATGCTTTCACCCCCCCCCCCCCCCCCTCCCCGAAAACAAATTCTCAAGGGTTGAAAACATGCCATCGTGAGTTTCATTCCCATGGCTAGCTTTGTAAGGGTTACGCAATTTTTTTCTGTTGTAACGATTCGCAGGTGCTTGATCACTGTATCTATGCAATCATCCAATTATATGTGATAAAAGTCACCTTCATTAGATAAGCTACCGCTAAATAGTATGCTTTCACCCCCCCCCCCCCCCTCCCCGAAAACAAATTCTCAAGGGTTGAAAACATGCCATCGTGAGTTTCATTCCCATGGCTAGCTTTGTAAGGGTTACGCATCTGTAAAGAGTAGAAACTGGCGAATATTTTGCGACTCACATCGTTAACTTTGGTTGCCAGGATAGATGTTCATCGATGGGGGCAGCAGATCGCAACTGAGGGAGGAAAGGAACACGACACGAGAGATGACATGTTTTTGCTTCAAAATAACAAGTTGAACCCAAAGAAACCTGCAACGAGCAGCATTTGGTGTAATAATTCACGAGTAAATTGTCCGTAGAAGACTGTTAGAATCGGGTAGGAAGGCTATTCAATCACATAAAACAACTGCTAAGCGATCGTATGAAGAGAAGCAGAGGCTGATCTGGACCAGATTACAGAAGATTACAAAAAGACTACAGAAGATTGAAAAAAGGTTGTGAGGGACCACCCCTCACTAGACTCCAAATTGTGCGGTGTGAGGTGGTGGTATCAACTTACGAGTTATCTCCGTATTGAAAGGCGGTTTTGAATGAAGTAGAAGGTATTTATTGATTGAAAGTTTGATACTGCCGCTTCCCGAACAGTTTACGTTGTCGCGAGTATATTGATGTGCGACTGCGGTTACGAGGATATATGGATGAGGATTGTATTTGTGCTCCTAGTATCTTGTACTGGGCACGGCTCGAGTCTGTGGGATTGCAGACTGATGCTTCGTGACTGGGAAAGATAAGGAAAGGAAACTAAGGAGCCGGACCCGTTGACCTAACCTCGTGAGAGTGTCGGGTATGCCGTCGCAACCTTGGGGGAAGGTGATCACTCGGGGAATGATACTTTGGTTGCTTTTTCGCCGGTTGATATAGGCCGGGAAATGATGCAATCCGAAATATTCCGAGTAAAAGTATTGTTTCATCGTGCTGATTCATCGCTTTACGGGTTAAAATAATAACTGAATTGTGTCAGTGTATTTCACTGGAAATCGATGCATTTGTTGATCGCATGTAATGGTACTTAAGTGCCATTACAAGGTATTATTACAAGCTTTTATTTACCTTGCAATGTTTGTTAGTTTGTTTAGGTCTAATCTTGCAAGCTGAATTGGAACCACATCTTCTTATCCTAAAGTACCGTACAAATTAATTGGAACAAAGAATATTTTTCTTCGAAAAGAGCTTTATTGGACATAAACATACAAAAACAGTAATGGTAGTTATATATTGTTAGTTTTAATATAGACTTTGTCCTTTTGTGTTGATAACACCTTTCACTCTTGTAGGCATAGAATTTACCAGGTTTTGACAGCTTCCTTTCAGTTCATCATCGTGAAACTAGAGTTGAATTACTGCACTGATCATCTTAGTTTTCGTTGTGCAATCCATCTTGGAGAGACATTTTTTGCAAATGGCCCAGAGGTTTTCGATCGAGTTGAGATCGGGGGAGTTTCTGGGTCAAGTACAGCAGTTTGGTTCTGTGTGAAAAACTGTTTCACTTTTTTCGAAGAATGGCATCGGGCGAGATCCTGTTGAAAAGTTCCCTCTTTGGAAGGATAAAACTCGTGGAGCCGCCGTATTATATAATGGTTTGATAAGTTGCCAATATATTGGTCCGAATTTAAATTCGAGCTTCAAATAGAACAACTTCAATAATATAAGAACTTAAATAATAGATTCCAATAAGTACAACTTACTGGGTCCAATGTGGTTTCGCCCATTTTTACTTAAAATCTCGTTTACACAGAAACAGGAAACTGATGAAGAGTGGTTTATACTTCATAATAGTTGTTATGTCTATAAAACTAACTGGGAGAGCCAACTGAGCTACACTCCGAGCCTCAGCTCTGGGCATATGCATCTTCGCAGCGGAATATGACACTCCAGTGTGGAGTGGATCAGCAAACCCAGATATAGTCGACACTGTGACTGATGCTGCAAGATTTGTCTCCGGCTGCCTCAAACCTACTCCCGTTGAAAAGCTTTATTCGCTCATCGGCATAGCTCCTCCTGCACCACGTCGTGATGTCCCGGCTTATTCTGAACGCCTAATGGTGATAGACGAGGCAAGAACCACACCACAATCGCCTCAGATCGCAAAAGTCATTCTTGCACCGCACACAACTTTTCCAAAGCAGTCAATCTTCGAACGGCATCACTCATTAGAGGGCTTCACTTGGCGAGGACGTAAAGGAGGAGAGCACCGGGGTCCTATCTCCCCTACACCTGGCGTAGCATCAACAGACTGAGAGTGGATTGTGACAACATGCCGAGCCAATATCATCCGCTTGGCTACACAAAAGAATACAATATGCAACTGTGGAACGCTGCAGGATCAAGACTTTCTGCTATCCTGCCCGCAGTTGTCAACCCCTATTACACTTCTTCTCCTTTTTTATTTCTTAGCCGGCGATTGGGGAGGGGGTCGCCTTCGCAGCCAATAAGCTGCTGTCGGTGCCGCTGGATATCGTACTCCATTCACGATTCGTTTCCATTCTTGAAGATTTTTAGCGACGTCTCGAGCTTCGATAGTCGATAATCGTTGATTCTTTAAATCGTCTTCGATATTCTTTAACCAGGTTTTCTTCGGTGCCGAACGCTGAATTCTCTATTCTGTCGGACGGTTTCGCCAGTGGAGTTTACGTGGCAAGCGATATCGTTCATTCGGCAAACATGGCCTAACCATCGTAGTCGACGTTTTTGTATTTCTTTTTCGATCAAAATTGGTACAGTGGAACCTCTCATAACGAGCATAATTCGTTCCAGACTCTTACTCGTTAAGCGAAACAATTTTTCCTATACTCGTTATGATAGGTGAAAATTAGTTGTTATGAGGAATTATCGCTAATTACTGGCTATGGGAGGTACTCGTTATGAGAGGTTCCACTGTATTTTTATAACAGTGCAATCCCCTATTAAACACCAGGCTGCATATTTTTGGAGATACATGTCCTAACATGACCCGGACACGTTAACGAACGATAGTTTTGTATTGTTATGTCAGCAGAGAAATGTCCTCAGAATTCACGCAAATTCCTGAATATCAACAGTCAAACATCACTAGAATCGGCGCCTGGTGCGATGCACTGACGAGGGAGTCAAGAAGTGCTGAAAACTAACCGAGTCATGAAAAGAAGCGAGCGTCTAATCAATTACCCAGAATAAACATATTTTTTTCACATGTTAAAAAGCTTACAAACAGAAACCGACAAATTAAACCGCGAAGAACATCACTTCTGGAGTCGTTGATAAGATGATAACGTTGTAGCTTCCTGGGGTGTCGGGTTCGCCCGCATTTGCTGACAACTCTCAGGATTGTGCTAACTCGCATCTGGCGTCATATTATGGGCGTATATTAATGAATTATTTCCAGTTTCCACCCTAAGAGTAACTGTGTTAAGCTAGCTGGGCAACATTACGCTGACTGCGTGCGATTAAGTGATAAATTGCGATGATTAATCGGGTGATTGATGGTTGTGCGATGATTGTGCAAACATTTTAATCGCATAAGTAAAGTAAAAGAGGAGAAAAATGCGATTGCTTAGGAAGTGCCGACTCATTCGCAGTACATAAATACTTACTATGCAGAAACACATTTCGTATTCTAGATAAGATGGTTGGTTAGGTAGTTGCCCTATCTGGGGTAGAAATACAATACTAAGGGTCAACTGTTAACGCGCAAATTTCCTTTTCGATGTGAAGACGGAAATATATATTATAAATAGGGTAGAAAACGATCTATTACAGACGAAACTCATAAACCAAGCAGATCAAGAGCATTCTTACCATACGTCAAGGGCGTGACAAATCGAATAAAAAAGATGCTAAGCAAATTCGATATAAAAACGATCTTCAAGCCGACCCAAAATATAGCTCGATTTTTGAGGCATGTAGAGGATGTAACACCACTGCAAACCCCGGGTGTGTATAAAGTCGAATGCAGATGCGGTTTAGCCTAGGTTGGACAAACGAAACGGACCATAGCCACGCGACTGAAAGCTGTTAAAAACGTTCAGCGAGAAAAATCGGCGATCTGCGAACATATATTGGATAGCGGAAGTAACCGCTAGCTGCAGTTTCAAAATCCTATTGTGCTATCCAAGGAACATATCTACTTTCCTCGCATGATCCGGGAAGCCATTGAAATAAAAAAAACCCCGAACTTCAGCAGAGACGACGGTTACAAACTCTTTTCTATGTGGAGCCGTCTTCTTAAAATGTTCCCACCGCCGTACGCCGAACGCAAGGACGTAAGGCAGGATACAGTGAGTGTTGTGTGCACGACGGACTTTCGAAACTCGAGCGCTCCGAGCCCGACCCCCCCCCCCCCCCCCCACTGTTATATCTGAGCAGTGACGGCAGCGGTATGCGGCCTACCCGCGAGACAACGGATTGACAGCCTCTTTCCGTCTACCCTAGACAACGACGTCTACAACGTCGCCAGAACGTCGGGTGCTACGAAATTCACACGGTAAATTCGGTTTTTATCCTATTTATAATGTTAAACAACCGCGATAGTCTTCGATTTCATATCGGAAACATACATTTTGAGCTCCCCTGAGGCGATTAGGACCACTTCCAGATAGACGTCTGTCTATGTGTCTGCCTGTCTGTGCGACTGTGTGTATTCCTCTACGATAGCGCCCAAACGCTTATTCTGATTGAGTTGAAATTTGGCATGCATGCATCATTTGGTCATGGCAAGAGTTGAAAAGGTTGTGGTTGAAATCGGTGCACCAGGGGCGCACTAGTCCTATTTCAAAGACTTTAAATTTGATACACAGATGCCTCGTTGGGAAGTTGCACGAAGATGCCGAAGTCACATTATGAAATTTGTGCAAAACATAGTCATATTTCAATCTCTAAATATTGAACTCAAAGAATTGAAATTTGGTACACATATGCGTCGTTGGGCCGAAATCACATTGCGGTTGGAACATCTCATATACAAGCTACATTAATAATATTTAAATTCCGCCATACATTTTAATATAATATTAACACCATCTGTTAGGGCTTGGCTCAATTCCGCCCTTAGCCGAGAAACGAACTGCGCCGCCCGAGGCGGTTGCCTATTGAAACGAAACCCAACCGAGTTCATCCGCCGGCCGGGAGAGTGCGCACTTCGATTCTATTCATGAAATTAATATTCAGATGAAATCAGTCCTTTGCTCCTTAGGGTGACAACTGTTTATTTTCAAAATTGTCGATTGCGCACCTTTTGAGTAAAAAAGTTTTCTCTTTGTTCATCGTGCAAGCCTTTAAATAAGTGTACCTACATTTGATTTTCTTGTAGCTTTAATTATCGCAGGAGGGGAATCAGAATTCGGCCCCTATTCCGATGCGTGCGCGAAGATAAGGGTGATTGCGCCCATATGTGGGTAGATTTAGTGGTGAGATATGATCGCGGTAGCAGGATACGTGATTAATGAAAACGGACCCTAACTGCGCCTTTTCTCTTTCCCATACCGAGTAATGAGGAAGAGTATCGAGAAATTTGAATTTTAGTAGATTTACACGGTTTGCAAAACTGCATCGGAGCGATAAATTGCAAAAGAAGGCAGTCCATCTTGCTACCCATGTATTTGAGGTAGTTCGCAATAAACAGCCGCGATATCTTTACTCGCTTATGACTCGGTCCCGTAACCGGTATGACCATTCAACACGGGCGCGTGAACAACCGTGCAGTCATTGCCAAAAACAAAACCACAAAGGACAATGGGCAAAACTGTATGGGCGCTAGGCCTGTCTAATAACTAAAGTATTTAGCATTGGAAAGATCTATTTATCTAGAATATTTATGAATACTACAACTTAACTCAATTATGACTGAGTTTCGGAGTTTTAAGTTCGAAATCGTCTTAAATATGGCTAATTACACGAACGGCCAATTATTTATTTTAAATATATTATTTGCGGTGAAGATCCATAAAACATAGCATATTACGATGTACACGTGTGTTACATACGTAATGCTACAAAATTCATAAAAAATAATTTATTGGACATTGTTAGGTTAAAAAATAATTATTTACAACGCTGTCCACGCAGTGAGGCAGCAAAGATTTGGAATCGTTTTATTGGTATCCCGGATTCGCGAACAATGCCGCCTGCACTTTAAAGGGCGAGATAATATGTCCTTTCACAGAAATCCGAACTCACCCCTTGCCTTCCTGGCACAGAGACAATAGGCGTAGCTGGTCCGTTTTACAACACTATTGCGCCATTGTTCACATACGGGTTAACTTTTCGAAGACGTAAATCTGAAGTGCACCCTGTCATAAAGACGACCTCGCTTTCTCTGAAAGGACTATAACATTTCAAAAAACCCAGCCATTACTCAAATGGCACGCCCTAAACCTTATGATTAATTTAGTTATCAGATAATTGATCTATGATAATTATATTATAAAATAGGATAAGGTTATCAAACGGTCTGCGAGAAAAATAGCTTGACAGCTTATTATTATTTAGCGAATTAATGTAAGCTTGATTGTTAGTATAAGATAACATAAATTACTAAGTAAATATACTAACATATAATAAAATGTTCAGGTCCGATATGAAAATTAGTAAACATGTATGCGTCTAATTAGAGTACCTAGTAAATTGGGGTGATTAGATTAATTAATTTTGTAATTAGGGTGATATGGTAATCAACTTTAATCTATGATACAGAAGCATCCCTAAATCACCATATCACCGTATTTGAGTTGTTAGTTATAAGTAGAGATAATTATACAATTAAGTAGACATAATTAAACATTTAGTAATGTATTTACGTGCACTGCTATCTATGAGTATATTGGCATACCATTTTGGAAAGAGGCGTTTCCCTTTAGATCCTTTGACCAATAAGAGAAGGTGTGAAATCGTTCCGGCCAGTAAAAGCATAGACATGGCGTTTAAGGGGCGGAAGGATTTTTATTGTAAACAGTGAGGAAAGCGAAGGATGCCATTTTTTAGTTAGTGGCCAAAAAAGGTCGGAGACGGACGGGCACCTTTTCGGGTGTTATAAACCGACGTCACCGCGATAAATGTAATCGCGAGTTATCATAGGGCAATGGGCCCGTAAATAATAATTAATAAGTTCTGAATATACAAGTTAGAAAAATAAATGTGCTTTAATTGCCGGGAAGCCGTAGAAGTTAAAGTGTCGTCAGTCAGCAGCCGGAAAATCGAGGAAGCTTCACTGCCGAGGCCAACCTGGCTGAAATAAAGGATGCTGTAAACCACGAAAGAGGGTGAGTTAAATATATTATTACAGTCCACTGGGGACTCGCCCTGATGCAAAAGGCATCCGAAAATTCACACTCTTCGCTGATAGAACATAATTGGTCATATTCGAGCCGGATGGAGATCACCAAGTCCAATAAGTGACAGAAAAATTGAAAATTTGAAGAATCTGTGTTGATCAACGAAGAATTAAAATGTCTACAGCATCCAAGAGACAGCCAATCAGGCCCAACTCTACAGCATCGTCGGCAATAAGCCGAAGGAGCGAGCGTCTACAGGAGGTTAAAGAAGCCTCTGAAGAAATTCTACGTGTAACGAGAGCCGCGGCGAAGATTAAGGCAGAAAAAACTAAATTAATCGCGGCGGCGGCAGCAAAGGAAGAAATCGCCAAGGCGGAAGAAAGAAAAAGAGCAGCGGGCGCGGCAGCAGCATTACAAGCGACTCAAGCGGACTTAGCGGAACAAGAACAAGTGCTGGAAGCGGAAGGAGATCACGCACGTAGAATTCTGGAAGTTGTGTCAGAATCTTTTCATGAATCCACCGCCGAAAGCTGGCAAAATCGCCAGCTCTCCAGCAGAGCGGAATCAGTCGCCGAACGAACTTCTGCGTGGGCGGAAAATAATTTTCGCGAATGCACCGGAGAATCGAGACAAGACAGGCCACCCGGCCCGGAACGAGTCGCCGCAACGGAAATCGTCGAAGAAAACATCGAACAATCAGTGCGGCAAATACACGGAAAAGTGAGTGAAAACCTAGTGCTGTGTTCGCGAGGAAATGGGATCGCGCCTGACGCGCGCGCTACAAGCGCGCAGGCAACTCCAGCCACGAGCACGCAGCCAGCGCAGACAGCTGGAGACGGCACGGGCGTCGCGGCGCCGCATCCGGTTGCCAAAGCGGGCGCCTCTTCAAGTGGAGACAGCGGCGATAAACAGTTATTAGAGCAGGTTTGTCAAGTTATTGCTAATGTTTCTTCCAGACCGTTTTATGATAACCATTTACCAGTATATTCAGGGGATCCTATAGAGTTTATCGCATTTAAAGCCATTTTTGAACAGTCTACCACTGTGGGAAAGCTGACAGACGCTCAAAATTTATTACGCCTCCAAAAAGCACTCAGAGGAAAAGCGAGAGAGGCCGTATCAGGTCTGTTATTATTCCCCAATCAAGTATCAGAAATAGTAAAAACTCTGGAAACCTTGTTTGGAAATCCTAATGCTGTTATAAACCGCACCATAAGTGAGGTACGTAGGATAAGTAACCTGAGCGAGGACATAGATCATGAAGCTTTGACAAAATTTGCATGCAAAATTAAAAACTTAATCGCCACGCTCCAATCGTTAGAGCGAAACGATCATTTACTTAATCCCGATCTGTTATCCAATCTAATCGGCAAATTACCGAAAAACCTTTTAACCACTTGGTTGGCCGATAAAAATAGGCAAACGTCAGACGAACCGGTAATTGTTTATTTTTCGAAATGGTTAGAGTCATTAGCGATTAGCTCGAAAGATGCCGGGATCGCCGGGGCAGATATTAAAAAATATCAAGGCCACAGCCGCGAAAATAAGCTAAAGGGAAATGCAAACCATAAAAAAGAATACGTTTTTAATGCTCGCGATAAAACGCCGGAATCGGTGAAATGCATTAAATGCGATGAAAATCATTATTTGTCAAAATGCGAAAGTTTTAAAAAACTGTCATTAGACGAACGCTGGGCTTTGATTAGAGAGATGAAGAGATGTTTTAAATGTTTATCAAAATCGCATGGAAGTCGCTCTTGTCCAGCTTATCGCAAGAACCCGCGCTCGAAATATCATTTTCTATTATCGAACGCTAGTTTAGAAAATAAAAAACCAAACGAAGTAGATAGAAGTGTTGCTCGCGCGAATAATGACAACCAGGAAAATATAGTCGCCCATACGATTAAGAGAAATAATATTCTTTTAAAAGTTTTACCGGTAGTTATCACGGGTCCGAAAGGAACTAAAACCATATACGGTCTGGCGGACGAGGGTTCAACTGTATCTTTATTGGATCAGGCGGTGGCTAACGAACTTGGTTTAGACGGGCCATCTAATCCATTGGAAATCCATGGTGTAAACGAAATGACCGCCACATCTCAAAATGCTAAAACCGTTACATTTCGAATTAGAGGAGAGGAAGAAAGCAAGTCTTACGAAATGCAAGCATACAGCATAAATAATCTCAACCTCCCATTGTTAAAAAGTATACCCCGTGACGAGATAACCGGACGAAAGTATATAAATACCATAGCGCGCGAGGTAACCGAAGTCCAACCGCAATTGTTAATAGGTGCTAATTGCTGGCAGCTTATTATATCTCGAGGACTCTCCACAATTAGTAACGGGATATCGGCTTCACGGACGCGCTTAGGATGGGTGGCCGTGGGGGAATTGGACAGCGGGAACTTCGACAACCGAGAGCACAGTTTCTGTATCACGAACCGGCATGACGACCACCTGGAAGATCTGCTCACTGAAAGTTTACGTCGCCAGGAAGAATGGCCAGAAAAACAGAGAGTCAACCCCGAAATTGTTCGCGCAGAAGAGCTGTTGCGAACTACAACCGTTATAAAAGACAATATTTGGACCACTGGTTTACTATGGCGTCAAGAGGGAATTATTATGCCACCAAACCGTAGCATGGCGTTTAAACGGTTACGATCAGTAGAAATTAAAATGGATAAAGATAAAGTTTTCGCCGACGCTTATTGCAAGCAAATCGAGCGCTATCTGACGGAGGGCTACGCACAGGAAGTGCCGAAAGACATTCTAAGCTCAATGGGAAATATATGGTATTTACCGCATTTTGGGGTAGAAAATCCCGCCAAACCGGGAAAGTTAAGGGTAGTTTTCGACGGAGCTGCTACATGCCATGGAACGTCACTCAATAGTTGCCTTGTCGCAGGACCTGACCTATATAATTCTATCATAGGAATACTTTTTAAGTTTAGAGAAAACCCCATTGCATTTTCTGCCGACATAAAAGATTTTTTCTTGCGTATTAAAATTCAAGAAGAAGACAGCTTCAAGCAGCTTTTCTTATGGCGAGGTAAGAACCGCGATAGTGAACCACAAACTTATCGTATGTGCTCCCTCTTATTCGGTTCGAAGTCATCTCCGTGCAGTTCTCATTATGTGCGTAACCTTAATGCCGAACGTTTCGCAGACCAGTATCCAGAAGCCGCAAAAGCCATTAAGCAAAATCATTACTGCGATGATCTTTTATTTGGAGCGGACACAGTGGGAGATGCTCAACGTTTAATTCGGGAAATAAATTATATACACACTCAAGGAGGGTTTCATCTAACTAATTGGGCTACCAATGACAGCAGGGTGTTGTCAGAGGTTTCGGAGGATAAAATAGCAAAACAAAATGTACCTATCGAAAGGAGTGAACTAGGTGTGCAACGATTGTTAGGATTGCATTGGATTTCCGAAACCGACGAACTATCGTTCGATTTACGCATGCATAAAGTGGATAGCGCATTAATCGCGGGCACTAAAACGCCGACAAAAAGAGAAATATTGAGGGTTATTATGAGCGTTTACGACCCACAGGGATTTCTCGCGACATTGACCGTACGGGCGAAAATCATAATGCAATTAGTATGGAAAAGCAAGATAAAATGGGATCAGGCTGTAGATAGCTCGATAGAGAAAGCATGGCAGGAGTGGTTAGTATTTTTACAGAGGGCGGCCGATGTCAAAATTCCTCGCTACTATCAGACCTCAAAAATAGAGGGGGAGAGGCGAGAATTACACATTTTTTGCGACTCAAGCGCCGAAGCGATGTGTGCTTCCGCTTATCTGAGGGTAATAAGAGGCGATACGACACCTATGGTGACTTTGATAGGAAGTAGAACGCGAGTTGCGCCTTTAAAGAATTTAAGTATACCTCGTTTAGAACTTACGGCGGGCTTGTTAGGGGCTCAATTATGTCATAAAATTAGACAAGATCACTCGATAGAGATCCACGAACAGGTGTTTTGGACAGATTCCAGAAACGTATTATGGTGGGTAAGATCTCGAAGTGACGAATATCAACAATTCGTATCGAACCGCTTGGGAGTAATTGACGAATTAAGCCAAGCCGAGGAGTGGCGATGGTTAAGTGGCAAATTGAACCCAGCGGATGATGCGACGCGATTACGCGCACCTGTCGATATGTCTCCAATAAGCAGATGGTTCACAGGTCCTAGCTTTCTACAACAAGGGCGCGAGTTCTGGCCGGCGGAAATTCCAGATGAATTACGGGAAGATGAAAGAGCGGGTTTAGAATATCGACCGGCGGTGACACTTCATATCCATGAAACGGATAAAGGACTTATCGACATGGAACGCTTCTCCAATTATCAACGGTTGATTAGAACGATGGCATATGTACAAAAATTCGCTAACCTATGCCGGAGAAAATGCCAAAATCGCGATATATCTGCTTGCGATATATCCGCAGCCGAGAAAGAATTAATTAAAGATTCTCAACGGCGCTGTTTTGGCCGCGACATTTTTTGCTTAAAAAACAACAAAAAACTACCGGCAGGAAGTAGACTGAAAGGTTTAAATGCGTTCATAGATGGGACAGGTTTCATTAGAATGGGCGGTCGTATCGGCGCGGCGCTCGGTGTGCCTTATGATACCATGTATCCTATGATTATAGAAGGCAAAGATCAATTTACCCAACTATTGATAAAGAAAAGGCATGACGAAAATTTACATTCAGGTGTTGAGAGTGTGCTGGCGACATTGCGTCAGCGTTTTTGGGTTATAAATCCGCGCCGTAGTGTTAAAAGGGAGTTATTTCGTTGCTTATACTGTCAAATAAAAAAGGCCAAGCCGGTGACCGCATTGATGGGAGACCTTCCGGCGGAACGTTTAGAACACCATACTAGACCTTTTAGCTGCGTCGGATTAGACGTATTTGGGCCGATGGCGGTGACAATTGGTAGGCGAAAAGAACACCGATACGGTGTACTATTTACGTGCTTGTCAGTGAGAGCGGTGCATATTGAAGTTTTGGAATTCTTGTCCACGGATTCTATGATACAGGCTATTAGGCGTTTTATTAGCAGGCGCGGAAAGCCGCGAGTAATATACTCAGACAATGCAACCAATATGAAAGGTAGTTGTGCTGAACTTCGCCAGGCGATGAGCGGTTTAGACAACGAGGCAATTAAAAATAATTTAAGTAATAAAAATATTACCTGGCGTTTTATTCCGCCAGCCAGTCCTAGCCAGGGCGGTGCTTGGGAAATAATGGTGAAAGCAGTAAAAAACGCTTTGAAAGCCGTTTTAAAGGAACAGGCGCCCCGTCTCGAGACATTGGCGACCCTATTAACGGAAGCCGAGGCTGTCATTAATTCTCGACCTTTGACCCACCTTTCGTTAGATTCCCGCGACGCCGAACCATTGACCCCTCTAAACTTCTTGCTAGGATACACTTACGGTGACCAGTCAGCAGGTCAATTCAGCCCCCAGGATCTGTGCAGTAAAAAGCAATGGCGGCATAGCCAATATCTAGCGGACGCCTTTTGGAGGCGTTGGTTACGGGAAATATTACCAACTTTGGCATCGCGACCGAAATGGAAAGAAACTACGGAGCCCCTAAAAGAAGGAGACCTGGTGTTGATTATTGACCCGTCTATAAGTCGCGGTCACTGGCCAAGGGGTATAATCGAAAAGGTGTATCCCGATAAGAAAGGAAATGTACGCGTGTTAGATGTGAGAGCAAATAATCGATTGTATCGACGTTCCATCGGTAAGATCGCTCGACTCATCGTAGAATAGTTAAAAAGTAGATTAATAATAAAAAGGTCCCTTTAAACTTAGTTATAACATTAAAAATGATAGGTAGAAGGCAACATACCACCCTTACAAATAATTAATAGGCAAAAGTGACACTGTCTGTCACTGGGGGGGAAATGTTAGGTTAAAAAATAATTATTTACAACGCTGTCCACGCAGTGAGGCAGCAAAGATTTGGAATCGTTTTATTGGTATCCCGGATTCGCGAACAATGCCGCCTGCACTTTAAAGGGCGAGATAATATGTCCTTTCACAGAAATCCGAACTCACCCCTTGCCTTCCTGGCACAGAGACAATAGGCGTAGCTGGTCCGTTTTACAACACTATTGCGCCATTGTTCACATACGGGTTAACTTTTCGAAGACGTAAATCTGAAGTGCACCCTGTCATAAAGACGACCTCGCTTTCTCTGAAAGGACTATAACATTTCAAAAAACCCAGCCATTACTCAAATGGCACGCCCTAAACCTTATGATTAATTTAGTTATCAGATAATTGATCTATGATAATTATATTATAAAATAGGATAAGGTTATCAAACGGTCTGCGAGAAAAATAGCTTGACAGCTTATTATTATTTAGCGAATTAATGTAAGCTTGATTGTTAGTATAAGATAACATAAATTACTAAGTAAATATACTAACATATAATAAAATGTTCAGGTCCGATATGAAAATTAGTAAACATGTATGCGTCTAATTAGAGTACCTAGTAAATTGGGGTGATTAGATTAATTAATTTTGTAATTAGGGTGATATGGTAATCAACTTTAATCTATGATACAGAAGCATCCCTAAATCACCATATCACCGTATTTGAGTTGTTAGTTATAAGTAGAGATAATTATACAATTAAGTAGACATAATTAAACATTTAGTAATGTATTTACGTGCACTGCTATCTATGAGTATATTGGCATACCATTTTGGAAAGAGGCGTTTCCCTTTAGATCCTTTGACCAATAAGAGAAGGTGTGAAATCGTTCCGGCCAGTAAAAGCATAGACATGGCGTTTAAGGGGCGGAAGGATTTTTATTGTAAACAGTGAGGAAAGCGAAGGATGCCATTTTTTAGTTAGTGGCCAAAAAAGGTCGGAGACGGACGGGCACCTTTTCGGGTGTTATAAACCGACGTCACCGCGATAAATGTAATCGCGAGTTATCATAGGGCAATGGGCCCGTAAATAATAATTAATAAGTTCTGAATATACAAGTTAGAAAAATAAATGTGCTTTAATTGCCGGGAAGCCGTAGAAGTTAAAGTGTCGTCAGTCAGCAGCCGGAAAATCGAGGAAGCTTCACTGCCGAGGCCAACCTGGCTGAAATAAAGGATGCTGTAAACCACGAAAGAGGGTGAGTTAAATATATTATTACAGTCCACTGGGGACTCGCCCTGATGCAAAAGGCATCCGAAAATTCACACTCTTCGCTGATAGAACAGACATATTCGTAAAATTCGCTAAAAATTTTCAAATTAGCACCCTCCAGCGTCGAAACATTTCTGGAGGCGGTGTTTCCAGGCCTGGAAAGCATCCTGAAATTCCTTCTCCGGGATGTCCTTTAAAGTCAATGTAACATGAGCCTTATAGATGTTTTCAATCGTGTCGCAATGTTTTCCTTTCAGGAATTATTTATTTATTTTATTTATTTATTTATTTATTTATTTAGGTACATAGGATTAGGTATACAGTTCATTCATAGGTCATGTAATCTTATAATAATTCTATAAATTATTTAATAATTAATATAGGGAGGTTTAACACATCTTACATGACCTTTACTGCCAATAGCACATCTAACTAGGCGATAATTTGGCCCGTCTCTAGATGTGCATATTTTTATGCAATTTTAAGAAATGAAGTGTTTTTTTTTAAATAAATTATTTGGACCCACCACCTGTATATACACATAAATATACCAATTTTATAAAAAATATAGCTATGTAATAAATATATACATTTATAGTTGTAATTTAATAAAATTTAATTAAGAAAAATAGATAAGTGATACTAAATAAATTGTCGTGCGTTGCAAAAAAGTTGATCAGATTTTACATATCCCTTGTTAAGTAGCCATCTATTAAGGTTTGCTTTAAATATTTTTATGTTAGGATAATTTTTCATGTCTTCACTAAGGGAATTATATAATTTTGGGGCTATGTAGAATATATGTCTCTGGGCAAATGTTGTCCTGACTGACGGAATTATATATTTAAAGCGGGGACACAAAAAAATTCCTGGGGGAGCCAGGTCAGGACTGAGGCTGGGAGGCTGAGATACAGGGAGGCTGAGGAACCAATGGGGTGTGCGTTCTGGCCGAGTAATCATTGACAATGAAGGCTCTGTGGCTTGGCGCGTTGAACGACTCTCGGCCGTCCTCGAACGACTCGTGCTATAGAAGAACTTGTGATTTGGACAAGCTATCACTCCCAAAGGCTTGCTGAATTAATGGTAATGTTACGGTGGCGGACTTCCCAAGTTCAACGCAAAATTTGATAGCGTTGAACCTTGATAGAATTTGACATCAGTCCTTGGCTACTTGCCGGGGAAGTCTTGGAGTGACCGAACTGTCTTTTTATATTGACAGCTGCAAATACATAATTTATTATTATTATTATTATCTTCACAATTCGACTTCGTGAGTAGCGTTATTTTAAAATGACCCTGATTACGATAAGGCTAGGTACACAGCGTGTTCCTCGATATTTCCATTGTAAAAAATGCCCAATCATCCTCGATTCATAAGTCGCACAATTAATCATTTGATAAATCTTAATCGTGTGTACCCAAAGAGAAAATTGGGCACGTTTAAATTAGGGGAAGTAAAAATGATATTCAGTTAAACTAATTATATAAAGTTATTTTTTCGTAAATTAATAAAGTTACGACGTAATAATAAATACAAACGGAGCTGCCATGGAATTCACCGACCGGAGTCGGGCCCATCATAATACTATATTTTTTTTACACTTCTGGGGGGTGAGCATTGGATTCCGGACTTACGAACCGGCTGTGGTAGGTTTAGGACAGCTGTCTTGCCACATGTGAGCGTTCACCTTACCACCCATTCACTCCCCCTTCGAAGCCATAGAATTTGAGATGCGCAAATCGCAGTTTTAGATATTTTTTCTAAGAAAGAGTTGATTATTTTTCTGGAAAGGCCAAGATCTTTAAATAAAATTAATAAAGTCGTAAATTAATAAAGTTACGACTAATTATATAAAAAAATATATATACTTCATTCATACTCTCCTTACTGGTATCTAACATTTCCGTGAAGCTTATTACAATATTACAGGACCCAATATTACCAATTTAAAATATATTATTAGTTAAAAAAAAAACACTAAAAACATGCTTTTAGAAATGCACGTAAAACCATAAAAACGACTATTGTATCAGAACAACGACATCTTATCTGTAAACGTATCTTTGCAAAACCATAATAAACTATGAAAAGATTGCACACATATCTATCGTTGTTACAAGACCTTTCTAACAAGTCCAAACACGGCTATGATACGATATTCCATCATGGAATGCCAGTGCCTATCTTTCGGCTTCATCATCAGACCTTGAAACCTAATCGTGATCAAAGTTCATTCCAAGACTTTTCTAACAAGTCCAGACACAGCTATGATACGATGTTCCATCATGAAGTTCCGGTTCATATCTTCCGACTCCATCATCAGATCAGTTCGACAGTACCATATTATTGTATTGTCATCAGAACTACATAAAGCTGCCAATTTTCATGACGCTACGATCCTTGGAAGATGGTTAAATTAGTTACCTTAGATTCCATTACATAGTTAGTTACATATATACAGGTCGACCTAATAAAAGCGTGTTAAAAATACATTTGTTTCATCCCAAGACTTTCCAGGCAATTAGCCAAGAACATCATCTCATTCATTTTTAAGTATGGATAATATTTCGCGCTATCCGCTTTGTGGTAACTCGCCACTAGACGGCGCTGCAGCACATCAACTTCTATACCGTTCAACCGGTCGCTATGAAAATTGGTATACGTAGGTATTTGAGAACGGATAATATCGCGCTATCCACTTTGTTGTAACTTGCCACTAGACGGCGCTGCAGCACATCAACTTCTTTACCGTTTGACCGATCGCTATGAAAATTGGTATACATAGGTATTTGAGCTTGGATATTAAGTTAAAAGTCACTTTAAGGAAACCATTAAAAAATCCTATCAGTCCTTTGTCCCTCGTATTTCATATAATGACTATTAATCGCTTGAACAGTTTACATGAATAGCTTTTTTGTAATTTTTTGTTTTTGCAATTTTTTGTTTTTTAAAATGTATCTTTGGTACATAATAATTAATATTGTATATAATCTCAATGTAAAATTTCATTTCCATTTGTTTTTTGTTCTTTTTCTTTTTCTATAATATTAAATTTGCTAAAAAATGTATATATATAAATAAGATATGATAACGGAGATATGTACTGTACACATTATAGATAGATAGTGTTAACATATAATTAGTCATAGTTTTATTGTTATATTTTGTATTTGTTATGTATAAACGCTGTTTGTTAACCAAATAAAATAAAATAAATAAAATAAAATAAAACACGGGCAAGGCCGGGGAATACTAATAGTACCATATATAATCACTGCTAATACCCAATATAATCAATGATAATACTTTGGAAATATTGTCAAATACACCAAAAGTGTCAAGAATGTGAGGTACCACCCCTCACTAGACTCCAAGTTATTCGGTGTGAGGTGGTGGTGTTAACTTGCGGGTTATCTCCGTAGTAAAAGGCGAATTTGAGTGAATCAGAAGGTATTTATTGAATTGATTGAGAGTTCGATATTGCCAGTTGTAACGCTTCCCGAATAGGTAATATTGACGCGGATGAAGTAACTCGCGGAATGAATGAATTTACGAGGATGTGAGGATAAGGATTTTACTTGTGCTCCTAGTATCTCGTACTGGGTACTGCTCGAGTCTGTGGGGATGCAGACTGATGCTTCCCGCCTCGATAAGGAAAGGAAGGAAAAGGTAACCAAGGAGCCGGACTCGTTGAGCGACCTCGTGAGAGGGGTACCGAGTATGCCGTAGCAACCTTGGGAGAGGTGATCACTCGAGGAATGATACTTTGGTTGCGTTTTCGCCGGTTTATATAGGCCTATATATGATGCGATCCAAAATATTCCGAGTAAAAGTATTGTTTCATCGTGCTAATTCATCGCTGCACGAGGTAGCAAAATAGCTGAATTTGTGTCAGTGTATTTCACTGGAAATCAATGCATTTGTTGATTGCATGTGACGGTACTTAAGGACCGTTACGAGAACCTTGGAATTCTAATAGATCAACATCTTTTTTGGCAAGATCAAGAAAACCAAGTAAGTCGTCGCATTTTTCATGGTTTTCATAGTCAACGGCGGCTTTAGCGATTTCTCCCCATATCACATAAAAAAATGATTGTGTCCACACTCTTAACGCCAATACTTGACTACGGTGATGTTTGTTATTTAGATGCCAGTGAGGTTATTTTTAATAAGCTGGAGCGTCTGCAAAACATCTTCCTAAGGTATGTTTATAACTTGCAAAAGTTCGACCGCGTTAGCTGATTTCGTGAGCAACTTCACTGGCTTCCTATTTGCGATTGAAGAAATTTGCATACGTTGTCGCTACTCTACAACATACTCAATAACCCCACTTCGCCCTCCTATCTCAAGGAGAATGTCCACCCTTTGGGAGGCCACGGTCTTAACACACTCGCCATTCCGTTACATCATTCTTCTGTTAACACGCACTCTTTTACGGTCCATTCTGCACGTTTATGGAATCAGCTTCTTCACTCTATCTGGCATGCACCTTCGTTGCACACATGTTGAAGAAACATTTATTTTCACACAGTCACTAACCAAATACCTCATCCTGTCCCCTCCTTTATCCTTCCCTGGGTAATCTTAGCGAGGCCGTATCCGTATGCGATAGCTTATGGTCTATTTGCATAGTACCAAGACAGTTTTTGGAACTTCCATACAAAAAATATAATACAAAAATGTTTGAAATTACGAAATTACGTAATATCTATTCTCCCTGCTCTCTCAAAAGTGTTGGAGCATATAGTGTTCTCTCAGCTATCAGATTACCTTTCTGAATTCAATATGTTTAATCCCTATCAGTCCGGTTTCCGTCCCGGTCATAGCACTACCTCTGCCCTTGTCAAAGTAACCGACGACGCACGTAAAGCTATGGACCAGAGACAACTTACTTTGCTTGTTCTCTTAGACTTTAGCAGCGCCTTTAACTCTGTCGACTTCGACTTGCTCGTTGCACGGCTACAAACTCCCAACTGTTCGCAAACCGTTATTAATTGGTTAGCTCCTATCTCAGAGCCAGACAACAGCGTATAAAAGTAGGCGATCGATCATCCGAATGGGTTAATCTAACAGCTGGAGTTCCACAAGGTGCGGTTCTGTCCCCGCTTCTTTTCTCATTTTTTATAAATCCTATCTCCAACCAAGTTCGTGGACATACTCATCTGTATGCAGATGATGTTCAAATATATAATCATTTCTCTCCCGAAAACATCAATGCCTCGATCGCCATCATAACCTCTGATCTTCAGGCCATTTGTGAATGGTGTGCGCTGATGGGTCTACTAATCAACCCTTTGAAATCCCAGGTTGGAGGTCGTAAATTGCTCTCCAGAGTAAATGTACAATCCCTTGCGCTAAACGATATCACCATACCATTGTCGCAAAAAGTGAAAGATCTTGGTCTAATTATCGATGAACATTTCTCCTGGCAACCACACGTGGACGAGGTAAGTCGTAAAATATTTGCTAGTTTTCACCCTCTGCAAACACTCAGAAGATTTCTTCCTATGGACACAAAAAAATCTCTTGCACAGTCTCTCCTCTTGCCTTTCCTTGACTATGAAGATGTGGCTTATCTCGATTTATCAGAGGAACTGCCCAACAAACTTGAACGTTTGCAAAATGTATGCATACGATTCATCTTCGGTCTACGTAAGTATGATCACGTGTCCGACTATAGGGCACAGTTAAAGTGGTTGCCAATACGCCAAAGAAGAAATGTTCATATACTGGCTCTCCTATATCGTGTACTCTCCCAATTAACACCATCCTATCTCCAGGAGCTTTTTGAACCACTAAGTTCCCACGGTCTCGTACTTCGGTCAGCCTCTGACAGTTTATTAAAAATTCCGAGTCATAATAGTGATTTCTATTCCTATTCTTTCTGTGTCCATGGTGCAAGACTCTGGAACGATCTCCCAGCAAATATACGAAACTCGCCTTCTTTACCATCGTTTAAGACTCACCTTAAGGATTACTACCTTTCTAGGAAGTAACCAGTTCTTCCCTTTCTCTCCTGTTCCTCTCCCAATTTCCTCTCCTCGGGCATTATTAGTCTTAAATTCTTCCACTTGTCTGTATGTTATGTAATAATCTTTATTTTCACAATGCGGCGCATGTACAACAATGTTTAGGTTAGCTGTAAGACATTGCCATGTGGCAATAAGCTCGCCTTTTTTGTATACTTATTAAGTGCAAATAATTTCCAGAAATGTTATGGCCAAACATTATTTTTTTTACTATTTATTAAAGATACTTTTGAGTGATATAAAAAATAACACAGTCATCTTAAGTTATTTTATTATTGTAATCTAATTTTTACTTTATAAAAAAATATTCATTTGATAATTTATTATATTATAATTGAAAAGTCAAATCGACTATATTAGACGACGCGCGAAGCCGAAATCGTCATTCCTAATTGGCCACTGCCATCGGTGGGACGTATTCCCTTGTCGCCGCGGTATACCTATACATCTTTATGTACCTATATATCGAAAGCGCGCGGGCGCGTGGCGTTGCAAAAATATCAAATTTTTTAGTAGCGTCAACTCGGAACGGAGCCCTAACATAAGTTATTTAACATGTTATTAAGGTTTATTTTAAATTTAGCTTTATTACTTATGTGTGTATTGTACGGTGATAATTAGGAATTACTTTATCAAATCATTGACTGTAAGATATCGCTATAGCGATAATTATGCCATTTGCGCATAAATTGTAATTTTTAACACGCTTTTATTAGGTCGACCTGTATGTAACTAACTATGTAATGGAATCTAAGGTAACTAATGTAACTATCTTCCAAGGATCGTAGCGTCATGAAAATTGGCAGCTGTATGTAGTTCTGATGACAATACAATAATATGGTACTGTCGAACTGATCTGATGATGGAGTGGGAAGATATGAACTGGAACTTCATGATGGAACATCGTATCATAGCTGTGTTTGGACTTGTTAGAAAGGTTTTGGAATGAACTTTGACCACGATTAGGTTTCAAGGTCTGATGTTGAAGCCGGAAGATAGGCACTGGCATTCCATGATGGAATATCGTATCATAGCCGTATTTGGACTTGTTAGAAAGGTCTTGTAATGAACTTTGACCACGATTAAGTTTTAAGGTCTGATGATGAAGCCGGAAGACAGGAACTTGCATTCCATGATGGAGTATCGTATCATAGTCGTGTTTGCACTTGTGAGAAAGGACACGTAATGGACTTTGAACACGATCAGGTTTCAAGGTTATAACAAACCTATTATATATTGACTTGTAAATATTGAGTGTAAATAGTGTAAATATTGACATAGGTGCCTGTATAAAATGTATATAGACCTGTACATGGAGAGTGTAAATAGAATAATATTGATATATCTATATACGATGTATATTGATGTGTAATTAGGGTAGTTGGTTGTTAAAGATCCCACCCAAGCCAAGCTGAGAAGCGTGCCGAGGACTGAATTGCATGAGGGTGGTTAATAATATCATGTCGCTAGCGTCACCTCAGGAAACCGGGCGAAACCCTGTTGTAAATAGCCTTGCCCCTCTACACGGACCTCTGGGGGGTCGACCGTTGAATTATCCACTACTCGAATAATATGGCAAAAACTACAAAAAAAACAGCAACAAAAAGAAAACTTAGACTACAAAAAAAGGTTTTTACGTGCATTTATAAAAGCGTGTTTTTAGTGTTTTTTTAAAACAATTAATTTATTATTGATAAAACCAGTGTAATTTTTAATTATTGTTTTTATAGCACAATAAAGTTGTTCTATTTTATTCTAAGTATATACTTTGTGTTTTATTGAACAATTTCCGGTCCTTACTTGACAGAGCAGTATTACTCATCTGCGGTCTCCATCATTTGAGTTCATGCATACGAGTATATAACCTCGCCTGATTGTCATGGGTTTGAGAAAATCCTTTTAAAAAAATGATAAAATTGTCTGCGGGGTGCAGGCGCTCGCGATGTGACAAGCCTTAATCCTCACCGATGAAGATGCCACAAAAATAATCAAGAGTGAAATCTCCTTAATAGCGCCGAAGGAGCCGCCAACATCTGAGGTCCTCCTTTATCCCCCCTACTCGGCTCACTCGAACGCTCGCGCCAAATCCTTCACTAGGGAAAGGGGTGGATTGAGCGAAAGAAATAGCGCTCAGGCTCGTTAAGGGTCGGCAATTTTGATAATTTAATACAATATTTTTTCTAGTTTCCAGTTTATTATTTTATTTTTTTTTTTTGCATAGCCAACGCAAAACTTGTGATATACGCTTAATCTATATAGGTTAGCTGATATATATTGCAGCAAGTCAATAAGCTGGCCTTTTTTACACGACTGTCTAACAAAAAAGGAGTGTAATGTATTCAAGGTTCATCTATATATGTTTCCTGTTTCTTTATTCCAACATAACATCTAAACGCTTGAACCAATTTAGAAGTGTGTAGTATCGTTATGTTATTGAGTATCAAAGGGTACCTAAACTGTCCAGATATCAAGTAAGTAGTTGTCTAGATGTTCAAATGTCAATAAATTAACATAAATATATCGTGTTTAGTGTCAAATGTCTGGTTGAGTTAAATACAATAAATAGTTCACTTTCTGTAACGGTACACGTGCTTTTTTAAAAAATATATTTATATGTTTAAAAATAATGTTTTATTATTATTATTCTTTCACCTCTGAATTTGAGGTTCCGGAAGACTTGTACCCACCGTTACATCCTTAGATAAATTATTTAAGGACCAGCGCCATGTAAACCCAATTAGGACTGCTTCCTAAGATCACAATTGCCTGCAATTGATCACAATTATATTTTCCTAGGATCACATTATGTTCTGCCCATTGCCATTTCAAGTTGCTTGGAGTCGCTCGTTTGCATGCTACGATTTGTCATGCACCAGTATACATTATTGAGCATGGTGCCTCTTTTTATTGGAACCATATCTTGTTTTAGCCATAATTTTAGTCAGAAAGATCGTTATCTAAGGATCTTACGTCTCAGTGTACAATGAAAACCGTAAGAAGCAAAATCCGAGGCGTACTGGTTGCAACGACTAGTCGCTAATGTCTACATTCCTACCCATGTATTCCACGTCATGTCTTCCGAGTGCTATAGCATTAGAAAGATGGGTCGCCGTAAAAGCGAAGGTGAAAATAAAGAGGTGTCCCGAGGGAGAAGACAACTCGCTCAGGCAACCCCCAACCCCGTCCCTTATGTATACGCGCGCGCCTCGAGATACGCGAGCGACGAGACACAGACGCGGAGAGAGATACATTTATATATTATTCACACCATTCATGACCTGTCATCTTTTATAAGTCATCATCGATTCTGTTTGTTTGCTTTGCTTAAGCCTTTTTACACGAGTACCGCTTGGGACTAAATGTCAAGCGCCCGCCTTAGACGAACGGCGGAGCAGAGTCCTATCGTTTACCTTCTTATATCTGTCTACCTATATCTCTCTTTTCTCTCTCCCTTCCTTCTCTACACTCTCTTCGCAATGTCCTCTATCTTCCATCTCTCCTCTCTCTCCCCTATATCTCCCCCTTCTCTCTCTCTCTCAACTCTCTCTCCTATTTCTCCTCCCTCTCTTCTCTTTTCATCCTCTCTCTCCTCTCTCTCCTCTCTCTCCTCTTTCTCCTCTCTACGCTCTCTCCGCTCTCTCTCTCTCCCCTCTTCACTCCTCTTCTCTTTCTTCTCTCTCTTCTCTCCTCTTCTCTCCTCTTCTCTCCTCTTCTCTCCTCTTCTCTCCTCTTCTCTCCTCTTCTTTCCTCTTTTCTCCCCTTCTCTCCTATTCTCTCCTCTTCTTTCCTCTTTTCTCCCCTTTTCTCCTCTCTCTCCTCTATTTCTTCTCTGTTCTCTCTATTTCCTCTCTCTCCCTTTCCCTCCTCTCTCTTCTCCCTCTCCCCTTCTTCTTTTCCCTTTCCTTCTCCCTCTCCTCTCTAGCTCTCTCCCTCTCCATTTCCCTTAGCGTCAAATGAAAGGTCCGATTGAGTACATTCCGGAAATATACATTATTGGGCGGTCGTTTCAAATAATATAAAACAGTGGTGCAACGTCGCTAACAGCTTTCGTCGCTTGCATTAAGACCTCTAAGACCTCTAAGACACAAGCAAAACAGAGCAGGAGGTGCAATTTGGGTCGCGGCTAGGTACAGGTATAACCATTTCAGGTCGATAATGTCGCATGTCATACCAGGCGATGGCTCCACCCCTTCCTCTCATCGCATCGCCACATACAAACCAAACACTAGGTACATCATTTTATATTCCACGGCGCGATAACCAATCATAAATTATAACGTTTCTGGGCCACCATAGATCCCAGATAACCAACATTAAACTGAAAAATATTAAATGGCCCCTACTACTTCGCTTCCGGTCGTATTCGAAGAGTTTTAAAGTTCCCGACCGCAATGGAGCCGTAACATTAAGGTGTGTTTACGGAAATCGGCCAAATTGGTCATTTTAAAGATCATTTAAGAGGTTTTACGCAGCTGCAAGACTAAAAAAGTGTTTTTTTACGTTTTTTTTCTGAAAAGAGGTTTTTGTTGATTAATAGTAGTATAAATGTCGAAAGACGAAGTATTAATAAATGTAGTGGTCGCTTTAAACTTTATTTTAGCATTTTTCGTTTTTAAAAATATTGATTAAGGCGACATGATACCTGGGAACGACCATAGCTGTTTTTTTCAGTTTTATGAGTTTTTTTTATAAACATAAGCATTAATTTAAAAAAAGTTTTAAGTGAATCCCTCGAAAAGGAACCAATTTAAAATTTGGACTCAAAAAATTTGCTCATTGCCTTGGACATTAGGGCTTGAAACTGACTTCGAAAACTTTCAGGCGCGTTTACTCCTACAATGTAAGCGGTGAGTGGGTTTTATTATAATTTCATTATATTGACCGGGTATAATTCTCTAGGGCAGCACTTAGCCACATTTTTATTTAGGCCCTAAATTAATTACAATTAATTAAAACGTGAGAGCGCTCTGAGAGTTACGCTAAATATGCTTTGCCATTAACACCCTTATACCATAGTTATTATGTGCTAGCGCTGCGCCTAGTAGCAGGCGCGAGCGGACGTGGAATCGCGCTTGACGCTTCGTCAACGCTGGATTTTTATTGGTCAAACCCTACAAAATTGACCCCGCCTATTTTCATTTCGGATATTTTTTCGGATATTTTTCGGATCATTTCGGATATTTGTCTCATGTCGTCTAAACCGCTCGAAAGCCAGCGTTCGCGCGCAAAAAACTGCTCCGCAATTTTTTGGTCGATTTTGTAAATAAATACTGACAATATTGTTTTTTTATGAGTTATCTCTTGTTACCTAGTAATTAATCTTGTTAATCATGTATATTATATATTTATATAATATATATTATTATTTATATTTATATAATAAACCCGACTCCGTCTTATATAATAGATAGGTAGATAGATGTATACATGTAAGATGTGTTAAACCTCCCTATATTAATTATTAAATAATTTATATAATTATTATAAGAAGAAAACGTTACACGATCAATGAACTGTATACCTAATCATAAATATCTAAATAAATAAAATAAAAATAATATAAGGGGCCATATGTTGCCATTGGGATAAAATGTGAGACCATAATATATGAACATTGACAAATTTATGGCAGGACTATATACAGAGCTCTATGTGGATAGATTTCATCGTCTAATGCCCTCCAATTGCGAGGCGCTTTGCGGCACAAGTTGTGATGTGAATGATGGCTGTCGCTAGTCGCGACAAGACTCCATAAATAAACTGGGGAATATGCAGAGGGCGCTGGGCGGCCGGTGCGTGTCGGGTGGGTGGGGTAGGGTACGTAGGCGGCAGTCGGCCGTTTTGAATATAAGTATTTGTGACGCCGTAAAAAGTACGGGTAGACTCGTAAAAGGAATTGAAAAGCACTAATACCGACGCCCTCCCGCAACAGCTACGCGTGCGGCATGCGTTTACTGACAATATCATCATCATCATCTCTATCTCGACTTTAGGGAACGTGTATATAAGGTGCTACTTCGTATACTTCTATGCCCTACAGTCTTAACACTTTTGAGCTGTCGACTGCTACGGGCGGACTCGTCGCCTCAGGAAGTTTTAACGATATTAGATCGTTCTGTCTCAAGTGAGGTGAGCGTAGAAGACTTGGGACGAAAACACTGTCTAGTTACGCCACTCGCCCGTAAGAAGCCAACACCTTACCGCGAGATAACCAGGTTAATCACCAGCAGGCCGACACTCGCGCCCTTACTTTCAGTTACAGCCAAATTACTCCGGTAGCGGTGATACGGTGTCTACCGAATCTTTCGCGGACGACGGCATCCTTTTCCCGGCTGTTCACTCGATATCGGGTAGTCGTTTTATCTATCTAGCTATCCCAGCTTTATCTAACTATCCCAGTTTTATATGAAACAGTACTGTTTCCAGACTCCCCCGGCTATCAGTCGGAATGCACAATAGATTGGCTGCCGCCGCACGGTGCGTAAAACGTCCAGGAGTGCCCGAAGGTTGTCTCCTAGGGGTAACTAGCCCGCAAGCCAGAGTCCTGCCCGGGCTTGAACTTCTGCGTGGATGCCACCGGATGGGTGTTGACCCGTGAGTGTGACCGACCCCGAACAAAAGGGTCTTCGTGGGCAACTCAGCAAGGGCTCATTAGCTCCCTAAATCGGTTATCTGCTGCAGTACACAGTCGATTGGCTAACACCGCACGATGCGCAAGCAGCCCAGCAGCGTCGGATGTCTTCCCTCATACCTGTCCACGACACAGCCGCGACAGGGATCACAAAGTCTTTTACAGGTTCGACCCTCTTCGAAGAGTCTACTGGATGCCAAGCAGAGATAACAAACAGGTCTTAATGGCCGAACTGCACAGGAACCGTCAACTGCCAAACAGTAAAGCCGACATATGCAATACGACTGTAGGATACCAAAATGTTGTCCATCCAACAATCCATGTAGTGGTGTAAATTAGTCTATATAGCCTACAGGTAGTAGTGACCACTAAATATTGTTCCAATGACAACAACGATGGTATCTCGCATTATACAGTTTTTACAAGTATTCTCCCTTATTATTTGTTATATTAATGAGTACCTACTATTATATTAATAAGATATACAACTCTTTGTTTTCACCCATCACCATCTAAGATAGTAGTCATTCTGGCCTAGCTTTTTCTTAGTGTGTGTCTGAGAATCAATTTGTTACTTACGGTCAATTCTGCATACTACTGACAAACTATCGCGCCGATGTAAGGGATATTGTTAACTTACCTGAAAAAAAGAAAAGAAATTGTTAGTTTTCTATCAAAAAATCTGCCATCAAACGCTTCCAGGAAATAAAATGTCATAACAATCGACAAAAAACAGGTCCGAAAATTTTGGACTATGAGGACCGGATATTGACAGTCTTTCAAAAACAGGAAGAAAAGTTCTTTCAAACTCGCTGCTGCTTTGATTAAGGAAATTGGAAGACCACTTATGTAGTGCCAGGACAGCAAGGAGAAAGTTCCCAGATACTGGCCTCAAAGGTTGTAAAGCAAGGAAAGCCATGGATATCTAAAAAGAACAAAAAATATCGTCTAGATTGGGCTGTTGGGCATCTTGGGTATTCGGGGATGGTTTTCGCTTAAGCAGTTATTAGAAATACTCATACAATGCCTGGATGTGTTAGGTGCCTTAGGGGCTATCAAGTAATTAGCCATATTTAATAGGATACGAAGTGTGGCAATTAAATTCCGAGAATTTAGTTGCGACGTGCGAACCGGCAACACTGTATGACTGGCGCGCATGCGCCTGGTTAGATGGGTCCTTCCACTCAGTCGCAGTGAAGATTTCATGGTAATCGCACGTTTGGTTCGTTTCTAACGGATGTTCTTGAAAATGACTGACTCAGTTTTCAAGCAACGTTCTGTGATCTAATTTTTTGTCATAACTGGTGAAAAACCTGCAGCAATCCTACGAAAATTACGGCAGGTGTATGGAGATGAGTGTCTGTCACAATCACGTGTGTTTGAATGGGCGAAACGGTTCAAAAATGGTCGTGAATCGTTGGATGACGATCCGCGGTCAGGAGCGCCAATTCTCACACGCACAGACGCAAATGTCGACCGTCTTCGAGAGCTAGTCCTGTCTGACCGTCGCCTAACCCTTCGTGCATTATCATACGAGTTAAATATAAATAAAGAAACAATTGGGAAGATGTTACAGGAAAATTTGAATATGCGAAAGCTCTGTGCGAAGATGGTGCCCAAAATTGTCACAATCCAACAACAATATTTGGCGAAAAAAATATCCTAACGTTACCGCATCAACCCTACAGCCCCGACTTGGTCCCCTGTGACTTCTTCTTGTTCCCTAAAATGAAGAGTCACCTCAAAGGAACCCCCCATGGCACCGTAGAGGCCGTCCAGGAGGAAGCGACCGTCGTTTTGAAAGGCCTTAATTTAAAGGACTATTAAGGCTGCTGCGTGGGAGAAACGTTGAAAACGTTGTTCTGGGTTAGGAGGGGACTACTGTGAAGGCCGTTAATAAAGTTTGGTTGCTAACTTGATTTGCCTGTATTTTATTTACAAATTCTCGGAATTTAATTGCCACACCTCGTATAACTCAGAAACGTCACATAATTGAGATCAGTCGTTCTAGTAAATGAAAAATATTTTAAAAAATGGGCCCAAAATGCGCATTTTTTTTTGTTTTGAATGGTTTTCGGTGTTTTGACGAAGTGGGTTGCGCGACTTAAGCGCCGCCCTTGTGTATATATATATATATATGGATGGCCCCAAAAGAGCGACCGAGGACACGAACAGAGGGATAGGGGCAGCAGGGACATGGAAAGAGAGAGACAGGCAGAGGACAGTCGTCGGTTCGTCTGGTGCGTGGTCACGTGCGACGCGCAGCCGAGACGACTATATTGGTTTCCGGGTGATTTATAGCCTGCGGTCCCTCCTCCCGTGCTTTGCCACTTTCGGGCGCCGCGGGCGCACCGCACCTTCGCTAATTGCAGAAAAACGTGGCGGTTTTGCACGCGATCCTAGGAGGCTACTCGCCACAACGAAGTCACAACGTGTTACCTCAAGACTTATTCGACAAGTAGCCAAGGACTGTTTCATCTGAATATCCCCCCTTCCCTGATGGATGTGTTTTCGTCCGAAACTGAATATATTTTGAGTACTTGGGTAAACTATTTAAGCACCATAGATAAAGTGGGATAGGTAGAATTAATGGAAGAAATAGAATATCGGAAAATAAGAATATTTTCGTACGAAACTTCATACATTCTAAGTACTTAAGTATCTATTAAAGCACTCTGGATAAAGCGGGATAGAAATAAATTCGCGGAAGAAGAATAATTTCGACTGAAACCGATCGATTGTTTGGGATGAGGGGAATGGTGGTATGGGGAAGGGGGATTAGGGGAGGAGGGTTAGTTTAGAAGGAGGGATAGGGGAAGTTAGGGGGTTTGAGTTTGGGGGGGTTAGGGGAGGAGGGTTGACGGGTTTAACGCAGGGGGGGGGGGGGGGTTGTCTGATTGCCGGGAAAGTCTAGAGGTGACAAAACCGTTTTTTTACATTGTTTACATATTCCAATAGCTTTTCACAAATTTACAAAACATCACAAACAAATTATTTGAAATTTGGACAGGATAACGTCTGTTGAGTCAGCTAGTTAGTAATAAATTGTCATAAAGTCACAATTAAAAAAACACGGTAAATTAAAAATTACAAAAATGAGATGTCTTTAAAATCCAAATACCTTGGGGAGGTTGGCTGAATGTAAGCGGTAGCTGAGGTGCAGGGACTGGCGTTCGTAGAACACGCGTTCTTTCGTTAGCGTACATACCTATACCTATTACTGTCGAGTTGCACCGGGCGAGTCATCACAGCACTAATGTCTGTAGTGGGGAGACCGAACGCCGGTCCCCGCACCTCAGCCACCGCATACATTAGACATGAAAATCAAAATATATTTCAATTAAAAAAAGTGCATAACAGTTTTGACATAGTATTATTAGTATCACAGATACATTTGAAAGACGCGTTTTCTACTAGGTTTATAACAATGGATCACTCTCCATTTAAATGGGTAATTACTTCAATGAGCCACATATATGCCGACCGCGGCGCGACTATATGCAGTCATTAGTGTAATAGTACACTTCATCAGTACGCTATATATGTACAGCGTAGAGCAAGTATTAATTAGTATTAATTCCAATACGTAATTGGACAATGATCTATCTAATCAGTAAATTGATATGTTTTATTATCTAAAATAGTAATGCAGTAAATTATGCATCTTGAGATAAAAATAAAGAATAATACTAATTACAGAGAAATAAACAGGATCGATAAACTCAAAAACAGGAAAAACATAGCAATGCACACAAAAATTAAAAGGTGATAGGTGATACGTGATAGGGCAGAAATATGAATTATACGGAAAGCCGTTAGAGTTAGGTAATAGATGATTACCTAATTTGTGACAGATTATTCTCGTTTTTGATATGAAAAGTTCTGCCATTTTCTTGCTTTTTAAGAAAAATTTGACCATTCTTTGTCCAGCAATATGTAAACTTGTTTTCTTTAGCAAAGTTCTTCGTTATCAACTCCTTGTTAGAAAAAATATTTTAAACCGCGATTTGTGCATCTCAAATTCTATGGCTTTGAAGGGGGAGTGAATGGGCGGTAAGGTGAACGCTCACATGTGGCAAGACAGCTGTCCTAAACCTAGCACAGCCGGTCGTTAGTCCGGAATCCACTGCTTCCCCCCAGAAGTGTAATAACACTATATGATGGGCCCGACTTCGGTCGGTGAATTCCATGGCAGCTCCGTTTGTATTTTATTTATCATTTCTTGTAAGTTTTTAGGTGGTATAGTATTAGAGATATTATGAAATTACTAAAGCCTGCAAGCACCTCGAAATACCTAACGGGCGGCGGCGGCCTCTGGCCCAGCAAGGTCAGCGTTTGGCGGAAGGCGGCGGGTAGCGAGAAATAAACGCCAACCTACTTAAATTATCAAAGCGATTAGACACTTTACGCGAAGCGAAGCCGCGGGCAACAACTAGTAATCAATATATTTCTAAGCAATTCTGTCTCTCTTTTACATTTTTTACCTAGGATAAATATATTATATTACATTTGTAATAGTGGATACATTGACAGCGTTAGATGTGCTTCGTTAAGCGCTATCGTTAAGTGCTTCAAAAGGCACTGGAAAAAGGTATAAATTCCTAGGATACCTATTATATTACCAACTTTCCTTTCGAATTTAAGCGCCTACAGTTTTCCGTTAAGAGCCCTATCACATATTTTTTCCAGAAAGGCAAGAAAAGTGGATTTTTGGCGTTCTAATTCCAAGAAATAAAGAGATTTCTACAAACTTTAATTACTGAATTACCTGGACCATTTCTTGATGTTGACCATAGCGGCCTTTAATTTTAGATGTAACGAATATTATTTACTTATTCAGCCCATTTTCCGAAAGTCGTTATTCGTAAAACGCTCGGAAGGCAAACTTTGAGCTCCTTAATACAGTAATATCACTACAACGAAAACCGTATACTATTTTTTTTTATGTCCGTCATGTATTCTTGATGTACACTACGGCTTTATTTTTTCGTTTTTTGACCACATATCCAAGGTATACATTACTTACAATTACACAAAATTTAAAAAAAATCTTCCTGTATCATTCTAATTTTCTCAGAAATAAAATAAGATTCTTATATAATACTTATACTATATTAAAGTTCACTCTTTTAGCAATACGACATAATATAAATTATTGTCATTAAAAAGGAGAAAACACTGCAAAAAACAATTAGAAATTGTGTATATATTTGCTTGCGCAAGAGAAGAGCGCTCAGTGCCGCGGTTTTTCTCCCAGGGTTGAATAGTTATTTATTTATTTATTTATTTATTTATCCTATCTTTTATAGTTACATCCAAAAAAAAATGCGTTCATTTTTTCAACTCATTTTAAAAGAATACCTACGCTATTTTGTAATACGGCTCTTAAGGGGGAATCTTTGACTCATTCTGTTTACATAGAAACTGAGCATTCTAAAATTCTTTAGAAAAAAATTGCCAAACTAATGAAGAGTGGCTTCATGATTCGTCATTATTACACGACTGCTCAAAAATGAAGTGTTATGTGTTCAGGATTCATCTATGTATATTTTCCGTTTCTTTATTTCACCATAACTTATAAACGCTTGAAACGATTTAGAGTTAGAATCGCTTTGTCCTCCCGAGTGCCATAGGGTACATGACGCGGTTTGTTGCTTTTATTAACACGCTTTTATTAGGTCGACCTGTATGTAACTAACTATGTAATGGAATCTAAGATAACTAATTTAACCATCTTTCAAGGATCGTAGCGTCACGAAAATTGGCAACTGTATGTAGTTCTGATGACAATACAATAATATGGTACTGTCGAACTGATCTGATGACGGAGTCGGAAGATATGAACTGGAACTTCATGATGAACATCGTATCATAGCTGTGTTTGGACTTGTTAGAAAAGTCTTGGAATGAACTTTGACCACGATTAGGTTTCAAGGTCTGATGATGAAGCCGGAAGATAGGCACTGGCATTCCATGATGTAATATCGTATCATAGCCGTGTGTATGTGAATATCGTATCATAGACCAAAAGCGTGTTTTTAGTGTTTTTTTTTAAAACTATTAATTTATATAAGGAGAAATCACGCCAAGCGATAGTGCATTAATTGCGCGATGCAGTAAAACGTAACATTATATGAAAATTTGAATGTAAGCTATCATAATACGATTATGTTTAAAACTTTACACATTTCATCAACATGGAAAATAAACTCAGAATTTTTTAAACTCCCTTGTACCATAAATTGGGTTTCTTACCAAATTATTTATAATTATCTTTTTAAATTGGTCTTCACCAAGGCTTTTCATTTGCTCTGGAATCTTATTATAGTAGGACAACATAGACTAACATAAACTGTCCAAATGTCAAAAAATACTTGTCTAAATGTCAATAAATTAACATAAATATATCGTGTTTTGTGTCAAATGAAAGGTCTGATTGAGAACATTCCGGAAATAAACATCTATCTATATGGATAAATACATAAACCATAAATATTTCATAAAAACCGTAATAAAAATTATTATAAATACAATAGTTCACTTTCTGTAACGGCAGTCGTTTTTTAAATTCTTTTTTATATATTTATTTGTTGTTCCTCGATTTTTAGAAGTTACATGGAAATGAATGCAGTTGTCTGTAATCCACATATATCCTCATGTTAGAGAAAAATCAGAAGTGCTTTTAGAGATTTTAATATAATATTTATGAAATTTATATAATTTAAAAAAAAAATCAAGAGGTATTGACGTTTGATCATCAAGCTGCTAATGAGGTAACAATCTTTGACGCTATGATTGACCAGATACCAATGACACCAAATAGGGAAGCCAATTCTGAGAACCAATATAATACATAGACAATTTAATGTAACAAGGCAACATATAACCATGTAATGTAAATATAACCATGGACGGTTGGAAACATTTCTTTATTTATTATTTTTCCGACCCACCAACCAGCGAGGAGGAAAAGTATTGTAAAAGCGCAATTTTTTTTCGAGATAAAGACGGAAATGTCCATTTTAAACCCCCCTGAGACGATTAAGACAATATCCAGATTGAAGTCTGTCTGTGTGTATATCTCCACGATAGCGACCAAACGCTTATTCCGATTGAGCTAAAATTTTGTATGCAGACATCATTTCGTCAGGGCAAGAGTTGAGTGTACGAAACTACAAAAAAACGAAATGTTGTTTTGGAAGTAACATTTTAGTAAGATCCCCTTATAGTGAACGTTTTGTGAACGCACTTTGTGTGTCTGTGTGTAAATGTGTGTGTGTGTATTGCTCCACGATAGCGCCCAAACGCTTCATCCGATTGAGCTGAAATCAGGCCATCAGGGGGCGTCATATTTCAATCTCGGATTATTGGACGCAGAAACTTGAAATTCGGTACACGGATGCCTTGTTGGCCCGAAATCACATTGTGAAATTTTGATTGGAATATCTTATACATAAGCTACACTAAAAATATTTAAATTTCATCATACATTTTAATCAAACATTAACGCCATCTGTTGGCGCTTGGCCCAACCTTGCCTTCAGTTGAGAATCGAACCACGCCGCCCGACGTGGTTTTAATTTATGAAATATTTTTTCAGATGAAATTAGACCTTGGCTATTTGCTGGGTAGGTCTTGACAAAACCGTTTTTTTTTAAATTTTATCTCTACTAAATATACTTGTGTCAAATTGTCGTGAAATTTATGAAAAAACATAACTTAAAGCCCTAAGCACACAGCTTATTTTAAACGCGCAGACGACGCACGCGCATTATACGCGCTTCAAACGAGACTTTAACGCAGGCCGCAGCCTTGTAACCTAAACACAGGGGGCGTTCGTGAGGCGCGCGTCTACTGCGCGTATACGCGCAGATACAGCGATAAAGACGTGCTGTAGTCGCTCGTTACTTCCGCGTTTTGATCGGTGACTCCAATTGTTCAAGTATCGTTTGTATCGTTACGCGCGTTTGAATCGATGCAAACGCAACAATCGGCATCTAGGTGCCGAAAACGTGCGTTCCTGAAACGCCCGTCGTCTGCGCGTTTAAATTACACCGTGTGCGTAGGCTCTTACAGAACCGAATAAGAGGTTCATTTTGAATTTTGTATAAATTAATGATTTGTTGAGAGTGGACCTTGGTATCAATAATAATCACAACTTTGGAATACACATTTGGTAAGTATCCTCAAAACAGTCATATGGAGAAGAAGAGGGTAATGGAAAAGGAAGAAGACGAAGGGGAAGAAGAGGAAGAAGAGGAAAAAGGAGAGAGCGAAAGGGAAAGAAGAGGAAGTGGAGAAGAAGATGATAAGGAAAGGAGAGGGAATAAAAGAGGGGTGAAATTCAATAATTCCGGACCTAGGCTAAGCCCCTGTTTAGTTTGCACGTGCCGTGAAACGAGGGGCTATGGATGGGAAAGTTTGAGGGATACTCACGAGCAGACTTGTGACGGCGCCGAAAGCCGGCAGACAGTGCCGCAGGCACAAATCATAGACAAATAAACAATGAGGCCGCAAGAAGGCGGCAAATGCGGCAAAAATAAACGGTCAGACACGACTCGGGATAACTTCCCCATTTCTGATATTGTCTCACCGCCACAATAAGTGGACCAAACACATCAACTGATCTTAAGTAACAGCTTATCCAAAACTCTTGCACTTTTTTTGTCGCTGGCTGTTGGACTAAGGATATGGTGAATTTAAGAGGCTAGGTCCTGCACTAAAATGAGGGAAAGTCAGCACTTACTCGCGAACAGGACAAAATAACCGTGGAGGAAATGGAATATTGTTTCGAATTTCGTTAAAAGTTTGTCGCTGTGCATCAAAGCCGAAGGAGGATTCTTGAAGACTAATCAAATTTCTTGTTCTGAAAGAGTTCCTTTTCACTTTCCAGGTCTACCAACCGGCGAGGAGGGAAAGGATTGTGAAAGCGCTAAAGAAATCGATATGAAAACGGAAATATACATTTTGATGGACACGGAAACGGACGATCAAGATCATTTCCAGACTGAAGTCTGTCTGAGTGTATTCCTCCACGATAAGCGGCCAAAGGCTTAATCCGACTAAGCTGAAATTTTATATGCAGGCATCATTGTGTCATGGTAAGAGTTGAAAAGATTTTGGTTCAAATCGGTCCACCAGGGGGCGCACTAGTCATACTATCCATCTCGAAACATTGGACTTAGAGACTTGAAATTTAGTACACAGATGCCTTGTTGGGCCGTAATCACATGTGAAATTTTGATGGGAATATCTCACATACAACCTGCACTAATATTATTTAAATTCCGTTATATATTTTAATCTATTGGGTCCTTATCTATGAAGTTGCTGTTCTATACAGAAATTTAGGACCAACAACTTTGTATGAAAATATATATTTAATAGAAATATTTACCCTATTATCTATGCAGATTTGTCACTTTAATGGGAGTTGCCGTGCCGACCGGTGCCGACCGTGGCGGCCAAAAGCTATATGAAGCATAATTTTGTGGCCTGGTTGTGAGAACACAAAAAAGAATTTTAATACAATTATGCCGGATTTTAAAAACCCGATTTTAAAAAAGATTTTTAAAAATAATTTATCATTTCGCCAAAACGAAATTGGTAAATTATTTCCATATTAATTGTAAATTATCTTTACTCTGTTACTGTTTTCCAAAAAAATAAAAACGAGCGAGATTTGTCTTCAGTTTTTGAAAAACCTAGAGATGATTCTCAATATTAAAAAATACGATTTACACCAGCGTATGGTCTATTTTCATAGTATCAAGACAGTTTTTGGAACGACCATACAAAAAAATATTAAAATTACGTAATTTCCAGAAATTTTATGGCCATACATTATTTTTTTTCTATTTATTAAAGATACTTTTGAGTAAAATAAAAAATAACACAGTGAGCTTAAGTTATTTTATTATTGTAATCTAATTTTTACTTTATAAAAAACTATTCATTTGATAATTTATTATATTATAATTGAAAAGCCAAATCGACTATATTAGACGACGCGCGAAGCCGAAATCGTCATTCCTAATTGGCCACTGCCAACGGTGGAACGTATTCCCTTGTCGCCGCGGAATACCTATACATCTTTATGTATATATCGAAAGCGCGCGGGCGCGTGGCATTGCAAAAATATCAAAATTTTTAGTCGCGTCAACTCGGAAGGGAGCCTTAATTCCTGTGATGTAAAACTCTCGTGGCCATGCACCAATGAATGCTTTGAAGTCGTCTTTTACCGACTTTTCAAATTTGACTTTTTCCCCTTGTAAAGAGTTGTCTAAATTATGAAAAAAAAAAATGAAACTCTATTGGAGCAAGGTCTGGCAAGTACGGTGGTTGACCAAGAGTCTCCAGCCGCAACTAATGCAACGTTGCGACCGTTTGCAATGAAATATGTCGTTGGTTATAAGTTGTCATGCAGAAGCAGTGGCGATGAGCGATTGACCAGGCTCGGTTATTTAATCACGAGCTTCTCCATCATAGCTTGCAGTTCTTATCAGTACACATTTACGGTAACTGTATAGTCAGACTGCAAGAAGCTGTAATAGAAAACACCGGCACAGGATCTCATATTTGAAAATAATGCAAATTTTCAACTTTACCATGGTTGCACAAACGAAAATATTTGAGCAAAATCAAACGACGGAGAGACATATAAACAGCTGATTCTTAAAAAAGAATAACATGGTCTTGAATTGAAATTTATTTGAATTTGAAATTCCAACTCAAACTTAAGTTTTCCAAGTTCAAAGTGGCCAGTGTGAAAATACAGCAATTACATAGGTGAGGACCCAATATTATTAACGCTGAGTCGCCCGAGGCTAGACGTGAAACGAATCTCGCTGCCTGAGGCGCCGCAATGGGACACAGCCGGGTTCGATCGCCGGACGAGAGAGGCGCTCCTAGTCGATTTTATTTATGAAATTAATATTCAGATGAAATCAGTCCTTTGGCTACTAGCCGGGAAATTCTTCTGGTGACACAACCGATTTTATATAGAGAATAATCTTGCAGATCGCATCCGCGGAGCTAAGAAATTAAACATCAGACACAGTCCTGCATCGTCGGCTTTGGGAGTAATACCATAATTCTGCTGTCGTAAATGAAAACACAGTAACTTGAAAAAATACGTTTTGAGAAAAACGCGGTCAAAGTTCAGTTGTTAAATATTTGTTTTCATGAACAAAACAATCAATATAGATTATTTCTTTTTAATCTTTAATGTTAAAAAATAGTCAGAACTTCAATTATGCATAAAAATATATAATAAATTATAATTATTTAATTAATTAAATTAGACATTGTGTTTTAAATAAGGAAAATAATTTGATAAATTTTATATGTTTAAGCTATAACACCGTAACTGAGTGGTTACTGTGTTACAGGTAAATTTTACCCAATACTCTGTTCTAACCATGTAAAATAAATATATATTTTTTAAATAAATAAAAAACTGCAGGCACCTTAAACACAGTAATTGAGATACTGTGATTAATTCGTGTATTATTAAATTAACTTTTAACAAAATTTTACCTAAAACCACAGTATCTAAAGAAGCCGTGTTGTAACCAAACAAAAATATTTCTTAAATGCTTATAGGTATTAAAAAAGATCACAGTAAATAATAGACTGTATTTTAACTTTAAAAATATACATACTGTGTTCTTTATTAAAAATATTCAGATGTTTTTTAAATACTGTGTTTTTATCTAAGGTATCTCGGTAACTATCCATCGGACAGACAAACCGAAAAATTTGCCTTATAGTACTCCAACTCGTGATTTTAAAGAACCAAACTTGTATAAACACAGTAAATGAAGTTACTGTGTTTTCATTTACGACGGCAGAATTCCCCTCAGGCTGTAGCCAAGCAACACACATCATCTCGTATTAAATTTCTAAATGTCGGCCAGCTAATGCAATTAAATAAAAGATATTCGGCATTGTGCGTGAACAATGAGGCCCTTAAATGCATTACAAAAAGCAAAACCGGGATGTGCCCATAACATACTACCCTCATCGCAACGAGGGTGAATATGACGGATATTATTGCCTATTTCGGATGGGGTACACGCACATATTCCTCGCCACGGCCCCTTGTCCATCTCTCTCTAACTCGTGGCGCAACAAAGAGCATCTCATCGGCGGCAGCAAAATGCAATTTCATATTGAAAGTTTATGGAATGTAATAAATGCAAGCAGTTAAATTTCTAGTGATTTATTTGTTTCAAATATTCTCCAAGACAATTGAAGAAACTTTTGCATTCTTGTTTACATTCTATTTTACATTCATTTTCACCACTGTTTGTTCGGGCAAGCCTTTTACAGGCCTGCCTATTTAGAAAGGCGACCTTATTGAGAGGGAATCATATGACAACAACAAATTCTAAGAGACAGACTATTTCCATTTCCATTTTCAATAAGCTTGACATTTTGAATATTTTATTGACTATTATATTATTATGATTATTATAGATTCTCTCCGATAGTAAAATGTATTTTGTATATGTAGGACTATATTATTATCGATTTCATGTGGCGTAATCATGCGGCGAGTGGCGTAACTAGACAGTGTTTTTGTCCCAAGTCTTCTGCGCTCACTCCAGGGAGATAGAACGACTAATCGTTAAAACTTCCTGAGATAGTTGACAACTCTAGTTGTAGTCAAATCAAATCAAATCGCATTTATTGTCTTCAAAAAACTTTACATAGTTGTTTAGACATTGTATATAGCCGCTTAATGTTAAAATAACTTTAAAATGTATACTAAATATTTCATTAGAGACTCACCACATAATTGAGTTATATTAGATATTTATAACTACAGATAGTCATGAAATTATAATATTAAAATTAAATGGTCCTGTAAGTAAGAATTATAATTGATTATGGGAGACAATTAGAAATAATAGTAATAATATAATAATTAATAAAATGGTACAAATGTCAAGTTAAATAAAAAAAATCGAGATGGAAATTGTCAGTAATCTAATTATAATTCGTTAATATTATATAATTCTCTCGCAATAAGGTAGCCTTTTAATTTCGATTTAAATTGGGTGATATTTCCGTTTCTACATATACTTTTGATATTCTCAGGCAGTTTATTGTAACACGCCGTAGTGACGTCAATATTTATTCCAGATTGATGACGTTCTCTGTTTAGGTAGACTGCACTCATGCGTGAATTTATTTTGTCGATCATTTTTGAGGGTTGTTTCCCTCTTCCGACCACATTTTTCCTTTCGTTTGATGCTCACCGCTCCCATCGTTTTTTTCTGATTGACAATCCTGCTGACGGATGCGAGGCCAACTCCAACATTCTCCGCTATCTGCCGGTACGTCATAGAAGAGTGCTCAGCAAGCGTAATTATCCGTTCCCGCTTTCTTGGAGTCATATCCATGCTTGAAAATTCACTCAAACTACGTTTTTTTTTTGCCTGAATTAAAAATATCTCAGATAGTTGCCAGAAACAAAAGAAAAGTTTAAATGTATTACTTGTTCCAATTAATTCGCACGGAACTGTAGTATATGCATGTATAATGTGATGACCACCCACAGTAATTATGGGATAGTTATTTTAAAATAAGTAATTATTTAAAAATATAAAACGGTATCGAATGCTTTCGACAGGTCCCAATCTTAGCCAATGCGAGAAAGGTCGGTGGCGCGTTCTATACCGATATTATAGCTGCAGCCCCCCGTTCCAGGGGTGGCTCGCTTCGGGTTCGGGGATCCCCCCCCCCCCCCCCCCCGTGAAACTCCCGCTTCGCCCCCTCGGCCGCATGGAAGCGGCGAGCCACTAACAATTACATAAATACTTAATGTCGATGTTTTTTCCGCCACTCCGATGCTCATTGGGGCGTCATATTTTTCAAGATGGCTGAGCGGATAATTTTTGTGACAGGGCACGGGGGCGGGATCTCGGAATTCGTAGCATGTAAAAGATGGTATATTTTATAATAATCATTTCGTTGTCTATTAAAAATACGCCTCCTTACTAGGGATGGTAATGAAGTACAACCTTGATATATTACAATACAATACAATCAACTACTCCAGTAGATAGGCATTCCTACACTTGGATGCGTCACAAAATTAAATGCTTAAAATTTAATTATTTTTTTTATTTATTTATTTAGGTACATAGGATTAGGTATACAGTTCATTCATAGGTCATGTAATCTTATAATAATTATATAAATTATTTAATAATTAATATAGGGAGGTTTAACACATCTTACATGACCTTTACTGCCAATAGCACATCTAACTAGGCGATAATTTGGCCCGTCTCTAGATGTGCATATTTTTATGCAATTTTAAGAAATGAAGTGTTTTTTTTTTAATAAATTATTTGGACCCACCACCTGTATATACACATAAATATACCAATTTTATAAAAAATATAGCTATGTAATAAATATATACATTTATAGTTGTAATTTAATAAAATTTTATTAAGAAAAATAGATAAGTGATACTAAATAAATTGTCGTGCGTTGCAAAGAAGTTGATCAGATTTTACATACCTATCCCTTGTTATTAAAAACATAACTATTATTTTTATTAAAAACATAACTATCATGATACTTACAAATAATCAAAATATACTAATGTCATTAAATAGTAAAAGAGAATTATATATTGAAATAAAAATGCATATTCTATGTACAATAATCAAAGTAAAATAATTTTATTGTCAATCCAGCAATATGCCTTCGTATTTTTTAAACATAAATAGATGTATACTAAATTATATGAGAATTAGAATGTCAGCTATCATGATACCGTTATGTTTAAAATTGTACAAATTTTACTAATTATCAACATGGAAAATAAAGTCGAAATTTTCAAACTCCCTTATACCATAAATTGGGTTTCTTACCAAATTATTTATTAATTATCTTTTTAAATTGGTCCTCTCCAAGGCTTTTCATTTGCTCTGGAATATTATTATAGAAAGACAAATTTTGGTGAATAAAACTGTATCGCACTTTGCTAAGTCGCTGTCGGTTTATGTGGAGATTGGATTTATTCCTCGTATCGTGATGATGAAAATCACTATTCACCGGAACTTCTGCTAGGTGTCTACGAGCGTACCTACATAAAATTTTGGTAGATGTAGGAAGAAAATAGTGATGACTCCTGATTATTCGATTGCTCAACCACGTACTATGATTTGAAAACCAGCATTTTACTACGAAACGCAACGTATAAATATCATTGACTTGACTTGATATAGATGGCATTGACTTAATTTAAATTTGTATTTTTTAATGTAAATAGGCTAATATTTCTTTAAATTGTAACTATCGCAGTATACTCAGCTTGTTAGTTTATGATAATGGTTTCGATTAGTTTATAATAATGGTTTCGAAGATTATTTTAATTGTATTATTAGTAATTTAAAACCTTTTTGTATATTATTGTATTTCATTTTATAGTTCTAAGGAAGACATATATTATATTTTTTTAACCGTTGATGATGTTTTTATTTAATGTTGACATTTTATTATTTTATAATGACTATTTTAAGATAACCTTGAAAATATAAAATTCAGATATTCATTAACCCATTTACTACTACCAATCTTTATAAAGATAAAAAAAAGTATCAGGAATACCCTCTTTTTAAAAATATTAACGAGCAGATAACTTTTGCTTATTGTTTACCAATCGCCGCAGTGATCGTTTGACAGTGTTTCGGTGCATAGATAATGATCTCATTATCATAATTTGGAAGTGCTTTTCTATTTTGATTCGTATTAGCGTAATTAACTTACACTATGTCTTCAAAACGGTAAGTGTTTACAAATAAGCTTGTGATTGAAATTTATTTTATGCACGTTTTTTATAAATTCATGACCTAGATAGATATAGATTATATAGATAGATATAGATAGATAGATAGATAATAAAGTCTTTTTCATAGTAATAACTGTGTTTCTTTAATTTAAAATAGGATACAATCGATAAAGTAGTAGTTATATGAGCGTTAACCTACCTGCCTATTACTACTGATCGTTTAAACGATCCACATTTTCCGAGCTTTCCTGAAAAGTCAGTTTTTTTGGTATTTTTCCATGTTTCCTTTATGCATCGAGGTAATAATACTAAAAAACTACTGTGATACGAGATAAAAAAAAGTTTCAGTAACAACTGGGTTAATTGTAAATACTTTAGGGGCCGTCCACATATTACGTAAACGCCGAGGGGGAGGGGGAGTTGCAGTTGAGGCTTACGCTAGATTACGCGGGGGGGGGGGGGGGTGCCCGTCCTGATTTTTTTTTAATAACACGATAAGCCAAAAACTGTTGCCAGTAATACTATTTTAATGTCACCTAACTAGGCTATATAGCCTGTTCTAATGCGAACATATAAATTGTTATAAATATGTGTAACGACCTATATAAAAAGAAATAAAATACCCAATTTGAAAAGAATGTATAATTCTGATAATAATTAAATAATATGGTACCATCAAGCTTGTATGGTGATGGAGGTAATCATAGCGCCTCGAGAGAATCCAGTCTATTAACATGTATCATTGAGTCATTGGGTTATAGTCATAGTCATAGTCATATTTTATTAATTCCAAAAAGTACATACTGTGGAATACGTCATTTTACATTTGCTAGAAGTTATTACAACTAAATTACGTGTACATATACTTTGTAAATGTAAAGGCAAGGCACAATTGGAACAATTATAAAAATCAAAACAAACAGACTAACAAAAAAAAATGTAAACAAAATTTTTAAATAATCTATCAATAAGTTTTTAACAATAGCCAATCAAAATTTTAAAATAATCAGTTAATACACAATAAGTTTTACAATAAAATCAACACTACGGTGACAAAATACAAAACAAATTTCATAAAAGATAAATTATTTTTTAAAAACTAAGACGGCCTTGTCAAATTCATCAAAATTATAGAGAGCATGAATGGTTAAGTTTCTTGTTACGCATTTCTTAAATACAACATTTTGAAGTATTTTAATTTCTGATGGCAACGAGTTGAAAAATTAAACCTCAAATATAAAAATGATCTCTGGTATAAAAAAAGCCGCACTTGGGAATTACTACATTATTTTTATTGCGAGTGTTATGTTCATGCAGATTATAATGCTTTTCCTCGTTTTTCAAATTTGCTTTCGCATAAATTAAGCCATGATATATAAATTCAGATTGACAAGTTAATTTTTTTTTTTAAAGATCGGAGCACAGTGATCGTCTCTTTTTAACCCAAATATCGTCCTGAGAGCTTGCTTTTGCTGTATAAAAATACGATGGTTATCTGGTGCATTACACATTATTAGAATACCTTAAGCCATCTTCGAATGAAAGCACGCATAGTATGTGCTCATTGTGGCTTGTTCACCGGCTAGAAATTTGATTTTTCGGATGGCATAAATAGCAGAACACAGTTTCTTCGATAGCCTCTCGATATGTGGACTCCAGTTTAATTTCTGGTCTATTGTAATACCCAGAAATTTGGCGGTGTTAACGACCTGAACTTTATTAGAGTCCATGCTGATATTGATAATGGGCCCGATTGCGTTTCTTTGTGAACTAAAACTAAAATTAGTCCATGCGAACGAGACAGAGCAATACGTTAGAGCGGGATATGAAACGAACGATCGTCGATAAATACTACCTGCCGAACTTATACTCGTCCGAATAAATTCGAGCATATTTCGTGCGGTGTAAGATTTGACCTTGGCGGGAAGTTTTAATGCGAAAAAGTGACAATCGGTCATCTCACACTCTGCTCTAGCGTATTGCCCTGTCTCGTTCACACGGACTAATTTCCGATTTTAGTTCACGAAGAAACGCAATCGAGCCCATTGTTAACTGTTTTAACATTTTTAAGGCAAAATTCATGGCTACAATTTTGGTGGGATTTAATAATAATTGGTTCGTTTTAAACCAGTTACTAGCTACAGAGAAACATTTGTTGGCATTATGTCGTACTTCCTAGCTTTTGAATTTCAGGCCAGAATTGAAGGATATATATATACATTTGATAATATAACACTAGTCCAACTTGAAATGTCACACTTCCTATAACATTTTATAATTAAAACCTTTGTAATGAAACGTTCCCGAAGCCAGCAGCAAAGACCAACTAGAATGGCTAAAGGGACGAACTATGTAATTCCTCACGTACATACAACCTTTGCCCAAAGACAGTTGTATTTCATCGACCCAAATTTTTTTAATACTTTAGAAGAGTCAGTAAAAAATGTTCAAAATGTACACCAATTTAAGATAAAAGTAAAAAATGGCTCCTTTACGAAGTAGGTCGTACAAAGACTGAAAAAGAATTGCTTCATACAATAATTTAAAATATGTGTGTATGTAGACGTATGTGTGTGTGTTATTATATATGTATGTATGTATGTGTATATGTGTATATGTGTATATTGTATGTAACTAACCCTTTATCATATATATTTGTAATAATATGTGTACTATTTTATGTCATTAACTTAGAGTTAGTATTGAAAGTAGTCTATTAGTCTGTACTACTCAAACGTCAGTACTACTCAAAAACAAAGGCTATATATTTCGTATGCCCAGATACAGGCTGTTCGGTCTAGTTGGGCATTCGTCTAGAATGATCGTATGGGTTATGTTCATTTTCTTATTGCTTATATAAATAGTTACAAATCATATCTGTACGATCTCACTGTTAGCTCCCTTGGGAGCTAATGGGCCCATGATGAGGTGGCCACGATGACCCATGTGTTCAGGGTCGGTCACACTCACGGGTCAACACCCATCCGATGGCCTCCACGCATGGGGTGCGAGCCTGGGTAGGACACTGGGTCAACCAGTCTCCACTGGCAATCAAACCTCTGGCGCTCCTGGACGGTCTGCGCACCGAGCGGCGCAAGCCAATCGACTGCGCTCTCCGACTAACAATCGGGGGAGTCTGGGAACTGTATTGTTTCCTATAGAGCGGGGGTGGTTGTCTACCTTACGGCGACTGCTCTTGAAATGACCATTGGCGATCCGATCCCGGTTCAGAGTCGGGCAAAGGACGCCTTGGTCCGCGACAGATTCGGTGCACTCCGTTTCACCGCTTCGTAAGGGAGAGGACCGCGCAAGCGACCTCGAACTCGGAACCAATCGAGAGACCGGAGAAATCTGGTCAAAATTGGAAGCAAGGGCGCGAGGGTCGGCCCGCCAGGTAACACTGGCTATCTCGCGGTAAGGCGTTGGCTTCTTGCGGGTTATGACGTAGCTGGACGTTGGATTTGTTTCTGTCCAAAGTCTTCTACGTTCACTGCAGGGCGACAGAACGAGAAAATCGTTAAAACGTCCTGTGGTGACGGGCTCGCCCGTTGTAGTCGACACCGCAAGATGTTAACTCTCTACCAAGTTGTAACAAATAAATAAATAAATTATCCATGCTTTTTTTTTTAAAACATTTTTATTTACAAAAACCATCTTTATAGACATTTCTAAAATTGCAATCTGGTTACTGTACCGGCCTCAATAATTCCATTACTATATTATTACATGGAGACAACAGACACGCCCCTCTTTGTTGGAGAGTGTCACGGATTTTGCAATTATATTGTTTCGCCGAGAGGTTTCCCAGTTGAGTTCTTTTCATGCATAACAATTGGCATTCGTTTCATCCGAATCCCGGTCCATTCTTTCAGCTGCATAATTGTGTGAATAATGTAACCGTCCAAATGAAATCAGAATCGCGTATCGACCAGGGTTCGAAAATATCGTGAACTTTATATAAATAATAATAATAAAACTCTATTTGAATAAAAATTCGAGCTTATTGCCTTGCGGCAATATCTTACAGCTAACCTATAGCTTAAGTTTATAGTATAGGGTTTTCGAATAAGGGCCAGTCAATGTTGACAGTCTGTGTTAGTTTTGTCGTGCTGTTTTGGCGGCGTCTATTAAATCTATTGTTTATTATTTAGTCACTGATGCCAAATCACCATGGCTAGTAACACGATTGAGCAGCAAGTTATAAACTGTATTATAGAAATGTATTACGGTGGTGGTTTCGTGTAGCTTGGGCCACAAGATCTATTTTGTTCTCGGATCGGCTTAACTGACGATTCAGCTCCTATTCAGAAGCCTCCTCGAGTGGAAGGCTACCCCGGGTAAGACTCCCGTGTCTCAGGCCTAAGAGCTGGTGGACTGGTTTCTCCCGGCGGGATTGCATCCCGGCGCCACTGGACGGTTTGCGCGCCGGTCGGCGAAGCCGATCGGTTGTGCATTCTGACTAATTGCTGCAGGGGTCTGGAGACTAAGGAAATATACTCTGGTTCCTAAGCAGCGGGGATGGATGTTCACCTGTTGTCATGCCACTCTTGAAATGACCTTGGGCCACTCGACCCCGTGTGGCACTACGGGCAAAGAACGCCCAGGTCCACGATAAATTCAAACTAAATTACCGCTGTAATACAATAGGTAAAGGTTGCGTAAGCGGCTTCGGACCCGTAACCAGTCGGGAGGACGGAGGTATCATGAAGGTTATTTCCAGACGGAGATATCCTGCCAAAACTGGTAGTTAGGAGGTGAGACTGCCCGCTGGGTACCTTTCCCGGTGCCTCGCCGTAAGGCGTTGGCCTGTAACGGGTTGCTGGTGAATTAGACAGTAGATTATCTCGTCTCCAAGTCGTCTACGCTCATCACACAGCTGAAAGAACGATCTATATCGGTAATGCCAGCCTGGGGTGACGGGTTCGCCCGTTGTAGTCGACACCGCCATCCTGTTTTATCGAAATAAGTGTTCGTTAGTGTATGGTTATCTCTCGCGGAGGTGACGTGAATTGGCCACCAAATCGTGCGATTTGACCCCGCTAGACTTTTCTTATGGGGTTTTCTGAAGTTGCAGGTCTATGCCAATAAGCCGCAATCGACCGATGCCCTCGAAGTCAACATAACCCAGGCCATCGCTCAAATTCAGCCGGATCTATGCGGCAGAGTCATTGAAAATTAGACCTCTCGGATCAGTGCCACCGTGCGAAGCCGCGGCGGACATCTGAACGACGTCATATTCCATATATACGAGTATATCGGTGTTCTTATTAGTTTACCCCACGATAAATAAATGTCATTTATGATACAAAACAAAGATTTCTAAAACTTAAATTGAAAAAGGTAACCAAAATATCTGCATATTCGGCGTTGGTCGTCTTCGATCCGAGAAGACAAAAAATGCTTGAAGATACGCCAGCTGTCATGTCGACACACCGCACTATACCTGTGTCAAATATCCTGAGCGTCAAATGATGGATGAGGACAGCGCGAAAGCGGTGAACGTTCGACTTTTGTATATTAAGGGCTCCCTAGCTAGACGGTCGAAATTGCTTGTCGAGCATTAACGTGCTGGACAAGCATGCTTGACGTGGCTCAACCCATAGCAATATAGCAATGGGAATGAAACTCACTGCGACATGTTTTCAACCCTCGAACATTTCTTTGTAGGGAGTGTTAGTGCACGCATACTAATGTATGATGGTGGCTTATTCAATGAATGCGACTTTTTCCGCATGTAATTACATAATTGCTTAAATACGGATATCGGCCGCGCGCGAATTGTCCCAACGGAAAAACCACCGATCGGTGGTATTAAAATTCCAGCGGTTAATGGCATGCTTGTCAAGCATTTACACTCATTTACATTTTAGTCCCCACAAAGTGAACAGCCTCAGCACGCTTGATGACGTGGCATTAAGCCACGTCAAACATTTACATTTTGGTCACCAAAGATCGTGTCGTAGCGCATTGATGTAGGTGAGTTGTTTGACAAGCATATCCCTAAAAGGTCAAGCGTGCTTGACAAGCATTGCAAAAATATAGATTTTCATCTAGTGTTGTCCACAGCAGGGTTTTTGCTTGTCAATCTATCAAGCTTAGTTTTAGACGATCAAAATTGCTTGTCAAGATCATGAATTTTTCGTGCAGGGAGCCCTTTAGAAGTATATATAAGTGCTTCGACCTTTCTTTACATTCGTCGGCAAATCGTCAAAAGAAAAGATCAATTCCACTAACAGACTTTTTCTTTAGGGTTCAAAACAGTACACCTAAATTCGTGCCCTGTCACGAATTATTGCTTTTCGACATATAGTCGCATTTGAGTCAGTGATACATATGCGTCATATATATCTTCATATATTTTATTATTTATTTATACCCATAATGTTGCGCTATGGTTAGCGATATGTCATGTTGCGCACAGCCAATAGAGGAGTGTAGTGTTCGATGGATGTATGTGTATTGTCCGTTTCTTTCCACAGCGAGTTTAATGTATTTATGATTATGTAATGAAATTTCCGATGGCTATGCTGGTGGACATTTTTAAAGCCATACTGTCGAGGGCTTCAAAGATTACGTTTCTCTAAAAAACTTACTAGTCTATTTTTACTCGTCTGCCCAACAAAAAAGGAGTGTAAGGTGTTCAGGGTTCATCTATATATGTTTTCCGTTTCTTTATTCCACCATAACTTACGGACGCGTCCGATAATATGTATGTTTGTCCCTTCAGGGAGGCAGTGTTGTACCTGTGCATTTACACCAAGCGAGCGAACGCTCATTCTACCCCCACTTTGCCAAAGTCACTTGATTTTAACCAGAGTGGGGGAAGCTTAAGAGCATTCTAACCACTGTTCGGCTGTAACGACATAGAATGCTCTATAAAACAAAAGAATTGCTCATTCGTTTAGTCTAAATGACGCTAGAGCGCGCGAACACTAGCCTAGAGTACCTATTCGTTCGTGTTCAGATGCGCTCGCTCGACAAGGCGGTCTCTTCAAAGCGTTCTAGCATTCTACGTGCCAAAATCATTTGCGTTCGTGTTTTCAAAATGGATTGGACACACGATGTGTGTCTTCAATTAATAGAAGTATATCGAGAGCAAAGTTGTTTGGAAGCACCTGCATCCCTGACGTTTGTGTTCTTTCTCGAAATTCGTTCGTCGATTAAAGATAACAGATGATCAAAATCGTCTATTGACATTTTGCAAAAGTCTCTAAACTAACCGCATTCTTCTTGTGAGCGCACACATGTCATAATATTTTCCACGTGTAGCACTCTTGGTCTGCTATGCATTAGAGGTGTCATCCACCAACGGCGCTCTTTTCGTTTATTTTTCTTTTTAATTAACTGGTGCATAACGTTGGAAGGAGCACTTGCTATTATACAATCGTCGTCAGACATCGTCCGTGCGATTACGTACGGTTTCGGCGAAGTTGACAACTTTCTGAGCATTCATTGGCTACATTCTAGGTCCGTAAAATAGCTAGAATGCGAAATCGTTCTACCGTTCTTGCTCTATTTTTTTTTTGTTTTTTATTAAAATTTGTTGAGTGGGGCTTTTCTAAGATCTTTATGAGCCTTGTAACACTGCGACCATTGCTGATTTATTGTGTTCGCCACCTACTATAGTTCTGCGCTAAGCCTCGTGTCATTTAAGAACCGCAGCAGGATTTTGGCGCCAGATTGTTTTACCTCCTCATGTTGGAGGTAATGACCACCCAAGTGGGTGTATCTTTTACGCATCAGCGGGCCACACTCGCACAAGAGGTGCTGGGGAGTTTCCTCGGCTCCTTGGCAGAACCTGCACATTTTAGTGTCTCTGAGCTTGAGGTTGAACATGTGTTTGTTCAGGCCACAATGCCCCGTGAGCGCCCTCAGCAGTATACGTAGATTGTTCCTATTTAGCGATAATGCCTCACGGTCCGTCTTACGGTCGTAAGCTTTAATTAGCGCTTTGGAATGATTCAACCCCGGCGTGTTGCTCCAGTGGTTGACGGATTGTTCTAAACACATTTGTTTGAGCATTAGGTTTGCAAGGCTTTTTGGCACGCCACAACAAGGTTCAGGGCCGTATAACGTTCTTGCTCTAACAGGTCCTATGTTCTGGCTCTTTTAGTGAAAACGATCTTTTTCCTCGACGAACAAGGACGGCTAACAATCACTTACACTTGAAGAGCAAGAGCAAGAGCAGAATGCTTTTGCTCTAGCTCTACGTTCGTTTAGTGTAAATGTACAGTAATGTAATGCTCAAAATCGTACCTATAATGTTACAGGCGAATGCTCCCGGTGTAAAACAGCCCCATGCTCCCGAATAAAACCTTACAGGCGAATGCTCCCGGTGAGGGAGCACCTCAAGACAAGACAGGAAAGTGATTGAGATTCCGTCTAAATACCTAAGCGGTATAAAATAAGGGAGCGTACGCGTACAAACCGGATATTGAGTTATGAGTTTCTGCGACGGAGTATTAAGAGCCTTATTACAAAATAGCGTAGGTATTCTTTTAAAATGAGTTGAAAAAATGAACGCATTTTTTTTTGGATGTAACTATAAAAGATAGGATAAATAAATAAATAAATGAATAAATAACTATTCAACCCTGGGAGAAAACCGCGGCACTGAGCGCTCTTCTCTTGCGCAAGCAAATATATACACAATTTCTAATTGTTTTTTGCAGTGTTTTCTCCTTTCTAATGACAATAATTTATATTATGTCGTATTGCTAAAAGAGTGAACTTTAATATAGTATAAGTATTATATAAGAATCTTATTTTATTTCTGAGAAAATTAGAATGATACAGGAAGATTTTTTTTTAATTTTGTGTAATTGTAGGTAATGTATACCTTGGATATGTGGTCAAAAAACGAAAAAATAAAGCCGTAGTGTACATCAAGAATACATGACGGACATAAAAAAAAATAGTATACGGTTTTCGTTGTAGTGATATTACTGTATTAAGGAGCTCAAAGTTTGCCTTCCGAGCGTTTTACGAATAACGACTTTCGGAAAATGGGCTGAATAAGTAAATAATATTCGTTATATCTAAAATTAAAGGCCGCTATGGTCAACATCAAGAAATGGTCCAGGTAATTCAGTAATTAAAGTTTGTAGAAATCTCTTCATTTCTTGGAATTAGAACGCCAAAAATCCACTTTTCTTGCCTTTCTGGAAAAAATATGTGATAGGGCTCTTAAAGCAGTTACTGCTTTTATATTTGAGTACGTGGAAGGCACCTCTTTGACTAAATAGATTATGTAGTTATGTGAGTCGTGACCCCTCAGCGTAGCCCGTGAGTTTGATAACCAAAATCGGGAAAATTTTGTGAAACACTCGCGCGCCGCGGATTCCGTACCTTAATTTCTCAACAACAAAAAATCTATGATAAAATTAGTATACTTATACTTATAGTATAACACGGGCAACGCCGGTTAATAATACTTGTATATTATATTCGTCTATATCCATTAAAAATATGATCTATCTATCTGCCATGTCCGCATCTAACTGTCAGAAAAAATGGGTGCTGAACGATTTCGTGCAGCTTGGGCCACAAGAACCATTTTGTTCTCGCATCGGATCAACTCACGATTCAGCTCCTATTCAGAAGCCTCCTCGATTGGAAGGCTACCCCGGGTAAGACTCCCGTGTCTCAGGCCTCAGAGCTAGTGGACCGGTTTCTCCCTGTGGGATTGTATCCCGGCGCCACTGGACGGTTTGCGCACCGGTCGGCGATGCCAATCGGTTGTGCATTCTGACTAATTGCTGAAGGAGTCTGGAGACTTTTGAAATACACTGTCTGCTAAGCAGCGGGGGTAGATGTTGACCTGTTGTGACTGACTCGATCCCGTGTGGCACTAAGGGCAAAGAGCGCCCAGGTCCGCGATAAATTCTAATTGAATTACCGCTGTAATACAACAGGTAGAGATCGCGTAAACGACTTCGGACTCGTAACCAGTCGGGAGGACGGAGGTATTCTGTAGGTTAATTCCAGACGGAGATATCCTACCAAAACTGGTAGTTATGGGGCGAGGCTCCCAGCTGGGTACCTTTCCCAGTACCTCGCCGTAAGGCGTCTGTCTCTAAGGGGCTGCTGGCGAGCTAGAGAGTAGATTGTCTTGTCTCTTACACCCGAATCTATAGTCGAGTATTGATCATTACTTAAGTACCGAGTAGTGCTTGAGTAATACTTGAGTACCGGATTTCATTGAGAAACCGAGTAATACTCGAGTATTACTCGGAGCTGAGTATCCGTCTGACGATACTTGAGACCTACTTGGCTTGGAGCTGTCAAAACTTTTCGTTTATATGCGTTGGTGCATGTGTATATTATTGTATTTACGCAGAGGAAAGTAACCAAATATGGAATACCATTTTGTTTTCTTGGTAGAATTAAAAAAACTATTACGAATTAAATGCTTTTAATTATAGCAACGATCAGTCACACATTTTGGCGTATTTGAATTACAACCATGAATTTTTAAGACTAACACAAATATTTATTGTCAATTAAAAATCAAAAGAAAAAATGAGTAGCTATTTATGGAATAGGTACCTAAATATGGAATATAGATATAATACTACAGGTTTCGGTAAAAAACATAACGAAAACATTAACATCTATTTTTAAGGGATCTTTAAACTTTGGTCAAAACTAAAAAGACTACATTCTGTTTAATCTAATAAACTACTTGCAAAATTCATATATCCAACTGTCATATTCTGGACCAGCGCATTCATTGTGTGCATTCATTCATACATAAAACATTTGATCCATGTTTCTCCTAGAAGTCTTCAGAAAACAGTTGCTGACAGAAAATACATTCAGAAGCATGCTGCCCTATTATGTCAGAATTCAGGAGCATGCTGCCCTATTATGTCAGAATTCAGGAGCATGCTGCCCTATTATGCCATCAGGTTCACTGTCTGTATCAAACTGGATTTCGCCTTCATCCTCAGAGTCTTCATCGGAATTCTCAGGCTCTGTCCTAATATTTTTTCCTTTCTTTTTGTTTCCTGGTTTTTTCTTACTGTGTTTCTTTGTCAATTTCTTTCCTTCTTTTTCTATCTTTTTCTTTTGCTCAATTTTTTAAACCATTTTTATAGCTTCAGCCATTTTGTTTTCATTCCAATCTTTACGTTTTACGTTTGACAGTGTAGACGACATTCTGGAAAAACAAGTTATTGAAATACCACCACCACCAAAAATGTTCAACCCAACTACCAAATGTTGACAGCCCAATTATGGAATATTCCATATTTAGGCACCTAGTAGGTGTCCATATTTGGAACTTTAGACCGGCTCAAACTAGTTGTCTAAAATAAATAGCAGCATTTGCGCAATAAAACTTATCGAACATATCAAGAAAAACATCACAGCAACACGTTAAATAAGTAACAATCCCATTTTCACAATGTAATTATCAAGAAACCAATATTTTATTAAATACCTTGTAAAGTTTTGAGTCGCCGACAAAACAAAACACACCTTCCGTTGCAATGGCGTTCGCCCTACTGCCGTGATTGATACAGTGCGACACACCAGTGGTTAAGTGAGATGGAAAACGGTCGTGCATTTCGTCTTGACTTGACAGTTAGAGAGAAACAGGGGTATTCCATATTAGGGATACTATTCCATATTTGGTTACTTTCCTCTATTATTTTGTGAAATGGCGGAGTTCCTACAACGGCTGGAGGAAATTGAGAGAATATTTGTGGTCGGTGATTCGGCAGCACGCTCTCGAGGACACAATTTGTTTTCTCCATATCGAAGTCCAAATAAAACGCAGAAGCCGATATGAGCAAAGATAATAATATAACAGAGGGCGTTACGCGAAAAATCAGGTTAGATGATTCTACGCGCGCTTTGAAAAAAATCATGAAGTTAGGATTGAACTGTCAAATCGTTGGGACAACAAATTGGCGTTTTTTAAATCACCAGCTATGAATTAACATGAACAATTTAATTCATATTTTATAGAAAAGCAACAATTACATGGGTATAGTACTCTCTGTAAATCTACATCATAATTTTAGATGTAAAATAAAAGATTAGTAATTTGTTTTCGAATAAATTACGAAATATATTATTTTCCCTGTGTTTTTCCCTCTAATCGACTTGTAGACGAACGATATTCGACTATAGAACGTATCCAATGCTGAAGTACTACTTGGCACCTGAATAATACTTGGCTGAGTAAAGACTCAAGTAATGATCAATACTCGACTATAATAGATTCGAGTGTGTCTTCTATGCTCATCCCACGGCTGAAAGAATGATTACATATCGTTATAACAGCCTGGGGTGACGGGTTCGCGCGCTGTAGTCGACACCACCCTACTGTCAGAAAAAAACACGAAATTTTCTTTACGGAGATGGATGATCCATGTGAAAGATAAAATGTTATTTTTCGATTAAATATTTAAATGACAGCATTAGCGGAAGGACGGGAACGGTGCGTTTCCACATCTTGATAATAATCGAATTATGTAGGCACTTTTTATTCCTTACCTGGTTTTTTTGTAAAGTGGATGTAGACACCGTTCTGCCGAGCGACGCCCATCAAGATACGGGAGAAACATGGCATAGGGATGGGTTTTGCCGTTTGGCCGTTATGCCGTATTTTTTAACGCTGACTAATAGCGAAGTAGTATCATAAGAAAAAAACTACCGATTAAAAATCATAGGCGAATGCTATATGCTCGATATTTATCATGATATTTGGATCGTGATCCAGGACCATGATATTTATCGAAGGCAGTGCAGCGTACAGTGGTGCAATTATTTATTGCAAAACCAGATTATTTTCGGCATTTTCAAGTTTAATAGGATATTGCTGGAAAATTAGGTTACGAACATGGTTTGTTTCTGCACTATTCAGTGCTGTGCTGTTCTCATATTGACTTCATGAAATAATAAGAACAGCTCGTGAGATTTTTTAAAGTTAATATCTCTTGGAATGATTTGTCATACATTTTAAATTATATTTAAAAAAACCATTTTTTAAATATTTTGATTAAAAACTATCTGGTAAATATTAAACATAAATAACAATGTTATTTCATTGGATATTCTATATTTAAAATGTTTATTTTACATTTTTATTATTTTTAGTACCTACTCGTTTGGCGGTTGGAATCGATTGGAATCTTCTCGGCATGGAGTATATGAGATTTATTAAATACTAGCTGACCCGGCGAACTTCGTACCGCCTAACAGTCAATTAATGTCGTGTTATAGATTAGATGAACTTAATTTATGATTTTATGAAAGTAATACAATGAATACAAAATAAATATTAAGTTGACTACTTTATTAGGATAATAACACAAAAAGAAATATAAAAGTACAAAAATTAAATACATCAATCGCGTGTCAGTAAGACATGATTGAATTAAACTATTTACATATTGTGCAGCATGGGATGCACTCGGTTTAATTCTCTTCATTGAAGCACCTTGTGATATACGACATTTTTTGTTTTTTTATCAAGCGCAAAAACAAATAAAGCGGATTTTTATCAAGCGGAAACAAAAACAATGATTTGCGAACACGCGAACATGCCACGTACAACTGACCATGATAAAAACACGGATTTACATTTTGTATGGGAAAATGTTTTTTCTTTTATTTTAATTTTTCGTCAATTTTCCAATTTTTGTTTTTAATCGTTATTCTGCTATTCGTTTGGTTCTTTTTCGGCATGGAGTATATGAGATTTATTATATATTTTGTTGTATATGAGATTATGAGATTTTTTGCCCAATTTCATTGCCTATAACTTCCAACAATTCTCTATAGGGTTAAGGTCTGGGCTGTTTCGAGGTCATTTGAATGTCGTGATATTCTTTTGCCTCATGAATTCGTGGAGCTGATAACAAAGAAGTGAAATTAGAGATGGCTTTAATCATAAAAGCGGGTAACACTACTAGTAGTTATAAAATCTAATCAATTTGACAATTATGGAATTCTCTTAAAATATGCTAATGGAGGGCATTAATACCTAGCCATTGGTATTCCTTCATGGAAATAAAGATTTTCAGTTTCAAAAACCTGTAGTCTTTTGCCGTTTTTGATCAATGGTCAAAGTTTGGGATGTCTTATTTTGTATTATACATATACGGCAGATACACCATATGCCGTACTCGTTCCTTCCCTACTTAGTTCGTCCTAAAAAACGAATAAATGGTTTATCTTTTAGATTCGGAACGGTGTCCTTATGTCGACGCCATGCTGCGAGCGCCTCACTAGCATTTGGATACACAAGCCGCGCGATTGCGGATTGATAGCGTGGTCCTTCCTGTACTTCTTTTGTGAAGCGATGCACATACCAGGGCTATGCCAAAATCTAAATTCTCAATTATATGACAACTTACTGATTCCCAAATCCGACAAAATGAATATGTTGTTATGTATAGCAAAGTTATAAACAATGTTCCAATGCACCATAAACTAAAGAAAAATCTGTTACGGTTTTTTTTTGACGAAAAGGCAAAAAAAACAAATACGGAAGCTTTGCACCCGATGCATACCGCATGATTTGACAGAAAATTAAAGAAGCCATTGAAGAGGTCACTAAGGAAGACTGGTCCAACTGCATTTCACAGAAGGTTAAAATTGTCAGGGCATATACTGTATTAAACAATAAATGTATTATGAAATCGAAGACTATCGCGGTTGTTTGACATTATAAATAGGATAGAAAACGAATTTACCGCGTGAAATTTGTAGGACCCGACGTTTACCCTTGACAACGGCGGCTGCAACGTCACCGAAACGTCGGGTCCTACAAATTTCACGCGGTAAATTCGTTTTCTATCCTATTTATAATAAATGTATTGTAGTGACTCATGATGAAGAGCAATGCAACATTAAACTAAACAGACATTCCTAATTCCAATATTCAATTTACGTCATTAAAACCAGCAAAATTGCCTGCTAACTAATAGCTTTCAAAGAAATGATAATTTCGTTTTTAAATGCGTCTTTCTTACGTTGCAAATAAATAATATATTAAAATAGCATCTTTCCCAGTAGCAATTATTAATTAACACGAACAATTCCACTACCTAACACCAGCTTTACCGATATATGTATAAGCGCGTACATTTAGCTTATTTAATAACTCTCGTTTGACGTTATCAATGGCAAGCCATCTTTATCTATTAGCTTATTTTTAAATAATTAAATGGTCTAAGCATTAAACACTGTGTTTATCCTACCGTATGTACGCCGAGGGAACAAGATTTCATAACGTTGGGTTCTGATCATATCGACAACGCACGACATCAGAGATATCCCACAGTATCATAGCCTAATAACTGGTCTTATTTGTCAGAATCCAGAAACTTTCAGTATGACCCTAGTATTTCTTTTCAAAGTGCTGTTTCTTAACTCTATAACATTACCTATGACTGGAGTGGACTTGTCCTACCCTGGGTGCCAGGAGCACTAATATTTATTTTGAGATATTTTTGTAAGTAAAAGATTTATAATATTTTCAGACAATGCAAGAATAGAAAAAATAACATGTCAGTGCTGCCAATCATTAAAAATAATATTTCAATAAAATTCACCACAGGGGCCCGTATTCCGTTTCTCGCGGTCTTAAACTAAGCTGGTGCTAAAAATTAAGAACTTAGGCACCTTCGTTATTTTGTTGGTATTCCGTTTTATCAAAATTAAGAACCGGTCTTAATTCTTAAAATTTCCGTTTTGTCTATGGCCGTTCTAAAGCGGGGTCTTAATTTTGACAGCTCGCCGCCCAGTCAATAGCCTGATAGCTCGCCGCGCGCCGCGCCGTTTCGTGTTTGTGTGTCGATTCGCGTTTTCGTTTGTTTTGAAATAAAATGGCAATAAAATGAAACAATAATAAGGAGAATGTGCCTAAACAAGAATATACAGGGCGATTTAATGATAACCTACAAAAAAAATACACAGGATTTCAGGGCAAGATGTAGATCAATAAACGATTACTTACGATAATCTGTGCTCTTCATCCATTCTTCGATTTAAAAGCCAATGCTGAGCAAACATTTTAGAAAATTGCAACACGTAAAGTCTTCGGAATCACAAGCAAAAACAAGTCACACGGCTGTCAGACGAAGACTGATCGATTTTAGACCGTTCTTAGATAAGACCCCGAACAAGACCCATCCGCCATGACAGTTGTAGAAACGGAATACCAAAAAGGGTCTCGACGGTGCTTAACGTCAATTTAAGCACCTGATGATCTCTACATAAGCACGCGCCAGCTAGGACCCATGAAAGGGAATACCAAAACGTCACTTCAAAATTAAGCGTCGTTTTAGCGCCTTTTTAAACCCCAATTTAGGCACCTGCGAGAAACGGAATACGGGCCAGTGTGATACAGCATCCTGGGTAGGGTTCTAGGTTTAACAATGTCTAATAAAATATAACGCATACGCAACGATCGTTAACTTGGCAAGTACCTAACCGATTATGACTATTAATTAGGGTAACTGTAAAAGTTCGATTTCGAAACGGCTATTGGTGTTTAGTGCAACGTGGATGTCTACCTTAACTATTATAAACTCAATGCACGAAGCTGGGAATGAACGGGTGGTAATATCTAGGTCAGACGGGGTTATATTTATATGGAGTAAACAGGATGTGTGAAAGAGGTCACTTCTCTCTTGGTCGGATCGACCACCACTTATCAAAATATTTGTCAGGTCATAAAGGAAAAATATTAATAAATTGGATGAGGAAAGGGAAGTAAGAGTCGCCAAGCTAATTCCGTAAATCGCCCGCCGTCAATATTTACTGAACTGACGCGATAGATAAGATACGATAGATGGATTACGAGGATGATATCGAATATTAACCTCGACCGTCTGGAATATGGAGTTATATTTGCAACTAGAGTTGTCAACTACAACGGGCGGACCCGTCACCTCAGGAAGTTTTAACGAAATGTAACGTTCTGTCTCCCGTGACGTGAGCGCAGAAGACTTAGGACAAAACAATCCGCCGTCAAGCTCCGCAACCTGCCCGTCAGAGGCCAACGCCTTACGGCGAGGCACCGGGAAAGGTCAGCCTCTACCAGTTTTGACAGGATATCTCCGTCTGGAATTAACCTTCAGGATACCTCCGTCCTCCCGACTAGTTACGGGTCCGAAGTCGATTACACGACCTCTACTTGTTGTATTGCAGCGGTAATTCAGTTTGAATTTATCGCAGACCTGGGCGTTCATTGCCCGTAGTGCCACACGGGATTGAGTGGCGCAAGGTCATTTCAAGAGTGGCATGACTTCGCAGGTGCAGTTTGCGACCGTTGCAGCCTCCTAAGGAATAGTTATGCCAAGTATAAACCTTAAATCACAAAAGGCAGGGTTCCCATGCAAAATATTGCACTAAGTCCCCAGTTTGATTGTCAATTGTCAGTTGACTATAATAGGCTGTTTCCATACTAATAATAGATGATATGAAAAAATGTATATGACAGTTTTGTAGAGAGTTTTATAAGCTTTACTTTTTACATGAAGCATATTTCCGATATCGCTAAAGTTAGCGAGATATAAGCAAAACACTGCATCGAAGCGCCATTTTTCCAAGATGGCGGCTCGAGCGCAACAGATAGAGTAGGGGACTTTTAGTATCATCAAAGAACATCTATGCCAAGTTTTAAACTATTACCAATTATTTCTCCTAAAATTTCTTATTTGACTGGGCTAAGAGTGGCTTCTCTTAGAACAAAATTGAAATCGAAACGAGCGACGTCACGGGTCCTAAGGGCTACAACAAATCGGAATACGATTACCGACAGTGGTGCCGTTGACCGAAATTCTCATAAGCAAGTGCGTCGACAAACGGCCGCCGACATACGTCGACATCGACCATTCCACCGACGCAGGTATTAAAGAAATTTGACAACCCCCGCTTGCGTAACGCCAACAACAGGCGTTTGCAGTAACGTATCCCTCTGCTAACTTCCCTCGCGCCCTATCCCCGCAACGTCTTGCCACTCAAGAGTGCGCTTACTGGTATACTTTGTTTCAGTCTTCTTGTACTTATACAGGCCATACACACAGTCGCTCTAATATAGCATCAATGAGTTTAACCCTTTACCCGCTGGAATGCCAATACCACTAATCAGTGGTTTTTCCGTTGCGACAACTCGCGGGCGGCCGATCACCGTATTTATGCAATTATGTAATTATATGTAAAAAACTGGCGTTCATTGAATAAGCCACCATTATAAATTAGTATGCGTGCAATAACACCCCATACAACGAAATTTTTCATTCGCATTGCTAGCTTTTTAAGGGTTAAGACCATGGGACACAATGTGTTCCAAAACTTCAAAATTGTTTTATAAATGACCGAATACGAATAATTTTAAGATATATTTTTTCCATGTTAAAGATATAAAAATCTAAATATTAGTAAAAAAAAATATTGTTAAAAAATGCATTAAAAAAAATAATATCGCAAATGACTGACAAACTCCGGTGATTTAAATAAATAAATAAAATATTTATTTCAATTACATTTTATCTTCTAGTACGTTTTGCAGTAAGTATGATATCTGAGTTAAGGCTCCCTTCCGAGTTGACGCGACTAAAAATTTAGGTATTTTTGCAATGCCACGCGCCCGCGCGATATATACATAAAGATGTATAGATATACCGCGGCGACAAGGGAATACGTCCCACCGTTGGCAGTGGCCAATTACGAATGACGATTTCGGCTTCGCGCATCGTCTAATATAGTCGATTTGGATTTTCAATTATAATATATTAAATTATCAAATGAATTGTTTTTTATGAAGTAAAACTTAGATTACAATAATAAAATAATTGAAGATCACTGTTATTTTTTAAACCACTCAAAAGTATCATTAATAAATAGAAAAAAATAATGTTTGTCCATAACATTTCTGGAAATTACGTAATTTCAAACATTTTTTTCTTATATTTTTTGTATGGAAGTTCCAAAAACTGTCTTGGTACTATGCAAATAGACCATACGCTGGTGTAAACAGTATTTTTGAATACTGAGAATCATCTCTAGATTTTTCAAAAACTGAAGACAAATCTCGCTCGTTTTTATTTTTTTTGAAAACAGTAACAGAATAAAGATAATTTACAAATTATATGGAAATAATTGACCAATTTCGTTTTGGCCAAATGATAGCTTAAGGACCGGGTTTTTAAAATCCGGCATAATTGTATTAAAATTCTTTTTCGTGTTCTCACAACCAGGCCACAAAATTATGCTTCATATAGCTTTTGGCCGCCATGGCCTCTTAAATAATAAAATAATCAAATTTTGGAAAAAGTTGTAACTTTGCATCTTTATGGACCACAGGGACACTTATCCCATCAATTGATACAACATCTATTGAACAAATTTTCACAAAACTTGACATACATGTTATTTACATCGCCCTTTAAATGTTTTATGTATCGAACATTTCCATACTCTAACGCAAAGCTTATGGTCCTCAGTGACGTTGAGATATTCCCGATTTCTAGAGCCATGGGGCGAGTGAAACCTCATCCAACTCGTTTACCTACCTGATATTCGTACCTTAGTTAGACTACTGTTTATACACGCTCAGTATTATGTATGGGTATCCTTCATAGCAGCGGGCATTTATCCCTGGAAAGGCGTGCTCAATGATATCAGTAGTAATTTGTGACGGGAACTAATCAAACGCAAGTAGGCAGGGAGCCTAATGCAGTTTATCCTGCGTCATCAGTCGGGCGGTTTCGACTACTACAACGGGCGAAACCGTCTCCCAAGGATGGCATAACGATATGTGATCGTTCTTTCAGGCGTGGGATGAGCGTAGAAGACTCAGACAATTTAGCTCCGCCAACTAGCCCGCGAGAGACCAACCCTTACCGCCAGGCACCGGCTAGTTAACCCAGCGGGTAGACCAAGACCCTATTGCTACCAGTTATGGACAGATTTCTCTGGCCTCCCGATTGGTTAACGGTTAAAAATCGCTTGTGCGGTCCTCTCCCTTGTATAGCGGTGATTCGGTGTCTACCGAATCTCTCGCGGACCACGGCATCCTTTTACATCCAAACATCCGGCATCCAAACAAAGGCGTTTACAGACTCCCCTGACTATCAGTCGGAATGCACAGTAGCTGACGCCGCACGGTGCGCAAACCGTCCAGGAGCGCCCGAAGAACGATTCCTAGGAGATCAGGCCCGCAGGCCAGGGTCCTACCCGGGCTCGCACATCTGCGTGGAGGCTGCCGGATGGGTGTTGACCCGTGAGTTTGGCCGACCCTCACACATGGGTACTAGTGGCCTAACTGCAACCCTTAGCTTCCCATCCTGCGTCATCAGGCAAACTAATGAAATCGATTTAAGCTTAATAATGATTAGGAGGGGGGGATGCAACCTTTTGGTCGGCTATCCCCACCTATTATAGCCTATAGGATGTGCAACCAGCTCAACCTAGAAGAGTAATAGCAGAACCCATGGCGGACGGGAGCTGGATAAATACATCAGCCATAGCCGTCTCATATTGTGGTTTTGTATATTTATTTAGGGGGAAGTCCCCTAACCCCGGACGGCACCTAGCGTCGGACACTAATAGTATATCGACAAGTCACGGCGCGATCAATTCAAAGACGGGAGAAAAGGGTGCCTACGTCTTTGTATCGAGCGCGCCGCGACTTGTCGAGATATTATTCGTGTCCGACGCTAGATGCCGTCCGACATTAGGGGACTTCCCCCTACTTATTCTTCGGGAGACACACAGCATTTCGTTAATTATATTGGTACAATGTTTCAATGGCCGATTAATTGTTTCCAACAACAGTGTCTTACAGTACTTCCGTATACGACAAATTATCAAAATTAAATAGAATTTAATTAAATTACTATCGAACTATATCATATTTTGGTAACAAATTCGATAATTGCAACTATAACATATTTTTTAGTACTGTGGAGAACCACAGAAAAAGTTACGATAATTTCTTATTTTACTTGTACTGGTAGTGAGTTCTGATCAGCAGTCACCCATTACAACTCAAGACCATGCTCGGGGAACTCCACGCAGCATCAGCGAAAGTGGGTTTGAAGATGAACTTTCAGAAAACAAAGATACTGAGCCCAGACCCAGTCCAGATCACCGTTGGGAGCCATACACTCGAAGTCGTCGACCACTACATTTATCTTGGCCACAAACTCAAACTGGGCAAAGACAACGAACGTGCAGAAGTTATAAGACGCGTAGGATTGACTTGGGCGGCCTTCGGAAACCTCGCATATATCCTGAGAGACCCAGAGCTGCCCATCAACCTAAAGCGGAAAGTTTATGAGACATGCGTGCTGCCAGTAGCAACGTACGGCCTTCAAACAGTGCCTCTAACGCAGAGCAGTGCCAACCGCCTCAGAATATGCTAAAGGGCCATGGAGAGAGCTAAACATCAGTTTCCGCGACAGAGTACGCAATGAAGAGATACGAAGGCGCTGAATTGGCTGAGGGCAGCAGCTGACAGACAGACGTGGGAGAAGAAGGAAGAGGCCTACGTCCAGGAGTGGACTAAACCAGGCTGAGGAAGAAGAAGAAGGTAGTGATTAATTTGATGTGTGCTCTAGGACGTAACGTGAAATATAGTGGGCTTCTGGCTACGCGGCCTATGTTCATCGTTTAGGTGTTGTGTTCTTCGGTATTCATAGGATTGGCTTTGAAATAACACACCGCGTGGCTCAATGGCTGGCTTTGAGTTCAGTTTGATGTTATCCGGATATGCTTCACTCGTGTTAACATAATAATTATAGGTATGTATATAACAGTACACTAATGACAAGTGTTTAGTGAAGCTATTGAAATTCCTGGACATACAACACTGGTGAAGTCTACTAATAGAAGCGAAAATAAATGAAGGGTTACGGGAAAAACGATCGGTCATTTTTTTTGAAAATTAGATAATGCCATCTTGTGGCTTGTTTTGTTCCTAAGCGAATCGAAGCATGATTGACTACCAATTATCATATCTATGCTAACGACCTGCAGCTGTACACCCATGCTACGCCCCAAGAGGTTACTTCGGCTACCTCTATTATGAATATAAATCTAAACCATATCTCACGCTGGACTAAAGAAAATGGTATCATAATTAATCCGTCTAAGTCCCAATCTATTTCTAATTGGCATCAAGAGACTGTTATCATCATTTAATATTGCATCTGTCCCACCGATCCATATTGATAGTAATGTTATACCATATTCAAAGACGGTGAAAAATTTGGGTATTACCAATGATCAATATCTCTCTTGGCAGTCACAGATTAATGAAGTAAGCAAACGCATATTTGCTGGATTTCATAGTCTTCGGCGGTTGCAAAGATTTTTACCAGTGGAGGTTAAGAAGACCAAAGCTCAATAGCTCAATCACTGCTATTTCCTATACTAGACTATGCTACCTTGACGTCACTGAAGCCATCCTTGACAAATTAGAGCGGTTGCAAAATGTATGCATTAGGTATATCTTCAACGCGAAAAAATTTGATCACGTCTCTGAGTATAGAAGCAGACTTCATTGGCTTCGAATACGTGAACGTAGAAACATGCATATTCTTTCCCTTCTTTATAACATCCTCAACAATCCTACCGCTCCCTCCTACCTAACCGAAAAATTCAATCACTTAGGAAGTCATGGTCTTTCACTCCGTTCCAATCAGGATAGTAAAATTGCGATTCCAACTCATAATTCTTCTTTTTTTACTTATTCCTTCACCGTTCATGCAGCTAGACTATGGAACCAACTCCCGCCAGACATCAGAAACACACCATTTCAAGTCCCTAAATTCCTAGTTATCCTAGGTCTCATCCCATCCTCTCCTATCCTTCGCTCCTTGCGAATTATTCCAAATCCTATTTTTCTTTTTAAATTGCATGTTTGTTACTTGATTAATTTTTGTTATGTAATAAGTTTTTCTTATTTTTTAATTTTTTTTTTTGTTAATTTTTAATTTATCTCTCGGCACCTAAATGTTTACACTTCCACGAAGGTTGGCTGTAAGAGATTGTATTTTAGGCAATAAGTCCGCCTTTTGTATGCTTTTGTTTAATGTGCAATAAAGAATCTCTATCTATCTATATATCTATTTTTGAAAGAAATATCACAGCCCTTGCCCTTAACACGTTGAACGCCAAACTAAAAACCAGTCACAAGGTGGCCGCGGCGGACACCTTGTGACTGCCAATCGGGTCTAAGGGGCCGCGTCGGACACCATGTGCCCGCATGCCCCCGATCACTTCAGAAGCCTGTAGGCGGCCAAAGAACAGCACTTCGACTGTTTTTACTAAGGCAAGTGACTAGCGCGGCCCCACAGTCCAACCTGACTACTTGGCACAAAAAAAGAAAATCAGCACTCAGTTGCACTGTGGACCTACTATTGTCATCCCAGGCAATGTAAAGTCAACACTCAACAATGACGATGATAATGATTCATATTACGAGCAGTATGATGCTTACTGCATATATACCTCAACACGAGTATTACTCGCAATCGTATACATCAGCTGCCATGCAGCTGACAACATAAACGTGATTCAGTGTTAGGAATAGATAAGCCGTTACTCACAAGATTTCGGGCAACAAACAACGCTTTCTTGTCATATGTCATATCTATCACCTTTGATTAGTTACTATTTAGGTGAGTCAAAAGCTTAGGGGAGAGTGGGGGTTGATTTATTTTTATTTATTTATACGCATTAAATTGCAAGAAAGTGTTCAAACTGCTTAACAATTACATTTACCTAATTCAGTTAGATAATGTGAATATAGTTGGGGAGCCAGCGAAAAAAAGGTGCAACAGTTTTGTAAAAGCTGATACTTTCAGATCAGACCGTAGTTTGACCATAGAATGCCGGGGTAGGGCATTCTAGGGCATTCTATTCTTGAGTGTTGACTTTACATTGCCTGGGATGATAATAGTAGGTCCACAGTGCATCTGAGTGCTGATTTACTAAATTTCTTTTAAAAAACGACTAAAAAAAACACGAAATCCTTCTAAAATTGACGTCAACCTGGTTAATATGGCATACTACAGTACCGTGCAAATTAATTGGAACAAAGAGTATTTTTCATCAAAAAGTGCTTTATTGGACACTAGCTGACCCGTGCCCACGGGCGGTAAAACTTTTTTTACTTGTGATGAAATTATGAGTGTGGTTTGGTTAGTACTAAGTGCTATGATTTATTTCCTGACTGCCAAAAGAAGGGTTATATTTTTACTGCATATGTTTGTATGTATTTGCATGCCAATTTGACTATATTACCGTTATTTGTGAGTGTCTACTTGTGAGTGTCTTATTTGTGAGTGTCTTATCTCTTTAACCATTTATGCAGTAAAAGTGAAATTATATGCAGTAAAAGGGAAAGTCTTTTGTTTTTAACACTTGAGACGATAAATTTACTTATTTTGATAATAATTCATAATTGTTGATAATACGACCAATAAACATGATCTAACGATTTAAATTATTTTTTTTATATAAAATACTACTGTTTGTTACTTAAATATAAAAGTTAGACATATGGTGTCGCTGAATTTTTGTAGGCATTATCAAGCTCTACAACTTTTTTCTAGAACTTAATCATACATATATCTCTCATCGTTCGTTAGAAACGTTTCCGTTCGACAGTTTTTTCCGACTTACTTTGGAAATCAGACTACCACGAAAAAGTCTTTTCATTTTTCGGATTAATATATAGCCTATGACACTCACAGATAACGTGGCTTTCTATTGGTAAAAGAATTTTCAAAATCGGTTCCGTAGATCCAGAGATTACTTCCTACAACGTCACAAACTTTACCTCTTTATAATATTAGTATAGATAAACATAAAAAACAGTAATGGTAGTTGTAGATTGTTACTTTTAAAATAGCATGTGTCCTTTTGCGTTGATCCCACTTTTTACTTTGTAGCCATATAATTTAGCAGGTTTGACAGTTTCCTTTCAGTTCATCATAGTGAAACCGGACTTGAATTACTGCACTGATCATCTTGGAGAGCCGCTCTTTGCAAATGGCTTAGGGGTTTTTGATCGGGTCGATATCGGGGCAGTTTCCGGGCCATTCAAGTACTATAATTTGGTTCTGCGCGAAAAACTGTTTCACTTTTTTCGAGGAATGGCATGGGGGGCGAGATCCTGTTGAAAATTTAACTCATTGTAAGGATAGACCTTGTGGAGCTCCCGTATCATGGTTTGATAAGATATCAATATAATGGTTCGAATTAAAATTCGGACCAATATATTGACATCGTATTTCGCCTTATACCATTCTTCGAAAAAAAGTGAAACAGTTTTTCACACAGAACCAAATTACCGTACTTCAATGGCCCGGAAACTTCCCCGATTTAAACCCGATCAAAAACTCAACATAAGCGATTTGCAAAAAAAACTACTCTCTAAGACATAGATTCTCAGGCGCCTCGCTGCCAGCCAGTCAGGGCTGCCGCGCGACAGCTAGGTATATATAAAAGTGGAATGTCACATCATAAATTACATTTACGAGCTTTTTATAGGTAACGTTTATTGTTTATTTAACAGCACCCTACATTAATGCAAAATTGCATTTATCATGGCGAATGCTAAATAACATCACTACATGCTATTACTGACTGTGTGCCTATGTGTGTGTATTTATCCACGATAGCGCCCAAACGCTTCATCCGACTGAGCTGAAGTTTGGCATGAAGGCATCATTTCGTCATGACAAGAGTTGAAAAGTGGTTAAAATCAGTCCACCAAGGGAGCGCACTAGTCATACTTCAATCTCGAAATAATGGACTTAACCCGTTGAGTATTAGTCAACCAAATCTGGTCGCGAAACAATTATCCGTTGAGTACGAGTCGACCAAATCTGGTCGCGCGTTTTTTTCACTTCTTTGACGTTCTCATATTTATTCATAATTATCTAATTGTTTTACAAAATGATATTTCAATATTCTATATTCGAAATTTCAATGCAATCATTGTGCAGTTGTTCTTTTTATGATTGGTGTAGTAGTTTCGTAGTTATAGTACTTTAAGTCGATGTCGCCGAAAATCCTGCAAAAGAGACAGATGCATCCATGAAAATACCCATTTACTCCAAGGGTTAAAGACTGAAAATTCGGTACACAGATGCATTGTTTAGCCGAAACTACATTGTGAAGTTTTGGTTGGAATAGCTCATATACAACCGACAGAAATATTTTTTAAACTCGCCATATTTAAGAAAATACTACATCGAAATGGAACAACCATTTTAATAGCACGAAAAATACTACAAATATAGTGCGAAAATACTACAATAAAGGCTAATAATTGTTTTAAAGTTATAAGATAAGTTTTTGTAAACAAAACTAGCCAATGCCATTAAATACATACATGGTGACAGAAATGGCGATACAATGAAAGAGACACTCGCGGTGAGGGAACACGACCTACACATTAAATCTGCCACCTAAAGGTCCTTTTGAGTACCAATGCACCTTATAAAAGACCGAAAGCCTGACTGCGAGGGCCAAAGGCCCGTTTGCAAGAAAAAGTTGGAAGCTTTCTTAAACTTCTTTAAAACCGAAAGCCTGACTGCGAGGGCCAAAGCCCCGTTGGCAAGACAATGTTCGAAGCTTTCTAAAACTTCTCTAAAACCTTTCCTCATAGTTTAACATTCGTGTGATTTGATAAGTTTTGGGACATGCTGTATTTCTATCGTAATATCCGAAGCGATTACACGGAATAATATATATGGCCGTCATTATAAAACAATTAGGGTTAATGCGGACTAATATTCTTTGGAGCGATACAGTCACGCCGACGGAAAAGTCAATATTTATCAATTTATTTATTCAGATACAAAAGAGTTCTAAATGTACGGCTGCATTGATGGATAAAGTTCATGGCCTCAAGGTTATGTTCCCATTTTTGCTTCTTCTTCTTTTCCCGGTGTCAAGTCCGTTACCGATTAAGGTTGATTATTACGATTTGTTACGATTATCGAAAAAATAAATACGTGGCTACCCACGTTGAATAACTAAATCCAGGTCCACCTTTTTTTATTGGTCCCTATGCCTTTGCATGCCAGGGCACTGATGCGTCGGTGCAGCGGCGTGAGAGGAAGGTGACCGGTGCCGGCGCGCAGTCTTAGTGGTTGAAGTATATAATCGAGGTGAAAGACTATGAGGCAAGGAGACAATCAGAAGGCCAGTTATCGCGTAGGCCAGTAGAGCTGTGCGGTGTGTATTTGCTGTTTCGATCGATCCGGCACAGATGTTACTTTGGACTTCAGTCTCGAATGAAATTCAGGTCCAACTTTTTTGGTTGGTCCCTATGCCTTTGAATGCCAGGGCACTAATGCGTCGGTGCAGCGGCGTGAGAGGAAGGTGACCGGTGCCGGCGCGCAGTCTTAGTGATTGAAGTATATAATCTATCGCTGAGCCGAGGTGAAAAACTATGAGGCAAGGATACTATCAGGAGTCAAGTGATCGCGTAGGCCAGTAGAGCTGTGCGGTTTATATTTGCTGTTTAGGATGATCCGGCACAGGCGTTACTTCGGACTACAGTCTCAAATGAAATCCCTTCCGCTATACCTGGTGGTAGAAAGCAACCAACTACAAGACACTCCTCAGACCAGTCCTAACGTACGATTAAAGATGACATTTCAGAAGACGCATGTTCTTGATGTTTTCACTAAGTCGTTATAATTGCATCGTGACACATTGAAATTTACGGCACTTAGGTCATGTTCCCATTTCTGCTTCTTCTTCCTCTTCCGGTGCCAAGGCCGTTACCGAATGTTGTCTAGCATGTTGATTATTACGAATTTCTTGGCTGAAGCTTGAAAAAAGTAAACACGTTGAAGGACTGAACCCAGGTCCGCCTTAAATGCCGGGGCACCGCTCAAAATTCGGCTTGTCTGACCATATTAGACAGTATTAATATTGTTAATATTGTCAATATTGACATACTGACAATATTAATATTGACCATATTGACAATATTACACCAATTCTCCTTTATCCAATCAATGTGGATGCCTCAGAGCCCAATCTACAGGATGAGTTTTTAATTAGTGACATCCTTGAAGTGGGTGAATCAGTACGATAAAATAGGCAACTTTTTTTTTTTTTTGGAAAAACACAAGAAAGTTGAGAAGTAGTCTTTTTCGTTTAATTTCAAAAAAATATATATTTTGAAAAATAGTATAAATGTGGTCATCGCGTTGCGCCATCTAGCGGTAGGTAAACTATGGCGAATTTTGTTTATTCGCGATATTTTACCTGTTGCTAGAGAACGCAGCACGCTCAATGCATGTCAAACTTTTATTTATCAGTCAAGTTTTTTAAAATTCCCAAAAAAAAAAAAACAAAAAAAAAATGTTTGATATTCCCAAAATTTTACATCAAAAGTTGATTATTTGATTGATAAATTGCATATGCAAATTTTAGCGAAATTTCGATAATTTTAATTTTCTTTTTGCGAAATTTCTGTTCTTTTTAGGAAGATTCCGTACCTATAAATATGATATAACACTTGTATCTATACGGGCTGGTAGGACAGATGCAATATTGTAAGCAGATGACAATCTCTGGCTGCTAATTACAATAGATTATGATTTAGACGGATTTATTTTAGCCTAACGTGGAATACAGTCTAGATGTTAATTCATAATATAGTTCAAATACGGTCTAGATTTTTATAGAGGTTCAAATATGGTCTACAATTTTATAGAGATTCAAAAATGGTCTATATTTTTATTCATAAAAGATCCGTCCTCTTTAATATTTCGCGAATTCCTAACAATCTTAATAATTGCGTGATTGGCGCGAGTCGCCTGTAAGCTGAATTAAAATCGTAGTGATCAATTAACGCGATAATTAAGGCGCGTAATTAGCGAAATAATATCTTAAGTGCTTGTTCGCAAGTCGTGCTCGCGCGGACAAATTAACATAACGCACCAAACGATGTGCTGCTTTTTAAACGCTTCACGTTCATAATGATGCTAATGAGCTGTTCAGAGGAATCAAAATTAAATTAAAACGTTTCAAAAATCTAAAATGAGGATACAGTTGGGGCACACCGAAATAAACCAGTTTAGTACCAGATACCATACTGACAGGGTTGGGTTGATTTTCCCCAACCCGAAAAAACCCACTGGGTTAAATTGGGTAAAACCCACCTGAAAAAACCCGAGGGTTTTGGACAAATGTGGGTTTTTGAAAAAATACTTGTTTATAATAATTAAATCAATTTACGGATATAGCATTTATATTATATTTTATCAAAAATAAAAAAAAGGATGTATTTGTGACACACCCAGTCTGTTACGTAATTTACTCCAGACCATTCCAAATGTTGCGAAGTCTTTCAATTGATGCAGAACTGGCCGGACAAGTGTAATGCCGACTACTTTTGGCATGATTTATAAGATAACTTATGGATAATATTGTTACGTGGATAGGCAGCAGAAGATGCAAAAACACGGTAGAACACTCAACTTGATTTATTACAAAACTATTACAATACTCTTCAAGCGACAAAGACCCTTATACACACTTCAATATACACTATTTAGTTCTAAAATCGTTAGCACTACTACTCAATACTTTCGCGCCGAAACGCTGCCAGCACTACTACTCAATACTTTCGCGCCGAAACAGCGCCACTAGCGGTTGTTAGTGTTAACTCTTATCCTGTTGTGAAAATAAAGGGGATCTCCCAACAACTGACAATAACGACTTTCGGGGGAATTCCCTTCATGGTAGTGTTACAACTTTATTCAGTAGTAAATAGATTTGGATTGGGAGAAAAAAATGCAGTAAAATGTTAATAAAATAAAATAAAATGTAAAATTAAAATATATTAATTTAAAATTCTCATTAGCTCCGAAAAAACCCGAAATTCCCGAAAAAAGCCCGAAAATCTCCGAAATAACCCAGTGGGCAGATATTTTTTGATAAAACCCGGGTTTTTGCCAACCCTGCATACTGATCTAATTATTTACCCTGTCGAAAATATCTAAACTAACTATAATGACCTTTAATTCAGGTGGATATTTATTTCATTATGATGATAATGTACAGTTTCCAACAAGCGCAACACCTAATGTATAACATAATATAATTGATCATATAGCGTATTAGACTGATCAACGTCGTACTACGAGTTGGCAGCTAGGATTCTACTACGAAACGCAACGTTTAGATAGCACTCATAGTTCATTTGATTAATTTGACAACATTTGATTAATTTTCTCTTATTATGTCCAATATGGCAACTTCCGCTGTATAACAGTCAGGCAACGCAATGTAGATAGAGCACTAAACACATTTATACGTAAGTGTTGGGTCAATCGATTGAATATTTCAATCGACTAATAAATCACGATTGATTTAGTCGCGACTAACGTTAATCACGATTGAAGTAATCGCGACTAAATCAGTTAGTGGTTAATCGTCAATCGTCAATCGCGACTGACTCGCTCTTTAGATAGCACCCGACAATTCATTCTCGTCGGTCGGTCAGTCGCGGCTGCGTGCGCGGTCGCGTTCGCGGTGGCGTTTGCGGTCGAGTCGCACCGACCGCACCGATCGACGAAAAAACGCAAAACTGAAATTGACCGCTGCCGAGAATATCAATTGCAGACATTTAATCGTTAATCGTGACTAACGATTGAAACTAATCAATCGTTAGTCGCCGATTGACGATTGAACGAAACAATCGTTAGAGCACGTTCAGATGACAAGCGCTCAACGCGCGCTTTGATAACGCGCGTTTACAACTACATACATGTTATTCAGGCCGTACACATGCTAACGCGCGTTTTAATAAAGCGCGCGTTGAACGCTGCGCTAGCGCTCGACTGTTGTCAGCGCGCGTAAACGCGCGCTTTGAGATCATTGGTTTTCTATGTTTCCGTTCAGTTGAGCGCGCGCTTTCGACGTGGATAGACGTATTGGGTTCATCAGTCAGTTCGTTCAGAAATATCCGAAATGGAAACCGAAGCTTTTAATACGGTTTTTTTTATAGATGAAATAGAGAAACGTCCTAAGATATGGGACATGACAAGTAGCAATTATTCAGATAGGAACTTAAAGAGACGGGCTTGGGAAGAACTCGTCCTCATATTCTGTGAAGGAGATGACAATGAAGAAAAGTAGAAATTATTATGTGAGTACATATATTTATTTACATTTATAATAAAAATTAAAATATAAAATTAAGGTATAAAATCACCGTTAAAACTGTTTCTACGTCCATCTTCGACAAATGTGAGAACTCTACTGAACCTTGGCGGCCGCGGCAACGCGCGTTCAACGCCTGATAAGCGCGTGTCATGTGAATACTATACAAAAATTTAGCGCGCGTTCAACGCGCGTTGAGCGCTTGTCATCTGAACGTGCTCTAAGTCGTCAATCGCGATTAACGTATTCAATCGTCAAGCGTTAGTCGACTAAATTTTGCCCAACACTGCTGTGCAGGTACTGTACCTATACGTGGAAATAAAGTACAAATGGAATTATGAAGCTTTCAATACTCCCTCGTATTATCAACGCATGGCAATACAGCCGCAGCTAAAATTATCACTTCCGCCGCATAATCTTGATTTAAACAACAACTTTCGGGGAAAAATCCCCAAATCTTGCAGGTTCGAGCAGAATCACGCCCCGCGCGACACTTCAGCAGATTCCCATTTCCCACCAAAAGAGGGGAAACATTCGGGTTTCAACTGACTCCCTAGCAATATACGAAGAAATGCGGAGATGTGTCCGACCATACGTTCTTCTTCTTTAGCTACTGTGTCCGATATAAGGTAATGTGTCCGACTATAATAGCTACCATTAGGTGTATGGTATTAGGAACCATATTCCACCGGGACACCACGGTGGCGCAACCAGTCGCGCAACCGTGGTGTCTTTTGAGCTACCAAGTCGAGACACCAGATAAGACACCAGATAGACAGAAATCTTTATTTAAAAAAACCGGCGAGGAACTATCCCAATTAGGTGGTCTGCTTTGAATTTCGATAATAAACTTTTCTTTATAGAAATTATCCATCGTAGCGTACGCTGCAACCAAACAAACGTATTGAAAACAAAACGCTCTGGCAGCGCGACTGGCGGCCGGGTGAGTGACAGAGCTATTCTAATTAAATACAGAGCTATTCTAATTAGTGGTAACGCTACCAGTATTAATCTGTGTACGCGTCCGTGCTGGTCGCGCCACCAAAACGATTGCGCAACGGTTGCGACACCAGGTCAAATACCCTCCCTCCATAGAGCTGTATACATTTTGTTAGTGGCGGCGAATGGTTGCGCAACCATGGAGTCCCGGTGGAATATGGCTCTAAAAATGGATAACATTATGAATTTACACATGTTGGTAATAAATATTAAACAGTAAAAATCCCCTTAAATTATGGCTAATTAACCTTGGTATAAGAGAGATGGAAAACACATTTATGACAATATTAGAATAATATACTTTTTATGTACACATATCTGTATTTATTCTATATAAAGTATTTATTATATACTTATTATTACTAATGATTATTATGATTTATTATTACCTATTACTTAATACTAGTATATGTATACTCGCAGTTGTAAAATTAATGCCTACAGAAAGTTTATTTTTTAATCTAATTTAATTCGGAAATTTGGTTTTAGAACATTTTTATTATTGGTGTTCTCCTTAGAACAATCCCTGCCTAGTTAGGAGAGGCACAAAACATGTTTTATTTAAATACTAACGATGTAATTTTTTGAACGTATCTATACGTATAAAACAAAATCGGGTTTGTTCGAACACTTATAACTCGAGAACGGCTGGACCGATTTTCATGGTTTTTGATTTGTTGTATTTGTGTCCGTTCCGAATAGCAGAATAACTATTAAAAACATTGGAAAATTAACGAAAAAATAAAATAAAAGAAAAAACATTTTCCCATACAAAATGTTCATGGGTGTCGTAACTGTCCAACATTTAATGTTCATCCCGTCGATACGGTAAACTCTCCCCTCAAATTATAGAAAGTATTTAAATAAAGGTTTCGAATCGACAAGATATATCCACAATATTCGGACCACAATTATTACACAGTTTAATTCAATCATGTCATGCTGACACGCGATTGAAATACTTAATTTTTGTACTTTTATATTTCTTTTTGAATAAATATTAAGTTCACTAATAAAGTAGTGAACTTAATATTTATTTTGTATTCATTGCATTACTTCCATAAAATCATAAATTAAGTTCATCTAATCTGTAACACGACATTCATTGACCGTTAGGCGGTACGAAGTTCGCCGGGTCAGCTAGTAATGAATAAATAAATAAATACATTCCTCTTCTTCAGCTTCTGGGTCTGATATAAGGAAAATTCAATATTATGCAGGCAAGTGGTCTACGGGACAAAGAAGTTTGGGTACCTCTGATCTACTTGAATCATTGAGAATGAATCCAGCAGTAAATGTAGTAATCATCTACTTGACTTGTATTCGACCCCGTAGAGGTCGAATACAGCTTCAGCCCAATAGACATCGATAAAGGAGTCATATACGCCGTAATCATTTTGGTCGGGCTCTACGTTCTCATCACATTTGAGGTGAGATATTGATTGGGCATATATTAATTAATTTTAATTAGGAAAAAAAAAATACCACGATAAAGTGTTTAGTATGCATTAAAATAAGGTGTAGAATCGAAACAGATATTTAAACATTGTTTGCGAAGCCAAGAAAGTATCGATTTGATGGGTTTTATCAACTCCACTAGACCAGTCTGTTCTGAAGTCACATTAAAAAACTGTCCGATATAAAAATCGTGTCTCATATAATAAAAAATCGATTGCGTCACCCCAAAACTTTCCCGGCAAGAAGACCCCTGCCCCCCCCCCCCCCCCCTCACCCGATAGTGAATGTGTCAAGGTGACTATGATATGAATCAATAATAGCATGTTGGAGTAGTTCCGTTGTAATAAAATGGTATTTTTCCAAAAAAATACGTAGTATTCTCCTAAATACAGCGGTATTTCTTTACATCATATTTCAAGATTGAAGTATGACTAGCGCGTCCTCTGGTGGACCGATTTCAACTACAATCTTTTCAACTCTTGTTAATACCGAATGATGCATGCATGCCATATTTCAGATCAATCGGATGAAGCGTTTGGACGCTATCGTGGAAAATACACATACACACACACACACACACAGACGGACAGAGACACACAGGCAGACTTAAGCCTGGAAATAGCTTTATTCGTCTCGGGGAGGGGAGGAAGGGGGGGGGGGGGGGGTGGCAAAATGATATCATGAAAAAAATGCGTTAGAATATAACGTTAAAATTTAGAAAAAATATTCATCACGAAACATATTTTTTGCCCGTTCACAATATTTTACATCCTCGTCGGTTGGTATGGTAAAGTAAAATCCATAATAATTGCGTCATTTTAACGTACAATACGGGAAAACCCCGAACATACGAGGGCGGAATGATGAGTACCTGGCCTAGCTAGGAAATACTCAGTTTGATAAGCTAAAGATAAGATAAAGCTGTTTGTATTTATGGATCATAGTCTCCTATAACGCTCAGAATCCAGCCTTCACGCGTAAAATACTGCGCCGCAACTTTCTGGTTGATTTTGTGAATAAAAACTAACAATATCATTTTTTCATGAATTGTCTCTTGTTACCTAGTAACTAATCTTGTTAGACATGAATATTATATATTTATATAACATATCTGGGGGCCAGACGAGACGGTTACGCGCGGATCTGTAAACGACGCAAAATGCATATAGGCATTGTCGGCGTCCGACAGGTTAAGCTATACGCTTTTAACCCCTCAAGCGGCGGGTGTAAATCTTGGCAGTCACTCTGAGAGTTGAAGGTCAAAAATATAGCACTTCAGAAAAACGATAATAAGAAAGAAACTACTTGATGGATCGTGAAAAGAAGAATTGTAGAATAATCGCATTGAAATTTGAAATATAAAACATTAAACCCTCATTTTGTAAAACAATAAGATAATTAAGAATAATTATTAGAAAGTTGGGAAACTGAAAAAAACCCACTTATTCAGCGATATTGACGTTTTATCTCAAAATACGAAACCCTATCTAGAAATTGTAAACACATTTGTGTACCTACGTTATTACATGCTTTACCAAATCTATTAGTTCGTTTTATTTATTTTCATACATATATCCGAAGAGAAGCTACATAATATCCGAAGAGAAGCACAGATCCGAGCAATGGCAGCACTCGACTAAGTGCCCCCAGAATACAATCAATTAGGGATTCTAGACTGCGAGAAGCACGACTGAATAATCGTACACTACAGAATTTATCCGTCTTTCTCACACATATCTAACAGGGGTGGTTGCCTTGTGATTTTGGTGTAAATTCAGTTCGTTAAGAGCGCGGTTTGTCGCGCCACGCTCGTACCCGTTTTGGGACGTTACTGAGCATTGACTCATAATACATCGTAGCCGATTCGGGACGTTACTGTCTTGAGGGGGCCGTCTATGCTCGAAAGCAGTTATGCATTCCCATAGTGACCTTTCTCAAGACCGTAACATCCTGGCCCAGTGGCAGGCGACCTACCTAAGTTCGGGTTAGGTCACCTGATCTGACATTGTTAGGTCTCGGGTTCGATTCCCGCTGGGACACCGTTTCCGTTAAGAAAAAAAAAACGGGATTTCATATCAATTCTGTCGATCGAATTCAATTACAAGCCATACACACGATACGTGCATAACATGTAAACACGTCATAGCAGGGTTGGTTGAAAGAGATTGTCCTATGATAATAAACCCGCCCATTGTGAAATTTCACACTAAAGAGTGGAAACAAGAATAAACTTCCTGGCGCGGTGAATACTATTATATAGGAAACGAGGGTAAAAGGAAGGTGGGAAAAAAGGGGGAGGGAAGAAGGGGGCGAAGCGGAGAAGGAGGCAGGCGCCGCTGGGTGGTGACATTAAGCTAGTTCGATATAAAATAGAAGTTCAAATGGAGCTGTTAACTGCAACGGGCGAACCCGCCACCTCAGGAAGTTTTAACGATATTAGATCGTTCTGTCTCCCGTGAGGTGAGCGTAGAAGACTTGGGACGAAAACAGTCCACTGTCTTGTTACGCCACTCGCCCGTAAAAAGTCAACGCCTTACCGCAAAAAAACGGATTTCCAACAGCGGGCTGACACTCTCGCCCTTACTTTCAGTTACAGCCAGATTTCTCCGGCCCGGTTTCCCAGTTGGTTAGGGGTTCGAGGTCGCTTGCGAGGTTCGAGATCGATTTTAATTTTGTTCTAAAAGAAAAGCTATTGTCTGTATAACCTTGACATAAGTAATACTCTTCGTCATCACGATTCAGACATAATTTTCCGGTGTGCGAGGGCCTATCTGTGCTTTTCTCATCTCACACTCCTGAGTAGTTCTCCTCGTTTGTTTGTACATTGGCTTAAGCGTTTAAGATGAAAGTGATTGCAGCCATTTCGGATAACAGTTTGATTTGGCACATTTGCTCCGCTTACTTTCCCATATTTCGTCGGCATGGAATGCTCACAAAAGAATCATAAAGGTTAGAAGAATTAGGTAGGTATTACTTCAAAAAGCTATAAGTGCTTTGGGTATAAGCAGACGACTGGCAGCGAAAAATTGGGGCCTTAACCCCAAGTTCTCCCACTGGCTATATACTGCCATTGTGAGGCCGATAATCACGTACGCATCGGTGGTATGGGGCAACAAAACCAACTAGAAAACTGTGATTACCAAACTAAACAATATCCAAAGGACGGCGTGCCTCATGACTACTGGCGCAATGTCCTCCACTCCTGGAGCAGCTCTAGATGCACTGCTGAACTTACCGCTGAACTGCTAAACAGTCATTTGCAACAGGTGGCGAAAGCCAGCATGTACAGACTGTCTGCCCGGGAGAAGGTAAACTGGATCTCACAAGCACTAAGATCAGTTCTTGACTCAGTCAGTGAAATTCCAACCCTTAATAGATCGAGCGCTGACGTTTGAATTGTAGTTTCTCTTAGAGAACGCGAAGAAGAAGATTACATCACAACAAAAATATAGCGTTTCAGGAAAACGACGATTACTCCGAAACTACTATACGGATCGTATAAAGAAGACCTGTTTTATGTTCCTGTTGAAATTTGCTATTAGATACGTGTAACGTCGTTTTGTAAAGCAATAAGCATTATTCAGAATTATCTGTCAAAGTTGTGGTACAGAAAAAAACTGCCTTGTCCAACATTTCTATGTTTTTTCTGGAAATAAATCACCCTATGCAAGAAATTGTGAATACTTTTATAATAATTATAATATGCTTCATTCAACCTATGACTTCGTTTTACTTATACCCATACAAACATAAAAAAATATTCGGTGTTGAAAATCCACATGAATATTGAAGTTTTTGGTTTGGTTTGGTTCAATCATAGACTAAAAAATGGCTACTGTATGAAAAATAATGAACCAACTAGTTAACGACAGAGAATCTTCTCCTCTTTTTGCACATACCACAGGCCGTATGATTTATGTGAGGTATCAAGGGTAAATCATTGGGAAACATCGGCGCCGATCTCGGCTGGGACAGATGTCCCCTTTGCCGCTCTACGGTATGTAATTTCAATTGTGGGACAATTGTCCCGTTTGCCGCTCAAGGGGTTAACATGGTATCAGACACCATGCTTCCACTCCTAAACTTTGGAAAACTTGTTTTCAGGGAAAACATATAACTTTAAAGAGACAGTGACAAACGCCTTCAAATCATTCATTCCTATCCATGAGAGTTTTACAGTAGAGGCATTAACCAAAATTAAACCGGCAGAACTGTAAGAGAATAGGGATTAATATCTAATACCTAGCGATAAAATGTGGAATCAGAAATAATGTAGAGCGGTTGTCGCACGTCAACCTCGCACATTTAAAAACACGCAGGACCATTTAAGATATAACGTATCTCCGGGAGCTAATAGAACCTTTTGCAGTTAGGACACTAAGACCTTTATGTATGGGTCGGCCAAACTCACGGGTCAACACCCATCGGGCAGCCTCCACGCAGAAGTGCCGGCCCGGGCAGCACTCTGGCCTGCGGGCCAGTTTAGCCTAGAATTTAACCCTCGGGCGCTTCTGGACAGTATGCCAATAGACTGTGCATTCCGACTGATATCCGAAGGAGTCTGGAAACGGATAGCGATGGTAGTTGTTAAACTTACGGCAACTGCTCTTGAAACGACCAATCGACTACCCGATACCGGGTAAAGAGCCGAGTAAAGGATGCCCTAGTCCGCGATAGATTCGGTAGACACCGAATCACCGCTACGTAATAGCTAGTGGCGGCGATATCGAGCGCCACAAAGGAACCGAACGACTGTAGCAATTATTAAACTGTGGTATAGTCGTAGTGGTTACTCTGGCAAGTTTTTTTTAAAATTATTTTACGGCGGTGACGCGATGAGCTCAAATATTGATATATGCAATGGGTCATTCCAAGTGCCGATAGATGTTAAAGAAAAATGTTTAAACAGTATCGACTTTCGTCTACCAAATATCAGTATCAACCCGGGAGAAGACGTGAAGGTAATATCGATATTACACAAGTAAATATATTAAAAAGAATAAAAAACACGACTGCCGTTACAGAAAGTAGCTTATTGTATGTGTAACAAGGTAGAGAGACAAGTAAAGTACTGTCTCCTTTTTAACTACAGATATTTAATAAAATCAGTCTTATTTTGTTGTTATGTTCAATTGAAATCAAAGTATATTTAATTATTCACCTTTTCATCCTGATATTTTTTGATTATCTTCTTTATATTTGATACATTGATGCAATGCATCTTTCATTATCTTAAAATGACATTTGATTGAAACCTCAAATAATTATATGAAATTTAACGCCCTTTTACTCATTTCTATGTACTCTTTCGAACTATATTTTTACATTAGTACCATTTCTGGTCGCTTGATGTAATTTAGTGTTTATTAGTGTAAACAAAATTGATGAGAGCGATTTGACACCCTTCCCATGTATTAAGCGATTTTTGCCCATAATCAACCATTATCCTGAAGGTCTAAGCTATTCAAATATATATATTTCATTGAGGTACTCGATTTTCTGTTAGCTTCTGGAATCATTTGTAGAACTTTACTTGTAATTACTTGTAATAATTATTTTTAATTACGTTTTTTAAGAAAATTTATGGTTTATGTATTTATCCATATAGATACATGTATATTTCCAGAATTTACTTCATCGGACCTTTCATTTGACACTCAACACGATATTTATGTTAATTTGTTGACATTTGGACATTTAAACAACTACCTATTTGATATTTGGATAGTTTAACCTATGTACCCTATAATACTTGGGATAACGTAACGATTCTAACAATACCACACACTTTTAAATCAATTCAAGTGTTTAGAAATTATGGAGAAATAAAGAAACGGAAAACATACATACATGAACCTTGAACGAACACATTACACTCCTTTTTTGTTAAGCAGTCGTGTTTTAAAAGGGCGACAGTTCCTTTCGTGAAGCAAACCTAGATGATACCTAAGTGGTTCGTGACAAAAGTTATACCAAGGTAATTCGTTTTTCACAAGGACGAGCTCATGTAATATTTTTAATTCGTGAATTTAATTCGTAATTTGATTAATTAGTTTAGGAGGGGTCATTAGCAAATATCACATTACTGTACAATGGTCGACTGAAAGATATCGCTATAGTGAAAAGTCCGCTATTTGTGCATATTATTATTTTTTAATCAGTGTACAATTCCTTACGTAATGTTATTTTTAGTAAAATAAAGTTATTCTACATTGCATAATCGAAATAAAAGTTTTAATTACAAATGGTATAACTATAGCTATTATGTCAAATAGTTAGATAAAGGTCTAAAGTTTCAAATGACCATATAGTTATTTTTTTTAAAAATCTCTATATCGTATGAGAATAATCATTAAAAACGAGAAAAAAATACTATAATGATTATCAGTTTATTATTTTTTTAAATAATATATGCCAGATTGTTAGCGGCATCACGCGGCTCAGTTGCAGCCTTTGTTAACGTTACCGACTTATACATCAAGCAGTTAAAACGTATGACAGCGAAAAATAAAAATAGTGACTGGCAACGCTCAATTACGTGATGGGCGGGGCTACGAGTTACGCGCCTTTTGAAAAGGGTCAAATAAAGTATTTATAAAGTGGAAAAATTAATTTTAAAAAAACTAGATATCTCTCAGATGAAAGAAGCGAATGACATTAGCCACCGACTACACCCAGTAGAAACAACCTGTAGAATAGGACTAGGCACAAACCCAAAATAAACGCAAATCAATCAGTATCGGGCAAATTCGGCAATCAGTACCACACAGGGCCAACAGGTCCCGAAAATTCATATACGTGGGTGCTGGTGCGATTAAACAAAAGCTATTTATCAAAGATTTATTAAACAAAAGCTACAATCCACACATGCTTCTATAAGCTTGGTGATTTTTTTGAGCACGCCAATTCTTTCAAATGGGAATAACATTAATATGTAACTTTCAGGTACCTCATTTTAGTTCTTATTGTTTAATAATAATATTATGAATTTAATATGTAGATACCTGATCAAATACATACCTGATCATATACATACGTTGTTTTTTTCCAATTTTGTTTTGATACTTCCTATTGTGTGATTATTTTTTGTATAAAGTGCTTGATGACTATTAATATTCTTATAATAATTATCTATTTTATATGTATACTCATGTACATGGATTCAGTTCTATTTTTTTTTTATTTTATTTGTCTGCCGTGTAAAGCCGACTTTAGTCAACACTATTATTATCGAATTAATATTATCTACATTTAAACTGACGAATTCTAATATGCGATAATTAGCTTAAATTCATAATTCATGCTTTTATTGTATTTTCTGAATGAATAAATTGAATACTGAATACTGAATATTATAGAAACAGACATAGGTGATTGGTTGAACCGTCACCGGCGATTTTAATACCGAGGGATTGATTTTTCACACGATTTACTTCAAAAAGAGTTCTTTATCCAGTTTTGATCGGTCAGTAAGCTTAAATCAAACTGCAACTTCATCAAGGTGAATATAGAGTATTTATTTCCAAACACATTTTTTAGGAATGACCAAGAACATACATTAAATTAATTTTAAACTAGTTGCTTAATTTAAGAAAGAAGTAAATTAACAGTAAATTACTCCATTATTATTCCTATTAACAAAAAAATACTGTATTATAGCAATTGAGAATTTTTAAAAAACAGTACGTTGTTGTTTTCAAATTATTTTAAACAGTCTTGCGCGTACGTACTATTGGATCTCTTGAAAATATCAAAGTTTTTAATCGTTTTTTATTTATCAGGTAATTTATTCAAAAGTCCTATATAGAGACTAGTCGCCTCACGCCTGGATCTTGGTATAATCGGTTGTAGATAAAGGGTTTTATTCCTGGTGTCATACGGATATACTTTCTCGTAGTATATTGCCGAGCTCTTATTGCAATAGAATTCGCAGAGCTTCTAGGCCAAAAATTGCAAATACGGGTAATATGTATCTCTAGTTTTTGGAATTATTCACGACATTGCCGTTGACCAATACACACTATCGCACGTTATCGCTTCGAAGTATCTTGTATTTGCCTTTTCATAGATATCATGGAGGATAAAGATTACAAAAAATAAAATAAGAGCAAACCTATTAGGTATGGCACCCTCGGCGCGCGAGTAAAACTCTCACTTGACTTCTACAAAATAATTGTGATATGCTTACAAATTGAGAAATCAATGCTGATGCAATTGTCTCTTTGCGAATAGCGGTTTTTATAATCACTTACCTGAAAAGAGGGAAAAAATACATTAATAACATTATAATAAAATTAGGTTTGCAATCTTTAGGGAGTCTGGCTCGTTTATGTTGAGCATAAAACAATAGTTATATAAAAAATATGCATCCCAAAACTCTAAGGAAAAAACAAGGTTGGAAAAAGCAACGTGGTCTTATAAGAGACGTTTAACTGTTAGCCAATATATGATGATATATTTGCGTGATCTTATAAGAGAGTGTTACTGTTAGCCAATATATTCTTATATATTTGCGTGATCTTATAAGAATTTTACTGTTAACCAATATTTTATTTTATTTATTTATTAAAGAAAAGCACATTTTTTTATGGCAGTACATTGTAAGTTTAACAATATAGGCTTAAATGTAAATAATAGCAAAATAGAAAGCACCGCAGACCAATTTTTTAAAAATCAACGCCGCCTAACTAGGCCAAGGCCCGTACTAAGGCAAGCGTACCAAGTAGAGTGGCTTGTGCATACTTTAGAATACTTAATTTAAAAGATATGCTAGGTATCAAATAATATAAAAAATTAACTAATAATAATAAACATTGTAATTTGAGTGTAGTGTGATGTAACTGTAGTGTAGTGTAGTGTGATGTAAATGTAGCTGTAGTGTGCTGGAAAAATAACATTCAGTAAATGGTGAAATAATTAAACTGAATAATAATAATATAATGTCGTAATAAATACAATAAAATATAAAAATATTATTAATGAATCGAAATCGAAATAAAGGAAAAAATTATATCTCAATAAATATTTAAAGAATCATATTTAAATAGTCCGAGGATACAATTATATATAAAATGTCCATGTTACAAGTTAAAATATATATTTCAATATAATTCAATTAAGAAAAGAGAAAAACAAGAATAGCGATTTAATAAAATAATAATAATAGTAATTCAATTTATTTAAATTAAATTACATAAGAATATCAAATATTTGGTGGCTAATATCCCGACCTTCATTCAGAAGCCACCTGTGACACCGTTTTTTAAATTGGTCTTTACTGTATACGATTTTTATCGACTCATCCAATTCGTTGTATATCCTGGGGCCTATACTGATAAGATGCCTCTGACCAAAAGATGTTTTCGTTCGACGGACGTCTAACATATCCGCCACGGATCGCCTTGTTCGGTGTGCTTGTTGTGTGGGCGCTCTCTTAATTTGAAATTGAATAAAAACCAGACAAAATTTTAAATAAAGTTGCCTTACTTCAAGTACACTGAACTCTTCAAAAAGTTTTTCTGACGGGTATCTGTATGGTTTACGGGTGATAATTTTAATTATCAGCTTCTGTGCTACCTCTACTTGATGGATAATTGTTTTGGAGCAACCTCCCCACCCAATGATCCCGTAACTCAAAATGCTTTGACACAAGGCGTAATAGGTAGTTTTTAATGTTTTGGGGTCTAGAATATTCCTTAAATCTTTAAATATGTATGCCAGACGTCTGATCCTTGAAGACAATAAGTCTATATGATCAGCCCATCTCAGCTTATTATCTACGACTATGCCCAAGTATTTTAAGGACAGCACTTTTTTTAATGGCTCACAATTGCATTGACGGTTCATGCATTGATGAATAGTTATCGAATTGGCATCTGGTGGTTGTCCTCTCTTATCTATGCTGAAAGTTAAGTACTTAGTTTTTTCGGTATTAAGTGTGAGTAGTGAGTCGTCCAGCCACTCTTTAACAATGTCCATTTCTTTATTGGCCTTTGAGAAAACATGCTGCCAGCTACTGCCGTTAAAGATGATTACCGTATCATCTGCAAATGATATAGCTTTACTGGGCGTCAGGTTGTAGAGGTCATTTATGTATATAAGGAATAAAATAGGCCCCAAAACACTTCCCTGTGGCACGCCGTATGAGAGACTTTTCACGTCGCTGGAAGTATCAGCGATCGAAGTGATTTGCGTCCTTTCGGATATATAGCTTTCAAACCATTTCAAATTTTGATCTTTTACACCTATGGTCAGTAGTCTTTTTAAAAGGATATCGTGAGATACAGTATCGAACGCCTTGGATAAGTCGAGAAAAATAGCAAGACATTTCTCTCCCTTGTCGACAAGCGCTGTTATGGTTTTCGTGGCCTCTGCAATAGCATCAGCCGTACCCATTTCCTGCCTAAAGCCATATTGGTTGGACGATAAAAGACTATTGATATCCAGATATTCTACTAGCCTATTTTTAACAACTTTCTCAATGATTTTAGAGAGAGTACACAGTAGTGAAATGGGCCTATAATTATTTACATCGAGTTTATCGCCGCACTTGAAAACAGGTACGATTTTTGCGCATTTAAGTCTTGTTGGAAATAATCCTAGTTTAAAACTTAGATTTATTATAAATGATATCGGTGAGCTTAAATAATCCTTTCCAATTCTATAAATATCACTAGTTAGACCATCCATACCTGAGGAACGAGACTGTTTTAATGAGTTAATGCTTTTACAAACTTCATTTGGCGATGTTGGAGTTAGGGAAAACACAGTAGTAGGTATCCCTTCAGTAAAGTTTTTGTCCTAACGGCCGATTTTTTTTCGATCTAATATTTTGTGTGCCAGTTTTGAACCTACACTGGCAAAGTGCGTGTTAAATGCATTTACGATTTCTTGCATATTCTCTGGGGCATTGACTACTCGATTTTCAATGACTAACTTATCGATGGTGTGCATGTTATTGGAAATGTTAGCTGCTTCCTTGATTAGCTGCCAAACCTTCTTAGAATCACTGCTATTTTCAGCAATTTTATTTTTGTAGTAGTCTTCTTTGGTTTTCTTTATTAACCGTTTGCATAAATTCCTATAAATTACAAATTTGGTTTTTAAACTTAACTTATGAGGGTTATTTTTTGATGCTAGGTGTAGTTTATCTCGCCGACGGATGCAAAACAGTAGTCCATCGGAAATCCATGGCTTTAATTTTTTATTTTTGTGTGTTGTCACATGGTATTGGGTGCATGTGTTTTTATCGGCAATCGAGGTTAAAGTTTTGACAACATACTCAGTAGCAGAGTCTACATTAGTTGCACTGTATAGGTGAGACCAATCAACCTGCCCCAGGTCATAAAGTACCTTTCCTAAATCTGTTTTGTTTTTCTTAAATCCTTTTTTATGAATGGCTGTATCCGTTTTATACTGGGAAAATTTAACCATAATGGGATAGTGATCAGTAATTGCCGTTTCATATATTATTGAGGCCGATTGTAGCTTTGATCGACACATAACATGATCAAGGCAATTGTTTCCTCTTGTAGGTTTATTTACCAGACACTGCAAACCATGAAGAGACAACACTTCTAAGTAATCGTTAATTTGATTATGTTTTTTGCCACATAATGAGATATTAAAATCCCCACAAAGAACTAGGTCATTAGATTTGTTTTTACGCAGTAAATTATCAAGCGTCTCTAAAAAGATCGAAATATTAGAGACAGATGGACTTCTATAAACTCCAATAATGTTGATTGTGTTGTTAAGGTTTATCTGCAGACAGTTGGCCCCTTCTAGTTTCACCTCCGATACTGTAGCATTTTGAATGGTATGATTAACGTAAGCAATAACTCCATCGTTTTGTGTATAATTATTTTTCGTGTAGAATGTTGAATAACCCTTGATATGTTTCTCTACAAAGGAGTTTCCTATCCACGCCTCTGATAGAATAATGATATCTAAATCAGACTGCAGATCTTGAAGCATGAGAATCAAATTATCAAAGTTACAATTAATGCTTCTTATATTTAAGGACAATATTTTTAAGCTACATTTTTCCGACATTATGGATCTACACGTATTTATGTCCGAAGTTACAGTGACATGGTTGGAATCTAAGAAGCTTATAATATCCGTGTTATCCACACGCACGAGTGATATATGTGCCGGAATAGTGCATAGAATGTGTGCAAGGTTGGATGTAGGTTATTTTTCAATATAACTTTTGAACCAAGAGAATATAGAATGTAAAAAATGATCATATTTTCGCTACCAACAAAGACATTCAATCTGAGTATAATGTGTAACTCAAGCGTCCTCTTGTTCCTCTTAAACAGTGTTCTGGGGTCGTTGTATCTAGGTAGAAATTTTGAGATAATCATTAAGAAATGTTTATAAAAATATTCGCCGGAGAGTAACAAAATAGAAACAGTAGATAAAAGATAAAATTTTAAATATATTGTAATCATATAATATAAAACAATTAAAATAGCAATAGATTTATTATAAATGTAATTGAATATAAAAGTAATAAATATTATTAGTGGTAACATACGACTGAATATAAAATAATAACAAAAATAATTGGTAAGTATCAGTATAAAATAACATTGTATAGAAAATAATGGTAGGACTACCCAATATTTTAAAGGAATAATTAGGGTAGGAAAGTATACGAATATATACTGATATATTTGCGTGATTTTATAAGAGACGTTTTACTGTTAGTCAATATATTCTGATATATTTGCCTGATCTTAAAAAAGATATTTTACTGTTAGCCAATATATTCTGATATATTTGCGTGATTTCATAAGAAACGCTTTACTGTTAGCCAATATATTTAATGTGTTATTGGTTTTTATTCCGGGTGTCAGGCCGATGCACTTCCTCGTGGAATATCTCCGAGCTCTTACTGCAATAGAACTCGAAAAGAGCTTCTTAAGCAAAAAATCTTTATAAGATCAATAACCCTACGTTTCGGAAGCTTTCACGGCATGACTGCCATAGACCAACACCTACTACGCGGTATGATCGGTTGGACGTAATGAGCATTATTACTGATGCCATTTTGATTTACGTCCTCGTGGGTATTGCCAAGCTCTTATTGCAAAAGAATCATCACGTTATGAATGGGCTTATTTTACAGTGATGACATATTTTTTTCGTTTGTTTTATGAAATGAAACGAGCAAGATTTCCTGGCAAGTTTTCTCGTATCCCATCGACCGTATTTGTCTTAAACGTCAACCTGAACGACCCGACCAGTGAAGGGTTAAGGCGTTCTCAAGATCACAAAGGTCCCGCGCCGGTTGTCAACGTGGTCTGTTGACGCTTTCGCCTCGATGCCTTCGCGGAGGCGGCGGCTCCCTTTGCTTATCTCAAGCCGCTGCGAGGCGTTTTTTGAGCAGTGCGCCCTTCGATGATGCGATTATAAGTGGGTCTATAAAGAGAACCAAAGCAAAAGCCTGCTTTTTTTATTCTCTGACGCGTGTTGTGCTCTGTTTTGTCATTTCCTCCACCGCCACTTAGTCATTACAATACTGAGGACGAAATACAAGAATATACAGGGTGGGCTTCAAAAAATCAGAATCAAATCAAAGACAGAATCCTTATTGTAAATGCCATCGATTATATAGTCTGTTAGTTTGCTAGTGCCATAGAAGGTTTTGGCAACCCTTCTACGTCGGCGACATTCAGATGGCGCTAATAGCGTTGTCCGGCGAAACTAATACCAATTTATTTGGCCATCTATAATAACACTGATAAATAATGTTTTTTATATAAAATAAAATATAATAATGATAATAAAACCGCAATAATTGAACCAATGATAACAATAATAACATTCAGTTATTAGTGCCATCCATCGCATTTTTATAAAGGCTAATTACATAACAGAAATAATACGGCGAGAAAGAATGCCATTTATTATTCTATTTATACTTTAAAGTGCGTAATTATTACGTAATGAAACCTGTATGCTAAATTAAAAATTGACATCTTTATGAAAATAATATTAGGATAATAAGAGCTATGATTTAAAAATTAGTTTATTATTATATTCATTATTTAATTTCGTCGTATGGAACGACATCTATTGGGCTACTGAATAAAAAAATATAAAAGTAATCAACGTTTGGAGCTATGACTGTCATCTACTCGTTGCGTTTCGTAGTAAAATCCTAGCTGCCAAAACATAGTATGTAAATGAGCAATATAATCAATTATATTATCAATTATATATATAATCAATTATATTACCTATTGTGAACTAAGGCGACTACGTGTAGGGGAGATTAGGGTTGATGGGCGCATTTTTTTATTTAGATTTTATTTTGGTTTATGTGGAATTTTGGATCAAAAATAAGATATATACAAGTAAGCCTTATAGGTTTAGCTTACTGGTAAAAATTTAAATAAGTTAACAGTAAAAACACATTTCTAAAAACAAGCATTTATTAAAATGCTTATTTCCGAGCCAACCCTGAGTGCAGCAGCCATGTCATAGTGGAACTTAATATGCATAGAACGGGATATCATAATTGAATGCGTATACAAAATTTCGTCTCTGTGCTGTTGACCATTGAGGAGTCCCCTCGTCGGAAGCCAACCCTGACTGGAGCAGCCCTGTCGCGGTGAAACTTAAAACGAGCTATAATAATTGAATGCGTTTACAAAATTGTGTGTCTGTGCTATTGACCGTGGAAGAGTAGCCTCGTCGGGCGCCGATCCTGGTTGTAGAAACAGGTCATGCTCACCATAAAAATGCATTATCATCCGAACTGAACCAACGTGTAAAATTTAAACTATATAGGATAAGAGGAAGTGGTTCTAATTAGGCTTGCAAGATTTGACCTAAACAAACATACATACATTGCAGGGTAAATAAAAGCTAGTAAAAAAACAGGTCAGTTGATCTAAGGAAATCCCCATTTGCAGCGGTCGGATATTTATCGTGTGGTCTTTGTCATTATAATATATAATTCTGTAATTCTTGTATTTTTTTACGCTTGAAAAACATCTGGAAACATCGATAATTATTGGAATATAGCCAATGTTATGTCAACAATACGTCAATAAATAAGTAAACTTTTTGTTCGTATTCGTTAATTGAAGGACGCCATTTTTGACCAGAAATTTGACTAAATTTTATTGAACATTATATATAACCTAATCCCAAACAGTGAATTAAATCTCTCAAACTTTTCCGCGCTAATCCGCGGAGGGCAATTTGTTCAGGACTTCAAAATATATTAAAGATTTAAGAATATTGAGGACTTCTGGATTCCAAAACACTAAAAACTGTTTATTATGCTTTATGTGAATCGCTTATTACTTACGGCATAATTGGATGGGGTGGATGTGGTAAAACCCTGCTAGAGCCATTGCAAGTTGCGCAGAAATTTATATTAAAAATTATTCTACGTAGACCATACCGCCATCCCACTAATGAACTTTATAAGGAAGCTAAAGTTATTGATTGTAGGCAACTTTTTCTAAAAACTTCCCTCTTAAGGCTATTTTTGGACAATAAGTCAAATTTAGGAATAATTCAGAACCGGCGACCAAAGAGACAAGTTTTAGAAAATAGCTTAATAATAACCCGAAGGAAAACATCATTTGGACAAAGACATTACTCTTTCATTGCGCCGAGATTTTACAATCTGATCAATATAGAAATAAAAATGAATTTGACATTTAGGGAATTCAAAAATAAATTAAAGAAATGGTTATCGAATCATGACAGACTAACCATACATCAAATGCTAGAAATAATAGTTAAATAAAACTTAGGTGCACAAATTATTAACATATTTTTAAACATATATGTTAAGTATATTTCAACATTCAACTAACTACCAAAAATTAATTTACTTTGACAATGAATTATACTTTTTAGACAAGGTATTTTTATATTAAATCCTATATTACTTAACATACATTAAATATTAATGACTGTTTCTTTCTTTTCTCACATATAACTTTATTTATATTATTTAATCGAATGTTATATTATATTTATTGCCGATTAAATAATGAAATTGTATTTTATTAATTATATTATCTTTTATTATTTTTTTTATTATTATTTTTTTTATTTTTTTATTCTGAAGACCACATTTAAGGGCAATTTAGTGTCATTAGCTTTTTACCTAAACTTGTACATTTAAATTTGTAAGCAACCAAGCAATCAAGCAAACTTGATTGTAATATTGGAGTCCTGTCCACCCTAGAACGGGCTAGTCCAAGTTGGATAACAGAAACAAATAAGCAAAAGGTTAAGGTTTTGCCGTTCGGTTCCTGTTATTTTTGTAAGCTAATCAATGTTTTATAGTAATTATTTCTTAAATAAATAAATAAATAAAGTATATTAAGGACTTCAAAATATGGTGATTTTGGCCGTTTTCGTTCCTTTCCGCGAAAACGGCCTTGATTAGAAAAGTCTAGCCCAGGGTTTCTTGAACTTATGATGCCACGTACCCTTAGTAAAGTTTCCAAACGACTGCGAACCCCTAACGCAACCCCCCCCCCCCCCCTCCCCCAAGAAAAGAAAATAGGAAAAATAAATTCTCGTTTTTAAGGTTTTCTAATTAATTAAAAAATGTTTTTTAAACAGTGAAACATTGACGAAAGTAATTAATATGATGGGTGGGCTTGTTTGTTGTCGCAAATTAAGTCGATTTTAGGTGCATAAACAATTTCAATCTTAATTCTGACTCAACTTCAAGTCAATTTCTATATTTGGTTTTTAGCATTACTATTACATTAATGTAGTCGCGAATCCCCTACCATCAAATGACGAACCCCTGTCTAGCCGTAAAATTCACTGTTTATTTTTTATTTGATCCATGTATTTAAGGCTTCCTTCCGAGTTGACGCGACTAAAAATTTAGGTAATTTTGAAATGCCCACCATTGGCAGTGGCAAATTACGAATGACGATTTCGGCTTCGCGCGTCATCTAATATAGTCGATTTGACTTTTTAATTATAACATAATAAATTATCAAATGAATAGTTTTTTATAAAGTAAAAATTAGATTACAATTATAAAATAACTTAAGATCACTGTGTTATTTTTTATATCACTCAAAAGTATCTTTAATAAATAGAAAAAAATAATGGCCATAACATTTCTGGAAACTACGTAATTTCAAACATTTTTTTTCTTGTATTTTTTGTATGGAAGTTCCAAAAACTGTCTTGGTACTATGCAAAAAGACCATACGCTGGTGTAATAAGTATTTTTTAATATTGAGAATCATCTCTAAGTTTTTCAAAAACTGAAGACAAATCTCGCTCGCTTTTATTTCTTTGGAAAACAGTAACAGAATAAAGATAATTTACAATTAATATGGAAATAATTTACCAATTTCGTTTTGGCGAATTGATAGCTTAAGGACCGGGTTTTTAAAATCCGGCACAATTGAATTAAAATACTTTTTCGTGTTCTCACAACCAGGCCACAAAATTATGCTTCATACAGCTTTTGGCCGCCACGGCCGCCACGGTCTCTTAAGTCAAAATAGTGCAACGTACATTTCCAGACAATGTTATATCTTAGGTTCTCGAGCTTCTACGCAAAAACGAATGCCATATTTGAATTCAGGGCATAATATTCATGTGAAACAAGCTACAAATACCCCGGCAGCAAATCGGCTGTTGGACTGTGTAATCAATGGTCTATCCAAGGTATTTCAATTCTGTAATCATCTCAAACATTAATCAAAGGTCAAAATCTCTGAATGAGGATTTGTTTACGGCGAGTATTAATGAGGCGAACCCCACCCCAGACCACTTTTCTGGTTTAGAAGAAATTGCCTGCCCACATTAGAAGCACTTATCTCCGGTAATAAACCAGGCAATCGCAGATACGCTTCTCTCCATTAGTATCGTCGATAACAAGTCGTTGTATCAATCACATTTTAAATTGACGATTAGATAGGTTTATCGGTGGGTTTGAACGGTCGATTCCTGAGGTAAATCGACGGGCGACGGTCGTAAACATTCGCATAAGAAAAGCTAAGATAGGCATGTTCAGTGTGCCTCTGAGTGAGAGAATCTAAGGTTCGAGTGATGTTCTACACTGAGAAAATATTGAATTTTGTTATTAGGATTCATTTTGTTATTACGGTTTTTTACAGAATAATTATGTTCCAATCGTAAATTTGTTGAAACTCTATTAGGTACTTGAATAATTGTATTAACATGTTACTTACGATTATTACGAAAATAACAGTATACTGTAGCTTCAACATGATTCATGTTCCGACTTATAACCTTACGTATGAAATGACATGTTGTCGTGTTAGAAGCAAGAACTCGAGGTCGCGACGTAATGAAAAAACATTACGGTTGGGCCATCGTTTCGAAAAGAGACGGTTTTTTTTAAACGTTGTCATATGATTCCTAATTACTTTTTGTAAGCGTATCAATCATTTATTTAATACAAAAGATCAATTTCATTGGGATAACATACATTACAGCATCGTATAATTTTCGCTTGTTTCTCCAAAACCTTTCTAAGCATCGGCGGGTTGCTAGATAAAACATATTTTCGCGTTTAGCACTTGTTTAAATATTGATTTTTAGTTTGATAAAATAATATGTCCTTCGTTTTAAGTCAATAGTTAACACGTTGACTGCCGATGTTGTTTTTAGGATTCTGGCCTGAAAATCTTATTATTATTTAATTTAAAGGTCTAATAATAGTAGGTATATAATGATCATCTTAATACAAAATTTTAACATAAAAAACCGACTCCATTTTTTTATAAGTGCAGCAGCCATGTCATGGTGAAACTTAGAACGGGATATCATAATTGAATGCGTATACAAGATTTCGTGTCTGTGCTGTTTCCTGTTGAGGAGTTCCCTCGTTGGAAGCCAACCCTGGGTGCCGCAGTCCTGTCTTGTTGAAACTTATAACGGGCTGTCGTAATTGAATGCACATACAAAATTTCGTGTCTGTGTTATTGACCGTTGAGGAGTCCCCTCGTCGGGAACCAAGCCTGGGTGCAGCAGCCGTGTCATGGTGAAACTTAGAACAGGGTATCATAGCTAAATGCGTATACGAAATTTCGTGTCTGTGCTGTTGACCGTTGAGGAGTTCCCTCATCGAGAGCCAACCGTGGGTGTAGAGTAGAATCAGGGCATGCTTACTATACAAAATGCATTGTCATCGGAACTGAACCAAAATGTAAATTTTTAACTTCACATGATAATATTTGAGGAGTTCTCTCAATTCCTCATGGATCCTATCATCCAGAAAATGGGACCAATTTGGAAGTATATCCTTTAAAAAAAAGAATTTTTCAAATCGGTTCATAAATGAAGGAGTTCCGAGGTAACAAACTTAAAAAAAATACAACCGAATTGATATTAAGCTATTGCATAGCTTTTATCGCGGGCCTAGGCCAGCGCGGCGACCGAATGAAGAAATTTCTTAACGAAAATTAATGATTTTAAACTGATAATTACGTCTAAACGAGTACTGTTTACGATTCGAAAAAAATATATGTTAAACAAGAACATTTTCCTAATATTCTTAGCTTTGAATATTTTAGATTTTGTTTATATTACATAGTGTAATTAATTTGTGAAATTAGGTCTAACCGAACACAAAAACGACTACTACGCAAATACTATCTGGCGTATTATTATGAAACCTGCACCATTTTAAAGATAATTTAAATATCTATCTTTTTATCTACGATTTTTTTCGAATAATTCGGTTTTTTTGCTTTATTGAATAAAAAATTCGTGCGCGGTGCTCTATCGAAAGACGTTTAAATTATTCCGAATCATTTGCTTCCGCAGCCGCAAATGATTCGGAATAATTTCAACGTTTTCCGATAGAGCGCAGTTATCTGATATCAGAAAAAATAAAATAAATAAATAATTATAATTGCATAAGTTGTTAAAAATGCTATGCAATAGCTTTACCGTGGCAGTCCCCGAGTGCCACACGTATTTATTTTTTTTTCTTTTTCTTCTACAACCTTCTCCTTTTTCTGAAGTCGGTTAAAAACCATAAAGAATGCGTTTTTTTTAATAATTCCGAATTGTCTCATACTTGTATATTATGAAACAAAATCTTCTTGCTAAAACCAACTACGAGTTACCTCGTAGTTGGCAGTCAATGTGTCAATGAAATGAAGCCTCTTTTTGTTAAATTTCCACAATTTCAATACAATTTTAGTGAGAATAGCAGTATCACGAAAGAACCTACTTATTATGTCACTATCCTGTGGCAAATAACTGAATGGCACGCCATCGCGGAATGAGATATAGTGGATCAAAACATGCTAAAATGGTGGACACTTCTTTGAACGATGCTCCAAGAATTGTCTCCAGCTGCATCAAACCTACTCCTGTCGAAAAGCTTTATCCGCACATCGGCATCGCTCCCTTGCATCACGTCGTGATCCTGCCTGATTCTAAACGACTAAAAGTGATAGACGAACCAATACACCCACAGCAACACACACTACAATAACCACACCACAATCGCCTCAAATCGCGAATGTCATTCTTGAGCCGCGCACAACGGCTCCAAGGCAGTCAATCTTCGAACGGCACCACCTAATAAAGGGCTTCAATTCGCGAGGACGTAAAGGTAGAGATAGCATTGGGGTTCCATCCCCCGATTTGCCAGCTGGCGTAGTCTCCAACAGACTGAGGGTGGGTGTCACAAGATGCCTAGCCAATCTCGTCCGCTGGAGCTACCTATACAGAGAACCAAATATGCGACTGTTGTACGCCACAGGATGAAGACCATGACCCACAAAAACCGTCTATCACACACCAGGACCCACAAAAACCGAACGACAAGGCCATCCAGGCCGCATACTTTTGGAGAAACGTGTCCTAACCTGGCCCGGATATGTTAACGAAACGAACGAATTACCATCGAATTATTTCTATATTAGTCCTGTAACTTATTCGTATGGAAAGGTCCTCTCCGTGGTTGGAAGGGCCTATCCCCGTCTTTTCTAGATACGGACAACTCGTAAATGCTCGGAATGTCCGTTATAGCTCGTTATACCGCTGTTAAAACGTCTTCGAGATGAGGTGGCATTTCTTTATGACTAAGGTCGAGAATTCTGATTAAGACGTGGATGAAGTAGGTAGATTTTTGAGTCGACAATATGTTACAGTGTCATCCGTATCAACACTAAAGGTACAATCGGAACCCTTTAGGTGAGACTTTTCTATCTGTCTGTATGAGTGGTAGCAAACGGTTTCGTGCAGCTTGGGCCATAAGATCCACTGTGTTTCCGGGTCGGTCCAACTCACGATTCAGCTCCTATTAAGTAGCCTCCTCGTGTGGAGGACTACCCCGGGAAGGACTCTCGCGTCTCAGGCCTCACGGCTGGTGGATCGGTTTTCCTAGGCAGCGGGGGTGGATGTTAACCTGTCTTGAAATGATCAACCACTCTTGAATTAACCAATTGGCTACCTGATCCAGAATTCAGAGCCGGGCAAACGATGCCAATGGTCCGCGATAGATTCAAACTGAATCACCGCTGAATACACGGCAGGTAGAGATCGCGCAAGCGACTTCGGACCCGTAACCAGTCGTGAGGTTGCCGGTATCCTGATGGTTAATTCCAGACGGAGATATCCTTCCAAAACTGGTAGTCAGGGGGCAAGGCTTCCCGCTGGGTACCTTTTCCGGTGCCTCGCCGTAAGGCGTTGGCCTCCGACGGGCATGTTGGCTTAGCTAGATGGTAGATTTGTATTGCCTTTAAGCCATCTACGCTCACCCCATGGGAGATATTACGATCACTATCGTTAAAACTTCCTGAGGTGACGGGTTCGCACGTAGTTGACAATCCAAGCTATCTGTATGTGAGTGTATGTGACTGTGTCGATTGAAGGGGTCGAAGAAGGGGGGGGGGTGATCCCCTCCCCTCCGCAATGCAAGCGATTGGTTGGATTGTTAATCGAGTTTGTATTCAAAGAAATTTAAAGACATTTAAAGAAAAGAGAATGGGTAATTTCGTACCCACTTGCAAAGTTTGTTGTAACACTTTGTTTTATATACCAAATGAAAGAATACAACATGTGTAACATTTCTTTCCCTAGCAGCTAAGGTAAAATAAGTTACTGAAAAAAGTTGAAATACTGAAATAGGTGACTGATAAGTAGAGTATTGAAATTCCAAAATATGTCATTCAATAATTACATATTTTTTAGTAAAATACATTACTTTTTATTTCAACAATACAGTTGTTTATATTATTTATATACGAGATATATAGATTAACTATATAAAAAATAAAGCCTACGTCTAAACAACTATTAATAGTAAAAATAACTGCTTAGTGAGCGCTTTTATCTTATCCCGAAAGCTAAAGCGGTAAATAAGTTTATGGATAAAACAGAAAAAGTCAATAAGTAAGTAGAGATAGATGATCAGTTATGCGGTTGTATTGTAAGATTTTGCGCCTGGGCCGTCGGCATTTTTAGTTTCAGGTGGGAGTTGTCTAAACAAGTTTACGGATGAAAGAGACATGAAAGAGAACGACATGGTGACGGAGAAAATCCGGATCGAGAGGCGTACGGCAGGGCGACACGATCTTCCTAAGATTTTCACTCTGGCACTGGAGGGACGTTTTCAAGATCCTGCTTTGGGAAGGATAGGGTATCGATGTGGATGGGTCGTACCTGAACCACCTCAGGTTCGCCGATGACAGTTCTGATCAGCACAACTCAAGACCATGCTTGAGGAACTCCACGCAGCATCAGCGAGAGTGGGTCTGAAGATGAACCTTCAAAACACAAAGATCCTGAGCCCAGACCCAGTCCAGATCACCGCTGAGAGCCAGACACTCGAAGTCGTCGACTACTACATTTATCTTGGCCACAAACTTAAACTGAGCAAAGACAACCAACGTGCAGACGCCAGTTGCCAGACGCGTGGGGTTGACTTGGGCGGCCTTCGAAAACCTTGCCTAGATCCTGAGTGACCCAGCGATGCGATGCGGAAAGTTTATGAGACATGTGCGCTGCCAGTAACAACCTACGGCCTTGAAACAGTGCCTCTAACGCAGAGCAGTGCCAACCGCCTCAGAATATGTTAAAGGACCATGGAGAGAGCGATGCTAAACATCAGTCTCCGCGACAGAGTGCGCAATGAAGAGATACGAAGCCGCACGGGGGCGATAGACGTCATGAAACGTATCGCCAGACTGGAGTGGGGCTGGGCAGGTCGCGTCGCAAGGCAGGATGACGCGAGGTGGCCGAAGAAGATTGTCCAGTGGAGACCAAGAACCACAAAGCGAGGCGTAGGGAGACCACAACTACGATGGCTGAACGACATCAGAAAAGCAGCAGGGACCAACTGGCTGAGGGCAGCAGCTGACAGACAGACATGGAAGAAGAAGAAAGAGGCCTACGTTCAGGAGTGGACCAAAACAGGCTGATGAAGAAAAAGAAGAGATAATTTTAAGCTGGTTTCAAGAATCTATCCTCTCCACAGGCTTCATAAGCTTAATTAAATGATTAATCCTTTTAATTTTCCTCTCAGTCGTGGATCGTGCTGCGCATACGCAGACATATGGGCGTCCTCAGCCCGCCTCCTGTCCGTAGATCATTCACGATTTTCAGCGCATGCGTCCAGAGTGATTAATGAAAGCCCGCCGCGAGAAACACAATATGGCAAGCGTACAAAAAGAAAACGAAAAAAAAAAACACTTTAAAATAAATCCCAACGAGGCGGACGGAGGGCGACGACAACGCATTTCGGTGATGCATTCTTTCGGGGAAAAGAGACGTTTGTCTTTGCGCTGCTAAATACAGCGGAAGGATTTAATCTTGAGAACGTTAATGAATCTCGATACTGAGAATTACTGTTACTACAATATAGAGGCCGCGCAAGCGACTTCAAACCTGCGACCAGACAGAAGGACGGAGAAATCCGGCTAAATCTGGTAGTTAGGACGCGAGGCTGCGCGCTGGTTCAATTTTCCAGTGCCACGCGGTTAGGCATTGGTCTCTTACGGGTTGGTGGAGTAGGTAGACGGTGGAGTGTCTTATCCCTGAGGATCAGCGTTCGACGTTTGTCTAACGTAAGACGCTTGTCTTTACGCTGTTAAATACAGCGGAAGGATCGAGAAGGTTAATGATTCACGATACTAAGAATTACTGTTACTATACCCTAGAGGCCGCGCAAGCAACCTCAAATCTGGGAACTAACTGGAGGACAGATAAATCCGGCCCAATCTGGTAGTTTGGGCGCGAGGCTGCCTGCCGGATTAACTTCCCAGTGCCACGCGGTAAGACTGTCTTATCCCTAAGTAGCCTTGTTCACCCACGCTTAAAAGAACGATTATTTTATATATCGTTATACCTTCCTGCGGTGACGGATTCGCCCGTAGTAGTTAACAACTCCCAACAGTTCTACACCTAACACGACCGTGCAGCTTGTGCCTGATAGCCTACTTGTGCATTTTAAGGTCGACCCAACTCATGGTTGAGCTCCTATTCCTCGAAGAGGAACTAAACTGGAAATGTCTCTGTGGACCCTGCCTTCGACTATAAGTCCAGTCGTGGACAGATAGGAGCTTAGGCTCGACCTGGGGGAACACCTCGGGCGGTTCTGGTCGGTTTGCGCACCGTGCGACGTTAGCCAATCCACCCGATCCTGTGTGATACTAACGGGCAAAGGGCGCAACGACCCGCGATAAATTCGAACTGAATTACTGATAACATCAGACAGAGGCCGAGCAAGCGCCTTTGAATCTGTGCGATTCCGAACTGGAGGAACCATCCTCCATCTACCGAACTGGAGGATGGAGAAATCCGTCCGATTCTGGTGGTAAGGGAGCGAGGTTTGCCCGCTGGTCCACTTCTCAGTGCTTCGCGGTAAGCCGTTGGACTCTTACGGGTCGTAGGTCGATTGTTTTTGTTGACTCTTACTGTCGATTGTTTTTGTCCGCAAAAAGTCTTTTAAGACTGATGTACATTGAGTCAATTACTGACTTCAAATTCAAGACAAGCCAGTGCTGTGATTTTAAGTCAGTGCAGTGCTGTCGCGCCAGTGCTGAGTTTAATATATTTTGAAGCTAGTCCGCTCCTCGCACACACGCGCCAGCGGTACTAGACTCGTCTAAACGCCGAAGTCAGTGACGTCGCGTCGTATTGAAAACTTAAACTAGCTGAAATGACGTTTCTTTTCGATACCTCTTCTAACATTTCCGTCCACTCAGAACAGCAGATATGAAAATTGCTCAAAAAATAACTCACTCCTATCAAATTCTAACGTTTTCGAGAACTCCTTCGTGAGTACGCCGAGAAAAACTAACGAGACAGAACCACACTAGATCGTTACAACTCCCTGGGGTGACGGGTTCGCCCGTCGTGATTGAAACCACTCGTATATTACTACGCTAATCTTAATTATTTTAACCCGTTTAAGACCATAAGCTTTGCGGAAGAGTATGGCATTTTTGAGACACAAAACTGTAAATAACATGTATGTTAAGTTTTGTGAAAATTGGTTCAATAGATTTTGTATAAATTGATGGGACATAAGTGTTCCTGTGGTGCAAAAAGGACATAAGTGTCACTAGGGTGATAAAGATGCAAAGTTAGAACTTTTTCGAAAATTTGATTATTTTATTATTTAACTCAGAAATCATACAAAAAACATTCTAAAAGAAAAAAAAAGTCGACATAAATATTTTATTTATTTATTTATTAAAAAATCCCCAGAGTTATAAAATATAGAATAACTTTATAATGCTAAACAAACATTTGCGATACATATATAAATTAATAGTTTTTTAAAAAAACACTAAAAACACGCTTTTGAGCTATGATACGATATTCACATACACACGGCTATGATACGATATCCCATCATGGAATGCCAGTTCATATCTTCCGACTCCATCATCAGATCAGTTCGACAGTACCATATTATTGTATTGTCATCAGAACTACATACAGCTGCCAATTTTCATGACGCGACGCTCCTTGGAAGATGGTTAAATTATATATAGTTACCTTAGATTCCATTGCATAGTTAGTTACATACAGGTCGACCTAATAAAAGCGTGTTAAATAAATTAATAGTTTTTAAAAAAACACTAAAAAACACGCTTTTGGGCTATGATTCGATATTCACATACACACGACTATGATACGATATTCCATCATGGAATGCCAGTGCCTATCTTCCGGCTTCATCATCAGACCTTGAAACCTAATCGTGGTCAAAGTTCATTCCAAGACTTTTCTAACAAGTCCAAACACAGCTATGATACGATGTTCCATCATAAAGTTCCAGATCATATCTTCCGACTCCATCATCAGATCAGTTCGACAGTACCATATTATTGTATTGTCATCAGAACTACATACAGCTGCCAATTTTCATGACGCGACGCTCCTTGGAAGATGGTTAAATTATATATAGTTACCTTAGATTCCATTGCATAGTTAGTTACATACAGGTCGACCTAATAAAAGCGTGTTAAATAAATTAATAGTTTAAAAAAAAACACTAAAAAACACGCTTTTGGGCTATGATTCGATATTCACATACACACGACTATGATACGATATTCCATCATGGAATGCCAGTGCCTATCTTCCGGCTTCATCATCAGACCTTGAAACCTAATGGTCAAAGTTCATTCCAAGACTTTTCTAACAAGTCCAAACACAGCTATGATACGATGTTCCATCATAAAGTTCCAGATCATATCTTCCGACTCCATCATCAGATCAGTTCGACAGTACCATATTATTGTATTGTCATCAGAACTACATACAGCTGCCAATTTTCTTGACGCTACGATCCTTGGAAGATGGGTAAATTAGTTACCTTAGATTCCATTACATAGTTGCATACAGGTCGAACTAATAAAAGCGTGTTAAAAATACGGTATATTTTTAAACAATAACTTATTTTATTGATAATATTAAGATTCTAATTTCTCAATAACATGAAAAAAATATAATTTATAAATTATTCGTAGTCGCTAATTTATAAAATGATTTTTGAAGTTATGGGACGTATATGTCCCATGGTTCTTAAAGAGTTAATCAACAGTCAAAGATCTATTACTCTGTGGTGCTGATAATTTCTGCCCATTCCGAGTGGCGCGATATGCGTGCGTGAATGACAGAGCGAGAATAAATTGCGAGTCCGTGCCCGGGAACAGTTGTCCGGGATATACAAATACAACTTTTCTAAACGACTGGGATTATCCAAGCAAATACTGGGATATCTCTCGGCTCACTCCCCACTCTCAGGGACTTACAGTATGTTTATCAGGACATCATAATAAATAGCTAAACCGATTTTCAAAACAACGAAAAACATATTTCGGCTGATTCGTGTAATTTTATCGGGCTAATTGAAAATAGACCAAAAACACAGTAAATATACTTAAGCTCATATATTTACTGTGCCAAAAATGAGCAAGTTTGCAAATGCCATATCGCCAATAATACATCAGGTTTCCAGATATTGAGACCATAATCCGACTAAATACAATCTTTAACTACCATAATATACTAAAAAAATGTATGTCTCGCCCCAAAACTTTTCCGACAAGCAGCAAAAGACTTACGGAAGGATTTGAGCGTGATGTCAATATTTCACATGACGAACTCACACCGTTTGGCGACGAAACGTCGAATATAATATATCGAGAATCAACGACGCGAATCGTTCGTCGGCGACGAGCGCAGATAGTGCTGCAACTCGTTTACGCAAATATACTGACCGGCGAAAATTCAATGTGATTTTGGCAAAACCAGACCTCTGTGTACATAATTTTAAGTCTATAAATCCAATATTTCGACATTGAAATATGCCAATGCGCCCCTGGTGTACCGATTTTAACCGCAGCCTTTTCAACTCTTGCCATGACCAAATGATGCCTGCATGAAAAATTTCAGACCAATCGGATTAAGCGTTTGGGCGCTATCGTGGAGGAATACTCACAGACACACAGACAGACTTTCATCTGGAAATAGTCTTAATCGTTCGGGGGGGGGGGGAGGGGGGGGGGGTTCCAAATGGATATTTCCGTCTTCATCTTGGAAAAAAACTGCGCTTTCACAAAACTTTCCTTACACGTTAATTGGTTGGCGGGGAATGTAAAGTGACACGTGCGTCGTTGTTGGGCCGTGCCCGTCTTGCACAGCACAGCACAGCATACTGTTTCTTAACCGTTGATCGAATTTCGATTGGTCCGTTCACTCGCATTGCTGCCGTCCGATGCCTGCCCAGTAGTGATGGAATATTGGCGGAGCCCGCACGCCAGTCTCGTTCGCCTCAGGTGGTTATGCTGTTGACATGATGTCATCGTCCTCCTACTTCCCACGCTTCTAAGCTTTCAGAATCGGATCGTCCTAGCTGGACACGCCTGGTGTATCCTGAAATCCTATCCCTTATTATTTCCATTAATTATACTTGTATTGATTTCATTCCCCTCCCTTTATTAAGTACATCTGAGTACATTATGTATTACCGAAGAACAATATCTACGGTCGATTTTTTTAGTCCGTATAGCGTGGGTGTTCGCAACACAGCGTGAATGCTCGCTCTGTCCGTGAGAGAAAAAAGTTAATTGAAATCTTTCTCGTGAGTGCCACGAATTCTGGGAATCATCATAGGGATCTGCACCAGCGTCTGGGGTAGCTAACCATCAGCAGAGCAGTCAAGGAAGTCCAGGAAGAAGCGGTATTTCAAGGTAATCCTCCTTTCTCATTCCTGGATTTACCTACACTTAGCTCTCTAGCTCTCACCAGTCCTTGCTAAAATTTACAGGCCGCTGCCTGAAGGTCGGGATATCAACCGCTAGCTGCCGGTACTCCTACAGCTGTTCGTTTCCAATTTGTCCGTTTCTGTTTTGCTGCGGTCTCTTTGTAAGTGCGCTGACATGCGAAATAAAGATCTTTATTTTGGTGTTCGTTTAAGTAGTTGGTTTTGTCTCACGCTTCCTTTTTTGACTGGGTTGTTTTTAACCTTGCACTACCGAACTCTCTCGTAAGTGCATTAAACCAAGCGCTGATTCCTTTGATGTCTGTCTGTTGAGTCAGGGGTTCGCTAGTTCGTTAATGTGTCGGGCCGGGTTAGGATACCTATCTCCAAAAGTATGCTTGGATGGCCTTGTCGTTTTCATTTTCGGTCATTTTTACACGACTGCTTGACAAAAAAGGAGCGTGATGTATTTAGGATTCATCGATGTTCTCCGTTTCTTTATTCCACCATAACTTTTAAACGCTTCAACCGATTTGGAAGTATGTGGTATCGTTAGAATTGTGTATCGTCCCGAGTGTCATACGGTACCTTAACTGTCCAAATACCAAGTAAATAGTTGTCTAAATGTACAAATCACCAAATGTCAATAAAAGGACATAAATAAATATCGTGTTTGGTGTCAAATGAAAGGTCTGATTGAGTACATTCCGAAAATATATATGTATCTATAGGGATAAATTTTTTGTTCCTTTTAATATATTTACTTGTTTTGCTCATTTGTCAAGGAGCTTATATGCCCAGTGCAGTTGGGCCATTATGACCCATATGTTAGGGTCGGCCCAACTCACAGATCAGCACCCATCCGGTAGCCTCCACGCACAAGGCGAACCCTGGTAGGACTCTGTGCCTGAGGGTCAGTTCCACTGGGAATCATTCCTTGGGTGCTCATGGGCGGTTTGCGCATAGTGCGGCGTCAGTCAAGCGACTGTGCATTCCGACTGATAACCAGGGGAGTCTGGAAACGGCTTTGTTTTCTATAGAGCGGGGATGGTTGTTAACCTAATGGCAACCGCTCTTAAAACGATCAATCGGCTACCCGGTACCGGATGAACAGCCGGACAAAGGACGCCGCGGTCCGCGATAAATTCGGTAGAGCAAGGGAGAGGAGCGCGTAAGCAACCTCAAAACTGTAACCAGTCGGGAGGTCGGAAAAATCTGGCCCTTAACTGGAAGTAAGAGCGCCAGTGTGGTCCCGCTGGGTGCATACCCGACTTCTCTCGGTACGGCGTTGGTCTTTTACGGGCGAGTGGCTCAACTAGACAGGTACCGTTGTAATACAACAGGTACAGGCCGCGCAAGCGACTTCATTCCCGTAACCAGTCGGGAGGTTGGAGGTATTCTGAAGGTTAATTCTAAACGGATATATCCTGCCAAAACTGGTAGCCAGAGGGCAAAGTGACCTTACTGTGTTATCTCCCTAGTGTATCACCGTAAGGCGTTGGCTTCTGGCGGGTTCGTGGCTTTGCTGGACAGTAGATTTGTATCGTACCAAAGTCTTCTACGCTCACCTCACGGGAGACATAACGATCAAATATCGTTAAATCCTTCTGAGATGACGGGTTCGCCCGTTGTAGTTGACAAGTCAAAATGCTTATTTGTCATTAGATATACCTAGAAAAAACAATTGTAAATACACCTTTAATTTTGATTATCTTTCGTTCGTTAACGTGTCCGGGACAGGTTAGGACACGTCTCTCCAAAAGTATGCCGCCTGGATGGTCTTGTCGTTCGCCTCTTGTAGTCCTGGTGTGTGATGAGGATTGACAACTGCGGGCAGGATAGGGTGTGGTCTTCATCCTGCAGCATTCCATAGTCGCGTATTGGATTCTTAACTTCAGTGTAGCTTTAACGGTCAATGCGCTACATTCTCATTATCCGCGCTCGTCGCAGCGCGGATAATGAGAACGCAACGCATTGCACACGTTTGATTCAATGGTTTACGTTAATATAGTAACCGTTAAAAATCCAATACGCAACTGTGGAACGCTGTCAACCTCGTTCTCTGTAGCCCCAGCGGTATAACCCCACGGACAAGATTGGCTCGGCATCTTGTCACACCCACCATCAGTCTGTTCAAACTACGCCAGGTGTAGTGAATCTTCAATCTTGGTATTTGCAACATTTAAGGGGTCTAATCTCGCAAGATATCGATATTTTGCAAGATCTCGCAGATTTAAGAAAATTATTTGTTATAATAGAGATGTCGCATTTCTGGACCTCGCAGAGGAGTTATCCACCAAAGTTGAGCGTCTCCAAAATGTTTGCAATCGGCACATGGCCATGGCCTCAGAAAATTTGACCACATCACGGAGTACAGAGAGAAGCTTCACTGGCTGTCGACCCGGGAGAAAAGAGACATGCGAGTTCTCTGTATGCATTTCAAGATCTTGGATGGCGTCGCTCCCAATTATCTTACCGGCAGATTTACTGCGCAATCGGCTCATGGACGCCCTCTGAGATCAAAAGACAACCTGCTACTCTCTATCCCTAGTCACAGCAGTGACTTCTTCTCATTCTCTTTCACCGTGCATGGAGCACGTCTTTGAACCGCGTCAAGCATAACAACTTTTAAAAACGGACTCAGAGAGCATTTGAAATCTTCCAGATAAATTCCCTTCCCCCTCTCATTCCCCTCCTTTTTAAACTTTAGCGTCCTTATAGGTGTTAGATTATTTTGGTGTGGCAAATCCTGCGCCCACAAAGAGTTAAGTATATATTTCTTTCTATGGTCTTTTATTTTAATTTGTCATACTCTTTATATAGGTTAAGTTAGGTAGTCTACTCGCAAATAATGTTCATACAATAGTATAGGTTAGATACAAAATATTGCCTGCATACAATAAGCTCGCCTTTTATTAAGAATAAAGCGTTTATTATTATTTACAAAAGAATAAAGTGTTTTGATTAGTTCTATTGCAACTTAGTAAAGTTGCGGGGGTAAGGGCGAAATAATGAAATAAAAACAATTATTTTTAAAGTAACTTCTTAAAAAACCTAACACATATAGAGTTTCGTCAACTTATCGACTTCGGATGCTGCGTGTCAGATATCCAGCAGTAGAAAATGCCCGTTCTGCGTAGACACTTTGGCATTGGCATTGGTATGCCAACTGCAGGTATTGTCCTTTTGTCCCGTCTGATTCAAAGTGATTAATTTCATTTCTGATAAGTTTGTCAATGGACGAACCAGTTGCACGTGTAGGAAGTTCTTGTGGGCAGGCTTTCAAAATCATCTCTAATATCTTATCAAGAGGGATAGGTGTGTTCGCGGTTGCAGCTACTAAAGATAGAGGTAAGTTATCATCATCCATACTTTCGTTTGCTGTGTGTACTACAACAACTGCTACAGATGCTCACACATGGTTATGGAATGTGCTGCTGCGCGATCTCGCAAATCTTGCGAGACTTTGAGTGATGCGGTTCGGACATTGGCTGCCTTGGAGCGGTTGTATTCGGCTTATGAATATCTTGAGGCGATTATGTTGTGGTTCTTGTCTGTGCAGTGGGTGTCTTGGGTTATCTATCACCATTATGCGTTCTGAATCAAACAGGACATCAGGCGTATTGTAGGAGAAGTGATGCCATGCAGTCGGGGGTGTATGTTCGTGAATACGGACTACGTAGATCTGCTTCAATATTAAACGACAAAGGTAAGAAAACTTTGAAGCGGTCCAGTGTTTCAGTTTGGCCGGTGGAACCTACCACGCAGGGTCATCTAAGTTACGCTCGCTTACTAATTTAGAAATTCAAACATTCAACTATCCTTATTAAGATAGATAGCGTTTCTGGGCGAATCCGTTGTCTAAGTGAACAGCGGCGGTAGACACGGCGCGCGGCGTCTGGCCCATTACGGCCGACGATGTCGCTGAGTTATGTCCGTGTGTACGTTTTAAAAAGCGCTAAAGCGACGAAGTCATTTCGGATATTCTAAGCGGGGCCACTTAAATTCCTTCCGAAATACTTACGAACGACGCTAATTAACACCGAGACGTCGCGACGCGACATACATTCTCAAACTTGGCGAGCAATATTAAGGCCATATATTAGAAGTACCCATAAGTAACCAATTATTTGAAAATAAGTTTTTTGCCTTTATTATTTATTATAACGATATTCATAGAAGAAACGTATTCTTGCAATTTTCTGTTTTCTAAATATTCCAGGAATAGTCCAATCAATGAATGCTCAAAAATGGGGTGTAGAGGGAAATGGAATGAACACAATTTTTGACTTTGGGACTTTGTTTGGACTTGTTAGGAGGTAAACATACTGAAGTCCCCATTCCTAGGTGGTAATGGGGGGGGGGGGGGGGACGAGCACGTAGAAGGTCTCTTTCTTCGATTTTTCGCTTATATCTCGGAAACAATGCGTCCTAGTGATACGTTTAAGTTATACAAAATTAAAGCTGATAAAATATACCACAAGATTGATTACATTTATTTTTCGCTATCTCGCATAGTTTTTGAGATATCCGCGCTCAAAATTCGATAATTTTGCAAAAAAAGCAAAATGCCGAATGTGTTTTGCCTTATTTGACTAGCTAACTCTTCGGATTCGTTCTACGAAAAAGTCGTGAAGAAATAAGTTGTAGAAGATTAAATTTTATTCAAGAATCTATAATATTTCACTATTTTGTCTTCAACCCTTCAAAAGTTTTTTTAACTTTATCCGCCGTTTTAACTTTTAACTTTATCCGCCGTACTCTAGCAGGTATTCTTCCAACTGATCTTCTTCCAACTGATATCATTTATTCAGATTTTACCATACATCAAGGGCCTCACAGATCAATGAATAAGACGCAAAAAAAACGCTATAAAAACGATCTTCAAACCGATCCAAACTGTAGCTTGATCTCCGAGGCCTGTAAAGGATATACTCGTATTAGAGGCACCGGAAAAGAAAGACGTTTTTTTCGTTGACGGGTTTTGGAGATTAGTTTCGTTTTGACTAATGCCCTTTGAAGACGTGTTTTGTGTTTCGTTGACTTTATTTGTCAGGAGTGTATAAGGATTCATAATATTAGAATCTTGTGCTCCGATTAAATATTGATCAATTTTTACCAAATGAAGAATTTCTTCGTTATTTGATGCAAATATTTTTGCAAGCTTTTATTTACCTTGCATCGTTTGTTAGTATGAAGTTGAAACTTTACTTGTTGGTTCAGTCCCGATGACAATGCATTTTTATGGTGACCATGACCTGATTCTACACCCAGGATCGGCTCCCGACGAGGCTACTCTTCCACGGTCAATAGTACAGATACACAATTTTGTATCCGCATTAAATTATGATAGACCGTTCTAAATGTCATCATGACATGGCTGCTGCACCCAGGGTTGGCTTCCAACGAGGGTACTCTACAACGGTCGACAGCACTGAAACGAAATTTTGTATACCCACGCATTCAATTATGATAGTCCGTTCTGACTGCAATAGGGCTGCTGCACCCAGGGTTGGCTTCCAACTATATAGGGAACCCCTCAACGATCAACAGCACGAACGCGAAATTCTATATAGCATTCAATTATAATAGCCCGTTCTAAGCTCCACTATGACATGGTTGCTGAGCGCAGGCTTGGTTCGGCACAGAGCATTTTAATAAAAACTTGTTTTTAAAAATGTGTTTTTACTATTAACTTATTTTAAAAAAAAAGGTGACTGCAACCGCCACTAAAAACATTTGTGCGATTATTTGGTTGTTCGCCAGTGTTACAGATAGTTCAAGAAATTACAGTTGACAGTTGACAGTAAAATTGACAGTTGTAGAAACTCAAAGATGTCGAGAGCCGTGGACCGTGGACGCGCAGTGGGAAATCGGGCGAAATCGAATGTGTCGCCGAGACGCTCCTGCCGTTCTCTCCTAAACAACAGATGTAGCCGTTTTTGTCTACCGTGTCGTCGCCGTCATCGCGTCAACGTCTCTTTACGTCCGCTTCAAAATACACATCTCGACTGAGACATCACACGGCTGCCATGTGGGCATAATTAAACGCTGTCTAGATGATGACACAGCTCTCGTATTTCCACAACAGAGCGGGCGTGTCGCAAGCGTTCATTCTACATCCTCATTTTTCTTTTTGTTGATAAAGAGACAAAGAGGGACCCGATTGAGACATTTAAAAAAACACAAATTATTACGATGTACCTGGACTAAAGAATATTTACAAATTCAACGTCATCACAAATCTTCGAGGTCAAAGCAAAAAACTTAACCGTGCAAAATTTCAATCTGAACGTTCTGCATAATAGAGCGGTGGACATGTGGAATAAACTACCATATATTTTAAATGTATTTTATTTATCCCTAGTATTACATGATTAAATTTCCTATAGTATATTTTATATGATTTAGTCGTACATACAAAATGTGAACCCTGGAAATTTACTAAAGGTGCGTCTTCGGCGGGATTTTATCACATCACTAGGCAGAGCCTGTATTGAGGTGATATTTAGTACTGCGTTCATCTGTCGGGTGTATAGGTAATTTCTATATTCTTGGGAAATCCTACAAGTGTATATTGTATAACTATTATAGATATGAAATTATGAGTGCAAGCTCTGTCAATCGGTTTAAAAACAAACTCGATTTGTACCTAAAAATTGTTTATATTGTAAGATTTACAACATTCAGCGCTCTCGGGGCCGTGTATGCATGTGTTATAAAAAATTAAGTGTCCTTTTTATAAAACACTAGCTAAACCCGGACACGATTCGCTGTGGCTTGGTCTGATATTAAATGAATGGGAAACGCACTGGTGTCGAAGCGCATCGAAAATGTCACCGGTGCAGCCGTGGTGCGGTAAGACATTTGTCGCGCGTATTTGAATGCAACGTTGTGTCAAAATTGCAAGTCAAGCGACCGACTACCCAAGTAGCACAAATTGGTTATATAGCGGTCACGGCAACGTTATCGCTACTGCTTTTAGTCATAAGAAATGGTCATACAGCAGTCTTATAAACGTTTATATGACTGCTATATGGCCGGATTAGGCGCATTTTATACGGCTTTTAGCTGAATAGTGGCTGGTTAGCGGTCATAACGGCTACCTTTGGTGGTATAAGCCACCTTTATATAGCCAGCGGCTGTAAAAGTGTCTCCAATTGATACTTTATTACAACGTCCAGTCAGGTAATGCCATAAAATGATATAGAATAGTAACGAAAGGATATAGAATGCTATCATTTGCCGTCGCAAACATAGAATTCCTAATAGCTACTTATATATTGCATTTTATTGACTTTAAAATGATTGTATTGTAGTTTAATACACCAAATTCTCTTGCGGACATCATTTTATCGACAATATTAAGTTATATGTCTAACAACATTTTAAGGCGCCTTCAAAATATTAATATTTTAATTCATAATTATGGTTTAAAGATTTTTGTAAATTAATTTTATTGTTCGCACTAAAAATGAACTATTGCTGGATATTGTTCACGCGCTTTGAAATAGGATTTACCTATAATACGTGTATTGTATGACTTAAAATGCCTTTAAAAATATAGTTATAAAGATTCGAGAAAAAATGGCCGCTTTGCGTATATGGCATCTGCAATTTATTATAACCTTTATAAAACTATAAAGCTGCGTAAGAGAGGTCCTAGTGACCACAATATGACTATTAGCTGTATAAGGGTGGGTCTTGTAACCACTAACAGTCTTTACTGGAGTAAAGGTAATGTTATTCGACTAAAATCCAAATAACCTCATTAACAACTTATTTAATTGTTACTTCTTTTCTTACCCTTATATTATTATTAGCTTTATTATATATTTTTTCTACTATCAACGTGTTCATGTTATTTCTGTTAATTTGTAATGCAAGCATTGCAAACTATTCATAGGATAGTAAATTTGTTTCGTTTGAATATGTTTTTAAAATAATTGTATCATATATTTACTATGTGTAAGTTTGCTATAAAATAAAATAAAAATAAAAATAATAGGTTTTATACGAGAAAATTATATGACTAAAGGTTAATATAAGCCAAATTGCTTTAAATGACACCTTTACATAGCTGAGAGTTATTCTGAACACCTTTACATGACTTTTAATCAGCTTAAAGCTATATTTGGCACTTCTTATGTGGCTTTTGTGCGTGTTGGGTACTTTTGAAGTCTTGCGTGCACAAAAAAACGCAGGCTGAATTTTTATATATAAAGACAATATTCAGTAAATATTAATTGGCACAAACATAAAGACTAAACGAAGACCTAAACTAAATTAAACAAAATTACATATTATAGTCCAGAAGCATAATGTAAACAAGTAAATATATTAAAAAGAATAAAAAACACGACTGCCGTTACAAAATGTGAACTGGTGTATTTATAATTATTTTGTAACGGTTTTTTTACGAAATATTTGTGGCTTATGTATTTATCCATATAGATACATAAATATGTTCAGACTGTACTCAATCAGACCTTTCATTTGACACTAAACACGATATATTTATGTTAATTTAATGACATTTGGAGATTTGGACATTTAGACAACTTTTTACTTGATATTTTGACAGTTAAGGTACCATATGACATTCGGGATGGCATAAGGGTTCTAACAATACCACATACTTCTAAATCGGTTCGAGCGTTTAGAAGTTTATTTATTTATTTATTTATTTGTTTGTTTATTCGCTTATTGCTGATCAACATTACAGAAAAACCAATGCATTGAAAAGTAAAATTAATAATGCTATCATCGCTATGACACTATGGGGGGGAGAGGGGGTCTGGAAATGGTGTTACGTTTCCTAAGCAGCGGGGTGGTTGTTTACCTGCTGTTAGCCACTCTTGAAATAACTCGATGGCCACTTGATTCCGGGTGAAAGACGGGCAACTAAAATACCGCTATCATCATGTGGAAGCCGCGCAAGCGACTTCAGACCTGTGACCAGACGGGAGGTTGGAGAAATCTGGTAAAAAGGCCAAGTTCACTTCCCAGTTCCTCGCAGTAAGGCGTTGGTCTCTTACGGGCTTGCTGGCGTAGCTAGACAATGGACTGTTTTTCCCCAAGTCTCTACGCTCTCCCCACGATTAAAAGAGCGATAATATCGTTATACCTTCCTGGGGTGGCGGGATCGCCCGTTGTAGATGACAACTCCATACCGTACAAAGTACTCATCACTATGCTGCACCATAAGCGTGAAAAATATCGTACATCTTCTAAAAGGCCTCTGGTTCCTGACACCGAGCATTCCAACTTTCCGTCTCGTATTGGAGAATGGTCTGTCAACAATAGTGAATTGAAAAGGTGCAGCACTACTACAGTTTTGTCCTTTGTCTGTTTAATTGAAACCAGCGTTTCCCCCACTAATAATTAAGCACATTATTAGAAGCAAACAAGGGGCTTTATAGTCGCCAGCCATTATAAACATCCTTTTAATAATTAGTGGTAGGCTAAGCGCTTTCATGACATTGTTAAATAACAATGGACATCCTGCCTATGCATTTTTCCCTAACCCACAAGAAATTCGAAATAAAAAGTGTACTCGCTCGCCCTTATAGCACGCTTTTATATTTTTACATATATTTTTTTAAATATTTTTATATCAAACTAGCTTTAATATTTTAAAATACCGGCAGAACTTTTAGCAAATGGAAAATCAAATGAAAACTCAAATTCAAGTTTTACAAAGTAATTATATATTTATTAAAAATGTAAACGTGTCGTAAAGATGCCAATTTTGATGTTTTCTTCTGTTCCGTTAAGTCAATATCAAAATTAATGCTTTATGCAGTCTCCTCACTTTCGATAACCGTTCCCGGAAAATTGAGCGCGTAATGTAATTCTTGATTGATTTGAATAGCAAAATATGCTATTCAATGCTTCCATATTGAAACATTCACAATAAATTGAAAAACTTGCAACTCCAAAAATTGCAATCGCACGGATAAGGTTCAATGGAAAAATGCCAGACGGTGATTCACAGAAATCCCTAAAGCGAAATGTGCATTTTCTTGCCTGCTATGAAAAAAAAGACCATTCATTTTGGATTGACCAAATAATTAAACAAGTTACTGTTTTAATACCCCAAATACCTAGTCATTTTAATATTAAGTACATATGAAGACCCACGTCACGAGGAAAAACGAGCTATGTATTTTTTCTTGTGAAAATGAGCTACGAATGCCATCAAGTAGCTTGTTCCCAAACGAATCGAAGCATGAATCGATTCTCGAATGAAAGATCATAGTCTGCCTTTAAGGCGACATGATACCTGGGAACGAAAATATCTGAGGAATTTTAGTTTTATGAGTTTTTTGAAAAATACGTATAAGAATTAATAAAAAAAGTTCTTAAATGAATCCCTCAATAAGGAACCAATTTAAAATTTGGACTAAAAAAAGTTGCTCATTGCCTTGGACAGCCAGGCTTTAAACTGACTTCGAAAACTTTTAGGCGCGTTTACTCCTACAATGTAAGCGGTGATTGTGTTTTATTATAATTTCATAATTTTATTATAATATTGACTGGTTAATTCTCTAGGGCAGCACTTAGCCACATTTTTTATTTAGGCCCTAAATTAACTACAATTAATTAAAACGTGAGAACGCTCTGAGAGTTACGCTAAATATGCATTGCCATTAACACCCTTATAAACACCACTGCGTAAAGATAGTTATTCTGTAATAGCGCTGCGATAGAGCATTTAGTATGCGCCTAGTAGCCGGCGCGAGCGGACGTAGAATCTGCGCCCGACGCTTCGTCAACGCTGAATTTTTATTTGTCAAACCCTACAAAATTGACCCCGCCTATTTTTTCCGCGTGTATGCCCATTTCGAATATTTTTCTGAGGTCTCATGTCGCCTTAAGGGCAGACTATGGTCTATCTTCCAGATTATATCATCTCCCTTTATTTAAATGAAGGGAGAAGAAAACGTGTGACGGGAAATAATGAACAACGCGGTCACGTAGTCGTTCCCGACAGATCCAAATCAAATCAAAATCAAATCATATTTATTTTCAACAAACCCGTTTAGGGTGTAGAAAATATATACATGAAATAATCAAATCAAATGTAATAATTGAATAAAGTACCATAAATCCCAAAGTTAAAACTGACTCAAATTGTACAAACATTTACAGTCTGGCAAAAAAGAGTAGACCCTACGTTTTGGGAAAATTTATTGATAGCAACACAGTAATGTGAGACTAGTAAGACTAAATAATCAGCTAGGGACATGTCTCAGTACTGTCTCCTATTGACTGTGTGCAATTGAGAGACGTATTGCACTCAGACTAGTGTTTCTGATCTTTTATTGATTCTATCACGTAACATCGACGTTTGAACGAGGTTTGAGCTTGAAAGGAAAAGAAAAACACGTTTGGCCTACCTCTATTAAATAATAATTAATTTTGACTAGGACTGAGCATGGTAGGTACCAACAAATTGTGGGTAAACTATACGAAATGCCAAAAAAAAACCTAACCCTCAAAATGTACCTAGAAGTATATTTTGAGACACTGAAAATGACTTCTCTAGCTCCGCTTCGAATAGTTTTGTTATTTTTTAACGCACAATGAATACAATCTCATGAACATAACCAAAAGCATACAACTATCTGACATAAGGGTTAGTGTTGCCACGTCAAATTACTTTTCCCTCACTTCCAAATATTTTCTACTCTTTTTTGCCAAACTGTAGATAACAAATATTGTCTCATTCGTTTCTAAACTCAACATAATTATTAATATCCTTCAAGTTTTGTGGCAGCTTGTTATACAAAAATACGCTTCTATACATAGTTGTGCGTTGGAACTCTGAAGTGGAAGCGTACGATGAATGGATATAAATTGACTTGTTCCTTGTATCGTGCGTGTGTATATAGTGCGTGTGTGTCTAGTGGTAGCACCTTTCAGGTTACTTCAGCCGGCTCTCGTTACGGAGGGTGGACAACCACACTGGTCCACAGGTGTTCTACAAATCTCTCACCAGTGGCTCCAGGTAGCTGTTGTATACGCAGCAGCCACACCGCGGTAAACCACGTCGGCTCGTGGGCTAAACCTGGTCGAGGGGGGGCCTGCACGCTTCGGTGGACAGGTCTGATTGCGGATACCTCCAGCATAGTGTACGAAGACTGACCCGGCGAAGAAGGCAACTCGACAGCGTATAAGCGACGGATGTTGGCGGAAGTGGCGGCACAGCACGGCATCGTGGAAGGCCTAGGGCGTCCGGTTGAGGGCTAAACCCCGGCGGCCAGAAACTGCATCCCTCTTTCCTCCAATCGTGGCGGATCTCCGCTCCATTGGCGCACGGATTGCAGGGACGAGAGAGTAAGTCTGCACCAGCGCAACCGCTTACTCACTGTAAACTATTCACGCGCAGATGACCTCTAGTTTTTGAACATCGGACTGGACTTCTAAGGCCCTGTCAACCAAGAGGTCGCCGTCGTCGGATCACGATGAGGAGGACATCATATGCGATTGCGTTAAACATGTTTTCTTTTTGTTATAGAATTTACATATTCACATGAACAAAAATGTCATATATCATGGAAATACGTAATTCTAGAAATAAAGGTTTGCAAGATTCTCGTTGATTTAAACCCCTAATAGCTCTCACTGCCCGTTTTTGTAAAATAAATATATCGCTTACAGGAGTACTTAAACCTACTCCTCTTTCCGCAAGTGAGAGGCATTCATCATTCTCGTTAACACCTAAAGCATTCCCGAATCCGATCAAGGGAATCCTTCGTCACGATGTAAGTGGCTTTTATAATTATTTACTTTATAATCATCTTATTGATCAATTCTAAAAAGAATATATACACAAAACTATCAAATATTTCAAAATATTGAATTTTTACATATTTTATGTTTCGTTCATTGTAAATAATCCATTTAGGTTAAAGGTAATCTTTCCAACTAATAGGAAAGAGCTGACTGCTTCCTTTCATTGATATGAGGGCATGTCACGCTTTTAGTTTTAAGTTTTCAGCTGAATATTGATCGCAGCTTCTTTATATCGCACCTTTAGAAAATAAAAAAACGAAATTCGAAATTTTAAATTCTTCCATCTGTCAAGTAGCTCGTCTTGTCTTGTTATTTCCCCTGAAATAATAGGAAATTGAGTGAGTTTACGTATAAAGAAGGATTGTAGCTTAATTTTTGAGATAATTGGATGAAGGGTGAGCGTTTACTAGTTGAAAAATGGGCCCAACTTAAACCTACTCCTCTTTCCGCAAGTGAGAGGCATTCATCATTCTCGTTAACACCTAAAGCATTCCCGAATCCGATCAAGGGAATCCTTCGTCACGATGTAAGTGGCTTTTATAATTATTTACTTTATAATCATCTTATTGATCAATTCTAAAAAGAATATATACACAAAACTATCAAATATATATATATATATATATATATATATATATATACATTTATTTTACATGGTTAGAACACAGTAATGGATAAAATTTACCTATGACACAGTAACGACTCAGTTACAGTGGTATAGCTTAAAAATATAAATTTTATCAAATTATTTTCCTAATTTAAAATACAATATCTAATTTAATTAATTAAACAATTATAATTTAATATATATTTTTATGCAGAATTGAAGTTCTAACTATTTTAAACATTAAAGATTAAAAGAAATAATCTATATTGATTACTTTGTTCATGAAAACAAATATTTAACAACTGAACGCGTTTTTCTCAAAACGTCTTTTTTCAAGTTACTGTGTTTTCATTAACGACGGCAGATATGGTCCCAAATGGCAATGACCATAGTATAGTAAAGTGGAAACACTATTGTCTTTCAAACACATTTTTCCCAGGAAACGTTTTTTCACCTTCTTAAATTCTGTATACCTTAGACGTCTTCCCACTCAACCAACACTTATAGGCTGCACTTTAACTTTTAATTATGTAATAAATCTTTCGAGCGCTTCCATCACTTCCCGGCAGAAGTTTGGGATTATTGCCGCTCTACTCAATAATTAGGAACGAAAGGGGGAATGGCGGACGTCGCCCGTGCGTCGCGTCACGATCTGCATTCAAATAAATGAGTTGAAAAAATATGACGAACGTGATTCCCATTTATTCATAATTAAAAGTCCACTAAAGGGGTTCTTTTTTATACAAAAAACCCAAGGCAAATTACTATCAACGTGGCGTGGTTGCCAGTACGCCAAAGGAGACCTCTATCGTATACTCTCCCAATCAACACCATCCTATCTCCACGAGCTTTTTGAACCATTAAGTTCCCACGGTCTCGTACTTCGGTTAGCCTTTGACAGGTTACTAAAAATTCTGTGTCATAATACTGACTTTTATTCCTACTCTTTCTGTGTCAATGGTGCAAGACTGGAACGATCTCCCGGCAAATATACGAAACTCGCCTTCTTTGCCATCATTTAAGACCCACCTCAAAGAATACTACCTCTCTAAGAAGTAACCAGTTCTCTCCTCTTCCTCTCCCAATTTCTTCTCCTCGGGAATTCTTAGTTTTAAATACCTTTACTGGTCTGTATTTCATGTAGAACAACGTAACAATCTTTATTTCCACAATGTGCGCATGTCCCACTGTGATTAGGTTAGTTGTAAGACATTACCATGTGGCAATAAGCTCGCCATTTTGTAACATTTTTTAAAAATGCAAATAAAGAGTATATTATTATTATTATTACGACTAACGCCGACAAAACATACTGGAGAGAAAACTGGCGTTTGCTGCTGTTACCGTGTTAATTTTTGGAGGTGAAACGTGGTATGTCGATTTTGACAAAACGATGAAATAACTCCGATAGATTTACGATTGGCTAACTCAACAACTACTTACCCTAAGTATTAACAAGATATCCCCCAAATAGTTGACACTTATGAAAGTAACTTGGAATCGATAAACAATTGACCGTTCACAACTGCGATGCTATCAACTAGTGTCGGCGAAAACGGCACTATCATCGGCGAACATCAATGCGCCAATCAATTTTATTATTTTAAATATGTCTAGTTGTTGTATTTTAATTTTTAAGGGCAAATGACGTATATGGGCATTTCCCTGTATGCTCGTAATCGGCTGTCCCGACCCATTTTTTTTCAAAATGAAATTTAATTATTTTTTTAAAAATCATTCCTAATGAAACTTTAACCCCGAATTTTTACAGGCTCATTGTTTTTAGAACCATATAACTATTTTAAGTTAATTTCTGACGTAATAGAAGCTCTAAAAACACAGTCCCCTGGCTGTCCCCATCATTGTATTCCCACCTAGAAATGAGATTTACGAAGAAGTTATTGAAACTACATACATTTGGCAGTTAATATCATAAAGAAAAATAATTCAATTATATTATTTCGTAAAACAAGGTCTAATAACCGAAATACAGTCCCCTGGCATTTATTGGAAAATCGCTAATAACTCGGAAAATACGTATAAATTCAGTGGGCCGCTTTATCTAACTAAAATAATAGTTAATTTGCTTCGAAATAGAACACGGTTTTTGGCAAATGTTAAAAAAAAATGCCAGGACAACATTTGTATGGGACCTGTACGAGCTTACAGAGAAATGCATATATTTAAAAACCAAGTATTATTCATATGCATATTTAATTGGTCATTAGCACATATTTTAGGTATGTTAGTACATAGGTACATGATAACAAATTACATTAAATTGTTTTTTAAGTATCACGCGGCGCGGGAGTTCCGCAGGGTAATAAAACCGCCCCCCTCTGTCGCCTAATTATTTATTGGCTAAAACGAAAATAATTTCGGTCGCTGCTGGGGTATCGCATGAAAGATTTATGACGACAAGTAAGCTCTTTTTAAGATCCACCCTAGACGTTCCTACTTCACTTTAAAATAAAGGTATATTTTGAGTAATATATTACAGGGAATATTGAAGATTTAAACGTCTGCCGCAGAGCCCGCACGATCGCGACGGAGAAGCTTCCTTCTTGGTGCAGGAGATGGTTCCTTTGAGTGGCTTAAATACCACCGAAACTTATGACGAGAAATGGCAGCTGGTTTCCCTCTCTTTAGGCGTTCCCAGCGACGTAGCTACGGGGAGGGGGGCGGTTTGCCCCGGGCGGTTTTTCATGGGAATGGCATTCCTGTTTTTTACTTTGCTAGCAGATTCCTAGCAGAGGGTTCTCAATATTTTTTTCGAGATGAAGGCGGATATATACATTTTTACCCCCCCCCCCCCCCCTAGACCATTTACAGACTGAAGAATATGTGTGTGTGTGTACGTATCTGTGTGTGTATTCCTCCACGATAGCGCACAAACGCTTCATTTGACTGAGCTGAAATTTGGTATGCAGGCATCATTTGGTCATGGCAATAGCTGAAAAAATTCTGGTTTAAATCGGTCCACCAAAGTGCGTTCTCGTCATATTTTAATCTTGAAATACTGCACTTAAGAGACTTAAAATTCGGTACACAGATGCCATGTTGGATGCCATGTTTATTTTATTTATTTTTTATTTTTTTGTAACTTCCATTTTAATCCTATTCTGAACACTTCATTTTATAGACAATTCACTTACTGATTATGTAACATGATTTAGGAATTATTGCTTTTATTTTTATGTTTTTACTCTGATTATTATTTGATTCTTTCCAAATTAGACTTCTTGATTATTATTATTGATTTATTTATTTGCGAGATCATTCAATGGATTTGCCTTTCTATTATTTTTTCTTTTTAATTTATAGATTTATACTCTTTTTTTTTGGATTTGGTATTTCTATTTTTGATATTTCTTAATGCTCTTTTTAACATTTAGACAATGTAATGGTTGATTTTGTATAGTTTATTGACTTTCAGATTTCTAACGTGATTTAATTTTATTTTTGCCAGATATATGATATGTTTAAAATATGAATATTATAAAAAATGTATTTATTAATTGTTTTATACCCTCGCCAGGTTTTTTTGGAATTAATAAACTTTGAACTTTGAACTTTGAGCTTTGGACCGAAATCACGTTGTGAAATTTTGGTTGGAATATCCAGTATACAAGCGACACAAATAATATTTAAAATCTTATTTGGAAAAGTATTATTTTAATAACACGAAAAACACTGTACATATACTAAGAATTGGTGCGGGGGGGAGGGGGTGGTTTGCGGGGGGGGGGGGGGGGGTATTAGCGGTAGTGGCTTGTCTACTTGCCGAGAAAGTCTTATGAGGACACAGCCGTTTTTCTTTTCAATAATTTATGTGTCATCTACACTATGAGACCATCCAAATGAATTAAAGATAAAAAAAACTGGTTTTCTTTGGCGGGTTTTGTTTCAGGGGAGGAACTCATATAATCCGTCGTTATTCATTTATTACTAACTAACTGACCCGTGCCCACTTCGTTGGGCGGTAAAACTTTTTACCAGTGATGAAATTATGAGTGTGGTTCGGTTAGTACTGAGTGCTATGATTTATTTCCTGACTGCCAAAAGAAGGGTTATATTTTTACTGCATATGTATGTATGTATTTGCATGTTAATTTGACTATAATACCGTTATTTGTGAGTGTCTTCTTGTGAGTGTCTTATTTGTGAGCGTATTATCTCTTTAACTATTTATGCAGTAAAAGGGAAATTATATGCAGTAAAAGGGAAAAGTCTTTTGTTTTAAACAATTGAGACGATAAATTTACTTATTTTGATAAGAATTAATAATTGTTGATAATATGACCAATAAACATGACCTAACGATTTAAATTATTTTTTTAATATAAAATACTACTTTTTGTGACTTTAATATAAAAGTTAGACATATGCTGTCGCTGACTTTTTTGTAGGCATTATTAAGCTCTAGAACTTTTCTCTAGAACTTCATCATATATCTCTCATCTTTAAGGCAGAGTTAGTTAGAAACATTTTCGTTCCACCGCTTATTCTCTGACTTACTTTGCAAATACGACTACCACGAAAAAGTCTTTTCATTTTTCGGATTAATATATAGCCTATGACACTCACAAATAACGTGCCTTTCTATTGGTAAAATAATTTCCAAAATCGGTTCAGTAGATCCAGAGATTACTTCCTACACCGTCACAAACTTAACCTCTTTATAATATTAGTATAGATTAACAAAACATTACAGAAAAACCAATGCACTGAAAAGTATAATAAAGTAACTATACAAATAGAATGTCACGTAAATTACTACATATCATTATAGGATTATATAATTAATTGCCTGTAATTGATATATATGAAGGTTGGCCCTAAACATATCGAAATCTGGTGCCATCGAGTTATTGCCATTAAAGCGCCAACAAGTGCCGTCTCGTAAGGTTAGTGACAACGACTCCGCGAAAAGACGGTGCGATCGAGCACGAAGATAAGGCACGAAAAGATCCAATAGGGTTATCAGTTTAACCTCGAATAAGATTAATAATATAGAACATGATCAGCATTTCTTTTGTGAGACAGAGAATTATTGCCAGCCATGCCTGCCTGTGATAAATGCAGTCGGATACAAAAATGGGTAAATATTCTGAAAACGATATTCAAATATCTTTTTTGCTTGCTGTCTCATTTCAAAATGGCTGTGCAAATTATAATTAGCCGTTATGTCAGCGGCTACAGTGCATTGTATTGTTACATATCAGTCACAGCGTATGTGTAAGCCAGAGGGCGACAAGTCCGGAATTACGTCCCTGCATGTCTGTACTGACCGACGCGGATGAGCCCATTCTTCTCGTTACATTTTCTTCTTCCCAGGTTGGCATCCACTCATCTCACTGTCGTTTCTAAACTACGAGGCATGTCCGAAAAATGAGTACCAAATTTTGTAAAAATCGAAAGGGCAATATATCATATTATCGTATTCTGGGCTGGAGAGGGTCTTTTATTTATTTTCGTAGTCACCTTTTAGGTGTTTCTATTCATCTATACTAATATTATAACGAGGTAAAGTTTGTGAGTTTGTGAGGTTGTAGGGAGTAATCTCTAGATCTACTGAACCGATTTTGAAAAATCTTTTACCAATAGAAAGACACGTTATTTGTGAGTGCCATAGGCTATATATTAATCCTAAAAAATGAAAAGACTTTTTTTGTGGTAGGCGGATTTGCAAAGAAGTCGGAGAAAAAATGGTCGAATGAAAACGTTTCTTACGAACGGCTGCTATAACGATGAGAGATATATGATTGAGTTCTAGAGAAAAGTTGTAGAGCTTAGTAATGCCTACAAAAAAATCAGTGACAGCATATGTCTAAATTTTATATTTAAGTCACAAAAAGTAGTTTTTTATATTTAAAAAAATAATTTAAATCGTTAGGACATGTTTATTGGTCATATTATCAACAATTATGAATTCTTATCAAAATAAGTAAACTTATTGCCCCAAGTGTTTAAAACAAAAGACTTTTCCCTTTTACTGCATATAATTTCCCTTTTACTGAATAAATGGTTAAAGAGATAAATACGACGTAGGTATGGAACCGCGACCGTATCTCGGGTTGGAAGTCCTGAAATATAATATATGTTGGTACCAAATAATAATATTACATCTAATATTGTATACAGAGAAGTTTTGAACAATTAAAATAAACATAATTTATTCAATCATAATCATTTAATTCACTCATTTGAAACCCGGTAATATCCACAAGCTTAAGGTGGTGCAGCGTAACATGGAGCGAGTCATGCTTGGCATATCGTTGCACGATCGAGTCCGAAACGAGCTCAACAGACAGCGCACGAAGGTGGTCGACGTGGGTCAAAGAGTGGCCAAGCTGAAATGGGCTCGGGCCGGCCACGTGGCCCGACGACACGACGAACGGTGGAGCAAGCGCGTTTTGGAGTGGAGACCCCGGCTAGGCAGAAGAAGCGTGGGCATACCACCGGCCCGATGGTCCGATGACATCAAGGAGACAGCTGGACCTGTCTAGATGAGGGAAACGGACAACCGATCTGGATGGAGAGTGATCGGAGAGGCGTATGCCCAACGGTGGGCGAATGCGCACTGATGATGAAGAAGAAGAATATAGCCGAAATTAAAAATATAACCCTCCTTTTGGCAGTCAGGAAATAAATCATGGCACTCAGTACTAACCGAACCTCACTCATAATTTCATCACAAGTAAAAATGTTTTCTTGTGATGAAACGATTACGGGTCAGGTAGTAAAATATATATTTTCTAAACATAAAATACCCTTCCTACAAAACTCCTTATCCCGATCACCTAAAAATTCCTGTACTGCGGCTACTACTAGTCATCATCAAATTGTCGACCTTTCAGAGTTTCCTTTAATATCACAAATATATAGAAATTACTAGGGTTAAGTCCGGTGAGTATAGAAAATGTTCCACTACTATTGTACATTTTATACCGTCGACTTACAATTATAACTTGATAACTCGAAAATTGGCATTTTTGACATACATAAGTTTGCCAGAAGATGTAAAAATATCAACTCTATATTCCCTTAAAACCAGATAACTGACATTCCCCCGCCCTTAGGATAACGGTGGTTGATAATTGAAAATCAGCTCCAGCTATAATACTAAAAATCGCTATGTAGACTTATCTAGATGAAAGTTCGCAGCACTGTCTGCTATCGTAGCGCAAAAACTCGATACATCCATCACTTATCTAGTTTTAGGTTAATATTTAGGTCCACTTATAAGTTTCCACAAATCAAAAATGGTAGACGAGTTGAAACTTTAAAAAAAAACATTTAAACGCGTCAAAAATCATTACGACCCCTCGACTTTCCCAGAAAAGAGAGCCATGATGGACTTGAATTTCTTAGGAGTTGGAGACGATGGCCGTTTCCAGGTCACGGACTGTTGTTATGTTTAAGGATGGTAATGGTAAAGGCATCAGTGTAGTTTTTTTCTGCGCGTCCGTGAGCATTATGTACCCAGCGTGCGGATACTTTTTTCATCCCCAGCCTCCAGCAATAAAACGAACCATGACACCGCGATCCGCCAAAACAATTTTTTCCACTTTTCGTAGGCGACCCGAGCGAAGGTCATAGTTAACTGTTTTAGAAAGCCATAAAAACATGTTTTTCCCGTTTCGTTTTAAATTAATGGTAAAATCTATTCAAGCATCATTTATATCAGTTTAACATTTGGAAAATTTGTAATACTTTTTTTTGTAATAGGGAAAAAAAATATTTTTGTGATATTGAATCGCAAATGTTTTTACCGCTGCAGAAATTGCGTATTTTGCCTGAAACAAAAAAAAGTAACATTATAATGTTTACAGAATTATGTCTTTTGTAGATGAACTAAAAAGATTAACTAAAAGTTATAATTTTTATAATTTTCGAGAGATTTAAAGAGATATAATCGATTTTCGCCCTAAAATTTTGTGTTTAACTAGTAAAATAAATATAAAAAAACATTTTTTTTTTCTGTTTTTTTAGTTCATATAGAAAAAGAAACATGAATCTTTCATAAATTCTCATTATTTTTTTATTTTTTTTGGAAAAACTCGATCCGTCAAATATTTTTTTAACACGCTTTTATTAGGTCGACTTGTATGTAACTATGTAATGGAATCTAAGGTAACTAATTTAACCATCTTCCAAGGATCGTAGCGTCATTAAAATTGGCAGCTGTATATAGTTCGGATGACAATACAATAATATGGTACTGTCGAACTGATCTGATGATGGAGTCGGAAGATATGAACTGGAACTTCATGATGGAACATCGTATCATAGCTGTGTTTGGACTTGTCAGAAAAGTCTTGGAAAGAACTTTGACCACGATTAGGTTTCAAGGTCTGATGATGAAGCCGGAAGATAGGCACTGGCATTCCATGATGAAATATCGTATCATAGCCGTGTTTGGACTTGTTAGAAAGGTCTTGTAACAACGATAGATATGTGTACAATCTTTTCATAGTTTATTATGGTTTTGCACAGATACGTTTACAGATAAGATGTCGTTGTTCTGATACAATAGTCGATTATTTTTGTTTTTACGTGCATTTATAAAAGCGTGTTTTTAGTGTTTTTTTTTAAACTTAATTTATTTTATTTAATGACCGGCGCAGAACTGAAAAACATGGTTTTGAGAAAAACGCGTTTAAAGTTTTCTCTAAAGAAAAGTAGTAAGAATCATCTTACAACAATCTTGTTTTACGTCAATCTCATTTAGCTATTCTAGAGGTCAATTCATCTCTCGTCAATGTCATTTAGCTATTGTAGAGGTAAAAGATTCATGAACAGATTTCAACGTAAAGTTAGAGCAAGTGCAATATAGAGCAGTGCTTTCACAATACTTTCCCCCTGCCGGAGAAATAAAAAGCTATCAAATATGCATCCGTTAACAAATTTACGTCATGAAACGGTTATTTTTGGGATAAAGTATATAGAGTCCGTGCCGTGCATTAGAAGGCGGTGCATAAATCTCTCCGTATCGCTCCCGAAAGAGTTTTAAATGTTCAAAGCATCCTAATTGTCGCCGAACGCCATCAATCAAGAGCGCCGACGACAGCGCAGCGCTCGCGCCACTGCTTCAACACCCTTTTTTTCTTGCGATGCGGGAATGTCGCGCGCGGACGTCTTTACGGCTTCTCCTCTTTCATGGGAAACGGGGAAAGACTCCCGCAGACGGTGGGAAATTATTTAATTATTGGGAAGAATTTTATTTTTATTTATTTATTCATTTGATAAACTAACTTAACAGTGTAAAAAATAATATACACGGCTGTGAACAAGTTTGATTGTTTATACACTTTATTGTGAAAATGTCACAAATAGCGGTTTTATTAACACGCTTTTATTAGGTCGACCTGTATGTAACTAAGTATGTAATAGAATCTAAGGTAACTAATTTAACCATCTTCCAAGGATCGTAGCGTCATGAAAATTGGCAGCTGTATGTAGTTCTGATGACAATACAATAATATGGTACTGTCGAACTGATCTGATGATGGAGTCGGAAGATATGAACTGGAACTTCATGATGGAAAATCGTATCATAGCTGTGTTTGGACTTGTTAGAAAAGTCTTGGAATGAACTTTGACCACGATTAGGTTTCAAGGTCTGATGATGAAGCCGGAAGATAGGCACTAGCAGTCGTGTAAAAAGTATTCAAAATTGACAATATAACAAAAAAATAATCGGTGGTGTCATCCTAAGACTTTCCCGGCAAGCATATCCCCCCCCCCTACGCAAACCCCATCAACCCCCCCCCCTTTATGTTACGGTTTCGTGCAGGGTTGCGATGATTTAAATCATTTGATTTAAATCGGTAATTTGAATCGCGATTTAAATCAAGTGATTTAAAAAAAAAAAACAATGATTTAAATAGAGTTTCTTTTACTGCAACCAAAACACGTCTACCTCAGCGAAAAAATGTCAAGGGACTTCCCCCGACATTAGTTGATGAACAAGTCATAGAGAAAACCGCCCTATTGATTGGTGGATAGCAATACATAATATAAAAAAATGTATAACCGAAGAAGAATTGGATATAATCAAGCAACTGCTAAGTACAGCTGTTGCTTTATCCGCTGGGGTCGAAAGAATATTTTCGGCATTCAATTTGGTGCACAGCAAAATAAGAAATAGATTAGGCAACGAGAAGGCGGCAAATTAATCATCATTTTGAAAAAACTAAATTCGAACAAATTACAAAACCAATAACACCTAAGTTACTGTTACTAATATAATAATGTAAGTATAATGTAAATATAGGTAAGTTGACTGCGACTGCGGTGAAACCCATATGGTTTAATTTATGTTAATTTATTAATTTTTTTCCTTGTTATTCTTGACCTTTTTTCCTTGTTATTCTTGATAAATATGACAAAAACGCTACGGTATTACCGTTTTTAAAAAACTGTTTGAAAAATGTTTTTGATTTAGAAGAAGTAAGAACTCCTTGATTTTTGTACATTTTACAATAGTTTTTGTTAAATAAATGGCAAATAAATATGCTACTGTGTTTTTACTTTTTAGAAGAACTAATATATGTTGATTTTTGTTAATGTTATTAAAACACATTTAAATAAATAACAATTGTGTTGTGTCTTTCCTGACTTCCAAATTTAATAAAATACAAATATTAAAAAAAAACTAAAAAATCTGATTTAAATCAAATAAATCCGATTTAAATCAAATTAATCCGATTTAAATCAAATTATTCCGATTTTTTTATTTAAAAAAAAAACATGACTTTTATCAACCCTGGTTTTGTGTCATAAAAACAAGGACAAACTTCATTGTGGTAGGTTTCGTAATCGGACACATTAGATTGTTTGTCATCCCGACAACAATTAGTTAGGAGCCAGTAGGGCCAGTAGGATGTCGACTACAACGGGCGAACCCTGACAGGTTCGTTATACCAGCCTGGGGTGACCCCCAGGCTGGTATAATGATATGTAATCGATCTTTCAGTCGTGGGATAAACGTAGAAGACTTAGAGACAAGACAATCTACTGTCTAGCTCCGCCAACAAGCCCGTTAGAGCCCAACGCCTTACGGCGAGGCACCGGAAAGGTACCCAGCAGGCAGTCTCTCCCTCTAACTACCAGTTTTGATAGGATATCTCTGCCTAGGGTTAACCTTCTGGATACCTCCGTTCTTGCGACTGGTAATGGGTCCGAAGTCGCTTACGCGGCATCTAACTGTTGTATTACAGCGGTAATTCAGCGCCAGGAGAAACCGGTCCACCAGCTGTGAGGCTTGATACGCGAGAGTCTTACCCGGGGTAGCCTTTTGCACGAAGAGGCTTCTGAATAGAAGCTGAATCGTGAGTTGAGCCGATCCGAGAACAAAATGGATCTCGTGGCCCAAGCTGCACAAAACCGTTCGCTACCAGTTGGGGAGCCAACAACTAGAGTTGCCAACGACAGCGGGCGAGCCCGTCACCTCAGGAAGTTTTAATTATTAGTCTGGTTCTGTCTCCCTGAAGTGAGTGCAGAAGACTTGGACAAAAACAGTCCACCATCAAGCTCCGCCGCAAGCCCGTAAAAGGCCAACGCCTTAACCGCGAGAAATGCTACCCAGTGGGCGTACACTCACGCCCTTACTTCCAATTGGGACCAGATTATTCCAGTCTCTCGATTGGTTGCGAGTTCAAGGTGGCTTGCGCGGTCCTCTCCCTTAAGAACCGGTGAAACGGTGTACACCGAATCTATCGCGGACCACGCCATCTTTTGCCCGGCTGTTCACCCAGGATCGGGCAGCCGATGGTCGTTTCAAGAGCAGTCGCCGTAAGGTCCGCAACCACTCCCGCTCTATAGGAAACAGTACTGCTTCCAGACTCCTCCGACTGTTAGTCAGAGTGCGCAATCGACTGACAATGCCGCACGGAGCACAGACCGTCCAGGAGCGCCAGAAGATTGATTCCTAGGGGAAACTAACCATAAGGCCAGAGTCCTACCCAGGCTCGCACTTCATGCGTGGAGGCCGTCGGATGGCTGTTGACCCGTGAGTGTGACCAACCCTGAACAGAATGGGTCTTCGTGACCAACTCAGCAAGGGCCTCTTAGCTCCCAGTTGGGGAGCCAGGGACAAGAAAGAGAATTTTGGAAAAGCTGATACTTTCAGATCAGTACAGTCAACAGGCCAGATTCCGGGACACCTGGCGCTGGCGTGCTAGAAAAGGTGTAATTTTAATTGGTACCTCTGAAGTGTTTTGCGACTTTAACGCGGTTATTTTGGTTTCGGCTCGTTTTAGAGGCTTTCATTCCAAAGACTCTTGGCTTGTTTACAGTTGTACTCGTAAACCTATGTCTCGTCAGTTATTATGCGTTTCATGAAGTAAAGTAAAGTAAAAGTAAAAGTTCTTTATTGTGGAAATTATTAACAAACATACAATGTTTAATTAACAAACTGCCCAGAGAGCATACAACATTTTGTTTCAGAAGAAACTTCATAAAGAAGAAGCTATATAAGGCGCAATCAGTAAAACTAAAACTATCAACAATTTAAATAATCAATATCAGAAATGATCAAACACAAGCAAATAATCATCAATAATCACATAATCAATCAAAGGTCAGGAGTCCGCAGTGAATCGGGAAATCATGTCCTCAGCGTCATGCTTTCGATGATCTATTTGAACAAAACGGAGCTCTTTCAAAAGCAGTTATGATGCGGCGAAGCGTTTCATGCCCAAAATATTAATCAGAATGTTATTAACGGACTTAAAAGATACGTTCACCTCTTGAGCCAATTACCTAAGATGCATAATATGTATCTCGTCATAATATGTATCTTAATATGTATCTTATGACGAGTTTCGAGCAGCACCTTCTTGATTCTGTCGATATTTTCATCGTTAGTAGCCTTTGAAAGTACCTACATCAGAACGAAGCAAATCAACTACCACTACCCAGCCTTCTTTGAATGCTTTAGAACATTCAGGTTCCTGTGTTTTTTGACGGACACGTTTCTTCGCAGGTCTTCTGCGCAACATTTTCAGCGATTCGCCACACGACATTTCGTTTGACTTTCGAATTTAATGTCTAATTGTATTTAGTTTCGACTACAATAACAATAGATGGCTATTTTAGTTGTTTTAGTGATTTCGTCCGTAACTACGCCAAATAACCAATTTCCCGGATAGAATTAAAGGCGTGGTATAGCAAAGTCCTACCTTTTAGTACGGAACCCTAAAAAAGAAAAGTTCCGCTGCTCGGCTCGCCCATCTCTCTACCTGTCAACGTCCAATTCTAAACTACACACAGACAGAGTACCATAATATGTAACTGTCATAAACTACTGCCAACTTAGAACACATCCACGCGAGTGGTTATATCCAAGTTTAAGGATGAGCCCTCGAGGGAGCTCGGCTAGAAGTAAAGGTGAAGACCGTCGGCTTTTAAGGCGTTTAGAAATATACCTGTAAAAGCCGTCAAAAACTTATATTAAACTTAGCGAGTGCTCTTAACTTAGAGACGAAAAGTATATACGAGTTTATACGAGGCGTCGAAAACGTGCAATATTTTCAGGCTACTATGTACATTATTGTATTATATAGCGATAAAATAAATACTGAAAATCCCAAGTTAACGAAGGCCTAAACAAAAAAAAGTTGTAGATTATTTTCAACTCGTTTTATGTCTAGAATAATCTTCGGTTTCACTATTTCACTTGGCACAGAATCGAAACGGATACGGAGAGCTGACGGCTAACCTACAATAGTGAAGAGGCACCGAAAGAAGAAAAAAATAAGGTGATTAGTTCGTACAAAATCACATTCTCTGAATGAATTTCAACGGTCTGCATTATACATAAATATATTGATTCACGGAAAAGTTCGTGGCGTTTTTTCACAAAAATCCAAACACAATTTTCTTATTATTATTATTTTAATTGAACTTTATTAAACCAAATATTTGCCGTTTTTATCAGAAAACTTTTGCCATTTTTCTGCTTTAGCCATTACGCCTCCACTCGGTGCGAAAAACTGAACCGAGCGATTTACACAGACCTCTTTTGAAGCCAGCTTTACAAAATCAAGAGAGTTCTTCAAAGAGCAAAACAAATGATTAGTGCAGTCGCTTCAGCAAAAAAAGGAGTCAACCTCGGAATGAGAGATAATAAGCTGGAAACTCGTATACACCTTCATTGTGGCGTTCGAAAAGTTGTCTCAAAGTATCATAAAATGTCGTGTCTGCTTAGTGAGTTATTTAAGGTCTAAGGTCACATCCATCCGTTTTTCGCGATTATGTATGTTTCAACATCTCCAATGATGTTAACATCTACTATAAAAATTGTAGAGCATAAAATTTGCGACAAATTTTGTTAAACATTTTTTAATTCGCTCAACCGTTTCTGAGATATAGGGCGGAGAGCGCGCAGCACTTAGACATACATACTGTAATGCAAGGTGAACTGTGAATCTCGGTGAATAATAAATACCCTGTATAAAGTTAATAAGTCATTAAAGCCTGTATAAGTTATTAAATTGCCATGAAGCCTCACTAGGCAGGAAAGAACGAAATACATAGCAACAAGGAACCGGCTCATGAGCATCCTAGGTAAAACTGCATGATGGAAGAGGTCCTGTGCCAAGGTCAAATGGGCTCGACGACTGAAGACGTTCGTTCGTTCGTCCTAAAATTTGTTTTAAATTGCTTACCGTAACTGTAGGAGACGGCGAAACACATCAGCGCCAAAACTTTGAGGAGGTAGCCGCACTGTGACGTCACGATCGCCATTTTGATCCGCAGAGCTGCCATCTTGTGGACGATTCGTCCGTCACGTCGCCGGATTGGCCGGCGCGGTCATCGCATCACGGGCAACGCAGCTGCATGAGGAACCTGCAATGGAAGAAAGCACCGTTGAATAATAAATCGGTGGCAATTTGAGATGTCAACTTCAATGGGCGAACCCGTCAACTCGGGAAGTTTTAACGATATTGGATCGTTCTGTCTCCCGTGAGGTGAGCGTAGAAGACCTGAGACGAAAAACAATCCACTGTCTAGTTACGCCACTCGCCCGGCAGAGGCAAACGCTTTACGGCGAGGTAGCCTCGACCCCTGACTACCAGCTTGCAAGGATATCTCCGTCTGAAATTAACCTTCAGGATACCTCCTGCCTCCTGACTGTTTACAGGATCGAGGTCGCTTGCGCGGTCATCTCCTTTACGTAGCGGTGATACGGTGTCTATCAAATATTTCGCGGACCACGGCATCCTTTGCCCGGCTGGAGTTCTAATAAAAGCGTGTTTTTAAATGTGTCTTTACTATTAAGTTATTATTATTTACATAAAAACTAAGGGGAAAATGCACAAAACGGCAGTTCGATACCATAGCTCCGAATGCTGGACAACGAAGAAGATGCATGAATAAAAAGTACATGTACCAACGACATGAAGATTCTCATGTGGGCAGGAGGAGTAACTAGGTTGGACAGAATCCGTAATGAACACATAAGAGTCAGCTTCAAGATTGCACCAATCGCAGATAAGATCACCGAAAACCACCTACGCTGAGATGGGCATGTCAAAAGACAAAGCGACGACCATGTGGTACAAATTGCTATAAAACTACCTGAGCAAAAGAAAGGAAGAGGCCGCCCGCCACTGACCTAGTGGTCCAACATCGGAGAGACCTTCAGAAAGCCCAATTGTCCAAACCGAGAACCCAAGATCGTTTGACCTGGCGCATAAATGTGAGGAGACCCGATCCCAAATAATGTGAATAGGGGAGGACGAAGATGAAGGAAGAAGACATACCTACGAGGGTTGTGTAAAAAGTAAATTTCTCTATTTTGAAAAAAACTACAAAGAATTTTAAAAAACATTTTTTTTTTGGTGTTTAGTAGTTCAAAATTACTTCTCAATATCCTCATTCATTTCTATACACATTTGAACTCGGGGCAAAAGTTTTCTTAAGCCCCTGTCGTAGTCCCTCTCCTCCACCTCCTTAAGGAACTTCAAAACTTCGACCTTGAGATAGTCGTCGTTGGTGAAGTGACGTCGGCCGAGGTGAACCAACTCTACTTCTTCTTCAACAATATCTCCTTCCATCTTCTTAAACAATACGCCAAACGCACTCGACCGGCTCCCCCTCTTCCAGTTGAAGGTCGTCCAAAACACAGTTCGTCCGCAACACTTTTACGCCAATCTTAGAAGGCCACACACCATTTCCCATACCATTTGCACACTCATGGCAGCTTGCCCATGCACAACGACAAGTTCATTGTGGATTTTTCAGATGGGCCTTTCGCGCTCGAAAAAAACCACTTCGAAACCACTACTGAAAGCCGGCCAGTAGTAGTTTGGTCGCAGTCCGCTGGCAGACAGCCGACCGTTTCCGGTGTGAGCTGCCGCGAAGCATATTGGAGCGCTATTCTCTCGCATACTGTTTAATTTATTGCTCTCTCTCTGTCACACGATTTACGAGCAAAGGGCATGGAGCAAGCCTATTTGTATCTGAGGGCATATCTAGCTAATATATTAATGGTTTTGCCCAACGAGAAAAATCTAATGTCAGAGCGAAGCTTGACGAAGGAGTAATTAGCAAGAGGCACAGTATAATAACACCCTGTGCAAGAGGTGTCTCCATTATTACAACAGTATAGACACTGAGCAGGTCTAGACAGGGTGGGAAAAAAATGCAGTGTTACCAATACATCCAAATAAATATCATTCAATGTTTGTTCCGGTCCTAAATTTCCCTCTAGATTTGAAAAAAAAATAGGGAAAAATATTTTTTACACGCGTTTGTAAATATTTCCCTGTGTCAATACAACGCCTTAGAATATGTAATCTGCATAGTTGTTTTAGAAATAAATGATATTAAATGTAATCGATATTAAATGCCGAATGATATTAATGGGGTATTCTGGTCTAGGAATTTGAAATAATCCTTTTTTTACCATTGCATATTTTGTAGTGTGTACCTTTAAGAATATGTACTTAAAATGATTTTTCAAAATTCATCCCGACTTCATGATTTTGAAACTAGAACAGCTCGTTTAGATGTAAGAATCTCTCTGTATCCGGGACCACGGTCTTTAAATTTAATAAAATATTTATTCTTTCAAAAATGGAAAAATAAAAGAGTGGCATTTTTTTTTCAAATTGTCGCCATTTTGCGTAAAAAAGAATATCTTTCTTTCCAAGTTCTGGCCCATAGCGACGTCTTTACTAATCAAGATTTTTTTATTTTCATTTGTTTCATAACACTACAAGGGTTGGAAACATGTCAACCAGGACGCTCTTTTTTTAGCTCCCACTTAACTAGCCTTTAACTCTTTGAGGGTGACTTGCACCAACCGGTCTGTTAACTTCTGCTAACCGTGGTTAGCTAACCACGATAAACAATTTAACAGCCGGTTAAATAATGACGGCTTGCACCAACTATTTCGACGTCCCTATTAACGAATGCCGTTCGGAGTCCGCAAAATAAATTTTTGAGCGTTTGAACATAACCATATACACAACTGAAATCGAGATTGCTCGCCTCAGCCAATCACAGCGCGGTTCAAAATGGCGGACGGGAGGTTCTCAGCTCATCAGCTGTCAAAACTACCACACGCTTTTGTTCATGTCTTGCATTCGCGTCTTTCATGATTAACATCAGACATTTTACGTTTACGAGTGCGACAACCATAAAAAGCGAAAAAACCACGTCGCAAGCGACGCGATCAAATCTAACCTCGAAAATTGACAACTAGTGTTTGACAGCGCGCTAACTGCTGGTTAGTGGCGCTAACCGGGCACCATGGCTCGGTTAGGGAATGTAACCGCAGTTAGCCTAACATAGCATGGTGCAAGCAGTTTCAACTATTTAACTGTGGTTAGACTCTTTAAACATGGTTATCTATCTTAACCGAGCTTCGTGCATGTCGACCATAATGTTTGTTTTTTTTTTGTTGGGGATTATTTTTTGTATTCTTGAAACGTCAGTGAACATTTTGTAAAAAAATGGATTGTAAGAATGTTTTTTTATCCTTCTCAAAAAAACGCCTAAAATTTAGGCCTCTAGACCAGAATACCCCTCTAAATGTAATGGAGGTCCCCTTGACATGGTGACACTTGAATTCTGACCGTTTTCAGTGACCTACCATCTAAAGTTCGCATATTGGGATTAGTGGAACGAAATATGAGTGGACTTAACAATAATAAAACGACAGTTATAATCGAAGACAAAGACGGTGAGTTAATTAACATTCTGCGTAGTCAAACAAAGCTGTTTATATCCGGCTGTCCCGTTCAGCGGAAATTCTCAGTAAACTTATAATCGGTTTGATTCAGTCATCCGTATAGCGAAACCCTTTCAACTGTGTTGTGCCTTGAGGTACTTTTATTGTTTCGAAGATTTCGTCGAAGAGATAAGACTGTAAGTATTTGTGCAGTCGTTGAATAAAATATACATTTTAGATGACGAATACAAGAAGGGTTAAAAAAATCTCTGTATACTCACTCTACCATCACTATATGAAGAGTCAAAAAAGACAAAAAAAAAAACAAAAAAAAACCATTTTGTTTTATTGTGAAAATCTGTTTTCTGGTGAAAAGCTGCCTAAACCAGATTTCCACAATAAAACAAAACTTTTTTGTCTCTTGGCCTATTATATATCTCCACTCTTCGTATATCTTTGAATGCATAAAGTTGATATAAATAATTAATAGTTTAAAAAAACACTAAAAACACGCTTTTATAAATGCACGTAAAAACCACATCATCATACCTTGAAACCTAATCGTGGTCAAAGTTCATTCCAAGACTTTTCTAACAGTCCAAACACAGCTAAGATACGATGTTCCATCATGAAGTTCCAGTTCATATCTTCCGACTCCATCATCAGATCAGTTCGACAGTACCATATTATTGTATTGTCATCAGAACTACATACAGCTGCCAATTTTGATGACGCTACGATCCTTGGAAGATGGTTAAATTAGTTACCTTAGATTCCATTACATAGTTACATACAGGTTGACCTAATAAAAGCGTATTAAAAATAAATCGTGTGTCACCCCAAGAATTAAGTAGCCAAGGACTGATTTCATATGAATATAAATTTCATATATAAAATCAATGAGCGCCCTCACACTGCCTAATGAGATGCTAGGGCTTCTAATAAATCTCTCTTGGTTTAACGAGAACGTTCAGAGCCATAACGTGTATTTTTGCTATGTTTTCTGATGTTATAGCACTTTTTGGACGTCCTTCACGTGGATCGTCTTCAAGACTAGTATGGCCACATTTAAATGCAGTAACCCATCTTCCAACTGTTCTAATGGAAGGTGTAGAGTCCTTTACACTTTTAATAATCGCTCATGAATTTGTTTTGGTTCTACACCTTCTAAAAATTAGGATTGTATTACTGCTGGTTATTCAAAATGTTCCAAGGTCATAATTACTGTGACTCGTCAATTTTAAACAGCTGCAAATATATGAAGGAGTTTAAAGATTTACACGAAACTTTACATGTGTTCATAAGACAGTAATACTACTTTTAGAAAAATAAAGCGATGAACCTACCAGCGCTATTTTTATTGAACGACAAAACTTATTGAACAGCCTGGCATTTAATTAGTTATTTTACAAAATCAATAACCTGGATTGGCGTGTATAACCATCCTAGCCTTGCCACTGGTTGTGGCCATTTAGTACTTTAAACGTTTTAAAATAACCCACAATTAACCGGCCATTTAACCGTACGACGTAAAACCGGCCATCGCAAGACCCACCGAGACCACTTAGCTAAAGAAATGGACGACATTAGCAATGGTTGGAATCGATCGGAATGTTCCTCTCTATGGCTCTTTGCGCTAATGTAGATAATTGTAGATAATGGAGATCATCTAATAATGGCTCGTGCTCACCAATAAAAACTAATCTATATATATATATATATATATATATATATATATATATATATATATATATATATATATATATATATATATATATATATATATATATATATATATATATATATATATATATATATATATATATATATATATATATATATATATATATATATATATATATATATATATATATATATATATATATATATATATATATATATATATATATATAAATGGATGTTGATATATCTGTATGTCTGTCTGTTCGAGCTTAATAGAACCCGACACCGTTGGGCCAATAACCATGAAAGTTGGCACATATATGTATTTTTTCATGGAGAAGGTTTCTATGATATCCACTTTGTTGTAACTTACCACTAGATGGCGCTGCAGTAAATCAACTTCTATACCGCTCAACCAAGCGCCATGAAAATTATACAGACATTTGAGCAAGCATAATATATTCGCGCTATTAACTTTATTGTAATCGCCACCAGATAGCGATGCAGAACATCAACTTTTATACCGCTCAACCGATAGCCATAAAAATTGGTATACATAGACATTTGAGACCGCATAATATTTTCGCGCTATTAACTTTTACTATGGTCGCACGAATTCGGTCTGATAATGAATGTTAACAAGTAAATATATTAAAAAGAATAAAAAACAAGACTGCCGTTACAGAAAGTCAACTATTGTATTTATAATTATTTTGATAACGGTTTTTTATAAAATATTTGTGGTTTATTAACCGACTTCAAAAAAAGGAGGAGGTTATCAATTCGGTTGTACCTTTTTTTTTAAATGTTTGTTACCTCGGAACTCTGCCATTTATGAACAGATTTGGAAAATTCTTTTTTTTAATTTGAAAGATTGGTCAAAATCCTGTTGTGATACTGGGATCCATGATGAATTGAGGGAACTCCTCAAATATTATCATATGAAGTTGAAAATGTACATGTTAGTTCAATTCTGATGACAATGCATTTTTATAAAGGTAAGCATAACCTAATTTTACACCCTGGGTTGGGTCTCGACGTGGGGACTCCTCAACGGTCAACAAAACAGACACGAATTTTTGTATACTCATTCAGTTATGATAGCCCGTTCTAAGTTTCACCAAGACAGGACTGCGGCACACAGAGCTGTCTTACAACGAGGGAACTCCTCGACGGTTAGATCAACAGCACAGACACAAAATTTTGTATACGCATTCAATTATGATTCTAAGTATGCCCGTTCTAAGTATCACCATGACATGGCTGCTGCACTTGTAAAAAAAATTGTAGTCGGCTTTTGTTTGTTAAAATTTTTGTCTATTATGTATTTATTCATATAGATAGATGTATATTTTCGGAATGTACTCAATCAGACCTTTAATTTGACACTAAACACGATATACTAATGTTAATTTATAGACATTTGGACATTTAGACAACTGCTTACTTGATATTTTTACAGTTAAGGTAACCAAAGTCACTCGGGATGGCATAACGATTCTAAAAATACCACACACTTCTAAATCGGTTTAAGCGTTCAGAAGTTATGGTGGAATAAAGAAACGAGAAACAAACATAGATGAACCCTGAACACATTACTCTTTTTTTGTCGGGCAGTCGCAAAAAAAACAAGTCACTTCGCCGTATACATAGATGAAAAATAACTAAGATCTTAGGTGACGAGTATAACTGTCCCCGTCTATTTCCTGCCAAATTACCATATGACGGTCTCTCATTAGAAATACAGTCTAGTCGAAATATTGAAAAAACTCTCCGTTTTAATTATAGAAGCATTTCATGTTATTTTTGGGCAAAAGGTCGTTTCCTCCCTATTTCGACCATGCTGAATCTAAAAAAATCGGTTGAGTAAGCCCAAGACTTCCCGGCAAGTAGCCAAGAAACAAATTCATCTGAATACAAATAAAATCGATGAGCGCCCTCTCTCAGCCGGCGGATGACGGCTCGGCTGTCGGATTCGGGCTCGGCTTGGGTAGGTTTGGACCAAGCGCCAGTACGTGGCGTAAATATTTAATGAAAATGTATGGCGGAAATTAAACATTATTAGTGTAGCTTGTATATGAGATATTCCAACCAAAATTTCACAATGTCATTTCGGCCCAACAAGGCACCTGTATACCGAATTTCAAGTCTCTTAGTCCATAATTTCGAGATTAACATATGGTCCGATTTTATCCACAATCTTTTTAACTCTTGCCATGACCAAATAACGCCTGCATGCCAAATTCAGCTCAATCGGATGAAGCGTTTGGGCGCTATCGTGGAGGAATACACACACTGACTTGAATCTGGAAATGGTCTAAACTCTAAATCGTCTCACGGAAGTTCAAAATTGGATTTAAAGACTTGAAACTCGGTACACCGATGCCTCGTTGAGCCAGGGTAGGACGCTGGTGCGGGCCCAATCTCCTTTAGGAGTCAACCTTCGGGAGCTCCTCGACGGTTTTCGCACCGTGCGGTGTCAGCCAATCGATTGTGCACTCCGACTAACAGCCGGGGGGCTGGGAACGGTGGTGTTTCCTATAGAGCGGGGTGGTTGTTATGGCAACCTTATGGAAACTGCTCTTGAAACGATCATTGGGCCACCCGATCCCGGGTGAATAAGCCGGGCAAAGGATGTCATGATCCGCGATGGAATCGATAGTCACCGTATCACCGCTTTATAAGAGAGAGGACCGCGCATTCGACCTCGAACTCGATAACCAGTCGAGGGACCGGAGTAATCTGATAGCAACTGGAAGTAAGGGCGTGAGTGTAAGCAAGCTTTTACGGGCATGTGGCGGAGCTTGACGGTGGACTGTTTTGTCCTAAGTCATCTGCGCTCACTTTACGGGAGATAGAACGATCATATTTCGTTAAAACTTCCTGAGGTGACGGGTTCGCCCGTTGTAGTTGACAGCTCTAGTTGTAACCAATCAGGAGGTAGGAGGTATCCTGAAGGTTAATTCCAGACGGAGATATCCTTCCAAACTGGTAGTCAGGAGGCGAGGCTGCCCGCTGTATACCTTTCCCGGTGCCTCGCCGTAAGGCGTTGGCCTCTGACGGGCAGGTGGAGTAGCTAGACTGAGGATTGTTTTTCGTCCCAAGTCTTCTGCGCTCACCTTACGGGAGACAGAACGATAAATATCGTTAAAACTCCCTGAGATTACAGGTTCGCCCGTTGTAGTGGACAGCTCCCATACTCCCATAAAATATTTTTTCCCATACTCGTTATGAGAGGTGCGAATTACTCGTTATGAGGAATTACTGCGAATTACTCTCGTTATGAGAGGTGCGAATTACTCTCGTTATAAGAGGTGCGAATTATTTGTTATGGGGAATTACTGCGAATTACTCTGGTTATGAGAAATTACTACGAATTACTCTCATTATGAGAGGTTCCACTGTACATCATATTTGAAAATAGCCATTTTAATACCACCAAAATACTACATTTAACACACACTACCGGGGGAGGGGATTTAGGGGGATGGGGTTGGGCCAGGAGAAGAGGGGTATTTGGAGAGGGGGGTAGAGTTTGGGGGAGGGGGTGGGGGTATTTTGGAGGGGTGGTTGGGGGTTGGGGATGGATGGGCGGTTTGGTGGGGGTTGGGGAAACCCAACCGGGATCGTTCGTCGCCCGAAAAAAAGCGCTCATCGATTTTATTTATGAAATTGATATTCAGACGAATTAATTAAATTCCTTGGTTAAGATGAGATGATACCTGGGAACGACCATATCTGATCAATTTTAGTTTTAGGATTTTTTTGAAAAATATAAGCATTAATTAAAAAAAGTTTCTAAGCAAATCCCTCGATAAGAAACCAATTTAAAATTTGGACTCAAAAAAGTTGCTATTGCCTTGGTGGTGAGTAGCGGTGAGTGTTTTATTTCAATTTCATTAAATTGGCTAGGTAATTCTCTAGCGCTGCGCTCAGTCACATTTTTTATTTAGGCCCCAAATTAATTACAATTAATTAAAACGTGAGAGCGCTCTTAGAGTTACGCTAAATAATCTTTGCCATTAACATCCTTACATCACCATTGCGCAAGAATAGTTATTATGTGCTAGCGCTGCGATAGAAAGTTTAGTATGCGCCCCGTCGCCGGCGCGAACGGACGTGGAATCCTGCCTGGCGCTTCGTGAACGCTGGATTTTTATTGGTCGAACCCTACAAAATTGACCCCGCCTATTTCTTTGCGTATTCGCCCATTTCGGATTTTTTTCTGAGGTCTCATGTCGCCTTAATTGCCGGGAAAGTTTTGGGGAGACTTAACCGATTCTTATTCTGTGTTCGAAAGCAAAGGAAAAAAACATCGCCCTAAGTTGAGTAATGCATTTCCGATAGTAACATGATAGATATTGTTCATTTTATTAATAAATTTAGTTAGTGGCAAACAATAGCGTTTGTTAAGCTCGGGCGGTCGCTCATGCGGCGCTCCCAGCTCGCAAGTGTCCCATTATACAATGACGGATGGCGCGGCCTGCATTACCCCCTTCGTATCGCTTCCCCTCTCTCCCCTAACCGCGCTCCGTTTCAAATACTTAATTGTTGTAATTTATGATTACTTATGCGCAGGCGCACCCTAATTGCCCGGCGGTAAATCACGCGCGAGACTTTTATACAAGGGTGCGTTGAAAAGTTCGCGACCACAATGCGAATTTCCCATTTTACTTTCTGTTACCATTAGGCGTATTTAACTGGAATGTACCTAGGTACTATCTGTGTTGTTCTAAATCAGGGGTCTTCAACCTTTTGAGGTCAAGGACCGACAATACATTGATTTTGATTCGGCGGACCGTCACACAAGGAAACTATTCCATTATATACTTTAGTAACTAAAAACAATAACAATTTAGTATTTATTACGAAGTTATTTATTACAAAATTTTACAAACAGGAAATTACAATATTTTGATAAAATGCACCTATAGTGGTCGTTGCAATTCCCAAACTGTTCTCAATGTGAACGTTCTCATGATTCTGGTTCTTACCTTGGACTTTACGTTTTTCATTCAAGAAAATAACTGCTCGCATAGATATGTCATACCAAAAAGAGATGTCATTTTCAGTGCATAATCTCTGATTTAAGGAAAATCAGAAATTTATTTATTTAAGAATTAATTACTATAAAACATTGTTTTTGCTTATAAAAATAACAGGAATCGAATGGCAAAACCTTAACCTTTTGCTTATTTGATTCTGTCACCCAACTGGGACTAGCCCGTTCTAGGATGGACAGGACTCTAATTTTACAATAAATTATGTAAAGGTTTTATTGAAATGCTCATAAAACTAAATTGCCCTAAAATATGATCCTCAAAAAAAAAACAATCTAATAGAGCGAGACAATCAGAGAATTTACATAAAACTAAAGTAAAGATACAAGAGTAAGATAAATCTATAATTAAAAAAAAAGTCAATAAGTAATATTTAATATATGTTAAGAAATATAAAAATTAATTTAAAGTACAATTCATTGTCAAAACAATATATAACAAGAAAATGAATTGGTAATTAGTTGAATGTTAAATTATAATCAACATACATACTATTTAAAAATATATTAATAATTTGTGCACCTAAGTTTTATTAAACTATAATTTCTAATATTTGATGTATGGTTAGTCTGTCTTGACTCGAGAACCATTCCTTTATTTTATTTTTGAATACCCTAAATAGGGATGTACTTCGAATAAATATCGAGCAAACCTAAATAAATATATCTTCCAAAGTAGAGTTTCACTGTAACTATCAATTCCATCTGAACTTATTCAGGGACACCTTCGACAGAAACTCTGGATGGGCGAGCAAACACATTCAGACTCATTTCATTTTCCCGGAAGCTGGTAAATCGTGAATCTAATTGTGTTGTCATATCTTGCAGCGCAGTAATTTGTCCATGTTTAAAATTTGGCAATACGATATATGTGGAAAATGCGTGGTATTTTTTTTTAAAATTGAATAATCCACAAGTACAACTTTACTTCAAACGCTACCGCCCTACTTATACGAACGTACGTGATACATCCGCTATATTATCGCCCGAACGCAACAACCCGTATCAGGTACGTTAGAGTATATAAAAAAAGAACCCGAGCGATCGCAGATGCGCGGAGCAGAGTTGATGCGCGAACCTAATGGATACCCACCTTAATAAACTCGTATTAGATTGTTGAACGTTGTACTACAATTTGGCAACCAAGATTTTACTACGAAACGCAACGTGTAGATAGCAGTCCTAGATCCAAAAAATAAATAATATTTTATTATTATGTTCAGTATGGCGACATTCTCGGTATAACAGTGGGCCCGATGGCGTTTCTTTGTGAACTAAAACTAAAATTAGTCCAAGCGAACGAGACAGAGCAATATGTTAGAGCGAAATATGAAACGAACGATCGTCGATTAATACTACCTGCCGAACTTATACTCGTCCGAATAAATTCGAGCATATTTCGTGCGGTCTAAGATTTGACCTTGGCGCGCAGTTTTAGTGCGAAAAAGTGACAACCGCTCATCTCACTCTCCGCTCTAGCGTATTGCCCTGTCTCGTTCACACGGACCTAATTTCCGATTTTAGTTCACGAAGAAACGCAATCGAGCCCATTATCATAGTAAAATAACATCAGTAGGCCATATCGAGCCCGTTTTCGAAATAAGTAGGTACCTACGCTTCGCCGAACCACCAGGGTTGCCACAACAAATACACAATTGACCAGTTGTGATCCCATTAAAGCAGAAATGCAATTCTTTATAATTATTATGTACGTTTATGTATTTATGGTGTATAGATCAAGAGTCGGTTCTCAAAATTGTACTGTAACAGAATATATGAGTTAGTGCTGACTTTGTGTGACAGCATTCATTACTTTTTGCATGGGTTCAAAATACCTACATTTTAGTAAGTTAAAGTAGATACTTAACCCTTCAAATGAAAGGCGTCCTTTTGGGGATGCAAGTTTTAATACACTGAAATGAGAGGCGTCCACTTGGTCCAGTGATGACGACACGATGGAGGCCCTTTGCGTTTTGTAATTTGTCGCCATTATTATCTTAATTGATTTACGAGATAAGATTATAATGTTTTATATGTCAAATTTCAATGCGATCATTTTACAGTTCTTCTTTTTATGATCCGTGTAGTGGTTTACAAGTTATGGTCGTTTTTATCAAGGTCGTCGATTTTGCGCGCGAAAAGGTCGCGCGCGAATGGGACGGCTGAATTTTTACTCCGCGAGGAGAGGGGTTAACAAAAACGCATCTACCTACCTACCTACGCACTTACATACATACCTATGCACCTACATATTTAGACACATACTTACCTACGCAAATGAACAATAAACGTTATCTCGTAAATGTAATTTCGTAACGTAAATGGTTGTTTACAGACTAAATATATTTTTTTCTCATCAAAACCCTTGCTAAAATATCATTTTTAGGTTAGATTTTTATAAAAAGAAATTGCCCAAATGTCGAAAAGCTGACATTGATTGTTCTTCCACGTAATTCATCATTTAGTAAAGAATTTCATTGTTTTTCAAACCAAACCCTTCAAATCACACAAGCGGCGAATACAAATATATTATGCATCCCAAAGAATAAAAGCGTCTGCTATCTCGCACACGTCTGGAATATATTTGATTGTCGTCCGCCAGGCTGGCCGCAGAGGATCAGAATCAGTCCCCAAAAGCTGTAATTCTGAGCCTTTTGAGAGGCCCGAGATTTATACGTTACATAGAAATATCACGTTTATGGCTTTAGTCTTACTCCGAAGCTTATCGGGGCGAGACATCTCACTGCTCGTTTTACACCTTACTGACTTTAAAGCAACGAACTCTGCAATTTTGAGGCGAGGGCCGCGGTCGATCTTTGTAATTCAAATTCGTGGGCCAGATCACTGCGAAGATTTCAAGGTAAAATGAAATAAAATGTTATAGACATATATAATGAGTATATAAGTTATGATTTATAAGTTATAGTTATTGAGTTGGCATATGTTATTAATTTCTGTATGATTGACATGAAATGATTGATCGTAGCCTGATGACGTAGCCTAAAAATCCAACTTCGAAGACATCTTCTCCAGTGCTACTACATCTAGCTCATACTTTTATACGGATGTGAGGCCTGGACTATTAAGAAAGATCTCAGGAAACGTATAGAAGCATTCGAGATGTGGGCAGACAGACGCATGATGTCGATATCTTGGACTCAGAAAGTCACCAATGAGGAAGTTCCACGTTTTGTCGGCAAAAACGCAAGTTTTGCCAGATCATCAAACAGCGCAAAGCTGCATACCTGGGTCACGTGCTTATGGGACGACAGGTACGAACTCCTGAAAATCATTATGATGGGAAAAGTTGTAGGGAAGAGGAGACCTGGCCGTAGATGGAAATCTTCAATCAATCAATCAATCAAATAATTTATTATCCTAAAAACTAATACATAGTTGTATAACATTTACATTTGGCCGTGATATGTTTGAATTCTTCATTAATGATCAAATTCTTATATTAATAATCAAAACATAAAAGGTTACTCGTAAAAATAAAGAAGGTATTATTGTAGAATTAAATCGAGGCTCACCATTTAGTTTACCAGATAAAAAACACAGAGTGAGATATGTAGAAAGTAAGATATAGAGATGTAAGATATGGAGAAGATATGTAGAAATTAACTCAATGAAGTGGTGATTCTATTACATTGGATATAATGAATAATGTAATGAGGGAAAAAAAGAAGGTTATAACGAACATAATTAATTCTTTAAAATATCGATAAAAATTATTTTTTTTTTGTATAAAATTAATAAATGTAATATCAAAAAGAACAAAAAAAATGTGACGATTGTCAAAAAGTAAAATAAAATGTCTTAGTGATTATATTACAAATAAAAATAATCAAGATATAATTAATATGTGCCTACTTAATAATAGAAATAGTCAATACCTTTTAGTCAAATTGAAAATCAATTAAAAACCTATTACAAAAAGAGATATAGTCAAGATGCATACAGTTTTTAGAGATCGTTAATGTCGTACAATTCTCTTTCAATGAGATATAATTTGAGTTTATTTTTAAATTGGGGCATTTTTCCTTCGCGGCATATTATTTTGATACTAGAGGGTAGCTTATTGAAGCATATAATTCCGACGTAGTTCGGATCCCTTTTAAAAAGTTCTAGATTTGGACGAGGAAGAATTAGATTATTTCTCCCCCTGGTAAAGTGTTTATTTATTAAATGTTTATATATTAAGATTATTTCTCCCCCTGGTAAAGTGTTTATGGCATCTGATTGGTTACGGAACATTCGAGAATGGACCGGGATTACAAGAGTCGCCGAATTGTTTTGCCTGGCGAACGACAAAAAGAAGCGTGCAGAGCTGACTGCCTACCTTCACTAGTTAGAGAGGCACCCTAAGACGAAGATTAATTTCTGTCTTATTTTTATAATTATGTTTTGTTATCGTAACAACTCATTTATTATGACTACTACTTTCCAAAAATCACCCTTGTTTTATATTAAATTGCTTATATAAACCTTTAGTCACTATAACCCTGATGGTATGATCTTAAGATATTGCCACTTGCCAATTGAACCACCATGTTACTCGTATGTTCTACTGTATGTGCAATGCTTTTCTTACAGACATGCGTCGCCTAGAATAATCTAGATAATATATAACACTATACAGGATTGATAGTTTGAACATTTCAAAAATCCATTTTGGTATTAGTTTGCACATTTCAAAAAACCTACTGGACGGTTTGCGCGCCGTTCGGCGAAGCCAATCGGTTGTGCACTCTGAATAATTGCTGAAGGAGTCTGGAGACTATGGAAATATACTATCTCCTAAGCAGCGGGGATGGATGTTGACCTGTCGTCAACCACTCTTCAAAATGACCATTAGGCTATACCAGATCCTGCTTCAGATTTTCAGAAATATTCAGTAGATATATATTTTTTTAAATTTATTTTTTTTATTGATTTTAGTAAAATTGACATAAAAAAATATTTAAAACTCTCTTTTATATCTATATAACGATCCATATTTTTTTTAAATAATCCACAAATATTAAAAGAAATAAATTTAGCTGAATAATTCTGAAAATATTGAAATAATTAACAGTTGCGACAAAAAAATGACAAATAAAAGGTCAAAATAAATAAATAGTTACAATCAACGTACTTCATTTATATTGTAATTATGAGAAACCGATTTAAACGTGATCATTCTGTCCGTGATGACAAAAAAATAATTCTAAAGATTTGTTGACATTTGTAATATTTTACGATGTCTCTTACGCATACATTATATTTTTTATGGATAAACTAAATTTATTATTTTAGTAAAAAAAACAGATTTAAGAGTTTTATCAGGTATTTTTTTTTATAATAATGCTTTATTCAAGAGATATATTTTAGAGGCCAAAAGCTACATATATGAAGCATAATTTTGTGGCCTGGTTGTGAGAACACGAAAAAGAATTTTAATACAATTATGCCGGATTTTAAAAATCCGGTCCTTAAGCTATCATTTCGCCAAAACAAAATTGGTAAATTATTTCCATGTTAATTGTAAATTATCTTTATTCTGTTACTGTTTACCGAAAAACTAAAAACGAGCGAGATTTGTCTTCAGTTTTTGAAAAACCTAGAGATGATTCCTAATATTAAAAAATACTATTTACGCCAGCGTATGGTCTATTTGCATAGTACGAAGACAGTTTTTAGAACTTCCATACAAAAAATATAAGAAAAAATATTTGAAATTACGTAATTTCCAGAAATGTTATGGCCAAACATTTTTTTTTCTGTTTATTAAAGATACTTATAAGTGATATAAAAAATAACACAGTGATCTTAAGTTATTTTATTATTGTAATGTAATTTTTACTTTATCAAAAACTATTATTTATTTATATAAGTCATGCAAATATTAAAAAAGTAAACAATTTCAGCGTAGGAATTATGCATAGAAATACTTTCAAAATTGAATCAAAAGCAGAAAAAAAATACAATTTATAGTCTAGTGGCAACGTCACCTAACTAGGCCGGGACCTGTTCTAAGGTAAACATTTATTTATTAATGTGCTTGCACAAATACCGTGTTTATAAGAATGGCATATATTCCATGTATGCACAAAATAATGGAATTGCAAAACAATATCAAAAATGACTAAATACTTAAATTAAATAATTAAATTAAAGTTAGAAGTGGAAAATTAAAATGACAGCAAATAAATTCAAATCAGAAAAAAACAAAACAATTTAAAATGTTGATAAAACATATTCAGTTGATAATTTATTATATTATAATTGAAAAGCCAAATCGACTATATTAGACGACGCGCGACGCCGAAATCGTCATTCGTAATTGGTCACTGCCAACGGTGGGACGTATTCCCTTGTCGACGTGGTATACCTATACATCTTTATGTATATATCGAAAGCGCGCGGGCGCATGGCATTGCAAAAATATCTAAATTTTTAGTCGCGTCAACTTGGAAGGGAGCCTTAAGATGCGCACGTAATTTTATACTGCAATTAAAAACTTTTTAAAACTGCAATTAAAAAAATATATACTGCAACTGAAATGTGAGAATTAGTACCAAAATTCCTATTAAGTCACATGAGACCTCAGAAAAATATACGAAACGGGCGGACACGTGAAGAAATAGGCGGGGTCAATTTTGTAGGGTTCGACCAATAAAAATCCAGCGTTGACGAAGCAACATATGGGTCTATTTTCTATACTGCTTTAGCTATATATTTACTGTGGTAATACCGTTCCGCAAGCTCCGTATTCACCTTACATAGCCCCGTGTGACTTTTTCCTGTTCCCACGATTTAAGTTACCACTTCGCGGAAAGCGTTTTGAGTCGATTGAGGCGATAAAAGAGAATTCGCAGACGGAGCTGAAGGAGATTCCAAAATCGGCATATGAAGTGTTTTAAAGATGTGAAGAAGCGCTGGCGACAGATCATTAAGAGTAGACATTAATTTGACATGAGGGGAAAATATTTTGATGTGTCAACCCTTCTGTCAGACGATTTTGTCCTCTTAGTTCAGTTCATGAAATTGCGTCTATTTTGTCATTAATTATAGTTATTCATACTTTTTGCGTTAAAAATGAACCAAATTATTTGTAGCAGAGCTCAAAATGTACTTCTAGGTATGTTTTGTTTGACATTTCGTATAGTTTAACCACAAAGTGATGGTACCTACCTGACTCAATCGTAGTCATAGTTAATTCTTATTTACGGAGGCACGACTAACGTTTTTACTTTTTCTCTCAAGCTCACAATAACTCAAACGTCGATGTTACGTGATAGAATCAGTAAAGAAGCAGAAACACTAGTCTGAGTATAATACGCCTCTTAAGAGACGGCACTGACACCTAGATTATTTAATCTTACTATTCTCACATTACTGTGTTGCAATATATATATATATATATATATATATATATATATATATATATATATATATATATATATATATATATATATATATATATATATATATATATATATATATATATATATATATATATATATATATATATATATATATATATATATATATATATATATATATATATATATATATATATATATATATATATATATATATATATATATATATATATATATATATATATATATATATATATTTCCCAAAACGTAGGTTCTCTTTCTGGCAAGACTGAATGTGAATTGCTTGCGATGGAGATTATTACTTTGAATGGCATAAAATAAATATCGGTGAATAATTAAACCGTTTTCGTTTTATTGATAAATTCCGGGTACTTTTTGTTCATAAGATACAGGCTGATTATCTACATCAAAGAAATAATACGGAGAAATAGAAAGCCTTTGCAGCCGCCGTTGTCTAGGATAGACTGAAAGAGCTATCAGTCCCTTGTTCCGCGGGTAGGCCGCATAACGATGCCGCCATTCTAGCTGTGGTGGGAGGGGAGTACTCAGCGCGCGAATTTCGAACACTCACTGTATCATGTCTTACGTCCTTGCGTTCGGCGGTGGGAACATTTTAAGAAGAGGGTTCCACGTAGAAGACAGTTTGTAATCTTCGTCTCTATTGAAGTTCGGGGTTCTTCTTATTTCAATGGCTTCTGGGATCATGCGAGGAAAGTAGAATTGTTCTTTGGATACCACAATAGGATTTTGAAACTGCAGCCAGTGGTTACATCCAATATATGTTCGCAGATCGCCGATTTTTCTCGCGGAACGTTTTTAACAGTTTTGATGTGTTCTATCAGTCGAGTTGCTGTGGACCGTTTCGTTTGTCCAACGTAGGCTAAACCACAGCTGCATTCGATTTTATACACACCCGGGGTTCACGCGGTAAATTCATTTTTTAATCTTATTTATAATGTCAAACAACCGCGAGAGTCTCCGATTTTAAATAGAAAGCCATCTATTAGTCTAAGGATAATGACTATGTATTCGGCGTTCATATACCAATGTTTAATGTATGCTAGACAGCGCCTCGCAGAAACTGCGATTAATGCAGACATTCACTCGCATCATACCCGCGGTAGCTCTCTTTTATGCGTACCCCGAATACGACTGGCAAAAGTACAGAAAAGCTACTCGTACCTTAGCATTAAATTCTATAATCTACTCCCTACAAATTTTAAACAGCTGGAGCACATAAATTTAAAAAAAACATCAAGGAGATGCTGACAGCCACCATATACTCTGACCGAATTTGAGGGCCACGATTTTTCACATATTGTGCCTATTTAAATTACTTAAAAAAGAAGGAGTCTTATTGTCTGATTATTTTATAGGTCTTATATTTGTACTTTTTGTTTTCCAATGCATGGCGTGGATTTATTTTGATTATTTAACATTTTACTGACAATTTGAATATTACGATGAATAATTTTACTAGGTTTCTTTTCGAATTACTGACTACTTACATTACTAGGCTTCTATTTTGATTATTTATATTTATAGTTTGACAATCTAATAGTTAAATTCTTGACTACCTATATATGTTCAGTAAATAGTAGTAACGAGACTTACTACCTAACTCAATTATTTTGACACGTCCAAGAGCGGTTTTTAGCCGTCAATTGGACACGACGAAAATGTAATGTAATGTATCTCAACTTAAAATTCGTAATTATTACGTTTTGAAAGCTGTATACCAAATTAAACATGGTCGTATGTATATAAATAATATTAAAATCGATGGTCCTTAACGAATGCCCCCCCCCCCCCTCCCCCCCTGCCGCTCATCATATTATCAGCATCAACGAATTCCGTTTGTATGTTTTGGTACGGAATCCTAAAAACAATAACTTTTTGTATTTTTGGTCGCAACCTTTGTTTCGTGTACCTCTGCACTTCCTCAGTCCGGGCGTTTATAAAAAGCGCTGCGAAGAGAGGCGAAAGGTAAGTGTGAACGTCCTTCACTTCCCTCAAAGCGAGGAGAAAGTTAAACAGCGTAGGGAGAGAGAAGGAGCGGTCGCCCCAGCTAGCGAGAGAGTAGGTCAAGAACTGCCCACTCGACGGGGGAGGGAGTTCCGCAAGGGTGCGCTCCGTTACAGATGCCTTATTGTGTGTATAAGAAAAGGTATACGTTGTAAAATATCTTATGCATACCACAGATGTCATCGTCATCATCGTTAGCGGTACATCTCATTGTGAGTTTTGGCTTTGGGGTCAGTCCATTTCAAATCGCCCAAAACAAATAAAATTTATTGCGTAACATTTTCTATTTTACCGACATTTTCTATTTTACAGTGTTTTTTTTATAAGCCATATTTTTTTCTGGCAGCCATTTTAAAATGGTGCTTGATTTTTAAAAATTAAAAACCGTGGTTTGTGGAAAGTTTAATCGCCAAGCTATTTTTAAAGACATCAGAATAAATAAAAAAACCAGTGTGTTCAAGATAAAATGAACTTACAGTATAATAATATATGTTTTTTCTGAGAGAGCCGCCGGATGGGTGTTGACCCGTGAGTGTGACCAACCCTGAACAGAATGGGTCTTTGTGGCCAACTCAGCAAGGGCCCATTAGCTCCCGGAATGATATTTCATTTTCGCCGGTCAGTATATTTGCGTAAACGTCAGAATCGAACCTGTTTAATGCGTTGCATTTTTACTATCCGTGCTTGTCGCCGACTATTCATTTCAATCTGGTCAACCTCCTCCCGAAGGGACATCACACTAAAAATCCTTACGTAAGCCCTTGACTGCTTGCCGGAAAGCTTTGTGGCGACGCAACCGATTTTTTACGGAGTTTACATTTAGTAAATTTTCATCAGCTTTGACGAAAGTCTATGTTTCCGAAGCGTAAAAAGAACGACCTCCACGAACGGGATCCATTTGAGACTTAAGTCCGAAATAACACCTTTTTGCACCCATTAAACGTACTTTCACCTCTTCACTCGTGTTGTTGCTGCTAATTAATGAGTCGAGGTATGCGAATGTGATGTTTTAACTATATATAAACTTTATACGAGTAGTTAAAGGTGTAAAGTTTCATGTCATTAAAGTTATTTAATCTTATGAGAAATACAAGAAGAAATATTAACAGCAACGAGTCGAAATTGTTATACAATTTTTAAAATAACATCCCTTTGCCTTGTGTCTACATTAATTAGCTGATAAATCCTCTAAAGGAGTTAAAATATTTCAGATTACTGTAGTTTTTTAATAAAATTTACTTTTTCGAAATAATTAACAAAAATATTAAAAATAATGACATTTTGAAATCGAAGACTATCGCGGTTGTTTGAAATTATAAATCAGATAAAATAGATTTACCGCGTGAAATTTGTAGCGCCCGACGTTTCGAAGATGTGGCCACCGCAGTTGTCCAGGGTAGACTGAAGTACTGTCAATCGCCATCCGTTGTTCTGCGGGTAGGCGACTAAGTTCTGCTGTTACTGCCCAGATTATAACTGTTGTTACTACCCAGATTATAACTGCTGTTACTACGCGCAATACGCAAAAGAAAGAGGACTTGCGTCATTTTAAAGTGAGAATGAGTAAAGTAGTTTCTTTGTTAATTTAACCTATTTGCGCCGGTGATATTGAAATATTATTAAACTCTTCTACATGAAAAAAAAAAACAAAAAAATATGTACATATTATTATTTTTTTTTTCAATTCTTTTTTTTAAATTAAAAAATTAGGATTTCATTTTTTTAAATCCTTGAAAAAATATAACTTTTAGTTACATATGTATGTAAAAATTAATTTCTTAGTTTTTTCTTGTTTTAGGCAAAATTAAGCTCGCTTTTACCGGCGCAAGCAGATACCGTAATTTCTGCAGCGGTCTCTCAAAAATAGTTATTTTTACCAATACAAAAAATATTATTATCTTTCAAATGTCAATGCTGATATAAAAGATCTATGAATAGATTTCAACAAGGTTAAAAAAAACATGAAAAACATTTCTAAACCTTGACAATATCGAATTTTCTCACTTCTCTTGACTTTCTTGACTATCTTTATACCTTATTCTCACCGTAATTTACTATTATAACATTTGTGATTTTTTATTCTTACTATTGGCGATTGACTATTATTATTATCACCAATTTGTTACTATTTCTATTTTTTTATTATGTTTATTATATATCCTTCTAGCCGCGTGTTCGGCCATAGCGACTGCATTGTAGATTCTAGTGACTTCTTTAGTCTTCTCAGAGTCCATTGTTCAGAAGCAGTCAAGTGCGCAGGCTATATTATAGTGCACAGGTGGGCGCGCGACCACGGGTGCACTCTCTCTTCCTCCCTCTTCTGAACCCGATGGAACGGAGACCGTTACGACCAGAGAAAAGTTTGGATGCAGATAAAATAAAATAAATTAATTAATCGCCAACACAGCAATGGCTGTCATTGTTAAATTTGTACTCAATATTGCAGAGCTATTTTTTTCGGATTTAGTTCGTTTTTCCACACTGTCATTTATGAAATTAGTAGTTATGGCTTGTGGCGATGTTTAAGGTTTTTCTGGAGCTATTGTAGAGATGACCGGTGACTTATTGGTAGTTGTTGTAGTAGGCGGTGATATAGAAGATGCATTATTGGATTTATCCTGGTTTTCTGATGATCTCGTGTTGTTGCTCATGGGGCTGTGTTGAATACAGCATACAGTCTCTTGTTCCGACATTATACAAAATTGTGATAGTTTCCCTTTTGGCAAATCCCCGTTTTTGGACAATTTTCCGGCGGTAGACATTCTCCTAAAACGCCATTTATTTCACATGACTCTTCACGACAGTGTATATGCCAGGTCCCTTGGCACTTCCACGAGGGCTCTTTCCAATACTGGTAACGGCGATTATGTTGAAGAGGCATTGGTTGTCAGCTATCGTCACTTGCAGAGGTCCACCACTATCGCCTCCACAAGAGTCTCGTCCTCCTTCTAAGCTTCCAGCGCACAATTGATCGTCCGTTATACCTTGCGGTAACCTCTTTCTGAGAGTCTTTGCATATAGTCTTCGACAGGTCGGCTGGTCAATCAAATCCACCACCACCTTCAGTAAGTAGTCCGATGTATCTTCATCAAAGTCGATCTGCCCCCAGCCAGTAACGACAGCTCGCTTGTTTTCGATGGTCGACTTTGTCCATAGACACGCTGGTCGAATATTTAAAGTGAACAGCTCAGACCGATAAGATCATTCGGGACGCGTCCCGTGTTTACCGCGAGTGAATCCAGACTGTAGAATTGCACTTTATTCTTATAAATTTATTATTTAATTATAATTTAGAGGTGAGAAAATTTTAAAATATGTTGACACTTAGAATTTAAATGTTTATTACTGTCCAGATGATAATATGTGAAATTAATAAAATAATTCTGATTGACTATTAGTACTATTGTCCATATGATAATTTGGGAAATTATATAAAAAATTTGTTTGAAAACATCGCATAATTTTGTTAAATATAATTTAGAAAATCTGCAATTTAATTTCACTCTCTATATTAATATACCTTATAATGTAGGTACAAATATACATATTCTAGTAGAAGTTTTTGTTATTTTTGACTCTACTAAGTGTAAAAACACCTATCAAGTCGATTATTATTGGCTCCTTACCTATGTAATTGCTATTTTTTCACACTGGCCACGTTGAACTTGGGTTTGAGTTGGGATTTCAAATTCAAAAAAATATTTTATTCAAGGCCATGTTATTCTTTTTTAGGAATCAGCTGTTTATTTGTCGTTCCATCGTTTGTTTTTGCTCAAATATTTTCGTTTGTGTAACCATGGTAAAGTAGAAATTTTGCATTATTTTCAAATATGAGATCCTGTGTCGGTGTTTTCGGCTATACATTCACCGTAAATGTGTATTGTTAAGAACTGTAAACAATGGTGAAGAAGCTCGTGATTAAATAACCGAGCCTGGTCAATCGCTCATAGCCACTGCTTCTGCATGACAACGTAATCATAGATTTCCCTGCAATACAGTCGCAAAGTTGCAGGAGTTGCGGCTGGAAACTCTTGGTCACACACCGTACTTGCCAGACCTTGCTCCAACAGAGTGTAATTTTTTTCAGAATTTAGATAACTTTTTACAAGGGAAAAAAACTACTTTGAAGAGCCGGTGAAAATCGCCTTCAAAGCATTCATTGGTTCCTGTCTACGAGTTTTACAAATCTGCATAGATAATAGGGGTCAATATTTCTATTAATTACATATAAATTTTTCGTTAAAAAAAATGCCTTTAAATTTCCTTTAAAGAACAGCAACCCAATATTAAAATAAAATATGAAAATAGGTGTTTTTTCTTTTGGAGCATGAATTGCCTAGTCTTAAATCCGGCACTGGCATGGAAAAGCATAAAAGATGCCTTATTATTCATACGATTCAATTTATTTGAAAGTCATACTGTCATGACTCATGTACCATCCAACGCAACAGGTATCTTTACATAATGATAAAATGGCAGAAAACGTAAAGAATGCGAAAGGTGACATTAATCATCGCACAGTCATAGGCTGCGTATTTTTTAACTAACATCATAGTTATGTTTATGATTTTTTTGTTGATTCTGCACTGCCTTTGATATTATACGTACGTTTGCGTATTATATTGGCCTTCAATGCCAGAATGATCGGACAACAATTTTGCATTCCGCCTCCAATGCACTTGAAGGTAATGCTCTATGACTGGACGCCAGAGACGCTGAAATTTTATTTGAATGCCTTTCAGTATACACTTCCAAACCTCGCTCGTTGGAGCTATGCCGAGGATAGTTCATTTTTCCTTTGTAGCAATACCCCTTGCACAGCTAGACATATTCTAGCTGGCTGCAAGGTAGCCTTAGATCAAGGACGGTACACTTACCGCTATGACAAAGTCCTCGCTGTTATTCGCGAGGTAATTAGCCTCTCAGTGGCTCGTGCCAACAAGGATTTGGCACTACCCGCCAAACCCCCAATACAGTTTGTGCGGGATGGCTCTAAAGGCAAAAAACATTAATCTACAAAACCTTTGTCAATAATCGAGAAAGCTTCAGATTGGATTCTGGAGGTCGATTCGGTCTTTAAGCAGTATAAATTCCTTGAAAGTCTCGGATGTACAGCCCTCCGCCCAGATATAACTCTTTACTCTCTATCTCGGAAGGTGGCCCTTATTGTAGAATTAACTTTTCCATGGGAATCAAATATCGCAAAAGACCACAAGTACAAATTAAATAAATACCATGATCTCGCAAATGCCGTCACCCAGAACGGCTTCACTGTTCACCTTCACGCGGTGGAAGTTGGCGCTCGTTGCCTGCCAGCTAAATCTCTGTTTCGCCTCTTTAAAGATCTTGGTTTTTCCAGAAAAATAATCAACTCTTTCCTAGAAAAAATATCTAAAACCGCGATTTCCGCACCTTAAATTCTATGGCTTCGAAGGGGGAGTGAATAGGTGGTAAGGTGGACGCTCACATGTGGCAAGACAGCTGTCCTAAACCTACCACAGCCGGTCGTTAGTCCGGAATCCACTGCTCACCCCCAGAAGTGTAAAAAAAATAGTATCATGATGGGTCCGACTTCGGTCGGTGAATTCCATGGCAGCTCCGTTTGTATTTTATTTACTATTGTGTACTAGGTATATAATTATAACTAGCTGTGTTTCAGTCGCCGTTTAAGTTAAACTAAATCGGATTATATGTTGGTTGACTGTTCGAAAATTATTTTTTTATTGGCTTGTGTCGCTCATTCGAAATTCGATTTTTTAAATCGATTTTTACTGCGACGAGCGTTTGCACTTCGATTTTTAAATGAGGTGACATCCTTGGCTACTTGCCGGGAAAGTCTTGGGGTGACACGAGCAATTTTAAAAAATATAATTAGGGGCTCTCTAGACGATCAAGCATGGTTGTCAAGCATCGCGTCGTTGGCTGGGAAGGGGTCGTAAGCCGCAGGAAATATGCAAATATTTTTTTTAATATTTACCAAAAATGCCTAATTTTGTAGTTTATACCAATGAATCACGTCATTCATCAATCAATTACGTTTAATTAACCTGACTTCCTGGTATACAACTACAAAATTAGGCATTTATGGTAAATATTTAAAAAACCCCTGCAGTTTACGATCCCCTCCCAGCCCGCGACGCGATGCTTGATCAAATTCTTCAAATTCAAATTCAAAATTCTTTATTAATCTATAATATTACATATATTTTTAAATTCAAAGCCATCCTAACTAGGCCTCGCCTGTACTAAGGTAGGCTTAATAAAAAAAAAGGTAGAGTGGTTTTCGTAACTTGTTTGTTTGTTTGTTTGTTTATACTCTTTATTGTGAAAATGTAACAATGGGCGGGTTTATTGTCATATGACAATCTCTTACAACCAACCCTACTATGACGTGTTATATGTATGTGTGCGTGTAACATGTCTGTAAGTGTGTGTCTTGTTATTGCATTCGATCGACAGAATTGAAAATGCAATTCCGTTAATTTGATCCCAACGGAAAATAGTGACCCAGCCGGGAATCGAACCCGGGACCTTACAATTTAAGATCAGGCTACCTAGCCACTATGCCACCAGGCCATGTAGGGCGACCCGAGGGAGGGTAATCGTTAGTTGAAGTTCTTTCACGTCTAAACTCAGCACACCAACGTACAACCGCTGTATCATCTTTGATGAACTTGCTGTATCCTCTTTATATTATTATGTTAAATTTAAGAAGATAGATATGTCTCCAAAATAATAAAGCGTAATAATATTAAATTTAGGTATATACATATAAATATGCACGTACATACATAAATAAATATGTACATTATAGTTCGTCTAGAGAGCCCCTTACTCTGTAGGGATACTGTGTGATTTCCTATATAAAGATTTGAATTGAATTGAATTATCTTCTTTCTCGTCGTCTACATGGACCTTGAATATGGTTAAAATTGCAAGCTTGCACTAGTTACATTACAGTTACATACAGTCGCCTTAAGGGGCAATCATATTATCGGACGCGTTAGTAAGCCGCGTCTTACGGACGCGACTGAACAGTGTGCACAGTCGTTTGGACGCGGCTTGTAGATCTCTATCGGACGTCCGAAGCCTCAAGGTCTTGTCCGCGACTGACGTCCGATAATGTGCACGGCTCAATAGAAATTCATTACACAGATAACCTTTCAGTCGCGTCCATAAGGCGCGGCTTACCGACGCGTCCGATAATATGTTTGTCCCTTTAATTTCCAATGCGTTTCGTAAACGCGAAATGTGAGCACGCTTCCCTGAAAGAACGTCATTGTTTCAGGCGATGCGCAATATGGGCCGTTCGCTGTAGCCAATCTGTCACCCGGAAATAGGCCGCGCTCTCATACTGATAGCAAATGCATGAATCGCACAATTCGCGTATTTCCACGAAGCACAAATCAAGCTTGTTCTCTGAGTAATTGCATTCACAATTACAGCATCGTATGCTCCTAAATACACGACCTACATATATACGGAGGGATAGAAGTTCTCTCCTAGCTAGGTATATAGATATGGAGATAAATAGATAGAAATTCTTTATTGCACATTTTAAAACAAAACATATAACAAGCCGACTTACTGCTTAAATTACAATATCGCGCATGTACCACTATGTTTAGGTTAGTTGTAAGACATTGCCATGTGGCAATAAGCTCGCCTTTTGTATGTATATACTCATTAAGTGCAAATAAAGAGTTATTAAGATTATTATTAAAACATACAAAAAAAAACTTGAAGTGCCTCTCCATGACTTGAGGTTGGCCGTTAGCTCCGAAAACTTTTTTCGGTCTTGCGCCATCCGGAACAGCTGTGATCCCGGTTCACTCTCTAAATAATGTAGGTGCCGGTAGAGTATAGAATATATCACAATCACAATACATGTCGGGAAAAACAACCCTAAGGGGCTCTAGACGATCAAGCATGCTTGACTAGCTTCGCGTCACGGGCAGGGATCGTAAACCGCAGGAAATATGCAAATATTTTTTTCTTATATTTACCAAAAATGATTAATTTTGTGGTTTATACCAGAGAGTCACGTTAATTAGACGTAATTGATTGATGATGATGAATGACGTGACTCCCTGGTATAAAACTACTAAATTAGGCATTTTTGGTAAATAAAAAATGTATTTACACGTTTCCTGCGGTTTACGATCTCCTCCCAGCCCGCGACGCGAAGCTTGACAAGCATGCTTGATCGTCTAGAGCCCTTAACACACAATATTTTCGGGCAAACGCCCAATTAGAAGCAGTTAAGCAACAAAAATAGCTTGGAATAAGGGGCTCCCTAGACGATCAAACATGCTTGTCAAGCATCGCGTCGCAAGCTGGGAGGGGATCGTAAACCGCAGGAAACAAACATATTTTTTTTTATATTTACCAAAAATGCCTAATTTTGTAGTTTATACCAGGGAGTAAGGTTAATTAGACGCAATTGATTGATGAATGACGTGACTCCTCGGTATAAAACTACAAAATTAGGCATTTTTAGTAAATATAAAAAATAAAAAAAAGCATATTTCCCGCGGTTTACGATCCCCTCCCAGCCCGCGACGCGATGCTTGACAAGCATGCTTGATCATCTAGAGAGCCCTTAACAATTACTGATGATCTCAAATGGAAAAAACACAGTAGCAATCGCTAAAAGAGCCAATCTGATAAGAAAGGTTTTCCAACTTCTGTCAACAGAGGTGATTGTAAATACCAACAAGGCATATATGAGGCCTATTCTTGAGTATCAGCTCTGGATCCCCTACTTATGCAAAGGTGCAGTGAAAGGTAAGCAAAATGCCAGTGGGCCTGAAGAATAGGAATTATGAATATCACTTGGAATTATTTGGACTAACCACTTTCAGGCAAAGAAAACAAAGAGGGGACCTGATTGAGACACATAAAATTTGAACACATATCTGAATGAAAGATTATTTACAAATTCAACGTCAACACAAATCTTCCAAGTCACATTCAAAATTTAAATCTAATCTTCTTAAGAACGTTCTGCAAAATAGAGTGTACATGTGGAATAAACCACAATTTACAATGATTATTACAATCAATTTCTTTTAAAAGAGACTCGATTGTTTATGACTAACTTTACAAGATCTGATCTGGACGTATCAGCAAAGCTGCCTATCTAATAAATAATAATAATAATAACGATGATAATGAATCACAACAAGAAATTGAAGACAACACATGAGGAAGAAGAAGAATGCCAGTGTATGCAAGGTCGTCTGTTGTTTCCTCCTTCCCTCAGGAGCGTAAGGGCCACAATTCCTTGTATCGCTAAAGCCATCCTTCTGATTCTCAGGCAGATCCCGCGGGAGCAGTAAATTCTTGTTGGTGAATGCTTCCCATTCAGAGATCTCGACGCGCCTTAGCTGCTCCAGTAAAGCCTTCCATACTGATTTAGTTACATAATTTGAATTAAAATAAAACTTGCTCCTTGCTTCGTCTTCTTCTTATTGAAGTGCTGCATACGTCTTCCGATTGAAAAATCCACGTATCAAAGAATACAAATCCAATGATATGCCTTCGGCAAATTAAGGCATGTGCTGAAATCTGAGATTGCTCAAAACCTGAAGACTACAGTGCTCGACCAGTTTGGTGGTGTCGACTACAACGGGCGAACCCGTCACCCTAGGCTGGTACGATGATATGTGATCGTTGATGAGCGCGTAGAAGACTTAGACAATGACAATCCACTATCTAGCTCCGCCAACTAGCACGCGAGAGACCAACCCTTACTGCCCAGCACCAGGTAGTTAACCCAGCGGGCAGACCAAGCGCCCGCGCTACCAGTTATGGCCAGATTTCTCTAGCCTCCCGACTGGTTAGAGATTCGAAGTCGCATGCTCGGTCCTCTTTCTTGTGTAGCGGTGATTCGATGTCTACCGTATCTATCGCGGACCACGGCATCATTTGCCTGGCTGTTCACCCAGTATGAAGTAGCCGAATGGTCATTTTAAGAGCGGCTGCCACAAGGTAGACAACCGCCACCGCTCATTAGGAAACAAAGCCGTTTCCAAATTCCTCCGACTATCAGTCGGAATGCACAGTCGATTGGCTGACTCCGCACGGTGTGCACCCATCCAGGAGTGCCCGAAAGGTTAATTCCTAGGGTAACCTGACCCGCAGGCCAGAGTCCTACCTGGGCTTGTACTTCTGCATGGAGGCATCCGGATGGGTGTTGACCCGTGAGTTTGGAGAACCTAACTGCAACAGGGCCCATTAGGCCCATAGTGCTCGACCAGCGTGTTCTCCCGACATCGATGTACGGATGTACTTAGACTTAGACTCTAACAGCTAAAATCATGAACAAAATATCTCCTGCACGGCCCAGCAGCATAGTGGTTAGGTCACCTGATCTTACATTGTAAGGTTCGGGGTTTGATTCCCGGCTGGGTCACCATTTTCCATTGGGATAAAATTAACAGAATCGCATTCTAATTCTATCAATCAAATGCAATAATGAGAAACACACATGCACACATTATAAACACATTATTAACAAATTATAAACATTTCACAGTAGGGTTAGTTGTAAGAGATTGTCGTATGATAATAATCCCATTAGGAAATTTTCACAATAAAGAGTAGAAACAAACGAACAAACAAAATGAGTCTTGCCCAAAGAGCATAATAGTTATTGGTATAAAAGAGAATCATGAAAGGTGATATAGCATATCAAAGAAAAATATGATAATAATAAACATAAAAGATAGAGATAAAGGATAGGGACAAGTCATGTAGTGATTGCAGAAACCAAAACAAGAAAAATAGAGGAAGAGGCTTTCAATCCACATATCTGGTTAGTTAGGGTTGTAGCTGCCATAGATGAGACATTACAATAATCGATGAATGTCAGTCCCCAAATTTTTGGACGTGATAGCTAAACATAATCGAGATGTTTCAACAAACGGATGAAGAAAGTAATCGAGTCGTGGCGTCCATCCTGTCGTGACCGGCTATTGGCGGCTATCTGTGGAGCAACTAGTAGCTGTAAGACGGGTGTTATTCAATCAGTTCAGTCTGTGACGTTGGTCAGACTGACGGGAAACTGATCGTTTATTACGTTGACAGATGAATTTTCAAACATTTTGATAATTTCTATCAGTCCATCAGTCAGTTCATGATCAAGGTCGTGGACTGAAATGATACCAGATTGAACGTGTAACACCCGGTGGGGGTTACACGTTCAGTCTGGCATCAGTTCAGTCCGCGACCTTGGATCATGAAATGAGTGATGGACTGATAGAAATTATTAAAATGTATAAAAATCCATCAGTTTAGTCCATCAGTCAACGCAATAAACGTTCAGTCTTCCGTCAGTCTGACCAAGGTCGCGGACTGAACTGATGCCAGACTGAACGTGTAACCCCCACATAAGACTTGCGAGAGCGAGCGAGAATCAAAAATAGAAACTGTTGGTTGTACTGAAAATAATGACTACTTATGCTCGGCTGTCAGGGGTTTGCAACCATGGTACAAATAAAAAATTCAATCAAAATAATATTTTATTTTATTAATTACCTAGAAAACTTACTCCAGAAATAACAAAAGCCCTATAATATATCAACAAGGGCACTGACAGTATCCTCCAAAGTCTGCGCTTAACCCCTGGGTGGCCACGCCCGCCGATCGGAGTTTTTCATATTATCCGTATTATACACGGATTACAGATTCGATTCTGGAGGTCGATTCGGTCTCCAAGCAGTATAAATTCCCTGAAAGTATCGGATGCACAGCCCTGCGTCCACATATAACTCTTTACTCTCTATCTCGGAAGATGGCCCTTATCGTAGAATTAACTGTTCCATGGGAATCAAATATCCCAAAAGACTATGAGTACAAATTAAATAAATACCATGATCTCGCAAATGCCGTCACCCGGAACGGCTTCACTGTTCACCTTCACGCGGTGGAAGTAGGCGCTCGTGGCCTGCCAGCTAAATCTTTGTTTCACCTTTTTAAAGATCTTGGTCTCTCCAGGAAAATAATCAACTCCTTTCTAGAAAAATTATCTAAAACCGCGATTTCTGCATCTCAAATTCTATGGCTTCGAAGGGGGAGTGAATGGGTGGTAAGGTAAACGCTCACATGTGGCAAGACAGCTGTCCTAAACCTTCCACCGCCGGTCGTTAGTCCGGAATCCACCCTTCACCTCCCAGAAGTGTAATAAGCACTTCTGGCATGCTCCGTTTGTATTTTATTTATTACATGGAAATCAAACTTAAGTTTGATTAGATAAGAAGTTTTAAAATTATTTGTGTCTATTGTATATGAGCTATTCCAACCGAAATTTTACAATAAGATTTTGGCCAACAAGGCATCTGTGTACCAAATTTCAAGTCCAATATTTCAATATTGCGCGTCCTGGTGGACCGATTTCAACCACAATCTTTACAACTCTTGCCATGACAAAAAGATGCCTTCATGCCAAATTTCAGCTCTATCAGATGAAGCGTTTGGGCGCTACCGTAGAGGAATATACACACATAGACACACACACAGACATACTTTGGTCTGGACATGGTCTTAATCATCTCGGGAGGGGCCAAAATGTATAATCCGTCTTCATATCGAAAAAAATTTTTAGCTCATTCACAATAAATTCCCTCAGCTAGGAAAGTAAAAGTTTCGAAACTTATTGACCTGTCGGCACACAGTTTGTCCTCTGAGAGGTTATTCAATCATACAAAACATTTTCATTGTACTCCAGTAAGTAGTCATTCCAACACTTTGATGTGTCATTGCGTGTAATATTCTCAGTAATGTAATTTATTATGGAAAATTACCTATCATTATATGTTGTAACTATATAAATTAATTTCAGTAATTCAATAAGTAGAAAATAATGTAATAATGAAAATTGCTGATTAAATAATGAGAATAATGTCTGTAACCATAATTGTCATAGTAATAATGTGATAATCATGAAAATAGATAATAGTATAGTAAAAATGTAAAAAATTAAATTAATGGTCAAATCCAGCAATATTGGGCCCGATTGCGTTTCATTGTGAACTAAAACTAAAATTAGTCCAAGCGAACGAGTCAGAGCAATAAATAAAATACAAACGGAGCTGCCATGGAATTCACCGACCAAAAATCGGGCCCATCATATATAATTATTACACTTCTGGGAGGTGAACGGTGGATTCCGGACTAACGACCGGCTGTGGTAGGTTTAGGACAGCTGTCTTGCCACATGTGAGCGTTCACCTTACCACCCATTCACTCCCCCTTCGAAGTTATAGAATTAGAGCGGAATATGAAACGAACGATCGTCGATAAATACTACCTGTCAAACTTATACTCGTCTGAATAAATTCGAGCATATTTCGTGCGGTGTAAGATTTAGATGCTTAGACCTTGGCGGGCAGTTTTAATGCGAAAAAGTGACAACCGGTCATCTTACATTCCGCTCTAGTGTATTGCCCTGTCTCGTTCACATGGACTAATTTCCGATTTCGGTTCACGAAGAAACACAATCGAGCCCAAAGCCTACTTCTTCTTCCTAGACCCTGTCCCATTTATTTGGGGTCGGTCTTCCTTGTCCTTCTCCACTGAGCACAATCTTGTACTGTGTCGGCGTCGAGTTGAGCTTCTCTCAGGTCTATTTCAACCGTCGTCAACCAGGTAGCAGATGGTCTTCCAAGAGCATGTTTCGTCGTTGGCAAGCTTCACCATGTGATCATCTGGGCGTTGCTGGACGTGACCATAGCACCGTAAGCGTCTTTCTTTGACTTTATCAGTTATCAGAGCGACTTTAAAACTTCCTCTTAAGTCCTTTTCATTTCGGATTTTGTCCAATACTGTGACACCTGCTGACCAGCGTAGCATACACATTTTTGTTGTATGTAGTTTATTAAGATGTTGTGCCGCCCAACATACTGATCCATGCAAGACAGCAGGTCTAATGGCTGTCTTAAGGAGCGTTTATCTGTCGCACATAACGCCTGTTAGTTGTCTGCTTTTCATCCATCCTGTTGTAGATCTATGAGTAGCATATAGCCTACATCGATAAGAATAAAAATTACGCTTTTTGGCAAATGTCAGGTATCAGGATATTTTACCTTATTTTACAACATGATACTCTTGGAATATGGATTCAGAATTATAAAACTCTCTTGTCATATATTCGATTTTTACTAAGCTACATACTATATTTTTTTCAATTAGTTCTCTTTAAGACTTCTAATATGGGACCTTATTATAAAATCAGACTCTTTGCTGGAGGAAACTATTGAGCAGCTTGTCAAACCGCTGCAGTAGGTCAAAGGAGGATGGGCGGTTTTGGCCTAGAGACCAATAAAGATGAGTAATGCGTCATTAGAAAGGTTTTTATATATTCTAAAACTTTTTCTATCGAGGGACATCTAAAATCGCTGTGGGAAAAAAAATATGGAGAAAAAAAAAAAAACATCGCCTTGAGGTGTTTGTTATACAGACCGAGATCTTTAAAGAAGTGAAACTGAAATTCGTCTGGCAGGCCACGAGCGCCAACTTCCACCGCATGAAGGTGAACAATGAAGCCGTTCCGGGTAACTACATTTGCGGTCATAGTATTTATATAATATATTTAATCTTTCAAAATAGGGAGTAAAGAGTTATATCTGGATATGGCTGTCCAACCGAGACTTTCTCGGAATTTATACTGCTTGGAGACCGAATTGACCTCCAGAATCCAATCTGAAGCTTTCTTGATTATTGAGAAAGGTTGTGTAGTGGAATTTCTTTTGTCTTTAGAGCCGTCCCGCACAAACTGTATTGGGGGTTTGGAGGGTACTGTCAGACCCTTGTTTGAATTGGGGAATTGGAGGGTTTGGATGTAGTTGTTCTGCTGTGACGTATCAGACGTATACAGAAACCAATCCTGTCCACTACTATAACACCCTGCAATAAGTAGGAATAGAAACTCTAAAATTATAGTCTTTGTTATTAGGGCGAACACAGGATAACAAACCCACAAAAGATAAAATAGCATTTGTTTATATAATAATAATAGATGAAAATCAAAACAAATTGCAATAGACGCTTCAGATTAGGTAAATAAAGGCAGACAATGGCTGTCAAAAGATTTTTCCGCCATTTTGGAAAAGTCAAAATTTCAAATTTAGAACAAAAAAATAGTGTTTCAACTTACGTTTCATTCCAATTTTGACATTTCAGCCCCGATTCTCCGGTGGATTTGTGCAAAAACAACTTTCACTGTGTATTTTTTCACTGTAAAATAATTTAGAGACACAAACGCAGCGTTTTTATCTCATAATAGCACTGAAATACACTAAATCGAGGGGTTTTCGCGTGAAACGGTCGCGTTTTATTCGCCGCCGCGCCGCACAAAAGTATCGACCCGTCCAGTGTCACTAAACGAAGGGTGTATTATGCATTTTTTATCATCTGCTATCGATTTCGCGGCTCGATAACAGAGCGAAACCATTAAACGACACCCCCATTCGCCGCAGAGCGCTTAATATCGTCAGAAAAACAATGAAAAACCATGTTTTTCCGGGGCAAAATCGATCACCAGCGAATCGAACGACAAGTTGTTCTGGCGAACTGCTCCTAAAATTTACACTGTGCAACGCGATCGCGGTCCAGCTACGTCATTATAAATTGATTTCGCGCGTTCAGAGGCCGAATTCGTGAGTATTTCGGTATTTATTTGTCATTTTTTTAGCGAAATTACGCGGAGCGGAGCGCGCGACCGCCCATCGGCTCTGTTTCTTTGACACTACTTGAACGAACGCATAGATGGCAGCACCGGAGCAAAATGGCAGTCGGGGGACGTTGAGTGTGATACGATCTTTCGTTCCGTTTCAAATCTGGTAGTATTTTTTTTAAATGAGCCGTTAGAATCCCTAATAATTACTCGTGTATGTTTGTGCTAAAGTGACGTTTTTCGTTTTACTATGAATGCAAGGCTATTCATAATTAATAGATTTTCTATTAGACGTTTATTATAATTTGTAAAAAAAACACAACTTAGAATCACCGATATTTTTGGGAATTTATAGGGCACCTTTCTATTTATCAAAAAAAAAACACTATTAGATTCAGTCATTTAATTGCTAAATCTGATAGAAAATAGCGTTGGACACCCTATATTTCAAAACTTTGTATTGGATCTCTTAGTTTTTTTTTCGATAAGTAATTATCTTTCATAATTACTCGTATGTTTGTGATAAAGTGACAAGTTTTTCGCTTTACTTTGAATGTAAGGCGATTTAAAATTATTTCCAATTAGACTTTTATTAAATTTTGTTTAAAAAAAAACACAAGTAGAATCAGTAGCATTTTTGGGAATTTATACGGTATTAGCAGTTTTTCATATATCAAAAAACACTACTAGATTCAGTCATTTTAATGCTGAATATGATAGGAAATAGCTTCGCACACGCAATAATAAAATATTTTTAAACATAAATAAAACACCAACTATAAACTTCTCTAATAAAAAAGACAAAAATCAATGACAACTCAATATGACTTAAAAAGAGACACTTGTACTAAATTCCCAGGGATTCACATTGATGAGAAAATGTCTTGGAGAATCCATGATGACCATCTGAAATCGAAGCTATCGTCAGCTTGTTATACTATCCGCAGTACAAAGTGGCGAGTCAGGTAATTTATCATCGAAATCGAGCCATCTCTTTCGCACTTGCACGGCCTTATGGAGCGATACCTGTAACCGTAGTGTAGGTAGTTTACGCATACAAAAGGAATGTCGATAAAGTAATGAAACGAGGGAAATAAATATTATTTCAGTATTATAAAATCGAAGAATATCGCGGTTTTTTGACATTATAAATAGGATAGAAAACGAATTTACCGCATCATTTTCTATCCTATTTATATTTCAGTATTGTTTCATTACCATAAATATTAAATAAGTTAAACATATAAATATTGATATTGAATTATTAAAATAAAAATATAAAAGTATCAAATTTATAATAGTTGACAATAAAATAATTGTTATACAAAAAAAAAAACTGAACAAAGAAAGTCAGCAAGCTATTCATATTCGTGTTCACTGTCACTATCGTCTTATAGATTAATAACATGAGAATGGGTGTCAATTATATTATGTGCTTTGGCCAGGTCTTCGTTCTGGAGATTTTTGAATCGATTCCGAATTCGATCTAGAGTTCGTTCGCTCGTTCCACAAACTAATGCTGCCAACTTTCTTGGTTGTTGAAAATCAATTTTCCTTATGACATCAGGGTCTTCTTTTAACTTATGAAACCACTTATAAATGTTGAGAATGGCATGCCGGCTTTGCTGGTTAACACCACTTCTTAACTTGGTCAAATTAGTTTTGCAAAAATCTTCCATCATGATGTAGATTCACAAATAGAGTTCGTATAACGAATGAGTTATGCTCTTTGACATTAAGCCTTTTATAGCAGAATATTTTGTTATCAATAATGCCTAATGACCTACACAGTACGCACAATAATTAAAGTAGACGAAAACTAATTTGGCAAAAGCGTCGTTAAAAGATCATAAAATGTCGAAATCGAACTGTTACGGTTACTACAATTAATAGTCCTAATCGGTTAGCTACTTACCACCTATTACGGTATTTACTCACCGCTTTTGGCTAAATCTAGGAATTGTATCTATCTAATTTTAGCAGGTAAAGTCTTTTCAATTTTAGGATTAATATATAGCCAATGACACTCACAAATAATGTGGCTTTCTATTGGTAAAAGAATTTTCAAAATCGGTTCAGTAGATCCAGAGATTACTTCCTACAAAGTCACAAACTTTACCTCTTTATAATATTAGTTTAGAAGTACAGATTACGATACGGTTCCATACCTATGTCGTATTATCTCTTTAATTATTTATGCAGTAAAAGGGAAAAGTCTTTTGTTTTAAACACTTGAGACGATAAATTTACTTATTTTGATAAGAATTCATAATTAATATAATATAAAAGTTAGACATATGCTGTCGCTGACTTTTTTGTAGGCATTATCAAGCTCTACAACTTTTCTCTAGAACTTTATCATATATCTCTCATCGTTAAGGCAGTGTTAGTTAGAAACGTTTTTGTTCGACCGCTTATTATCCGACTTACTTTGGAAATCCGACTACCACGAAAAGGTCTTTTAATTTTTCGGATTAATATATAACTTATGACACTCACAAATAATGTGGCTTTCTATTGTTAAAAGAATTTTCAAAATCGGTTCAGTAGATCCAGAGATTACTTCCTACAACATCACAAACTTTACCTCTTTATAATATTAGTATAGATAAATATTTTATCGACATGGTACCATTCCTATGTTAACTGTCTCTAATTGCCCCAGTCGCCAGTTTGTACTGCGGATACTATAGACGATTTCCAACTAAAGAAGATCATTAATTAAAAAGAAGTAATAAACGCATATTACTCGCTCGTGGAGTCTCACTTGCGCTATGGCATACTTCTATGGGCCAATGCCGTCAGTATAAACGATATATTTATTTTGCATAAACGGGCAGGCCATTAGGGGTTTAAATTAGCGAGAATCGTTCAAACTTGTATTTATAGAACTACGTATTTCCACGATATATGATTTTTTTTCATGAATGAATATGCCAATTTTATAAAAAAAAAGCAAACACGTTTAACGCAATCGCCTGTGTTCAAACGCGCGATACAAGAAATAAGTCACTTTATATCCATTCCTCGCAGGCTGCCACTTCAGAGTTCCAACGCACAACGAAATATAGAAGTGTAAATTTTTATAACAAACTGCCGCAAAACTTGAAAGATATTACTATTAACAATCATGTTGTTTGGAAAACGAACGAAACAATAATAAGTTATCTAAATGTTTGCACAATTTACATGAGTTTTAACTTATTTTATTTTATTTAATTGTTACATTTGAATTGTTTATATCATATCTGTATTTTCTACACCCTAAACGGTTTTCTTTTTTAAATAAATATGATTAGATTTGATTTGATTTTATTTCAAAACAAAGAAATTTGCAAATTTACATACCAAAAAATACATTTTTGTATGTTAGTTTCAAGATAGTCCAAAAAACTAACCTACCGCTTTATTGGCGTTTATAAATTGTTTTAAAAAACTAATTTAACCTACTGAAATGTAGGTGTTGGTCACTTTTTTAAATGCCTATATCTCGCTTATTTATTGAGGCCGAAAAAAGATTATTTCAATTTCGGAATTAGCACGGGTAAAGTTAAAACATCACTAATGTAGAAAATGTACCTATACTAAGGAAAATACCCATTTTAGTTGATTTAAAAACCATTTGAAATTAAATATAATGTGTCAGTTCACGTAGCAAGAAAAAACCGAGCTACATACAGCGCAGCAAGATACATACCGTCTGTTTAGTTGATTATGCGATTTCGCCTCACCTCGGGCACAGTATACCAACTGGGTTATACTGTGACTCGAGTATGCTCGCATAAATAAATGAACAGATTTGTTTGTAACTATTATCAACAATCTGCATGTCAGTTCTTTCTTCATACAAAATTTATACATATTTATATTTATAACGTATTTTTTTATACGTTACTTAATAAAAAAAATGAAATATATTTTTATATACGTTACTTTAAAAAAATATATATTATTCGCATTAAAGTAACGCATCTATGCTTTCCTACATTGCAGCTTTCCTCACTCTATCCGTTTCTCTCTTTCTATTAACCTATTAATGCCTGCTTCCGAGGGAGACAACGGTAATATCGTGTTTACAAAACAATATTTTTAATAGGGTTGTGTAGAAAGGAGATGGCAAGCTTTGAGGTTTACCGACGTGTATTTTCTCATCGCTGAGCCGATAGATGGCGCTGTGCACGCGGGAATTTTAAAACTAATTTAAAATGAAAAAATAAATAAATTCTATTCTACATTTTATTATTTCCCTTTAAAAGAATAGTCTCAAGATTAGTTTTCTGTGCGTTTACTTCTTTAAAAAAATGTTAGATTTGTCCCTTGAGGATGCGAGATCTCCTTGTTGAATTACAAGAAATGGCCGCCAGGAGACAACTTAAAATTAATTATTTAGTGGGGATTATTGCGTGACGATGCCATGTTAGGCTTGCACTTAGGTTATACTGTAATGACAATTGGTATAGGATGGATTCTAACACGGAAGCCATTTAAATAATTATAGTCGTAAGGATATATGTACTAGAAATAAACTACCTACTTCAAAGGAGGGGTGCCAATAGTTGTGTTGTTGGGCTTCGTTTCTTAAACTATCCATTGCTTGGTCTTCCATTTTGGGCCTTGGTGCTTGTGTGGCGTGATATTCAAGGCGTCATATTTCATGATTATAATAATAGGTACTTTGGATTTTTTACAAAGAATATAATAGAAGTTTCGAAATGTTTCGAATGTACTAATAGGTGTTTCGACATAATAACTACAATTTAACTTAGTCCGCCATTTTTCATTAGTCCGCCATTTTCTTCATAATTTTAGAACGTCTATTTTCTGTGTAAACTGAGTATTTGGTTATAATGGAGAAACCCAGTAGGAATAGATAACAAATAGGTATATACAAAAGAATAAAAACTCGACTGCTGTTACAGAAAGTGAACTATTGTATTAATATTTATTTTTATTACGATTATTACAATATAGATAGATGTATATTTCTGGATTGTACTCAATCAGACCTTTCATTTGAAACTAAACACGATATATTTATGTAAATTTATTGATATTTGGACATTTGAACAAGTATTTTTTGACATTTGGACAGTTTAGGTACCCTATGACACTCGGGATGACAGCGATTCTAAAAATATCACACACTTTTAAATCGGTTAATTGTATAACACTGTATAATTTATTTTGCTAAATTAATATTCCAAATATTTGTCTTCGTTACTAGGCTTACCGGATCTATTCCTGACGGCCGCGAAGAGGAAGAACGAACAAACTAAACTGTCAAATGATGAATGTCTTAACGCACCGCGTTATGACATTGATGAATGTCATAACAAATGATGAATGTCATAGAGATAAAATATCTCGGAATAATTATAGATAGACACCTACGGTGGGAATTACATACCAAATGTCTAGTGAAAAGACTAAGGAAATTGATTTATATATTTATTCAATTGCGAGATATTCTGGGCCTGCCCTATTTGAAAACAATATATTACGCTATATGCCAATTCATAATGACATACGGTATACTTGGATGTGGAGCTTACGGAAAAACCCTCCTCCAGAAAGTGAACGTTGTCCAAAAGGCAATAATTAGAATCATGTTTAGGAAGCCTAGGCGTTACCCTTCTGACGACCTGTATGTTGAGGCACAATTGCTTGATTTGAGGCAGTTGTATTGCCTGAAATCAATACTTCAGAAGACGAATATTGTGTTTCTCCGGAAAACAGGGAGAGATCAGGTCGTTATAAGGGAAACTTTGAAGTGCCGAAACGTCTAACGTCTTTTGGACAACGTCATTACAGCTTTCTTGCTCCAAGAATGGTTAATATCATGAGTTAAGAGAACATATTGGAAATTAGCAGCAACCAACAAAAATATCACCTTACATTATGGTTAATAAACCTTGGTAGGAGAGAGACGGAGAAAACATTCATTACAATTATAAAATAAATAAATATATTTATTTTCTATATATTTTATATACCTATTTTTACTAATTGTTATATATTATTAGTTATTATAATAAATGATTATTTATTATTGCTATTATATATTATTATTATACATTATTATTTAGTATTACTTGTTTACAGTTCTATTATTATTTTGGTGTAGTGAGAATTTCATTTTAACTTGATTTGATTGAATTTTTTTATTTTATTTTGGAAGTTATTTAGTTTATAATCATTTGTATTGGTGTTCTCCTTAGAACAGGCTCTGCCTAGTTAGGAGCAACACAAGCTATGTTAAGTGCTAATACGGCGGTTTATATAAAGGTGCTGCTGTCTTCTTATATATTATATAATAATGTCGCGGCACGTACCCTATGACACTCGGAAGGACAAAACGATACTAAAAATAGTTATGGTGAAATAAAGAAACGGAAAACATACATAGATGAATTCTTAACACGTAACACTCCTTTTAGGCAGTCTTGTAAAAACAAACTGGCGGCGGGTCACGCCACCTTTTTGTTTGATCGTTTTCTACGCTTATTTATGGGAGCTAATAGGCCCAGTGCGATTGGGCCTTATTACCCATGTGTCAGCCCAATTCACGGGTCAGCACCCATCCGGTAGCCCCCACTTAGAAGTGCGAGCCCGGGTAGGGCCAGTTTCCCTGGTAATCGTCCTTCGGGTGTTCCTGGATGGCTTGCGCACCGTGCAGCATCGGTTAATCGACCGTGCGTTCCGACTGATAACCGGGGGAGTCTGGAAACGGCTTTGTTTCCTATATGGCGGGGGTGGTTGTAAACCTTATGTTAGCCGCTCTTTAAACGACCAATCGGCCACCCGATCCCGAGTGGACAGCCGGGCAATGGACGCCGTGGTCCGCGATAGATTCGGTAGATATCGACTCACCGCTAACATACGGCAAAGGACCTTCGTCCCCAAGTCTTCTACGTTCACCTCACGGGAGACAGACCGATCATGATCGTTAAAACTTCCTGGGATGACGATTTCGGCCGTTGTAGTCGACAACTCAAAATGCGCTTATCTATTTATTATTATATTATACGACTACCAAAAAAAAAAATAGTGTTATGTGTTTAGGATTGTTATGTAGCGTTATGTAGGAGGATGTTTTCCATTTCTTTATTCCCCTATAACTTCTAAACGCTTGAATTGATTTAGATGTGTTTCATAATGTTAGAATCGTTATGTCATCTGGAGTGTCATAGGGTACCTAAAGTGCTCAAATGTCAAATAAATAATTATCTAAATGTCCAAATGTCAATAAAATATTATAAGTTTATCGTGTTTAGAATCAAATGAAAAGTCTGATGGAGAACATTTCGGAAACATATATTTCGGAATTATATTACGGTTAATAACATAAAAAAACACAAATACTTCATAAAAAACCCTTTTATTACTTGAGCACCGAGAGAAACCGACTAAAATGCGGCGGCGGCGCATCGGCGCTCGATCGTTTAAAGATACCAGCCGCAGGGCGCAGGGCGAACTTTAGTCTCTCTAAAATCTCTAAATTCGAAATAATAATATAAAAGTTCACTTTTTGTAAGGGCACTCGTGTTTTTTATTTTTTTTTTATTATTTATCTTGTTTTTATTTACTACTAGCTGAACCGACAGACGTTGTCCTGTCTTATTTCAATAAATGTGTTTGTGATCGTTTTGTGAATTTGTTAGAAGCTATCGGAATATGTAAACAAAGAAAAAAATCGGTTTGTCACCCCATGACTATCCCAGCAATCAGACAACCCCCCCCCCCCCCCGCCTCCCCCGCACCAAACCCCTCACCACCCCTCAAATCAACACTTCCCTAACACCCGTAACACTAGTGCTTTTTAACACGCTTTTATTAGGTCGACCTGTATGTAACTATGTAACTACATATGTAATGGAATTTAAGGTAACTAATTTAACCATCTTCCAAGGATCGTAGCGTCATGAAAATTGGCAGCTGTATGTAGTTCTGATGACAATACAATAATATGGTACTGTCGAACTGATCTGATGATGGAGTGGGATGATATGAACTGGAACTTCATGATGGAACATCGTATCATAGCTGTGTTCATGGACTTGTTAGAAAAGTCTAGGAATGAACTTTGACCACGATTAGGTTTCAAGGTCTGATGATGAAGCCGGAAGATAGGCACTGGCATTCCATGATGGAATATCGTATCATAGCCGTGTGCATGTGAATATCGTATAATAGCCCAAAAGCATGTTTTTAGTGGTTTTTTAAAAACTATTAATTTATTTTCTACTCACAATCGTTCGATTTGTGAGTAGAATAAAAATACTTTCAGTTTTTCACGAACTTTCAATTTTCCAGGCAACCCTTCCAATTTTTCTTTCCGTTAAGACCTTATTTAGACTATTGCGAACATTAAAAAAAATTAGCCAAATCGGTTCAGTCGTTCAACGCCATATGCGGTTACCAACGAACAGCATTTCATTGTTATTTATATAGATAGATTAGATTCAGAAAAGTACATAGGAAATATTTTAAAACACAATTGATTCGGCGTCGCTCCGAACTAGGCAACGCCTGTTCCAAGGAAGACACCAATTTGATCGTTGTTCATTTGTTTATAGCGCAATGGCGAGTCTCCTGCATGCAATAGCGACCGATGTCCAATTCCGGCTATTGTATAATTGATACGCGTCTCCCCTAGTCGGTTTGTTCGTCGGTGCTTGTCCCCCAACCATTTACTGCATCTAGAGACCAATTTTGTTAGGGAATCATTTCGGATTAACGTAGTCCTGACAGAAAGACTGCCGTGTCATATACAGAGTAAGTTTTTAATTATTGACATCCGTGAAATTGGTTAATCAGTACGAGCAAATAAGCAACTTTTGACAACAAATTGTTGAATCAAATAATATAATAAAATTTCTTATAAAATTAAATTATTAAATTATTAATATAAAATTAAATTTTATTCCAAATGATTTACAAGAGTTTGAGAATCGATCAGCTGTTTTATTTGACCTGGCTAATGGATTGAGGTCGTTGAACTCGGCGGCATTGAATGGCGTTCAATAAAACAATAGTCGCGAAGCAAGGCCACAGATGACGCTGCGTAGTTATTTCTGAACATATATATTTGGAATAATTAAGACATTTACCACCACATATTGAACCTTTTCTTAAAACTGAATATACATTACAAATAAAACAGTGCCTAAAATATACCTTATAGTTAAAAAACAGGTTTTTTATTCTATTTTACTATTGCCATCTATCAGTTATTCTCGAGATTACTGTGATATGTAATTGTCAGCTCATAGAAAGTAGGCATTCGAACCGCTAGATGTCAATCTGTGTTTTTTTAATGTTTTTTTCTAAATTCTTACTTTTATAACTACGAGGCTTTACGCCTTGTTATATTTGTAAAATCTATTTCATTTTAAAAATGGTTCAATAAGTGGTGGTAAATGTCCTAAATATTCAAAATGTATCAAACAGAAATAACAGTGCAACGCCATCTGTGGCCTCGCTTCGCGACCATTTTGTTATTGAGTGCCATTCAATGCCGCCGAGTTCAACGACTTTGATCCATTAGCAAGGTCAAATAAAACAGCTGATCGATTCTCAAACATTTCTAAATAATTTGGAATGAAATGTAATTTTAAAATGATTGTATCATAAAATTTGTTTTAACAATGTGTTATCAAAAGTTGCTTATTTGCTCGTACTGATTCACCCATTTCAAAGGTGTCACTAATTAAAAACTCATCCTGTATTTAGGTTCTTAATCACAGAAAAAGCCATCGCAGTTTTTGTCGTCAGGTTTACCCACGCCATATGTCTCAACGGCTGTTCATTATCCAATCTTGCAACAAGCCCTATATAGCCAGTGTAGACAATGCTCAAGCCAGACTGCACAAACACCATTAATCCTTAGGTCTCAGAAAATGTTACTATCTAATCTTGCTACAGATTTACACGTCGAGCGTTTCTATTCACGGAAGAAAGAGGCTTGACTCGCCTGGAACAGCCACCTAGACAAAACAATTCAAAAAGTTAAAAGTGCTTTGGGTATAAGCAGAAGACTGGCAGGGAAAAACTGGGGCCTTAACCCCAAGATCTCCCACTGGCTATACACTGCCATTGTGAGGCCGATAATCTCGTACGCCTCGGTGGTATGGTGCAACAAAGCCAACCAGAAAACTGTGATTACCAAACTAAACAATATCCAAAGGACGGCGTGCCTCATGACAACTGGCGCAATGTCCTCCACTCCTGGAGCAGCTCTAGATGCACTGCTGAACTTACCGCCTCTATACATTCACTTGCAAAAGGTGGCGAAAGCCAGCATATACAGGCTATCTGCCCGAGAGAAGGTAAACTGGATCTCACAAGCACTAAGATCAGTTCTTGACTCAGTCAGTGAAACTCCAACCCTCGACATGGTATCAGACACCATGCTGCCACTTTGCCAACTTTGAAAACTTTTTACAGTGGAACTGCCGCCCAGAGACGACTGGCTAAAAAGCCAACTGCAATGGGAGGCCGGTAGCCTTAAATGGTATACTGATGGGTCCAAATCAGGACTTGACGTAGTATATGGAGAGCGACCAAACTTCGAAAGAAGCGTAAACTTGGAGAAATACGCCTCCATATTCCAAGCGGAGGTATACGCCATTATTGAATGTGCGGATATCAACCTCCAAAAGAACTACGCCAACCACCGTATCTATATCCACTCGGATAGCAAAGCAGCTCTTATGGCACTAGTCTCGAATACCATTAATTCAAAGCTAGTGCAAAACTGCATATCACTACTGATTTCTCTGGGCGAAAAGAACAGGGTAATTCTAAGATGCGTTCCCGGCCATGCAGGAATCGAGGGAAATGAAAAAGACGACGAACTTGCTAAGACGGGAGCAAAAGGAACGTTATACGGCCCTGAACCTTGCTTTGGCGTACCAAAAAGCCTTGCAAACCTAATGCTCAAACAAATGTGTTTAGAACAATCCGTCAACCACTGGAACAACACGCCAGGGTTGAATTATTCCAACGCGCTAATTAAGGCTTACGAACGTAAGACGGCCCGTGAGGCCCGTGAGGCCTAATCGCTAAATAGGAACAATCTACGCATACTGGTGAGGGCGCTCACGGGGCATTGTGGCCTGAACAAACACATGTTCAACCTCAAGCTCAGAGACACAAAAATGTGCAGGTTCTGCCAAGGAGCAGAGGAAAATCCCCAGCACCTCATGTGGGAGTGTGGCCCGCTGATGCGTAAAAGATACACCCACTTGCGTGGTCATTACCTCCAACCCGAGGAGGTAAAACAATCTGGCGTCAAAAGCCTGCTGCGGTTCTTAAATGACATGAGTTTTAGCGCAGAACTATAGTAGGTGGCGAACACAATAGATCAGCAATCATCGCAGCGTTACGAGGCTCATAAAGACCTTAGAAAAGCCCCACTCAACAAATAAAAATAAAAAAAATTAAAAAACATGCCCTATACAGCCAGAGTAGAAAATGTTCAAACGAGACTGCACACACACCATTAATACTTAGGTCTCAGCAAATGTTACTATCTAATCTTGCTACAGCTTTACACGTCGAGCGTTTCTTTTCGCGAAAGAAAAAAGAGGCTTGGCGCGGGGAAGGGGGGGGGGGGGAGTTGTCTGCTTGCCGAAAAAGTCTTGGGGTGACACAACCGATATTTTTATAATCTTTAAACTTCCCTAGAATCTACAAACTCATTTGTGAGTTTATTAAACCTAACAACTCTATATATCTCTCTATATAACAACCGTCTAATAATCTTGTAATGTGTTATTTGATCGTTCTTTTATTGAATTTTAATTTATTATTTGATGGTGTTCTGTAGTCGGAGTTTTTTTTAATTTGATTGAGACGTCCACTAACGCAAATAAGTTTCCTCCCATTGCAACGGCACGCACACACGCACAAGGCACCACACACCCACACGCACACACACGGCAGAAATCACCCTTTATGGGTGAAGCCACTAAATTGAGTTCTTCCCCGAAATGCATTTATATCGCTCATAAACAAACTTGATTAGCGCCTATTACCTATCATCTAGGTCCTAGATCAGCGGTTCTTACCCTTTGTGGCTGGCGACCCAAAGTACGAATATATTTGAAGTACGCGACCATAATCTAATTTTTTATTTTATTTTCCAGTGACAGGTACTAAAATGATATATTATGTAATTTTATAGGATGTAGTTGTAAAATTAGAAATAACAACTTTATTTAAATGTTCTGTATTAAAATCGGACAATTCAGCATTAAAACAGTTAAAAAATTTACAGCAAAATAATTAGTGACTACCCTGGTGTTGTATTTTTGAGCAAAGATCATGTATACGTGGAGTATGTTTATAGAAAGTGCACACCGCATGTCATGCTGAGGATCCAACCTGGGAATGGTAGCAGCGCTTTTCAGCTTCATTGCTCAGAACAGGCTTCCTAGATAATTATGCCCAGCATTTTGTGAGACTCGTTTTGGCAAATCTCTCTTTTAAAACTGCATCACCTTGCATTTCGAGCAATTCTTCTTGTAATCCAGCTGAATCGTTTTCAACGCCCATTCTACTTCAAAGGAATTTCCTACCCAACTGTATTTCACGATATGGACATTTTGTGAAATATATCTTTCCATTTCATTTTCAAGTTTTCTCAAATGTTCTAAAAAAATAGGCATGGTCTCCACGAAAATACGGTTGCCATTAAGATTAAGCTCTTCCAAAAACAAGTTTAATGTTGGAAACGCTGCCAATACATTGAGCAATCTTATTTTGCCAAAGTTTTATTTTGTTTTTAAAACCGCGACCCTACCCAATACCGCTCGCGACCCGAATTTGGGTCGCGACCCGAGGTTAAGAATCGCTGTCCTAGATGATACCTATAATAAAGGTATCGGGCATTAATGAAAGTTCAGGAATTAAAGGTCATTTAACAATTCTGGGAAGAATTTAATAATTTTATTGTAGGTAGTCCTAATTATTTTCCTGGTAAATGAAAGTAATTAGGGTTACCTACAATATTGATTGCAATATCTCTTATACAAGCGACAAAAAAAACCGACATACATTTTAATCAAATAATAACGTCAAGTCTATTGGAAAATAACCACCTTAATGACACGGAAATACTACAAAAATACTATAAATGTACTAGATTTGCTGTCATAATCAACCACTATCGGGGGGAGGAGAGGGTGGTGGTTAGGGGGGGGGGGGGGGTCGAAAATATTCTTCTTCCGATATTCTTCTTCTTCTGTGGGTTCCTATATCGAATTATCCAAATTGCTTTAACTTTAAAGAAAATGGACCAAGTACTCAGGATGTATAAAATTCCAGACGAAAATATTCCTATTATTCTTCCGATATTCTTCTTCTTCCGTGGGTTCCTATCCCGCCTTATCCAGATTGCTTTAACTTCGAAGAAAATGGACCAAGTACTCAGGATGTATAAAATTCCGGACGAAAATATTCTTCTTTTTCTTCCGATATTCTTCTTCTTCCGTGGGTTTCTATCCCGCCTTATCCAGATTGCATTAACTTTGAAGAAAATGGACCAAGTACTCAGGATGTATAAAATTCCGGACGAAAATATTCCCCTTTTTCTTCCGATATTCTTTTTCTTCCGTGGGTTTCTATCCCGCCTTATCCAGATTGATTTAACTTCGAAGAAAATGGACCAAGTATAAAATTACGGACGAAAATATTCTTCTTCTTCCGATATTCTCTTCTTCCATGTGTTCCTATCTTGCCTTTTCTAGAGTGCTTTTATATATACTTAAGTGCTTAGGAGGCAACAGGGGTTTTGGGGGGGGGGTTGTTTGGAAGGGTATCGTTTGGTGGGGGATTGGGTTTAGGTAGGTTTGTGGAGGGGGCGTTTCGGGGGGTAGTGTTTGGCGGGATAGCGTTGGGGGAAGGGTTTTGGGGGAAGGGGTGGTTGGAAGGGTGGAGTGGGTTGGGAGGTGGGGGTTGGGGAAGGTTGGGTGGGGAGGGGCCCCTGGGGGATGCGATTGGGGGAGTTGGGGAAGGGTTAGGGGTTAAGGGTTTTGCGCGCGGGGTTGTGCGCTTGCCGGAAAGTGTTGAGGTGGCACAACCGATTTTTACATTTTCTTATTAAAGTTTATTCGGGCTTTGTTTGCCCAAATGTACTATAATTAGAAAATAACGTTAGGGCTACCTACAATAAAATTAATCAATTTTCCGAGAATGTTTATGTTTCCCTCTTACACATAGAACAGACGTCAGTCTAGCTGCCTGTTCCGAGGTAGACAAATTATTTTAATCGTAATTAATTAGAGAAATTTATTTGAAGGGCGATGGAAATTCTAATTCTAATTTTCATATAATTTATTATACATCTATTCATTTAAAAAAAAATCGAAGGCATATTGCTGGATTGACAATAAAATATATTTTTTTTGATTATTTTACTTAGAATTTGCATTTCAATTTTAATATATTATTCCTCTGACTCTTAAATCACATTAGTATATTTTGATTATTTGTATGTAGGTAATATTGAATATAATATTACAGCCATGACAACTATCACGATAGTTATGTTTTTAATAATTAATTTTTTAGCATTTAATTTTGTGACGCATCCAAGTGTAGGAATGCCTATCTACTGTAGTAGTTGATTGTATTGTATTGTATTGTAATAACATAGGTATATGTCAAGATGTGAAAATAACTTGTAACATATAGTAGTATGTAAAAATGGTTCAATATATTTTTGTATAAATTGATGGGACATAAGTGTCGCTGAAGCCCATTAAGATGCAAAATTATAATTTTACAAAATTTGATTATTTTATTATTTAACTAAGAATTCGTATGTACTGAAAAACGCAATAAAAGAAAAAATCTCATTGAAAAAGTCGCCATAAATATTTTAGTTATTTATTTTTAAAATACGGTATATTTTTAAACAATATTTTTTTTACTAATATTAAGATTCGACATGGAAAAAAATATAAATTATTCGTATTCGTTGATTTATAAAATTATTTTGAAGTTATGGGGCACATATGTCCCATGGTCCTCCAGAAGGGCTAAACATTATCGTTCTGAATTTTAATAAGATTATCCTTTACCTGCATAAAAAACGAAGCCAAATGTAAATTATCAACTATTGCAATTAATTAAAAATATATATTTTTTAAATATAATATTAATATACAAAATATAGGTACTAACAAAATTTTAATTATTGTTCATTTCGACAGTGCATGCTTAGCTCCTTAGAGTATTAATTTAGCTCCCTACTCGTGAACATCTCCAGTTTATTTTTGTAAATTGTAATTTTGTAAAATGAGGTACGTTTCGCTGTTTTCCGCTACTCTGAGTGTAAGCAGCCGTGATGCGATTGTACGAGATTAACATTACTTTGACTTTCATCTTTGCCTGAACACAAGGGGATTAATTACCCACCTTCTCGAGCGGGCGCGGTTTTGAAAACCAGAATGGCGTACACGGCATTTTGAATTTTGAAGCGACTGTATACATATATTTAAAAACCAGTTGTGTGTCACTCCAATACTTTTCCCCCATAGTAACCAAGGACTGATTTTGTATGAATATTTATTACATAAATAGAATCGATGATCGCCTTCTCTCGGCCGGCAGACGAACCCGGTTGGGTTCCGTTACACAACCGCCTCGAGCGGTACGGTTCGTTTCTCGGCTAGCCTCGGGTGGCTCGGCGTTAATATTTGATTGCAATGTATGTCGGAATTTAAATATTTAGTTCCGCTTGTACAGTAGGGTCAATCGATAAAATTTTTCAATCGACTAATCAATCATGATTTATTTACTCATGACTAATTTAGTCGTGGCTAACGTTAATCATGATTGAAGTAATCATGATTAAATCAATTAGTCGATAATCCTTCAATCGTTAATCGTCAATCATGACTAACTGGCTATTTAGTTGCCACCCGACAATTCTTTCTATTATATATATTGCTTGACTGTACTTAGATTCTCACCGGCCGACCGGCTAACCGACCGTCCGACCAACCGACCGACCGACCGACCGATAAAAAACATGCAAAAGTTGAAGTTGGTCACTGTCGAGAATATCAATCGCATTTTTTATTCATGATTACAATTAAAACTAATCAATCGTTAGTCACGACAGACGAATAGACGAATTATTCGTTAGTCGTTAATCACGAATAACGTATTTAATCGTTAATCATCAATCGTTAGTCTGACTATATATTGCCCAACACTACGCTCTTATATGAGATATTTCAACAAAAAATTCACAATTTGCTTTCGGCCCAACAAGGCATCTGTGTACAAAATTTTAAGTCTATACCTTCAATATTTTGAGATTAAAATATAAGTAGTGCGCCCCCTGCTGTACTAATTTCAACCACAATCTTTTCAACTCTTACCATCACCAAATGATGCCTGCATGCCAAACTTCAGCTCAGTCGCATGAAACGTTTGAACGCTATCGTGGAGGAATACACGCACACACAAACAGACACACATACAGACACACAGACAGACAGACTGACACACAAACAGACCTCAATCTGGAAATGGTCTTAAACGTCTCAGTGGGCCTCAAAATAGATATTACCGTACTCATCTAAAAAAAAACTCGCGTTCACAATACGTTCCTTCCTTGTCGGTTGGTGGGCTAGTAAAATAAAATTAAATCGACAAATGAAAAAAATAATATAATATTGTTGTTTCTTTATTCGATTTATGTTTATTTATTTCATGTATTTTAGGAAATCTTTTAATTTTAGACACGTTGATCCCGATTGCGTTTCTTCGTGAACTAAAATCGTAATTAGTTAATGCAAGCGAGAAACGCCAATACGCTAGAGCGGAATATAAAATTAATGATTGTCACTTTTCCAGCATAAAACCACCAATCGAGCATAAAGCGGCATAATGTAAGACTGGACGAAATGTGTTAAAAGATTTCCGAAATGTCGAAATGTGTCAAACTAATTCAGATTATTTTATTTACGACCCATATCGATAGCGACAGGTGGTTTTCCAAAATCACATAGTTTGAAAGATTCTCTAGCAAAAATGCTGCCTCTCAATTGCGGCACTGATGTCTTTTAAATGTTTATACTTTTTAACGAAGACTGGAAAATAAAACAGCTAATTGGTATGCATCTTCCTTAGCCGTATATAAACAGTTATTTTATATCTTCCGATATCATTATTGATCATTGTTTATTCCACTAGGCACCAGACTCCAAAGCAATCCAACATGCTTTCAAATGTAGATTGAAATAAATATACCATTTCACCATTATGCGTTTCCTTTAATTATCTTCACTGCCATAGCTCCGCTATTGTTGTACACAAGCCGTGTATACGTTGCGATTCTTTCACCAAATGTTTTGGATTCCAAAGTAAATGTCCTCAAAATCTAAAGCGTGTGGGGCGTGGGGGGAAAGCTTCAAACTACACATAATAAAAGTAAAAGGTATAATTATACATGGGCCCGATTGCGTTTCTTTGTGAACTAAAACTAAAATTAGTCCATGCGAACGAGACAGAGCAATACGTTAGAGCGGAATATGAAACGAACGATCGTCGATAAATACTACCTGCCGAACTTATACTCGTCCGAATAAATTCGAGCATATTTCGTGCGGTGTAAGATTTGACCTTGGCGGGCAGTTTTAATGCGAAAAAATTACAACTGGTCATCTCGCACTCCGCTCTAGCGTATTGCCCTGTCTCGTTCACACGGACTAATTTCCGATTTTAGTTCACGAAGAATCGCAATCGATTCAAAGTTTTAACTATATAATTATGTTAATTGAATAATTAGATAAAAGTCTAAATCATGTGATTGAAAATCGGAAAATAATGAAATCTGTATCGCCAAAACCATAAATATGGAAGCACATTTATAGGGTGGGGGGGGGGGGATAATATGAAATCGCCAAAACCACACATTGCATAATTAAAATAAAGGGTATAATTACAAATGTTTCAACTATATAACTATATATTTAGATAAACGACTAAATCATGTGATTAAAAAACTAAAAATGTATTTTTTTACTGAATTTCAATTATAAAAACGTAGAAAGAGTTTCAATTAATTTAAAACGTTCTTCAATTCATTGCGTTGAGATTAAACAGGTTACATAATTACATACCTATGTCAACGATCGTTTTAATAATCACAGCAAAAGCACTTTGAACTTTTTCGATTATTTTCTCCATGTAATTCTTATAACATTTTAGGTTATTAGTATTTAATTAGAATGTACTTAAGTCATTTATTTACTTATCCCTATAAAATTTAGTTTTTTTTAAAATAAATGGCTGATTGATTGCAAAAAAAACATTACTGATCCAATGATAACAACAATAACTTTAAATTATTAATGCCATCTATTGCATTTTATATAGCCTGATTACATCACAGAAATAATACGGATATAAAATGCTATCTATTAGTCTATTAAAACATTAAAGCGCGTAAATATTACGTGTCTCTCTCTCGACTCTCTTCAGGTCCAAACAAAATTTTGGGCTAGCGCTAAAACTGCCCTCTCTGCTCTACGCCAACTCCAGAATAACCAAAAATTCGATTCTGTGCAATTCCAAAGATCCGGCAATATCGAAGCACGTAATAAGTGGCCGTAGTGATTCAAATGATCTACAAGCCCGCGTAGACTTCCACAAAAAGTTCCTTACTGGAATCAGCCAGAATGGCACTGGTCTGGGGTATGGCAGTACAACCACGAGCGACGTGGACTTGAAGAAGTCTCTTTTGCGGGGAAATTACGACAGCAACAGTATGGCTCATGCTATTGGCCTTCAATGCCAGAATGATTGGACAACAATTGGGGACTTTTGCATTCCGCCTCCAATGCACTGGAAGGTAATGCTCTATGACTGGACGCCAGAGATGCTGAAATTTTATTTGAATGCCTTTCAGCATACACTTCCAGACCCCAGTAACCTCGCTCGTTGGAGCTTTGCCGAGGACAGTTCTTGTCCCATCTGTAGCAATACCCCTTGCACAGCTAGACACATTCTAGCTGGCTGCAAGGTGGCCTTAGATCAAGGACGGTACACTCACCGCCATGACAAAGTTCTCGCTGTTATTCGCGAGGTAATTAGTCTCTCAGTGGCTCGTGCCAACAAGGGTTTGACAGTATCCTCCAAACCCCCAATACAGTTTGTGCGGGATGGCTCTAAAGGCAAAAAACATTTAACTACAAAACCTTTCTCAATAATTGAGAAAGCTACAGATTGGATTCTGGAGGTCGATTCGGTCTCTAAGCAGTATAAATTCCCTGAAAGTCTCGGATGCACAGCCCTCTGTCCAGATATAACTCTTTACTCTCTATCTCGGAAAGTGGCCCTTATTGTAGAATTAACTGTTCCATGGGAATCAAATATCCCAAAAGACCACGAGTATAAATTAAATAAATACCATGATCTTGCAAATGCCGTAACCCGGAACGGCTCCACTGTTCACCTTCACGCGGTGGAAGTTGGCGCTCGTGGCCTGCCAGCTAAATCTCTATTTCACCTCTTTAAAGATCTTGGCCTTTCCAGAAAAATAATCAACTCTTTCTTAGAAAAATTATCTAAAACTGCGATTTGCGCATCTCAAATTCTATGGCTTCGAAGGGGGAGTGAATGGGTGGTAAGGTGAACGCTCACATGTGGCAAGACAGCTGTCCTAAACCTACCACAGCCGGTTCGTAAGTCCGGAATCCACTGCTCACCCCCCAGAAGTGTAAAAAAATAGTATTATGATGGGCCCGACTCCGGTCGGTGAATTCCATGGCAGCTCCCGTTTGTATTTATTTATTGTAAGGTTCGCCTGCAGCATGGCTCGGGTGGATAGCCGTAAGCCGTACCCTTTCACTGGGTGGTTTTGGTTAGGGTGGCGCAGCATTAAAAAGACAAAAGACGTCGGCTCGGGCGCTGCCTAAATATGAAAGTGAAAAGAGGGCGTTTGAACAGTGCTCTTTTTCGGAGCTTTAAAACACATCAGCAGCACGCGTTTCGCCGCGGGCCATAGATTCAGAGGCAATTTACAGGGCCGCTGATTCTTATTTAATTTGGGCTGTGAAAGCAGGCTTTTCAATGCTCGCGAACGTAACGATATTTCATTTTAATTTATGAAAGAAATAAAATACAATTCTTTTAAATGAAATGATTATAATTTTTCAAGGGCCAGAGGCAAAATGTTTATGTACCATATCTGTGCTCCCGGCAGCCCTGGATATAGACCTCCAGCCCTTTATAGATAGGCAAGGGGGGGGGGGGGGGAGGGTCAAACCTGGGTATCTGCCATGGAAGACCCTCAATTTCTATTGCCTTACTTATTGCTATATTATACATTTTAAGCCCTCCTTGCGTGTCCGAAATATTGAAGTTTCCATTTTTTTGTTGTTTTTCATCATTATCTTATAACTGATAACAGATGTATGGACCCTTACGGGCTTACCAGCTATTAATTTGTCGCACTTAGGATAATCCTTTTCTCCACACGCGGCGGCGCGCGCTAGGGCGCGGCGCAGTATCGGTAATGAGACAGTGAGTTCTCTGGTTGAAGATTTAATTACGACTGTTGAGCGGGCAAGGCACCCAAACGTTCAGTGTTTACAACGATGTAAATCCGTAATCTCACTTCGTATTCTAAGCAGTGGCAATCTCTTAAATGTTACTCGTAATAAATCCAAACTGGTTAGATACTTATGTAACTCGTAATAAAACATCGATATTTCGAGGTTTTATTACGAGTTACGTTAAGGGTAGATGCTCCCCCATATTCTACGGTTGCACGTTGGTTTGCTGAGTTTAGGCGTGGAGGAACCTTAACTAACGATGACCCTTGCTCTGGTCGCCCTGAATCAGCAGTCGCTGAAGAAATGTTTAAAAAAGTGAAAAAATGTTTTGGCGGAGTCTTGTCACAGTTTGTTTTATTGTTAAAGAAGTGAATTTTGAAAAAGGTGTCCGCAAAGGTTTATTGTTGAAAAAGGTGTTCGGACACTGGATAGGTACCTAGAATGCTTACGGACGCGCAGAAAAAAGTAGACTGAAAATTTCGCGAAGCTCTTTGCATACAAGATTCTGACCGTTTTCTTGACTCAATTCATAACTAGAGACGAAACATGGTTTAACCTTTACGATTCTGAAACAAAACAACAGCCCATGATCCGAAAACGACCATGTCATCCGGTAATATGAGGCCACCAGAACCAGAGTGGCCCAAATGCATTTTTTTTGTGGATATGGACCAGAATAGTTAAAGGAAATTCTTAAGTGAACATAGGAAATGGCTGGGATTTTTACCCGGTTTGCATAAACCCACTTAACTCGTGAATTTATGCGACCCCTTTGCGCTGGGTAACTACCCCTTCGATTATCTTCAATGGTTTTCACCTTGGACTGTATTCAAATGGTAATCACTCACCAGCTAGGTTGGTTTTTCTCTCAGGGGTGGTTGTCTCGAACGATTGGTGGATTCCAACCTCACAAGGAAATTAGTTCAGCGAGAAGCTTCAGTAATAGAACTTCACTTTCCTTAGGTCACGCAGGATAAGCTTCCGTCGAAAGTAAACACTTTTTATTCGCGAGACTTTCTTTTATTCGGTCACTTATCTTTACTTTTACATTGAGTTCCGAGTACTTATAATTTACACTAAGTCCCCGGTGCGTAGGTCGCGGCGCGTTCGCGCAGACCCTTTGCAAATTTAAAACTGAAGCTTTCGCTCTTTTCTGTCGTCGATCGCCTTACATTTTTTTAAGATAGCGACCGCCCTTACCATCATTGGTCTAGCTGCTTCCAAAAATTTCTAAACACTCCCCCATAAATACACCGCACACGTATTATCCAATCACGAAACAGGGCGCATAAACAGATACAACCCCGTTTGAAAGAGACGTCGCAATCATGCTTCCTCGCTTGCACGATAGAGCGCGAAACGACTACAATAGTTGTCTCTGTCTTACATTTAAACATTTTATAGACATATTATTTGCTTAATTTAAAAGAAAAGAATCTACCCTAGTACAGGCATTAACCTAGTTGGGTAGTTTTTAAGACATAATTTTTGTACTACTTTCTCTTAAATAAAGCATTATTATTATTATTGTTATTACAGATTCTCGTCGCAAACGCCACCTTTCCCGAGTACACATTGTCTTAAACATAGGTTAGTTTCAGATCATTAGTAACAAGTTAATATTAATGTTAGATCGTTAATTAGGCTAATTAAGTTATCTCTCCTAGCGCTTTACTTTACATTAAACGAAATACTATATGCTATGCTTAAATTAATTACTCATGCAATTTTCTTTACATTTTAAGCTATATTATTTCTAGGGTTAATTGTGGGATTTGGAGTATGTATGATTTTTTGTAACGTCCACGGTTTTTATTTTGTAGTCTTTTGCCCGTCGCCTCGCTCGGGAATTTATCGTTGCCATGTGTTGCTAAGGGGTCTTTCTCACGATTTATTTTGAATGGAAACGGTGGTCGGTCGCCAAAGTTTCGCGTTTCAGGGTCGGCAGCTCGTTTATTTTATAGCCCACTCTGTCCTGTCCTTTGAGTTATCAGCTATTTTTCAAGGAATCTCATATCCTCGGCGTCCGTGACTAATTATGTTTCCTACCCCTTGTACAAAGGTTTCGCTTTTGGGAAGATTTATCGACGTTGGCGTCCGCTCTCGTGCCTTTGGGCCTGCGCCCGCTGATCTGTCGAATATTCTGAACCATTCCCCCCCCCAATGGGCTCTGAGCCTCATTGGCTCCTGTCTCCATCTATTTGGTTTACCTAATTTACATTTTATTTACATAATCCAGTCTTATTTTTTACTCATTCACCTATGGGATTCTACTTAGCTAAATGTCATATTCAATTTTCTTATTGGTCTAGTGAGGTGACAGATCGTTTCTCATTCAACCTATGAGAATTTCTCATTATTCTACTTAGGATACGTACCGCTTTCCGTTAACTTTCGTTTTCATCTCTTACGAGACAAACGTCAACTTGCGTTTTCACTTTTAAATTCTAGCTAGACTATTTTTATTTTCTACTGTGTCGAATAGACTTTCGCTTTTTCCACTTAGACATTAGTGACAGTTGTTTCTGCCTGGTCAGCTGTTGTATGTATTTTTACAAGTTTACTGACAGGGCGCCTATACACTTTCCCGTCCACTAATAGGTCTACTATTCGCACTTGGCCTGTTTTGTCGGGGAAAACTTGAGTCACCCGACCTCTGGCCCACCTTCCTCGTTCTAGGGAAGGATCTAACAGGACTACTAAGTCTCCGATTTTTAACGGAGTTCCCTTTGTCGCCCACTTAGGTCGTTTAACCAACAATGGAAGTACTTCTTTAGACCACCGGTACCAGAAAGCATCAGCAAGTATTTGCGATTGTTTCCAGTGATTTTTGTTAGATAACTCAGTTGTATTATTCTGACCAACCGCTGTACTATCATCTGCATGGCCTAATAGGAAATCCGCCGGTGTGAGTGGTTTCTCATCCCGAGTATCTAGAGATATATACGTGAGCGGCCTGTTGTTCATCATCGCTGAGACTTCGCATAATAATGTTCTCAGCACATCTTCTTGTGGCGCGCGCTCCTTCAATATGGCATATAACGATTTTTTTGCCGTTTTTATCTGACTCTCCCAAACTCGACCGAAATGGGGTCCTGAAGGAGGGGAGAAACTCCATTTAATCTCGTCGGCACTTAGACGATCCCTTATTTCATGGTTGTCGATAGCTGACAAAACTTTTCTTAATTCAGCGTCCGCACCGCGGAAACCAGTGGCGTTGTCGCTCATAATTTCCCGCGGCTTCCCCCTGGCTGCTATAAAACGTCTTATAGCCAACAGGGCCGAGCTGGTTGACAAATCTCCAGCTAGTTCGATATGGGTCGCTCTCCTGTTAAAACAAGTGAAGAGTAATCCATATCGTTTTTCCACTTTCTTTCGATTAGTGACGAAAAACGGCCCAAAGGCGTCCACACCTACAGTGTGGAAACAGCGCCTTCGGGTGGTTATTCGCGCGGATGGGAGTTGGCCCATTTGCGCGGTCATAGGCTTCGCGCGCCGGATAGTGCAATAGACGCATTCTCGTGAGATCTTTTTCACCGTTTGTCGCGCTCCAATGACCCAAAACTGTTCTCTTAGCACTGATAAAATTAATTCAGCGCCGCCGTGAGCATTAACCTCGTGTAAATGTTTCACGAGTAACACCGTGAATCTATCCTTACCGTGTAATATATATGGCCTTTTTGTGTCGAAAAGTGTGTCTTTAGCATTTTCGATCCGGCCTCCTAGCCGTATTAACCCTTCCGCGTCGATATACGCGTTCAATCCGAACAGACGGCTGTCTTTCGGCAATATTTTCTGATGACGTATCAGGTCTATCTCGTGTGCGAAAATTCGATGTTGTGATTCCTTGATCAGAAATTTTTTTCCGGTTGCGATATCGTCGCTTTCGAGTACTTTTGACGTGGTTTTTTTTTTACACAGATCTATAAATTTTGTCACATATGCCATGGTTCGACTCGCCCGCATGTACTGGGAAAATCTACCTATGTCAATTACGCTTCCATTTTTTTCTGTCGTTGTTAGTACAAGTTTTGTCTTATATTCTAACAATGCTCTCTCTTCCGGTTTCGGATCGGTTGGCTCCTGGAGCGGCCAGTGTTCTCTACTGCCACGCAAGAAAGCAGGTCCCGCGAACCATCTACCTTCCGGGCTTAAATCTATCTTGGTGGTATTCCGTGTGCCATCATCAGCGGGGTTGTCGCTCCCTGCTAACCAATGCCACTGTCTTGGAGACGTGAGCTCATCGATCACACCTAGTCTATTGGCTACAAACTGGAGGTGACATTCCTTTTGTGACAAAATCCACCACCACGCATTTTTAGAGTCTGTCCACATAGAGACGTCATCGAAACTTAATGCGCTTTCTTGTTTTATTTTTGAGGCCAGTTCAGCACCTAACAGCGCCGCAGTCAGTTCTAACCTGGGGATTGTCAGTTTGCCTTTCAAAGGTGCCACTCGAGTTTTGCTAGCCATAAAGGATACCTTGTGCTCGCCGCTACAGCCTGTGATCCTAACATATGCAACAGCGCACATCGCCTTTTCAGACGAATCGCAGAATACGTGCAATTGCCTTTTTTCACCTGCTTGTTTGGTAGCGCCATTGTAACGTGCGATTCGCACACCTTGCGCTAATCTCAGTTCTTGCAGCCACCGGAGCCAATATTTAACTACATCGCCCGGGATCTCGTCGTCCCAGGCCACTCGGCTACTCCATACCTGCTGCATGATCAGTTTAGCTCTTATAGTGAGCGGTGAAAGCGCACCCATTGGGTCCCATATCTTCATTATTAATTTTAGGGCTTCCCGCTTCGACGGAATCTTATTTCCCGTCGTCAGATCTTCGCTGAGGCGGTCCATGCTCACATTAAATGCTAACTGATCAGAGGCAGGTAACCACGTCAAGCCTAATATACGTTGTGACGTCAACTCACCATTTTCCAGAGATACTTGCGCGAGCGCGCGGTTTTCTTCTGGTATCCCGGTTAAAGCCTCGTTTTTATTTGAAGCCCAACCGGACATAGTGAAATTCCCAGCTTTATGAATCAAATTAATTTCCCTGATGACTTGTTTTGCTTCCTCTAACGTGTCTACTCCCGACAGCAAATCATCAACGTACGAATCGCGCTCTATTATTTTTACAGCCGCTGGGTACTGGTCCTTAAACCGAGCTGCGTTTTTATTTTTTACGTAGATCGCGGAGGCCGGGGAGCTACAACTACCGAATATTAGACAGTCCATTTTTAATATTTTTGGAGGACTTTCACGCTGGAAACCTCGCCAGAGAAACAGCTGACTGAAGCTATCTTCCTCTCTCACTTTTATCCGAAGATACATATCTCGTATGTCGGCCGTGAAAGCGATGGCATTTTCACGGAATCGTAATAAAATTCCTAATATGCTATTTAAATAGTCTGGTCCACCTAATAACATGCTATTCAGTGACCCGCCTGCGCCCGAGGACGCAGCGTCGTGAACGACACGAATTTTGTCTTTCTTCGCGGGGTGAATAACCCCCAGGTGCGGAAGAAATAACACTCGAGGGCGGTTTTTTAATTGTTTTTCATCGACTTCCGAAGCATACCCCTCAGCTAGATATCTCTCTATCTGCTGGCAGTATTTTTCTCCATAAAGACGGTCGGAGTCCATTTTCCGTTCCACTGACCTCAGACGAGTCATTGCCATGTCTCGGTTATCTGGTACGGAAAAGTTAACCTCTTTCCATAACAGACCTGTCTCCCAGACTCCATTTTTAAGAGAAGTAGTATCTTCTAAGATTTTCTCAGCCCTAACATCGGCCTGAAGCTTTCGCTTTTTCTGTGGCCAATCGTACTCTAGCTTCAGATTTTCTTCCATTAATTTATCCAAAGAAGGTTCATTTTCCTGATTTAAGCATAGCGCCGGGTACCTAATTTCTCGTTCGAGAGTGTCATTTCCGCCGATAGCCACCCACCCCAGGAGTGTTTTAGATACCGATAGGCCCCCGTCCACCATTTTTAACCCTCTAGAGACTATCAGTTCCCAACAATTAGCTCCCAGGAGCAGGTCAGGTTTTACGGTTGTCGCCGGAGTCGAACGCACCATCCCTCCGATCGGCCTCTGCGCACCTATCACGCTTTTGACCTCCGGTAGATTTAGCGAGGCTACGCTGTAAGCTCGTACTACGTACTCCTTCTTACCTAAATCTCCCCTTACTTTGAAGGACACCGCTTCGGCACTGTTATTACTCTCTTTCATATTCCCGATTCCAGAGAGCTGTAATCCCTGCGTCGGGCCTCGAATCCCTAGTTCTATTGCCACGCCCTGATCAATGAGTGAAACAGTCGCGCCTGCGTCTAACAACGCATATAATGTTTTTCTACCCCTGGTTCCAAACACGGTTATCGGTAATACTTGCAGAATGACCTGATTTTCAGATACTGCGTTCGCCACTACCTCGGAGCTCGCGCGCGGCGCCGCCGCGATGTCCGCCTCGTTTGCAGGCGGCGGGGCGGTCAGCAGATAATGATATTTGCCCTTTGGAAACCGTTTATATGCCGAACACGATTTTCGGCCGTGGTTGTGCCCTAAACATTTGAAACACCTACGAATTTTCTTTATCTCATCCCAGCGGCTTGCTAAAGTTAGATTTTTAAATTCTTCACATTTATTTAAATAATGGGATTTCTCACACCGAGGGCACTTAGGTTCCTCTTTGCCCTGGGTATGTAAAATATATTTTTTAGAGCCCGTTTCTTTCTGTCTCTTGTCTCGCGGGTTATCATAACTTTTCCTAGGAAGCTCTGCGGTACACAGACCGGCGTCTTGTGCGCTGATCGCTAATTTCTCTAACCATAATGCGAAATAAACTAATACCGGATCGTTTAAACCAACCCTTCCCCTGTCAGCTAGCCACAGAGTTAATAAGTTCTTTGGCAATTTTGCCACAAGTGAAGCCAATAAGTCTGGATTATAAAGATGTTCTAATTTATTTACCGATTTTACGGTCGCGACCAGATTTTTTATCTGGCACGCAAATCGCATTAAACCGTCTGCATCTAGACTATCAGATAACCCTTTTTCTCTCCTCAAATCCGCTATCGTTCTCTGAATGATTAAATTCGTATTACCGAATAGCGCCTCTAACGTGGTCATGATGTTTGTCACGTTGTCAGGACTTAAAAGCAAACCTGTCACTGCCTCGCGTGCTCTACCCTTTAATGCTGTCTGCAGACGCAATAAGTTTTGTGCATCATTTAAATGCATTACGTCTGTCGACTGTTTGAAGATAGCTTTGAAGGCTACGAATTCTAAAGGATTCCCGTGAAATGGAGGTAACTCTTTTGCAAAATGCGGTTTTGTGGACGCTACAGAAAAAATCCTACATACCTCTTTTATCATTTTTTCGCTCGAGCTGCTAATTCCGTCGCTGCTCGTACCCGGGTCTGTATCAGCGGCGGCCTTTACCGCCGCCGCCGACACCGCCTTGGTCTCTGCTCTCGCCCTGGCGTTGTCCGCAGCTGCCGCGCCGCCCGCATTCGCCGCGCCGCCCGCATTCGCCGCGCCGTCCGCCACCGTCGCGCCGGACGCCGCCGCGTTGCCCGGTTCTGATCGCCCGCCGTCTTCACGCCGCCGTGCCGCTTGTAATGCCGCATCTCCATTTTCTTCTGCGAATGTTCCCCCCCAGGGTTCTGGTGACGTCTCAGCAGCTGGAGTTTGATACTCGGGCCATCTCGACACTCTGCTAGCTGCCGTGTAGTCCCCTGCGACGTCGCGATCATTTCCTCGACTGCTCGTTTCTGTCCCGAAGGTTTCGGAGACAATTTCCAGCATCCTCATAGCATGCCGCGAGTCTTCTTCCGCTGCATCCAGTTCTTCCTGCATCGCCGCTCGTTGAAGGTCGATGTCAGCTTCTTCTTCGATTTCTTCAGCCGCTCTGCGCGCCGTGCGCCGCGCAGCCACTTTTTTCAGTTCTGCATCCAATTTATTTTTATCAGCTTTTTTCTTGGCTTTTTGGAGGTTCACTCTTCGAAGTTCTTCAGATGCTGCTCGCAGTTCCTGAACGTGCTCGCTTCTTCTGCTGCTTTCTGACCAGGCGCGCGATGAAGGTCTTGGATTTTCGGATTGCGTGCTTTTCGAATCCATATTTTTATTTTTGTTTTCTCGTTCTTGATCCAAAGTCGCTTTTCTTTCCGATTTTCTTTATTCGGCTTGACGGAGGACCACGATGGCTGGGATTTTTACCCGGTTTGCATAAACCCACTTAACTCGTGAATTTATGCGACCCCTTTGCGCTGGGTAACTACCCCTTCGATTATCTTCAATGGTTTTCACCTTGGACTGTATTCAAATGGTAATCACTCACCAGCTAGGTTGGTTTTTCTCTCAGGGGTGGTTGTCTCGAACGATTGGTGGATTCCAACCTCACAAGGAAATTAGTTCAGCGAGAAGCTTCAGTAATAGAACTTCACTTTCCTTAGGTCACGCAGGATAAGCTTCCGTCGAAAGTAAACACTTTTTATTCGCGAGACTTTCTTTTATTCGGTCACTTATCTTTACTTTTACATTGAGTTCCGAGTACTTATAATTTACACTAAGTCCCCGGTGCGTAGGTCGCGGCGCGTTCGCGCAGACCCTTTGCAAATTTAAAACTGAAGCTTTCGCTCTTTTCTGTCGTCGATCGCCTTACATTTTTTTTAAGATAGCGACCGCCCTTACCATCATTGGTCTAGCTGCTTCCAAAAATTTCTAAACACTCCCCCATAAATACACCGCACACGTATTATCCAATCACGAAACAGGGCGCATAAACAGATACAACCCCGTTTGAAAGAGACGTCGCAATCATGCTTCCTCGCTTGCACGATAGAGCGCGAAACGACTACAATAGTTGTCTCTGTCTTACATTTAAACATTTTATAGACATATTATTTGCTTAATTTAAAAGAAAAGAATCTACCCTAGTACAGGCATTAACCTAGTTGGGTAGTTTTTAAGACATAATTTTTGTACTACTTTCTCTTAAATAAAGCATTATTATTATTATTGTTATTACAGATTCTCGTCGCAAACGCCACCTTTCCCGAGTACACATTGTCTTAAACATAGGTTAGTTTCAGATCATTAGTAACAAGTTAATATTAATGTTAGATCGTTAATTAGGCTAATTAAGTTATCTCTCCTAGCGCTTTACTTTACATTAAACGAAATACTATATGCTATGCTTAAATTAATTACTCATGCAATTTTCTTTACATTTTAAGCTATATTATTTCTAGGGTTAATTGTGGGATTTGGAGTATGTATGATTTTTTGTAACGTCCACGGTTTTTATTTTGTAGTCTTTTGCCCGTAGCCTCGCTCGGGAATTTATCGTTACCATGTGTTGCTAAGGGGTCTTTCTCACGATTTATTTTGAATGGAAACGGTGGTCGGTCGCCAAAGTTTCGCGTTTCAGGGTCGGCAGCTCGTTTATTTTATAGCCCACTCTGTCCTGTCCTTTGAGTTATCAGCTATTTTTCAAGGAATCTCATATCCTCGGCGTCCGTGACTAATTATGTTTCCTACCCCTTGTACAAAGGTTTCGCTTTTGGGAAGATTTATCGACGTTGGCGTCCGCTCTCGTGCCTTTGGGCCTGCGCCCGCTGATCGGTCGAATATTCTGAACCAGGAAAAAAAAGTAGTAAGGCACATAGTTTTTATTTTGATGATCTTGAAGATATCAAATTTTGGGCGACTCTAGAATTGTAAATATTTTTTTTATATGGATCTTTGCATTAAACACAAAATTACCAAAATGTCACTTAAGCCACTCTGGTTCTGGTGGTCTCATATCATAGACTCTTTTCTGGGACAGTCAAGGGGTCGTGATGACTGATTACCTTGATCGTGGAGCTACTATAACGGGGACTGTATATCGGGTGTTATTACTGCACCGGGTGTTATTACTGCACAACGTGGCAAGCAAAAAAATTTTTTGAAGAAGATAAAGGTTTGAGAAGCGTTTGAGCATGCTGCGCCATCTAGCGGTAGGTAACAATTCGTAAATAAACAATATCAGCGACATTTTACCAACCGCTAGATAGCGCATCGTGAACATAGCTTTTCATACTATTTTAAAAAAAATAATAAAAAAACAAATTTTCTAAAAATAAAATTTCAAAAAAATTAAAGTTGCTTACCTTGTACTGATTCACTGACAAAATAATGCCCGTGCAATAATAACACCCTGTAAGCTGAAGACATTTTGAAAAATACGAAACGAAATACCTACGTGTAAAACGAATATGCAAACTAGCTAGAATTGTTATATTTCAGCAAGATAAAGCCCCAGCATAGTCCAGAGTTGCGATGGCTGCCATTTAATAAGCCGGCTCTGAAGTACTGGAAAATCCTCCATATTAACTGGAACTTGCTCCTAGTGATTTCGATACCTACTAAAGGAACATCCAAGAGATCGAAAATTTGAAGATGATGACGCCGCAGTGCAGGAATTATTAGGTGATCAGAAGGATTTTTAGGAAGGCATTTTATGTTCAGAAAAAGGATAATAAAGTGTATAAACGTATCCCTTCGACTTTCGACTTATGTCGAAAAAATAAAAGAACATTCCGTAAAAGTTACTCCATCCAATTTTATTTGACTATCTTTTCATCACAATTTAAACCAACTACAGCCCACTACAACTACTGTTTCGTCTCTCTCTATTGGTATTGATCATATATGCGATTTTTACTCATGAAGCTCTTAGCGAATTCTATTGCAATAAGAGCTCGGCAATATCCCATGAGGTAGTACATCGACACGACACCAGGATAAAACCAATTATCTTTAACCGGTCGTAGCACGTACTGCCAAGTCCTAGGCGACTATTCGATACATAGGCCTCAAACTTTTTAATAAATGGCCTGATAGATTAAACCTTTCCGGCCCACTGGCTACACCGAGTAATCACCCGAATTTTTTATTTATTTTTAAGCGATTACTGCATTTAGCCAAGTTCCAAACCTAAACCAATGCGTATTAGAGAGCCATCTATATTTAGTAATGTTTAATTGCTTTCCAAGGGTAACATTTTAAATTGACGGGTAGAAATTTCGGCTCAGAAACGAATTTGGTGAAATTCGGTTATTTTAGTCATCCAAATGAGCGGTAAGTAATATAGTTTTTGCACTTGAAATATTTATCGAAAAAAGCTATGTAGTTTTAGTTTTATTTATTTGTTGAGTGGGGCTTTTCTAAGGTCTTTATGAGCCTTGTAACACTGCGACCATTGCTGATCTATTGTGTTCGCCACCTACTATAGTTCTGCGCTAAGCCTTGTGTCATTTAAGAACCGCAGCAGGCTTTTGGCGCCAGATTGTTTCACCTTCTCAGATTGGAGGTAATGACCACCCAAGTGGGTGTATTTTTTACGCATCAGCGGGCCACACTCGCACATGAGGTGCTGGGGAGTTTCCTCTGCCCCTTGGCAGAACCTGCACATTTTTGTGTCTCTGAGTTTGAGGTTGAACATGTGTTTGTTCAGGGCACAATGCCCCGTGAGCTCCATCACCAGTATGCGTAGATTGTTCCTATTTAGTGATAAGGCCTCACGGGCCGTCTTACGGTCGTAAGCCTTAATAAGCGCTTTGGAATGATTCAACCCTGGCATGTTGTTCCAGTGGTTGACGGATTGTTCTAAACATATTTGTTTGAGCATTAGGTTTGCAAGGCTTTTTGGTACGCCACAGCAAGGTTCAGGGCCGTATAACGTTCCCTTTGCTCCCGTCTTAGCAAGTTCGCCGGCTTTTTCATTTCCCTCGATTCCTGCATGGCCGGGAACCCATCTTAGAATTACCCTGTTCTCTTCGCACAGGGAATTCGGTAGTGATATGCAGTTTTGCACTAGCTTTGAATTAATGGTATTCGAGGCTAGTGCCATAAGAGCTGCTTTGCTATCCGAGTGGATATAGATACGGTGGTTGGAGTAGTTCTTATGGAGGTTGATATCCGCACATTCAATAATGGCGTATACCTCCGCTTGGAATATGGAGGCATATTACCCCAAGTTTAGGGAAGGGGGCGGGGGTTACCGTACACTTAAGGTAGAACTATTATTACTCAAAAATTAAAAGAATTATTTGGTTAATCCTAAGCGTTTTATTTAAAGAAAATATTTAACTTTTAAATGCTATAACGAAAAATAATACCAGATAAATAGAAATATTGGATTTATTAAGTTTAAAAAAAAATACAAAAATACGGAATCATCCGACACCTTCGGATGATTGCGTACAGTGGCTTAGTAAAATATTTCACCTATTTAACATGACTAAATTCACAAATATAACCTTCTGGAACTTCTTTATCACTGCACAGTGCATGGACCCATTGCCCACACACTATACAGCGATACCAGAGCTCTCGATCTTTTCCAAATTTGCCACAAATTAGACAAAGCTCATTTGTACACCCGTTTCTCCTTCTGCATAAAAAATATTGTTGTCATCACTTTCACTTTTTCTGTCTTGATAGTTTTTAGAGTCTTTTTAAGCTATTGCATAGCTTTTATCGCGGGCCTAGCTAGGCCAGCGGGCGACCGAATGAAGAAATTTCTTAACGAAAATTAATGATTTTAAACTGATAATTACGTCTAAACGAGTACTGCTTACGATTCGAAAAAAATATATGTTAAACAAGAACGTTTTCCTAATATTCTTAGATTTGAATATTTTATATTTTGTTTATATTACATAGTGTAATTAATTTGTGAAATTAGGTCTAACCGAACACAAAAACGACTACTACGCAAATACTATCTGGCGTATTATTATGAAACCTGCACCATTTTAAAGATAATTTAATTATCTATCTTTCTATCTACGATTTTTTTCGAATAATTCGTTTTTTTTGCTTTATCGAATAAAAAATTCGTGCGCGGCGCTCTATCGGAAGACGTTTAAATTATTCCGAATCATTTGCTTCCGCAGCCGCAAATGATTCGGAATAATTTCAACGTTTTTCGATAGAGCGCAGTTATTTGGGGGCTAACGGGCCCATGATGAGGTGGCCACGTAGACCCATGTGTTCAGGGTCGGTCACACTCACGGGTCAACACCCATCCGACGGCCTCCCCGCATGGGGTGCGAATCCTGGGTAGGACACTGGGTCAACCAGTCTCCCCTGGGAATCAAACCTCTGGCGCCCCTGGACGGTCTGCACACCGTGCGGCGCTAGCCAATCGATTGTGCTCTCCAACTAACACTCGGGGGAGTCTGGGAACTGTATTGTTTCCTACAGAGCGGGGGTGGTTGTCTACCTTACGGCGACTGCTCTTGAAATGACCATTGGCCATCCGATCCCGGTTCAGAGTCGGGCAAAGGACGCCTTGGTCCGCGATAGATTCGGTTCACTCCGTTTCACCGCTTCGTAAGGGAGAGGACCGCGCAAGCGACTTCGAACTCGGAACCAATCGAGAGACCGGAGAAATCTGGTCACAATTGGAAGTGAGGGCGCGAGTATCTCGAGCCCACCGGGTTTATTCCTGGCTAACTCGCGGTAAGGCGTTGGACTCTCACGGGTTGTGACGTAGCTGGACGTAGAATTGTACTGTCCAAAGTCTTCTACGTTCACTGCAGGGCGACAGAACGACTAATCGTTAAAACGTCCTGTGGTGACGGGCTCGCCCGTTGTAGTCGACACCGCAAGAGCGCAGTTATCTGATATCAGAAAAAATAAAATAAATAAAATAAATAAATAATTATAATTGCATAAGTTGTTAAAAATGCTATGCAATAGCTTTACCGCGGCAGTCCCCGAGTGCCACACGTATTTTTTTCATTTCCAAGGCTTCTTTGATAGGAGTTGAAGTAAGAATGTCAGAATGTTGCTTTCTTCCTCTTCCTCTGCCTTTTCCTTTCCCTTTTTCCAAAGTTTTATCTGTTTCAGACCCTTTTTTCTGCGGTAGGGATTGAACATTCACCAAAAAAACATGGACATCCTCTTCGTCTTTTTCGGGAAGATCTGTTTCTGCTTCTTCCTGCGTTGTTTGCTTTGAGGCTCCACTAGTTGAGGGTATTGGCTCTATGACTTCTCTGCTGGTTATTTCTGATTCACATTGATCAGTCTGAAGCATTTCTATAGGTGCTGCGCACTGATCAGTGAATTTGTCAGGATTCACAGGCCAAATTCCAGCTGCTGCAAATCCATTGACTGCTTTTTCTACGGTGGCAGCCTTCAAATATGCCTTGTTGAAAAGAGGCGCAATGTCATAAGGTGTGAGCTTTTCATAATTATTAGTTTTTATGTACAGATCACATTCTTTATGATATTGCAGCTATAGCGGTCCGAAAAATGTCAGGTCAAGTGGCTGGGTGCGGTGCGATGTATGAGGCAGTAGTGAAAGCATCAACACGCCATTTTGACGACAAAATTCGTAAATATCTAACGATATGTGGCTCACATGATTGTCCAGAATCAGGAGCACGCCATCCTCCAAAGTTGGCTTGGTGTGTTGAACGAAGTGCTTCAGCCAATCCAAAAACAGTTCCTCGACCATCCATCCTGATTTTGAACACCTGTATATTGAACCAGGAGGACCACCTCTTTCTAATGCTGGTGTCATTCGAATGCGCGGGAAAATTAATAACGGTGAAATGAATTGGCCTGTGGCGCTCATGCAACAGCAGGCTGTGATGTTCTTGCCCCTTTTCCAACTTAAAGCAGCACCGACTTGTTTTAGACCCTTGGGTGCGAGTATTTTGCCTGGCTTATGGACCGTTGTAACGCCTGTTTCATCAACATTAAAAATTCTATTCGGAGGTATGACATGTTTATCAAATAATTGAATCAGGTTTTTGAAAAATAACTCCATTTCAGTATGGTTGAATGCAGTGATCGTGCTCACGCTGGTAGCTTCAGGTGTTCGGACGCTGATTTCTGGGTTGCGTTTTAGGAAACTATAAAACCAGTCCTTTCCGGCTTCTTTCTTCTCTCTGTTAAATGGGTGCTTAATTCTATTTATCTCGGCAAACTGATAAACGGCTCCTCGTAAAGCTTGCGGTGTTAACCCAAAAAACATTTTAGATAGCTTGATCAGCTCAACCCGGATCTTTGTTTCTTGCTCGATAGTAAATACAGGCTTCCCCCCAAGTCTATGATTATATTCAGAGCCCTTTTTTACGTGATCGTGGAGAGTCATTACTGGTACTCCAAATTTCTCTGCTGTATTACGTAATTTGGAGCCCGCTTTTACTTCTTCTATAGCCAGTCTCATTTTGCGAGGAGACCAAGTAAGTTTCTTTCCTCGCGGCATCTGAAAATAAAGATAAAATATTAAAAAACTGAATCAAATCGAGACGTGAGGGTGATACCGTACTTGCGGGTGATTTTGTACAAGATGTACGAACCGACCCGAAGCCGCCATTTTGTGAGAAATGTTTTAACAAACGAAAATCATCAGTGATTTCAATGAAAAATTACTGTTAATCGAAGCCTCAATCAATATCGAAAATGTAGTTAAACAAATACCACAATCCAAGTAAAAATATAGTACTTACAGCGTAAATTCTTCACGAAACTTTTTATAACAATGCCGCAAAAATGTGACACGTGCTCTACTCGCGTAACCTGACGAGTCACTGGCGCGGATGGGAGGGGAAGACACAGCAGTAGCGTGTTGCGACCGTTAGACAAAGATAGACCTATTCTCTCATCACTCGGTCTCTGTCAAATACAATGTACGGTATCGTCCGCCTGTACGGCCTATGCCGCCGCTCCCCTACACTTCTTTCGAAGTTTAGTCGCTCTCCATATATACCACAGCCTACGTAAAGTCCCGATTTGGACCCATCAGTATAACATTTAAGGCTACCGGCCTCCTATTGCAGTTGGCTTTTTAGCCAGTCGTCTCTGGGCGGCAGTTGCACGGTAAAAAGTTTTCCAAAGTTTAGGGGTGGAAGCATGGTGTCTGATACCATGTTGAGGGTTGGATTTTCACTGACTGAGTCAAGAACTGATCTTAGTGCTTGTGAGATCCAGTTTACCTTCTCTCGGGCAGATAGCCTGTATATGCTGGCTTTCGCCACCTTTTGCAAGTGAATGTATAGAGGCGGTAAGTTCAGCAGTGCTTCTAGAGCTGCTCCAGGAGTGGACATTGCGCCAGTTGTCATGAGGCACGCCGTCCTTTGGATATTGTTTAGTTTGGTAATTACAGTTTTCTGGTTGGCTTTGTTGCACCATACCACCGAGGCGTACGAGATTATCGGCCTCACAATGGCAGTGTATAGCCAGTGGGAGATCTTGGTGTTAAGGCCCCAGTTTTTCCCTGCCAGCCTTCTGCTTATTCCCAAAAGCACTTTTAGCTTTTTGAATTGTTTTGTCTAGGTGGCTGTTCCAGGTGAGGAGTAGTTTTAGTTACTAAGTTATCCAATTTTTATCAAGTTACGAAATTTCACCTTTTTTGTTTCTAACATTTTATGCTGTGTAGTTTCTAATATTTTACGTTATTCTAGATCCGGTGGCTACCCTACGTAACTACCATTTTTCTTACCATCGACACCCGACAAGCGGGAACAGGCAGGGTTACGGTTAGAAGTAAAAAAAAACAAATGTATAGTTTTTTAAAATGTATTTTTACCAGTCCACGTTTTCTAAAATTATACATTGGGAAAACAAACAACAGTTTTTAAGCTATCTTTCAAGCGTTATTAATCACATTTCCATGTCGTATAAATATCACATTATTAAAATATTCGCTTATAGCTATTTCTGAAAAAAAGTATATATCACTTACGCAATAGATCTCATTGTATTCGGCGTTTATTCAAATCGATATTACTTTGAATATACAAAAAAAGTATAAAAATATAAAGTCTTTGAAAATTTCATTTTCATTCAAATATTTAGATATAATAATCCGTCGAATCTTACACCACTGACTGCATATAGTATCAGATTGCTCAACTCAGTACGTTTTTGCAACCCTGAAACGGCAAAATCCAGATGGCACTGATAGCAATGAGGGCTAAACTAAATATGGCCATTTATAATAACATTGATAATGAATGTTTTTTTATAAAGGACTGATTGATTATAATAACCCAATAGTTTAACCAATAGTAACAATAATACAATTTAATTTTTAGAGCCATTTATCGCATTTTAATATAAGCTGATTATATCACAAAAATAATGTGCAGTGTAGAATGCCATCTACTGGTCTATCTGAACATTAAAGTGCATAATTATTACATATTGAAACCTGTATAGCAAATTAAACATTGCTATCTTTATGTAAATAATATTAAAATAATAAGAGCTATCATTTAAAAATTTGTTTATTATTGTTTTATACCATATAGGCTTGTTCAGAGCGCCATCTACAGTGCGCCACAATACTGTTATACCACAAAAATCGCCATATTAAATATAATAATAGAAGATTAATCAAGTTTTGGAACTATGAGAGCCATCTATTTGTTGCGTTTCGTAATAAAATTAAGGTTGCCAAATTGTAGTATGACACTGAGCAATCTAATACGCTATATAATCAATGCTAATATGTACTAATAATAGTCCATTCTGGTCAGTTTACCTGATATGGTAACAAAGTATAGGGTCCCATCAAACTTGCAGAAGGCAAATTTGCAGACGGCAATCTTGCAGACGGCATCTTGCAGGCGGCAGTTTTGCAGAAGGCAATCTTGCAGAAGGCAGTTTTGCAAATGTCAAAATGACCTAACCTAACCTAACAGAAAAACTTAATTTTTTTTTTTTAATGTTTAGTTTGATGTATAAAAGTCATCCACTACAAGGATGCCGGTAATTAATGTCACTTCGATTTTAGGGAAAGAAAAACCTAACCTAACCTAACCTAACAGAAAAACTTAAAAACTGTACTGAAGGTTGCCGCCTGCAAGGTTGCCGCCTGCAAGGTTGCCTCCTGCAAATCTGCCCTCAACAAATTTGGAGCTGTCAAAAGTGACATTTGTGCAAAATTGCCGCATGCAAAACTGGCGCCTGGCGAAGTGGCACCACCGTAGTATCTTTCCTTGTAACACAGCTGCAAATTCAAAATGGCCCCACAGCACAACATAAATCCGAAAGTGGAGTTAAGTTAAATGATGTCAACATCAACAATATATGCAAACAATACAGGTTTTAAAAGTCTTTTTTGGTGTTTATCGTATGTTTAGTGTTTTGTTGCGATACGTTTCTGTTATTTTGACAATTTGGCTACGAATTCTTATACTCGAGTAAGGATTTTTCTTATAATACCAATGATTTTTGGCTTGCTCCGGAATAACCATGGAAGCAACCACTAGTGATGGTTTCTCTAGGCCAAGGGTCAGTGAGTAATTTCAAGTGGGGTCCGGAAACTGCTTAATTTTTTATCAAGGTCCAGAAAAAAAACTCATAATATTTACTAGTCATCCTAAATTTGCAATATTTTAAAAAGGGAACAATTTTCAGGGTTTTTATTTTAAGACATCGTGTATTTTAGATGATAATGATCATTAAATTGCATAGAGAGGTTAGTTATTTAACAAATTCTCATACAAATATGTTTAGAACAATCCGTCAACCACTGGAACAACACGCCAGGTTTGAATCAATCCAAAGCGCTAATTAAGGCCTACGACCCTAAGATGGCCCGTTAGGCCTTATCGCTAAATAGGAACAATCTACGCATACTGGTGAGGGCGCTCACGGGGCATTGTGGCCTGAACAAACACATGTACAACCCCAAGCTCCGAGACACAAAAATGTGCAGGTTCTGCCAAGGGGCAGAAGAAACTCCCCTGAACCTCATGTGCGAGTGTGTCCCGCTGATGCGTAAAAGATACACCCACTTGGGTGGTAATTACCACCAACCTGAGGAAGTAAAACAATATGGCGCCAAAAGCCTGTTGCGGTTCTTAAATGACACGAGGCTTAGCGCAGAACTATAGTAGGTGGCGAACACAATAGATTAGCAATGGTCGCAGTGTTACAAGGCTCATAAAGACCTTAGAAAAGCCTCACACAACAGATAAATAATAGTTATTTAACAATATTTGGTGGTCCAAGTTTCGACCTTCCGCGCGTCTAGATCTGGACCGCCTGTTGCCGACCGAGGCTCTAGGCCGAAGAGTCAACAATAAGGAACAGTCACAGCGAAAACAATGTAAAATAATAGCCGCAACGATTATAAAATCGAAAGCAAATACACACAGCCTAACCTCAACATTGTAACAGTTCTCACTAAGGGCCGATTAACGAATGTTAACGAACTCAACTTTCTTAAGTTAATGCAAGTCGCCCTTAGTGTGATGCGATATGGACTGTTTCCCAGGAAAGTTTGATTCCAAGGATAAATAGGGATTATACAAACAGCAGCCCAATTTTTCACTTAATGCAGTTGCCCACTTTTAATCTCAGTGTGGAAAATAGACTTTTGCATTAATCGCATCATTGGTGTCACCGAGCAGCCATCGGAGGCATAGTATACCAGACAGTAGCTTCTTTTAGAACAAAATTGAATCGAAGCGAATACGTCACGAGTCGAAAGGGCTCGGATAGGGCTGCCAGATGTCTTGCTTCTCGGCCCACCCGAATATGCAAAGGTTCACAAAAAGTCGCCAGCCTTTACCAATTTTCATGGCGATCGGTTAAGCAGTATAGAAATAGAAATGTTGCAGCGCCATCTAGTGGTAAGTTACAACAAAGCGGATATCATAAAAAAACCTTCACTACAAAAAAATACACATACGTGCCAACTTTCATGGTGATCAGTCAAACAGTTTGGGAGTCTATTAAGCTTGGGCAGACAGATATACCAATATCCATTTTTATATACATAGATTAAATTGCTCAACTCCTTGGTACATTTTGACAACCCTTCTGCGCCGGCAAAATGCAGGTGGCGCTCATAGCATTGACGGTGAAACTAACAGCAATTTATTTGGCCATCTATTATAATACTGATAATGAATAGATTTTTTATAAACGACTGATTAATTATAAGAATCCAATAATTTAACCATTGATAACAATAATAACATTCAATTATTAGGGTCATCTATTGCATTTTTTAAATAGACTTATTCATATCACTATATCACAAAAATAATACAGAGATAGAATGCCATCTATTAGTCTATCTAAAATAATTGAAACCTGTATATGACATCTTTATGTAAATAATATTAAAATAATGAGGGCTATGATTTTAAAATTTATTTATTATATTATTATTTTATTTCAAGATAAGATACAGACTGCATGTATAATGCACCGCCATACTGTTTACCACGAACACCGCCGAATTGAACATGCCATAGAGAATATGAATGAGTTTTTGGAACTTTAAGTGCTGTCTACAGATTGCATTTCGCAGTAAGATTCTACCTGCCAAATCATAGTACTGCATTGAGCAATCTAATAACCTATATAATCAATGTTAGCCCTTGGAGAAACCAATTACACCGGAGTCCCTTTCTGGGTTGAATAAGAATAACTGTTTGCAGAAATCATTACTATTCTTGAGAATGGCTACCAGTTCTGGATATAAAAATATGCAAAGAACGATGGTTCAATGAAGGATAACCAGAACTTACGGATTTACAAAGATCGTTTTTAACTATAACTATCGATACAACCAAACGATACGAGAAACACCATTTAAAGTCTAAATTCCCTACTGGATAGAATAAGAGATGATTGCTTGCTAAATCAGAACCCGCAACAAAATAGATTCGAGAATCTACTACATATCAATATAAAAACCGCGCAAAACCTCGCCGATATACAACCCGAATCCGGTTTCAACGCAACCGGACTCTAAAAAAAGGAGAACACAGCATACGAAACCGCTCAGCCTTAGCTGTAATCGAAGAGGATGTACTTGTGGAGGCATTTCGGCAACTCCAGCTTGTGGCAGACACCGGAAAGGATGCTCCCGAACGCTTTCCGGAGAAGTAGCCTGGTCTGCATGGCGAGGGTTAGCGGAACGGAGGCCTTCTTGATCAGCAATAGCTTCTGATCGGGCAGGAGGACATTGTTTCTTTTGATCATGCACAGGTCGAAGGTTTCTGCCGATTCCAACAGCATGAGGAAGATGTGGTTCGCCTCGGGGGTTGCCACGTTGTGTAGCGAGTTGAGGATGCCGTCTGGGTCCCGGAATTGCGTCTTCATCACAACCTGCGAAAAAAGGAAAGATTTTATTTATCTATACTAATATTATAAAGAGGTAAAGTTTGTGACGTTGTAGGACGTAATCTCTGGATCTACTGAACCGATTTTGAAAATTCTTTTAGCCATAGAAAGCCACATTATTTGTGAGTGTCATATGCTATATATTAATCCGAAAAATGAAAATAATTTTTCGTGGTAGTCGGATTTGCAAAGTAAGTCGGAGAATAAGCGGTCGAACGAAAACGTTTCTAACTAACGCTGTCTTATCGACGAGAGATATATGATTAAGTTCTAGAGAAAAGTTGTAGAGCTTGATAATGCCTACAAAAAATTCAGCGACAGCATATGTCTACCTTTTATATTTAGGTCACAAAAAGTAGCATTTAATATTAAAAAAATAATTTAAATCGTTAGGTCATGTTTATTGGTCATATTATCAACAATTATGAATTCTTATCAAAATAAGTAAATTTATCGTCTCAAGTGTTTAAAACAAAAGACTTTTCCTTTTTACTGCATAAATAGTTAAAGAGATAATACGCTCACAAATAAGACACTCACAAGAAGACACTCACAAATAACGGTAATATAGTCAAATTGGCATGCAAATACATACATACATATGCAGTAAAAATATAACCTTTCTTTTGGCAGTCAGGAAATAAATCATAGTACTTAGTACTAACCAAACCACACTCATAATTTCATCACAGGTAAAAAGTTTTACCGCCCAACGAAGTGGGCACGGGTCAGCTAGTTTTCTATACATTGTAACGTTGTGAGTCACTTTTCTGTGCATTTTGCAGGTTATTTATATGGATTCTCAAGACTTCTATGATTATTCCTTTGGTTTTCAGTCCTAATAATATTTTTTTCTCAAAGAGTAATTCATAACCTATACGAGGGTCGATCAATAAGTACCCGTGTGTGAAAACAGGTGGCGTTGCTGAGGGAAGTTGGCATTACCGTCGTGTACTGCCATCTGTCACACGACACCATACTTAATTTCAGACTGATTCATAGGTTAGTTTTTATTTGGCAGCCAAATAAATGTGTTTATTTGGCAGGCATAGTTTTTATTTGGCAGCAAATAGTTTTTATTTGGCAGCCAAAAAAAAGTGTTTCGTGTTTCTCGATAAAATGGAAAAAGAACAATATCGATCCGTAATTCGCTTTTTATTTTTGGATGGAAAAACATGCGAAGAAATAAAAGCGAAGTTGGATGCTGTCTATGGGGACCCTGCACCATCTATGACAACCGTAAGATATTGGTTCAACGAATATAAACGTGGTCGTACATCTGTTTTTGATGAGGAGCACCCAGGCCGCCCGGCAGACGTGGTTACCGAGGAAATCGTTGAAAAGGTCCACGACATGATTCTCGCTGATCGCCGAACGAAAGTGCGCAAAGTAGCAGAGGCCATAGGCGTGTCGTAAGGAACGGCAATTAATATTTTACATGATAAGTTAAGCATGAGAAAGGTGTCGGCCCGATGGGTGCCGCGATTGCTTACGGTGGACAACAAGCGGATACGGCTGTCAATGTCGAAGCAGTGTTTGGACCTCTTTAAGCGAAATTCGCAGGAGTTTTTGCGTCGAGTCGTCACCGTTGATGAAACCTGGATCCATTATTATACGCCAGAGACCAAGCGACAGTCAAAACAATGGTTTTTTCGGGGTGAATCTGCTCCGAAGAAGGCAAAGAAGGTCCCGTTAGCCGGAAAGGTCATGACCACGATTTTTTGGGATTCCAAAGGAAAAAATCCTCATGGACTTTTTGCAGAAAGGAAGAACGATCACGGGGCAGTACTACAGTGAATTATTGGACCGATTCGATACAAAATTGAAGGAGACATTGAAATTTAAGAAAAAAGTGCTGTTTCACCACGATAACGCACCAGCACATTCATCCAGAATTGTCGCGGCCAAATTGCATGAACTGCACTACGAATTGCTACCGCACCCACCGTACTCGCCCGACTTGGCTCCCTGCGACTTATTTCTGTTCCCCAACATGAAAACGTGGCTCGGGGGAAAAAAATTCAGCTCAAACGAGGAGGTTATCGTCGAGACAGAAGTGTATTTTGAAGAGTTTGACAAATCATATTTTTTGGAGGGCTTAAAGAAATGGCAGAAACGTTGGGAAAAGTGTATTGTACTAAAAGGAGATTACGTTGAAAAATAGAAAAAAAAAATTGTGAAAAACTTGCCTCTTTATCCTAACACGGGTACTTATTGATCGACCCTCGTAAATGCATTTGACAATTTGCTGTCACCGAATTTTCCATAAACATTTATGATGCCCTATGCTAGTGATGCAATGTTACAATATAAAATTCAAAAAGAAGATAACAATTAAATAAATTTAATTTCCATATTTAACAGAACAATGCATAAAATAGAAAAACTTCATTTTGATTTTATTGCAGAAATAATATGTTATGTTATGATTTTATGGGTAAATAATATATTTCCCAAGTGATTTTCTTTTTTTGCTTGCTCGACAGGTTATACAAGTTCCAGCCTGCGTCATTTGGCTATTAAAATGGCGGGCGGTCCGGCAGAAGTAGTAAATGCAATCTTGCAGCAAAATCTTCAATCTTAGTATTTACAAGATTTAGGAGACCTAATCTCGCAAGATCTCGGTATTTTGTGAGATCTCGCAGATTTGAGAATATATATTTTTTTAATTTATAAGTATTTTGATTATTTTTATTGTAACTTGATAAAGTAACGACATAAGTAAGGGCGAAATAAAAAAAAAATATATTTAACATTTGCCGTTGCGGCTAATAGCCCAGTCAAATAGAACAAATTTTGACATTTGACGGAAATAATTGGTAATATAAATAGGATAGAAAACGATTTTATAGTTGTCGATTTTATAATTGGTAATAGTTTGAAACTTGGCATAGATGTTCTTGAATGCGTACTGTTAAACATACTAAAAGTCCCCTACTCTATCTGTTACGCTCGAGCCGCCATCTTGGAAAAATGGCGCCCCGGTTCAGTTCTACGCTTATATCTCGCTAACTTTAGCAATATTACAAATATGTTTCATGTAAAAAGTAAAGCTTATAAAATTCTCTACAAAACTGTTATATACATTTTTTCATATCATCTATTATTAGTATGAAAATAGTAGTCAACTGACAATTGACAATCAAACTGGGGACTTGGTGCAATATTTTGCATGGATACCCTGCCTTTTGTGATTTAAGATTCATACTTGGCATAACTATCCCTTAGGAGGTCCTGAGTGGATTTAACCCAGGAACCATCGGTTGCCACAGCGCGGGTGTCGGGGGGAGTAGGGGGGAAATTTGATTCCGCCGTGCTTTACTTTGAGCCCTATTCCTCGTAAACTATAGGCTTTAGGGCAAGGGGGATATCATTTTCGGATAAATCAATGATGAGGAATTCATTTTCGAAAGAAAAAAAAACCTATCCATAGAAAAAAAATAATTGGTAATATTCAACAATCACTCATAACTAGTACGGAAAAAATTGTTTCGCTGAACGAGTGTTTTGCTTAACAAGTAAGAGTCTGGAACGAATTATGCTCGTTATGAGAGGTTCCGCTGTACTCTTCTAAGAAAGTATAATTCGGATTTGTCCCAAAATTGCAATCGATCAAGGTTTTGCCTACACACGTTTTTACTTTATTGAATCCGGAGATCATGTCTGCAACACTAGACCAGAGAGTTTTGCAATTGAGCACTAGCTGTATGTTTCAGCCAAACTTGTCGCTCATATACTTTTGAAGAATGTCTTTTTTTGTTGGCTGTTTTCTGTAGAGAATTAATGTTTATCTCATTTTTATCAAGTTATCATTCTGATGCTAAGTCAATTTCGACTGTAGGTAATATGCAATAAAACCCTTCAGATTTGTTGACATCTTCAGTTTGCGCCAAACTTCCAAATGGTCATGAAATGTGTTGCTGCGCTATCTTGCAAATCTTGCGAGATTGTGCGTGACTTTACGAGCAAGATTAATCTTGCAAAATTAGTGCGAGATCTTGGTATTTCAAGATCTCTGTATACCGTCAACCACTGGACAACACGCCAGAGTTGAATCACCCCAAAGCGCTAATTAAGGCTTACGACCGTAAGACGGCCCTTATCGCTAAATAGGAACATTTTACGCATACTGGTGAGGGCGCTCACGGGGCATTGTGGCCTGAACAAACACATGTTCAACATCAAGCTCCGGGACACGAAAATGTGCAGGTTCTGCCAAGGGGCAGAGGAAACTCCCCAGCACCTCATGTGCGAGTGTGGCCCACTGATGGGTAAAAGATACACCCACTTGAGTGATCATTACCTCCAACCTGAAAGGGTAAAACAATCTGGCGCCAAAAGCCTGTTGCGGTTCTTAAATGACACGAGGCTTAGCGCAGAACTATAGTAGGTGGCGAACACAATAGATCAGCAATGGTCGCAGTGTTACAAGGCTCATAAAGACCTTAGAAAAATAATACCGAGATAGCATTCTCTAGGCAGAACTATTTAAAGGGCTAAGTCTGAGTGATAAATGGCTGAGTAGCGGTCGGGCACATCATAATATTATTATTACTATTCTGGGGGGTGAGAGGTGGACTAAGGAGTAACGACCGGCTGTGATAAGTTTAGGACAGCTGTCTTGCCACATGTGAGCGTACACCTTACCATCCATTCATTCACTCGCCCTTCGTATCCAAAGGATTTGAGACAGGGAAATTGAAGTTTTAGATATTTTTTCTAAGAAGAAGTTGATTATTTTCCTGGAGAGACCAAGATCTTTAAAGAGGTGAAACAGAGATTTGGCTGGCAGGCCACAAGCGCCAATTTCCACTGCATGAAGGTAGACAGTGAAGCCGTTTCAGGTGTAGGCATCAGATCAGATCATGGTTTTTATTTAATTTGACCTCGATTCTTTTGAGTGTTATCACTGTTCAACAAAGTATTTCCTCCAAAAAATGTTGGTACTTACTCTTGCGCCTCTCCGCAGGAGGAGATTGACGACGATGGGATCTGGTTGAGGGTTCGAAGAGATGTACTCCACGAGAACTGGCCTCAGTTGAGAGGAAATATCCGAGGAGTCATTGAAGCACTTCATGTTCGGATCTGCACCTGCTTCCATGAGTGCCTGAAGGAAAGAAAAATCAATTAATAATTACCGGTACCCACACACTATCCAGATAGAGAAATATAAAATATTGTCTCCTTTACATTCTGGAAAAGGAACAGAATATAAAAATAATAATTATAAGTTTATTTTGCCGAAACATTACAATATAAGTTATAACCTACAATGGGCTGGATTGCGTTTCTCTTGAACTAAAATCGGAATTTAGTTCATGTGAACGAGACACAGCGATACGTCAGAGCGGAATGTGAAATGAACGGTTGTCACTTTTCCGCATTAAAACTACCCACCGAAGATAATGCAGCTAAATTTAACACCGCACAAAATGTGTTCAAACTTATTCGGGCGTCTATACGTTCGACAGGTAGTTTTATATGTATTTAAGTATAACCTAATATGCGCCCAATTGCGTTTCTTTGTGAACTAAAATAGGAACTTAGTTCAACCGAACGAGACAGCAATACGTTAGAACGGAATATGAAATAAACTATCGTCGATTTTCCTGCACCAAGACTACCTGTCGAAGTTATAGACCCCCGACTAAGCTTGAACACATTTCGTGCAGTGTTAGATTTAGCTGATTTATCTTCGGTGGGTAGTTTTGGAAGGAAAAGTAACAACCGTTCATTTTACATTCCGCTCTGTCGTACTGCTCTGTCTCGTTCACATGAACTAATTTCCGATTTTAATTCAAGAGAAACGCAATCGAGCCCAATATATGATGACATTATAATATAAAAGAGAAATTGCAAATATGATATACTGTTTTAACCCTTCAGGCCTCGGCCCCTCAGCCGATTGACAAGTTGCTGTCCCAAAAAATTTTTGTAAAAATTAGTAAAAGCATTGAATTACGACACTGTCTCACCAAAACATTAATTACTGCCAAACCACTGTACCCATAATTGAAATAAAACATATTAATATAATAAAACATAATAAAATATGGGGCCGTCACCCTGAATCGTGTTGTGGCCGATATCGACCAATTGGGTCTCTAGGGGTTAAGGTAATATAGAATATGGTGCAAATAAGGAAAACTATTCTGCGGCAGAAAAAAAGTTTTTATCTTTCCATAAAATAATTGAAAAAAGTAACTCTACTACACAAATAAATCAACACAAAGATATTGTATTATTTAACAATAACATAGATACTGCGTTCGATTGCGTTTCTTCGTGAACTAAAATTGGAAATAAGTCCATGTGAATGAGACAGGGCAATACGCTAGAGCGGAATGTGAGATGACCAGTTGTTCATTTTTCGCATTAAAACTGCCCGCCAAGGTCAAAGCGTCTAAATCTCACACCGCGCGAAATATGCTCGAATTTATTTGGAAGAGTATAAGTTCGACAGGTAGTATTTATCAACGATCATTCGTTTCATATCCCGCTCTAATGTATTGCTTTGCCTCGTTCGCTTGGACTAATTTTAGTTTAAGTTCACAAACGTAATCGGGCATACTGACGAGTTAGTTATAGTAATCAACCGTTTCAGTTATTTGTGTACATTTAATATAGACTAACTAAATTACAAACACTTCCAATAAGGATTATCATCTGACTAAATGTCTGGTTTAAAAGATACACCGGGAGCTGCCATGGAATTTACTGAGAAGTTATAGGCTATATCTTCATTTGGGTTGTAGAGCAGTTTCCAATACATTTATGTACTTAGTGGAATCCATGCCACCTTCACACACGAGCAATTTACCAGCTCCATCGGCAGCTATGTAACCCCAGACCATTATTCGTTCCCTGCGTGTTTCACTGCGGGGACGACATACTCAGGTGTGGCGACATACATAAGTGGTGGTGAACGGTTTCGTGCAGCTTGGGCCACAAGATCCATTTTGTTTTCGGATCGGCTCAACTCTAGATTCAGCTCCTATTCAGAAGCCTCCTCGAGTGGAAGGCTACCCCGGGTACGACTCCCGCGTCTCAGGCCTCAGCTGGTGGACCGGTTTCTCCCGGCGGAATTGTATCCCGGCGCCAATGGACGGTTTGCGCACCGGTCGGCGAAGCCAATTGGCTGTGCATTCTGACTAATTTATGAAGGGAAATATACTGTTTCCTAAGCAGCGTGGGTGGACGTTCACTTGTTGTCATGCAACTCTTGAAATGACCTTGGGCCACTCGGTCCCGAGTGGCACTACGGGCAAAGAACGCCCAGGTCTGCGATAAATTCATACTGAATTACCGCTGTAATACAACAGGTAGAGGTTGCGTAAGCGACTTCGGACCCGTAACCAGTCGGGAGGACGGAGGTATCCTGAAGGTTAATTCCAGACGGAGATATCCTGCCGAAACTGGTAGTTAGGTGGTGAGACCTTTGCTGGTGCCTCGCCGTAAGGCGTCAGTCTCTTAAAGGGTTGCTGGTGAACTAGACAGTAGATTGTCTTGTCCCCAAGTCTTCTACGCTCATCCAACGGCTGAAAGAACAATCTATATCGTTATACCAGCCTGGGGTGACGGGTTCGTCCGTTGTAGTCGACAGCGCCCTACTTACATAAGTCACACTGTGATAACTAAAAACCTGAAATTCTTTTTAAGAACGTTCTACGTTAATAAAATCTATTTTATGTGCAGTAAACCATTTTATTATTATGATTTAACCCATGTTTATAACAGAAAAGTTATAAAGCATTATTTACCAAAAAAAAATATGGAACACAGAATATTAGACCAATTCTCCTCTGTCCAATGTTGATACCTCACAGCCCAATCTAGCCGATATTTTTTGTTCTTTTCAGAAAGCCTAACTGGTCTTCCAACTTCCTCGATTCCGATTTTTCAAAGATTCTTGAATCAATATCCGGTCCTCAAGGTCCGAAGTAACATTTTTCGACCTGTTTATTGTCTATTGTCGTGGGACTTGGTTTCCTGGAAGCATTTGATGACAGATTGTTATGACACAGTGCTTTTTTATAATTTTGGCTATTTTGACTTGTGCCTTTGTCTTGTTTGTTTAATAATTGGATATTGTAGATTAATAATATTGGAGATTGTAAAGATACAAATAAGATAAACTTCAAATGGATTTAAAAAAACACAGCACTGATGCACCCGCTCGTCCACAACGAGCAAAAACGGCAAACTGGGGTCTTGCAAAATAAACAATGATTTACAAATTTGTGTCAGCCAGGTGTTTTAGTCCCGATGAAATCTTCTGTTATCAAAATAATCCTCAAAAGATACCAACACACTGTTAATAAATAAATAAATAAAATACAAACGGAGCTGCCATGGATTTCACCGACCAAAAATCAGGCCCATCACATAAAATTATTACACTTCTGGGAGGTGAACGGTGGATTCCGGACTAACGACCGGCTGTGTGTAGGTTTAGGACAGCTGTCTTGCCACATGTGAGCGTTCACCTTACCACCCATTCACTCCCCTTTCGAAACCATAGAATTTGAGATGCAGAAATCGCGGTTTTAGATATTTTTTCTAGAAAGGAGTTGATTATTTTCCTGGAGAGACAAAGATCTTTAAAAAGGTGAAACAAAGATTTAGCTGGCAGGCCACGAGCGCCTACTTCCACCGCGTGAAGGTGAACAGTGAAGCCGTTCCGGGTGACGGCATTTGCGAGATCATGGTATTTATTTAATTTGTACTCGTGGTCTTTTGGGATATTTGATTGACATGGAACAGTTAATTCTACGATAAGGACGATATTGATTCTAAGGGATAATTGCCGAAATTTTATAAAAATATAACAATGCCTGATACTTTTGGCCAAGGCTTTATAACAGTAGATCCATTGTTTACAAAATGTATCGCTGATGGTGGGCCAGACTTAAGTATTATATACAATGAAAGATAATGAACATGAATTAGGTTCTTAGTATTTGCCATTTACATATTTTTATTTCATTTCACCTCTTCTTGAGGGACGCCTGCTTTTCTTTGAAGAGGGGATTATATCCTTTAGAAACCAAGATCTTTAAAAGGATATTTTTGATTCCCATGGAACCGTTAATTTTACAATTGTAATATGAAATGACACTGCTTAGAGGCCGAATCGGCATCCAGAATTCAATCTGAAGTTTTCTCGATTATTGAGAAAGGTTTTGGGGTTGGTTTTTTTTTTGCCTTTTGAGCCGTACCATACAAATTGCATTGGGCTTTTGGAGAGAGTACTGTCGAACGCAGGCTGGAGTCACTAAGGCGAATAAGGGCTTTTCAATTTTCCATATAGTTTTTTTCAGTCAATTTTTCAATTTTTCATTCAGCTTTTTAATTTGTTTTGATGCTTGGACTTCGTATAGCGATGAATGTATCAACCTTGACCTAAGGCCGACTTGCGGAGCTACAATATATCTAGCCGTACATGAAGTATTAGGGCTGATTTAAATTGAGTGTTACTGACTTCAAACTCAAAACAAGTCAGCGCTGACCCAATACTGTCATTGTGTAAATTGATTGTAAGTCAGTAAAGCGCTGTCGCCTCAGTGCTGACTTCAATTCCACCCACCACACGTGCCAGAGATACTGACCATGTATAAATGCCTAAGTTAGTAGTTGGTCAGTCGCTGGCACTGCATTGTAGGGTGACATCGCATCCTATGGAAAATATTAACTAGCGAATATAACGCATTTTTCGCAACTGACCGCATGTAAACAGTATGAGTCAGTTCTCGGCGCAAGCAATGACACCTATATCTGACTTACTGCAGAGGCGATATGAACTATCCTCTGAATAGCTCCAGCGAGAGTGGTTACTGGGGTCAGAAGTGTATGCTGAAATGTATTTAAATGAAATGTCAGCATTTCTCATCTAAGTTCATCCATTTTATGTCAAGGTTTTGCAGTGTTGCATCAACCATTTCCCTACAAAGTCCTTGCAGGACCATTGTACATACATAGATTGCACCAACAAAGCATTTTATCTCTTTCTAGCAAAGAAACAGTAAAGTTTATTGATCGGCAGATGATGATAATTCGTACCGAATTAACCTTATTAATTCGGTACGAATTAGAAAGGGATAAAATGCATCAGTGACGCCTCTCTGTTGGCACTCATGGGATTATAGAGCTGTTGGATTTCTCCCATTTTAGCTACAAACTTTGTTTATTATACAAGAGTGCACATTCCGAAATTCTGAAAACGATTCAGCTAACTAATCAGTTATACAAAAATATTTTCATACAAAAAATAATGTCCATTTTTGACACCCAGCTGTGTTTGTAGTCCTAGTGAAATTCAACACGTGTGTACACTTATTGATTTGATTCGTATTCTGAGGTGAGGTTACTGGAATGTCGATTTTATAATAGAGACCAATAATAGAACTAGAGTTTTTTTTTTGTTTTATTCGCCTGTCTTCAGCTTTTGCACTTTTACGTTACTCTATTTATGTTATTGATTTTTTAATACACATTCCTAATGAAATGTAGTGGTGATTATTCTTTTCACACTGGCAACACTTATTCCATCTGTTATTGTCAAAATAAGGTTAAAATTAAAGCCATCTGACATTTTGTTTGTGGTTGTCACTGAAGAAGTAGGGTGCGTCAGATTTGTTTAAAACATTGTTAAACGTTTACGTGTGATTTCCAAAGTACGTTTGTGTATATTTGTCTGTTTCTCTATGTAATATCAATTTTTAAACACTTAAGTTTCATACAAATCTTACCAAGGCTCACAATTCCTTCTCGTTTTAACATTAAGTTATAGGAAACCTATAGATAATAACTTTTTATGTTACTTTTGCGTTACTTTTACGTTACTGCTTGCAAAATAGTATGTTACGTAACATAAAAGGGGAATAAAACCCTAGTTCTATTATTGTTATTTATGGCTTCTATTATAAAATCGACATTCCAGTAACTCGCCTCATAATACGAATCAAATCAATAAGCTTAGACAAGTATTGAATTTCACTAGGACTACAAACACAGCTGGGTGTCAAAAATGGACATTATTTTTGGTATGAAAATATTTTTTTTCATGACTTAATTTTTATCATTAAAATGCAATGATTACTGTTGAATTACCGTATACATTTAGCAAGCCAATATATCAATGCCCACGATCGGAAACGAAAATTGAATAGAATAGTGATATATTTCTTTTTATGACGCCAGACGAAAAAAAAAAGTGTCAAAAATTTTGGCTTTACCAATATAGGTGCCACACCTGTGACAGGTAAAAACATTTTTTTTAACACGTATGCTGAGTCACAGCAACGCCTGGCTGTGTACAGCTAGTTAAAAATAAAATAACAGCTAATTAAAAAATAACCACTAAACAACGGACCGTTATTCTACATTTTTAGAATGTCTATGTTTTACGTTAATGACGTTTTTAGTTAAAATGGGGGAACCTGGCCCTTAACCCGTTGAGTATGATACGACCAAATCTGGTTCTGAAACAATTATCCGTTGAGTATGATACGACCAGATCTGGTTCCGCGTTTTTATCACTTCTTTGACGTTCTCATATTTATTCATAATTATCTAATTGTTTTACAAAATGATATTTCAATATTCTATATTCGAAATTTCAATGCAATCATTATGCAGTTGTTCTTTTTATGATTGGTGTAGTAGTTTCGTAGTTATAGTACTTTAAGGTCGATGTCGCCGAAAATCCTGCAAAAGAGACAGATGCATCCATGAAAATACCCATTTACTCCAAGGGTTAAATCCTACATTTCATTAAATAAATCATATATGCTACCAAAAATAAAATCAAATTACCGTGAATCATCAGTCTAGTGGTAGCTGTCAGTCGTCACGACATTATCTTCACGTAACAGTACATCTCAACATCTTCCTCATAGTTGTAAATGTCCAATCGGTGATTGTTCTGTCGAAGAGTTCCATCGAAGAGTTTCTGTTCTGTCGATATAGTCACTAAACAGCGTATATTTTTTTGTTAAGAGTCTGTATTCAGTGAGATAGTTTGTAGTTTCCATATGTCATAACACTCAAGTGGATGTACAGTATTTGTTTAAATAAAAAGTCACACATAAATTTGACCACCTAAATACCATTTAAAACTAACAAAATCTCTGTTTATCAATATTTAAAAAATAATATTATTGCATTAATGATAAAGGTATTACGTAATACTGTTGATGGACGAAACGAAAATATTACATTATTGCTCCACGTCCTGGAAACTTATATATCATATTTAAAAGTATGGAATTTCGCAAAAAAAAAAAAAAAAAACAGAAATTTTACTAAAATTTGCATACACTGCATATAAAAAAACTTTTTAATAAACTTAAAATTTATATTAAATATTAATTAAAAGCTAACATTGTTGTACTTCTAATATTTGACCATTTAGAATCGTTATGTCCGTAACGGCGACATTATGTTTATTATAGAAGCATACTGCTTCTACGTTGTTCAACTAACAGCGTAGAAGTAACTAACTCTGTAACGCTGATTCAGCAAAGGTTGAAAAGCAGCATTTAGTACCCCAGAATATGTTGTTAACATTGGCATCTTCATTCATATTTACTGATTGAAGCATTAGGCGATGAAAGTAAGTATACCTTTCAATCAGCTCATTTAGAAAGTTCTCTGAAAAAAGGATTTTTTGAGAAGTTTCGAGTAATGTATTTTTTTAAGGTGGTGACTTGCAGCCACAGATTGGCAAAATAACTGACTAATATGAAAAGAGGCTTCATTCGTTGTATTTAATCTCATCTGCAGTGAAATTTTAGTAAAACTTTTTTCAGGTGCGTATTTATGCATTTTTTCAAATTTCAAGAAATTTTGCATAAACTCGCATTTATTTCGTAAAAACGAAATTATATTTCATGGGCATATTCCACTTTTATCGCATACAAATATTTCACATAAGTTATAGCTATTAGATTCTGATGTAGACTTGCTTAACAAGGTTGAGATGGGCTAGTGCTGTCCCCACTGCTATATAACCCTTAGAAGGCCACCTATGGTAATGAAAGTCACGACGGCATGTTTTCAACCCTCGAAAATTTGTTTGTAGGGGGTGTAAGTGCACGCATACTAATATATAATGGTGGCTTATTCAATGAAGGCTACTTTTACCGCATATAACTGCATAATTGCATAAATACGGAGATCGGCGGCCTGCATAATGTCACAACGGGAAAACCACCGATCAGCGGTATTGGCATACAAGCGGATAAACGTTCACACCTCCAATTTGCCTTAAGGATCAGTGCTGGGACCAGTTTGATTCACCTTGTACGAGGAATAATTTTAAGGTAAGTAGCCTTTTAAAATTCCAGCGCTGTAGCTCTTCTGACGGCATTTGGCGCATGCTTGTAGATTACACCTCGAAAGGTCATTGCAGGCAGCTAACGGTCCTCGTGCAGTTGGGCCATTAAGACCTGCTCATTATCACTGACCGGCTCGACTCCGTTTAAATTACTAACCAGAAGCCTCCTTAAAGAAGGTCAAACATGGAAAGGACTCTTTTTTCCGTCTTGGGCACTGATGGGCAGCTTGTGCACCGTATGGCATTAGCCAATCGACTGTGCACTCCGGCGAATAACTGGAGGGGTCTGGAAACGATCTTATATGTTTCCTAAGCGGCGGGGGCGGATGTTGAACTGATGTCAGCCATTCTTGAAAGAACCCGTCAGCCACCCAATCCCGCGTGAGAGACTGGCTAAGGATGTCACAGTCCGTGATAAATTCGAACTGAATTAACACTAACATCAGGTGGAGGTCGCGCAAGCGGCTTCGGACCTGCGACTGTATCTTCCCAGTACCTCGCGGTATAGCGTTGGACTCTCACGGGAACGTCGGCGAAGCTAGATGATGGAATGTTTTATCCTTAAGTCTATACGTTAACCCCGCGGTCGAAAGAACGATCAATATCTTTCTGGGGTGGTGGGTTTGCCCGTCGTAGGCGACGAGTCCATAGGTCATCGCAGGTCCAAAGGCCGCTTTTATATTCTAGGCATAGCGAGGCTCGAAAGAGGCATCTCGACGGGGAGCCTAATAACTTCGTCGGGGAACTTAGGAACTTAGAAAAGAAAGGATGTAGATATGGCTAAAATATACATTTTCGTTTCGTCCCTCGAAACCTAGATTCTTACAAATAAGTGCCAGACTACCTACAGTCGCGCTTAATCGTCGATTCTGGCGCGTTTTCTGGTATCCTCGGATTCCACTTCCTCGGCGGGCGATTGGTAGCGGGTCTTCTGGCCCCAGGTGGGCTGGTCTTCCGCTTCGAGCACCTTCATGCGCACGCCGCAGATCTCGGCCCCGTGCAGCGTCCGCATGGCGTCGTCGGCGGAACGCTCCGAGGCGTACTTCACGTAGCCGACCGTCTTGTGCGGCAGGATGTACATGTCGATCATGTCTCCGAAGCGGCGGAACGCGTCCTTCAGGAACTGCAGCGGCGGCGGCTTGGACTGGCAGACCACGAACAGCCGCTTGGCCGTGGGCGAGTCCACGTGCGCCAGCTCCTTCGGCCCCGGCAGGCGCACCGAGCAGAACGACTCGTTCAGACCGGTCACCGTCTGGTCGCCGGCCGCCGCGTGAATCAGAGACGTCGCCTGCGCTATCGTCTCCGACAGCTTCACCAGATCGATGTTCGGCCTCGATATCGCCGACTTGATCGTATTGGTGATGTTCATCAGGTCGCGCGGTCCGGAGCTTTGCATCCGGTATCCGGAGCTCAGATCCGGGTTCACGACTAGAGGCTGTCCGGGCGGGTACTCGAAACCGTCGAGTTTCTCCCGCGCGTAAGCCGCTAACGCAGGAGTCATGTACCCGATTAAAGCGGTACCGCAGCGACGCTGATGGTTGATTTTGATATTGCAGAATTCCAAACCTGAAAAAAAAAGAGTATTATAGTTTACCGGACCTAAATTTAGCTATCGCGACCGAGTAGTAACTATACGCTGATAACGCTGAGTTCTTCGCGGACTCACTCGTAGCTCACTAGAAGATACAGGACAGCCTCGACTATACAGTACGGTGGATCGAGAAATGGTTCCTTTCTCTCAATGCAGATAAAAACACTGTTCTACATATTGGGCCTGGAAACCCATGGCTAGGATATATGGTTGAAAGGAAAAAAGTACATCCAATTATGACCCAGAAAGGCATCACTACATCCTGGGACCTCAAATGGGAAATCTGCATAATTGATATGGTTAAGAAAGCAAACTCACTACTATATCTAATGAGAAAAGCTTATTCTACAAGCACCAGAACCAAAAGAAAAACCAAAATCTAGAACAAGTTGATAAATATCTTGGCACCTGGCTTACACAAAACTGGGACAGTGAAGTGGAGATTAAGACTCGCATCGGAGAAAGGTCCTTTGCAATCGAAACCTGAAAATCCCACGTTAAATACGACTTCTCCAGTGCTACATCTGGTCCATACTTCTATACGGATGTGAGGCCTTGACTATTAAGGAAGATCTCAGGAAAGGCATAGAAGCTTTCGAGATGTGGGCATACAGACACGTGATGTTAATATCTTGGGCTCAGAAAGTCACCAATGAAGAAGTTGGCAGACCAATCAAACAGCGCAAAGTTGCATACCTGGGTCACGTGCTTAGGCACAACAGGTACGAACACCGGCAACTCGGCAACCCGGAAGAGGAGACTCGGCCGTAGATGGAAATCTTGGTTGTGAAACATTCGAGAATGGAACGGGATTGAGAATGTCGCCGAATCGTTTTGCCAGGCGAAGGACAACAAAAAGTAAGCAGAGATGACTGTTAACCTTCACTAATTGAAGAGGCACCCTAAGAAGAAGACAAGCACCAGTGAACTTTTCCTCTAGCGCTATAAGACCTATGTTTGTCCACTCCTCGAATACTCCTACCAGGTTTGAGGAACCTACATTAGTTCATACTTTGGGAAGGATGAGCACACAGAGAGTTCAGAGAAAAGCAACAAAGTCGGTGCTATCGGTGAGAAGCAAACCGTAGAAAGTACAACTGAAAGAACCCCATCTAACAACATTAGAGATCTAATAGAAATATACAAAATGCTTCACGGTTATTATAGTGTGCTTAACTTCGAGAACATGTATATCAAGAACGCTAACAGCCAACTGCACGGATGCTCGTTAAAGTTAAATAAAGCAACTGCAGCAATGAACCACAGCAAGGGAAAAAAACTAAAAACAGAGTTTCTATAAATAAACCTCACCTGGTATAATATCAAACAGACTATTCAATAATCCTTGATGCAAATAAGGGCAGAAGGTCACGTTTAGCCGCGTGTATCCTTCCGGGTTCGGCGTGTTGATATTCATAAACGGGTCGCCTCCAGTAGATCTCGCGGGCTGGTTACCGCCGCCCGAATTGTAGGAGTTCGAAGCTTTCTTTGGTTCGGCGAAAACGGCTTTGTATTTCCGGTCGGCATTCTCGAACGCGTTTGCCGCCTCGTAGAACGACTTGTACCGAACGAACCCGAGTCCCTTGCTCTCCTGCGTGTCTTTGTGCCGCACGATGGACACTCCTTCGATGTCGCCGAACTGTCTGAACTCGTTTTCGAACTCGTTCTCGTCCATGGTCTTGGGTATCATGACGAAGAGGCGGCGCGCTCTCAGCACTTCGTCAATGTCCTTCTCCTCGCCGCCTCGGTTGTCGCTGGCCAGCAACACTTTGATCGGGGTCGATGTGTTTTTCAAGCATTTCTTGTTCATGACTTCGAGCGCTTTCGCCGCGTGTGTCGTCTTGCCATATTGCACATATGTAATACCTTGGAAAATATATTTATTGATATTTAAAATAAGTTTTAAAAAAATATACATGATTATCTAATAGAGCAGAAGGTAAATTTGCAGTATAGCATAACCAGGTATAATATACTAGCATAAACAGGTATAATATACTAGCATAACCAGGTATAATATTTAAGCGTTTTATTGATTTTGATGTTTATTGTAAAATGAGGACCTTGTGGGTTTCGATATATTGTTGATTTATGATCGATATACCTAAAGTATTTTTATTTTAGTATATAAATAAAGAAAGATTATTAAATTAAATACTTAAGCAGTGTTTTTTCTTTTAAAAACAAAAAGTTACGTTATGTTTAAAAAATATATATCATTATAATTTAGTCTATTAAAACACTGTTTATACCTATATGGAAAAGTCAACCTAGGTTACATTCATAGTACGTGATTACAATGTTTTAGCAGACGGATAACAGCGCTATCTTTTATGAACAGCGCTAATTATGAAGATCACTTGAAATGACTACACTCAAACAAAGAAGACAAAGAGGGGACCTGATTGAGACATATAAAATACTAGCACATTATTACGATGTACCTGAACTGAAGAATATTTACAAATTCAACGTCAACACAAATCTTCGAAGTCACAACAAAAAACTCAACCGTACAAAATTTCAATCTAATCCTGCCAAATAGAGTGGTGGACATGTGGAATAAACTACCGCTTAACCCTTGGAGTAAATGGGTATTTTCATGGATGCATCTGTCTCTTTTGCAGGATTTTCGGTGACATCGACCTTAAAGTACTATAACTACGAAACTACTACACCAATCATAAAAAGAACAACTGCACAATGATTGCATTGAAATTTCGAATATATAATATTGAAATATCATTTTGTAAAACAATTAGATAATTATGAATAAATATGAGAATGTCAAAGAAGTGAAAAAAACGCGGAACCAGATCTGGTCGTATCATACTCAACGGATAATTGTTTCAGAACCAGATTTGGTCGTATCATACTCAAGGGGTTAAAGTGATTAGTGCAATCTCTGTCAATCAATTTAAAAACAGACTTGATTTGTACCTAAAAACTTGTTAATATTGTTTATATTATATTGTTAATATTGTTTAGCTTTACAAGATCTGATCTGGAGGTATCAGCAAAGCTGCCTGTCCAGAATAAATAATAATAATAATAATAATAATAATAATCCATCTGCCAAACTACAGATGTAACCTAGGGAATGTGCGGTCGACAAATCTCAAAATAACAATAATCGTAGCAACCCATTCGCTTTATGTACGCAATTATAAGCATAGGTTTGAATATGAATTCCACAACTTAAACGTTCATACAATTTCAGTTTAGTGTCTGCCTGCAATACTATACTAAACAAGAATTTGTATCCCAGGCTTCCACCACCTGTGGGCAATCTGGTCCTTCATTCCTGTCTATTTTTTTAAAAATCAATGTTATTATAAAGGCTATTTACATTAAAACAGTTACAGGCCTCAAAGTTGATACCGAGTACCGAGTCACAGTGTTTACATAAAGTCAGTCAGTCTTGGTTATTTTGTGTACGCACGTTATTATAGTCAGTAAGGAAAAATATATTCTCAAAAAGGCAGAATTTGGATACGAGTGAATTATTCGTTAAGAAATTTTTCCTATCGGCTGTTAAAGGACTTGATGGAAATGTTCAATGAAGAGGTATCGAAAATATCATGTCGCTAGTTAAAAATTTTGACACGACTCGACATCACTCTACATCGCAGTGCCAGCGACAGACCAACTACTGACTTCAGCGTTTAGACAAGGTTAGCACTGCGGGCACAGTATACCAACCAGTAGCTTTACTCTCGAGCTACAAGGCAATGCGGGAAGAGGGTGCAAGGAATGTGGGGAGAGGGGTACGTCCCGACGAATGCAAACGGCTAACATTACGAGCAGGTAAAGGCTGGTGACCCTTTCGAGCGTTCGGATATCTGCATAGGCCGAGTAGCAGAACATCTGGCGACCATACCTGAACCCTTACGAGCCCTTTGATTTCAATTTTATTCTAAGAGAAGCTTCTGTCTGGGGTATAATGTGACGTGGGCGCGGGTGGCAGGACGAGCGGACTGACTTCAAAATATATCACGGGAATATTGAAGTCAGCACTGATGCATCAGATCTGTACTGACTTGAAATCAATTTACACAATGGCAGTACTGGGTCAGCACCGACTTGTCTTGTATTTGAAGTCAGTAAGTGATTCAATGCAGGGTTGCGATGATGATTTTTTAAAAAAAACCAATGATTTAAATCAATATTTTTTTACTGCAACCGAAAAATGACAACCTTAGCCAAAAAATATCAAGGGACTTCGGACTATAGCCGAAGAAGAATTGGATATAATGAAGCAACTGCTAAGTACAGTTGCTTCATCCGCTGGGGTCGAAAAAATATTTTGGGCATTCAATTTGGTGCACAGCAAAAAATAACAAATAGATTAGGCAACGAAAAGGTGGCTAAATTAGTCTACCTTTTGAAAAAAACTAAATTCGAACAAATTACAAAACCAATAACATCTAAGTTACTGTTACTAATTTAATAATGTAAGTATAAAGTAAATATAAGTAAGTGACTGCGACTGCGGTGAAATTCATATGGTTTAATTTATGTTAATTTATTAATTTTAGGCCCTTTTTTCCTTGTTCACTTCTTGATAAATATGACAAAACGCTAAAGTATTTCTGTTTTTGAAAAAATGATTGAAAAATGTTTTTATTTAGAAGAAGTAAGAACTCCTTGATTTCTGTACATTTTACAATAGTTTTTGTTAAATAAATGGCAAATAAATATGCTACTGTGTTTTTACTTTGTAGAACTAATATAAGTTGATTTTTGTTAATGTTATTAAAACATATTTATATAAATAACAATTGTATTGTGTTTTTCCAACTTCCAAATTTAAAAGATACAAATATTTAAAAAAAAAACAAAAAAATCTGATTTAAATCAAATAAATCCGATTTAAATCAAATTAATCCATTTTTTTTGGTTAAAAAAAAACTTATTTTTATCAACCCTGATTCAATGTAAACCAGCCTTTAGTCATTAAAAGCCTGTCCTAGGAAGTGTACCTATAGCTTCTCAATACCGGCTAAAAGCGGGATCCTCGATTCTCGACTGGAAACGGAACGGAGCAAATAAGAGTTCCAATAGAAGTGTGGAAGGCAATGGAAAACTACCACAATGTTTCCTAGTAATACCATGGTTGTAAATTTGACAGACCTATTTAAGGCCTTCCAGGATAGGTTGGTGAGAATCGCAGTCATGGTCGGACACTTACAGCATCGGACACGGCACTTAAAGTAAGGACAGACTGAGCTCACGTACGCAACTTATATGACGCATTGCTCCCACATTGGTGTGCACACTTGTCCCACGTATGCAACGTATATATGGCATTAGAAACTATTGTCACTTCTCAGAAGGTGCACTAGTATTATGTACAACCGCTGTACAGTGGGGGCGGTGTCGACTACGACGGGCAAAACTGTCACCACAGGCTGGATAACAATATGTGATCGTTCTTTCAGCCGTGGGATGAGTGTATAAGACTTAGAGACAATACAAATCTCCTGTTTAGCTATGCCAACATGCCCGTCAGAGACCAGCGCCTTACGGCGAGACACCAGGTAAGGTAGTCAGTGGGCAGCCTCGTCCCTGACTACCAGTTTGGATGGATATCTCCATCTGGAATTAACCATCAGAAAACCTCCTACCTCCTGACTTACACAGCAGTGACTCCCTTACACAGCGGTGATACGGTGTCTACCGAATCTATCGCGGACCGCGGCATCCTTTGCCCGGCTCTTCACCCGGTATCGGGTAGCCGAATGGTCGTTTCAAGAGCAGTTGCCGTGAGGTTGACAACTGCCCCTGCTCTATAGGAAACAACACTGCTTCCAGACCCCCCCGGCTGTGAATCGGAATGCACAATCAATTGGTTGACGCCGCACGATGCGCAACCCATCCAGGAGCGTCTGTCAGTCTCCCCTGAAGGTTGACTTCAGGGGAGACTGGCCGGGCTAGAGTCCTACCTGGGCTCGCACTTCTATGAGGAGCCCGCCGGATGGGGGTTGACTGGCACTATACACATGCGTATTAGTGGCCAAACTGCAACAGGGCCCATTAGGTCCCAAGCATATTAGCTCCCGCTGTACAATGTTTTCTGATTTCTGAGTTTGAGAAGGATTGTTGTTGAACATTGTTGATGTTTTAACGTCACCCGACTATATTCCGAAACTGCAATAATCCAAATAGGTATTAATTTTAATCAAAATGTATGGGTTTGGCGCTTCTTTGAATGCCTATATCTCGCTTATTTTCTGAGACCGAAAAAGATTATTGCAGATTCGGAATCAGCGAGGTCAATATAGTCGGTGATGTTAAAAAATCAACAATGTAGAACAGGTTCCTATAATGCAATCAAACCCTGTTTCTATGCAAATTCAAGGGTCCAGAGGTCATAATGCGTTGCGTACGTGGGCTCAGTCTGTCATTACCTTTATTATTATTATCTGAATCAACTTCATCCCCTATCTTTCTAGCTTCAAGCACTCATAACTTAAACAAACGTAAGGTTATGTTATCACCGAAACGTAACGCCGGGTGCGCTAAACTGCAAATTTACAACAAACAAAAAAACAAACAAACGCCTACCTTTGCTCTCGCCCGTCCTGCGATCTTTCACTAGATACAAATCCTCAATCTTGCCAAATTCCGAAAAGCTCTCGCGAAAGGCGGCCTCCGTGCTGGATTTGCTGCACACGACGAACAGGCGGCTGTACGGCGGGAAATCCGTGTGCGGGCGATGGCGTTGCTCCGACATTTTACGGCGTTCGAATCGTAAAACGCAATATTATCGGTTTGAAAGAAACAATTTTACGAGATGCTAGAACCCCGGCTCCTGTCACCGAGCGACGCGTGCCGTAATCGACGATGCTCTCCGCGACGAGTAGTCACGCGTCTGCAAACGAGTATCTCCATACGAAAAAAACGTATTTGAGTAACGAGTATATTAGAGTGTCGTATGTTGACAGCTCTACGCGCAAACCGAAAGGAAGCGGTGTTGCCAATGTGCAAACATTCTTCTTCTTCTTTGGTGCCATCCCTATATATATTTTCAACAGCAACGAAATAGGGCAAAATTCTCAAATATGCTCCAGAAATTAAAACTAGCGGCAAATTGTAAGGTATTTGGTTTACAGGCGTTTTAAGACTACTTTGACCTTCCTGAATCTGGATCCGACCAGTGCCAAGTCAGATTTTGCCCCCTGTGCTCAGAATTCAAGACGGGGTCTAAAAAGGCGTCTTAGGTACCTACCTCGGATGTAAAAGGGTGGTTTTTCTGTTCACTTCAAAAACCTGTTTCAGGTGTCAATTTCGAGGTTTCTAAGGTCCCCGAGTGCAATTCAACAAGTCTCATAGTTCTCAAGTCTCATCTCCGTATATGTCACGCATCGGTCTACTGCCGCGCAATATACCTAATGGTATGGTGATGCTGACGCCACGCTTTCGATTATTAAGGAGTCTGACCATATGTCTCGAGTTCTTTATTGTATCCACTGTCTACTGATGAATTTTTAGCTTTTCCTAAAAACTTTGGCGGTACTAATTAAAATTACACCTTTCCTTGTACGCCAGCACCATGTGTCCCGGAATCTGGCCTAGCGACTGTACCCCGGCATTCTATGAGCAAAATACTGTCTGATCTGAAAATATCAGCTTTTCCAAAACTCTTGCACTTTTTTGTCACTGGCTCTTTTACTATCAGCACCAATCGCTCACCGGAAGTATTACGTTTAAGATGGCGGCGGCATTAAAGACTGGAAGTTGGCTGTGTTTCATGTTGCTTTAGTGCATATAGCGCTAAAATATGTCTACTATCGGTTACCGAGATCCTGATATGCCTATTTCCGAGAACTCGATATCTCTGTAGACCTCTGTAAATCGTCGAATAAGTTCAGAAGAAGTTAATAAGTTCATTTTAGGACACAGACAGTGGAAATACAGCCAACTTCCGGTTCTCAATGCCACCATCATCGTGGAAACAATACTTCTGATTACCGATTATTCCTGAGACCAGTTCATTGCACTCGGGGACCCTAAAAATCTCGAAATGGACACCGGAACAGCGTATTGAAGTGAAAGGAGCAGAAACCACACTTACATCCAAGGTAAAACGCCTTCTCCGTGCCTGGAGCGGGTCTCTCGAATGCTTTACCCACATTTATAAGCAGTGCCGGATTAACCCATGTAGGGGTCCTTAGGCCGTCGAAATCTCGGTGGTCCCTTCTGCACATTTCGGGGCCCCTTTGATCTGTCAAACATTCTGACGACAATTATGGCCCTAAGCTATAGTTTGTGTTGCCTATACGTAAATCCTGCACTGAATGTAAGGACAGCGCCGAACGCAGGCTCTAAGAACACGAACTCACTCATAAATTTCCCTCCTTTTCCCCTCCCACTTGACAATCTTTTTTGAGGGATTGAGAAGGCGATTTACAAGCTTTAACCAATAGACCCTATGTCCCAATTGTCACAATTTTTTTTATCATTATTTTTTGGTATTACTCGAACTTTTGCGGATAAGTCATCAAAACTTTTTTGCTTATGGTAGTAATAGCACGAAATAATCTGTTTTTTTTTCCTGCAATGTATTATTATTCTAAATACATTATTGTTTGATGCAAATAGTTTTAAAAAAATGACTTACGAGCTTCCAAAATCTTAAAAATGTGTAGATGTACGAGTATGAAAATTGCCCAGTTCGAAATTCATTATTAAAAAAAAACTAAAGGGTATTTTGTACTTAGCTTTATTTTAAAAAGTTCTATACTTCCTAGCCGTTCCAACGATAGGCCACATGTAATAGAAAACATTAAGTATTTGTTCAAAATAAGAGATAACAGGGCTCTAATAATGAAACCGAATTAAAAATGCAGTTAATGCATGCATTAACAATGCATTGCAGAATACAATAACATTTATTCTGTGCCATTACTACTACAAACAAAAAAGTTAGGACCACTTAAAAGTTGTAGATGATAAGCTCAAATGGAAGGACCACATACAGGGTACTGCATCAAAAGTCCGCCAACTTATTCACATATTTAAGGTACTAAGGAGTGTAATCTCAAAACCCTTAATCAAAACCATCTATTACGCTTTAGTCAATAGTATACTATCATATGGGATCCTTGGATGGGGTGGCGCGTCACTTTCAGCTCTAGATCCCTTAATTAAGGCTCAAAAGTCAATAATTAGGGTAATAAATAAAAAGCCTTTTATGTTCTCCAGCGACCACCTATTTAAAGAGTTCCGAGTCCTAGACATACGCCAATTATACGTGAAAGTATCGACAATATTTTATTACACCCACACAGAGCGGCATATGATTAAATCTCATACTATCAGAACACGCGCAGTTACAGCCATGCAACATGATGTTCCCCTTATGAAAACTAAATTCGCCCAACGACATTTTTCTTTTCTAGCTGTCCGACTACACAATAGAATACATTCGGAATTAGAAGTGAAGTTAGATAGCATACGAGGAAGAAAAATGATGACGGAATGGTTGATTGAGCTAGGAAGGAACGAAACGGAGAAATTAGTTAATTATAGTGCTGTATAAGAATACCAACCTACATAAAATTACTACTTTTATGTATATGTATAGATTATATGTATAAATGTATATATGTATATATGTGTATGTATATGTGTAGATGTATATGTTTATATGTGTATGTATATATATGATTATTTAATATTATTATGTATAGTATGTTACTAAATTATAAGTAGGTATATGTAAAATTTGTGTAAATGTAGAGCTACCACGTAAAGCAATGCTACATTATGTCATATTTACCAACTAAAAAAAAAAAAAAAAGGAAAAAAAGAATACATAAAAGTCTACCTTAGTACGGGCATTACTCCAGCAAGGTAGATTTTAATCTTATTACTCTAGTATTATAAATGTGTGTGAAATATTCATAAATAAAATAAAAAAAATAAATAAACTTAAACGCAAAATTTCGGTATTTCAAATAATAAAAAAAGCGTGGTTTCTAGGACATAGGGTCTATGGGTAAAAGCCTGCAAATGACTTCTCTAATCCCCCAAAAAATATATCGGTTTATCTGCCAAACAACCTGTAAGTTTATTGTTTCATTTTCTGCTTGAAATGTTGGCAGCTACATTCGATACGAGTTACCTTTTTAAATTATTATTTTTTAATAGTTTCACCTCATTTTTACCGCAAAACATGTTGTCCCATTATGTTAAGGTTAGCTGTAAGCTATTTCTTCAACGCAATAAGCTCGCCAATTTGATTGATCAAATAAAGCGTTTTAAAATTATTGATAATATTATTATCTTGGACGCCATGTTGAACTCTGAGCGGGTTAAATCTGACATGGCACCGAGTATATTCGGGATCCACAAGGGTCAAATTAATCTAAAAGCGCCAGGAAACAAATGTTAGAGACGATTAGATTCTAATAAATACTAACCGTGAGTATTTGAAGTCTGTTAGGAATATTCTCTGAGCAGGCTACATGCAGAGGGGAGCCGATTATTCCACTGGATACGTTGACTTTAGCACCTTATCAAAGAAAATTAAAATTATTATTTTTTTTAAACTAAATAAATTACGAAATTGTCTGAATACGGACCATTTTCCAGCAGTAGTCTGACGATATCCAGGTCACCCTTCAAAATAGCCAAATCCAAAGGGCTTGGCTTGTAAAGATCGTCGCATTCGTAATTTAACCTCGCACCTTGCTTGATCAGTAGATTTACAATAGAAATATTACCTAAAATAATTTAAAATATTAGTTGAGCTGTTTTTTTTTAAAATACTGCCGCTAATTTTGAATTCCCTTTTAACCCTAGAATTATAATCCGCGTAAAATTGACGCAATCGTAACCGAAGTATTGCTCTCTCTTTTCAAATATAAGAAAGATAGTCTGCGTAAAATTGACGCAATCGTGAGCGAAGTATTGCTCTATGTATCAAAATATAAGAAAGATAGTCTGCGTAAAATTGACTAAATAGTGAGTGAAGTATTGCTCTCTCTCTCTCTTTCAAAATATAAGAAAGATAGTCTGCGTAAAATTGACGCAATCGTGAGCAAAGCATTGGTCTTATTTTCCAATAATAGGAAAGATAGTCTGCGTAAAATTGACGCTATCGTGAGCGAAGTATTGCTCTATCTTTCCAAATATAAGAATGATAGTCTGCGTAAAATTGACGCAATCGTGACCGAAGTATTTCTTGCTCTCTTTCCAAATATAAGAAAGATTGTCTGCGTAAAATTGACGCAATAGTGAGCGAAGTATTGCTTTATATTTCCAATGATATTCTGCGTAAAATTGACGCAATCGTGACCGAAGTATTGCTCTATCTTTCCAAATATAAGAATGATAGTCTGCGTAAAATTGACGCAATCGTGAGCGTAGTATTGTTGTCTCTTTCCAAAGATAAGAAAATTTTCTGCGTAAAATTGACGCAATCATGAGCGAAGTATTGTTGTCTCTTTCAAAATATAACAAAGATTGTCTGCGTAAAATTGACGCCATCGTGGGCGAATTGGTTGCTCTTTCTTTACAAATATAGCTAATCACGCGCAGTGCATTCCAAACATATCACTTATCACTCAGACCTAGAACTAGGTGTACGTGTCGCTGATGTAAGTGTCACCAATTTTGAAGTATTGCCGTGTGTGCGAAAAAGTTTTACGTCGAGAACATAATATGTATATATGCCAAAGCTATTTTAGATTGATTGGAAAGAATTTAAGTCATCCCTTATAACCGCAAAATACTAATTTCCGTGTTTGGAAGAAACACGGTAGAAACTACCAAAACCCAAAAGAATCAAAGTAAAAGGACGCCACCTCCTTTTAAAGAAAAAGAAGGAAACTAATTATATTAAAAAAAAAAAGATACCCGAAAGAAATTTTGAAAAAGAAAAAAATTAACCTCAAAAAACTATCTCAGAGGGTGGGCCAAATATTAATGAGCATTGGGTTTGGCCCTCAGAAAACCCTTTTCCTCAGACACACAAAAGACTACAGCACAAAAAGAAACACGAGAGTATGTAAAGTATCCGTGTTTATTCGCCCGCAGGCACCCTTCTTCAAATTCCGCTTATTGGCGTGTCACATGTGCTCATCCAAATAAAAATAACAGAATTCCAGAAATGAATGTAAATTCCTTGACGTGGAGGCAATTCCCGTCACATTTAGCGACGATTTCGTCACTTATATAGCAGCAGTAATTATTCAAAAAAACCAGAGGTGCCGACAGCTGCGATCAATAGAAAAATCCGTTAAAATCTCGAGGATCCTACGGGAAAAGCTACCCAAAATGAAATTAAAATGCTTACCAGATAAATCACACACACTTCACATCACAAATTTTACCGCCAGGCGGTTAATTTACGGCTTTCTTGTTTAATCTACTTTCTGCCTCCCCCGGCGGAGCAACAGCACCTGCCCCGCCATTGTTAAAACAGGAAATGAGTCTAACCGAACACGTTTGACAACTCATTATTGCCAGAAACACGAATGTCTCTACTCTATGGCAAAGAGTGTAGATTTACTTCCAATTTTTTTTTTTTAATCAAAGTTAAATTTTATGTAGGTTTTCTTTTTAATTAATATTATAATTTTTAGTTGTCATTCATTTATTTATTTATTTATCTTTTAATAAATATATCTCCATAATAGCAACATTAATGTCATCTGACAGCTGTTAAGGAAAATTTTTGGATGATTTCAAAAAGCAACAATAAACAACATTTTCGGAACAGAAAAAGGTTATAGAAAACCCTGAGAAGTAACCTTTAATGATAATTCGGGACACAAGCGCAAAAAAAAGGAATTTCTGTTACAGCCCCAACCCAAGAGAAAAATCGGGGGAGAAAAACCAACGATTTTGATTGAATCGTCCCGATTCACCAGCTACTACGAGCTTTACGCCACTAGAACAACAACAACTCCTAACTTAACAAACCTTCTTCACGTTAACTATAATCAATTAATCCGTTCAGTAACAATAGCAGAGGCAAACTTTTACCAACTAAAACTTACACCCATTACTCTTATCACCAGAGTAAGAAAAGAAAATCAAGAAATTAAACCCAACACCAACATAACCAAAAAAAAACTTATGGAACTCCGACAACTTCCAACAACTAAGGAAGGATCAACTCATTGCGGATACCCGACTCCTACCGAAAACAACAATAACTCTGACGTTACCTCGACTAAACGTTTACTTACTAAGAGACTATAGTAGTTGTCATTTACTACCTTTCATACCAATCCCCATTCATTCATCCCGGACATGAGACATTCTTACAACAATAATGCTAGATAGAAATGCTAGCATGACTGACAAAACAAAATGATTTCAGCTATTGATACCACTTGGTACAATGCCTTTGTAAAGACAATTTAAAGGGCTCATTTTAGTTTCACCCAAGATAGACAATTTTTGTAATAGAATGTTAACGCGAAGAACTCCGATACTACTATTCTGAACTATTCGGATTTAGCTTAAAATCTTTAATATGCCAGGAACCTATATTCTTCCCTTTAGCATTTTCTAACTCGTACACCAAAGCAGAGAGTTTTTTTATTATTTTACATTTTTCATATTTTGGGGCAAATTTGGAAATGTAATAATTCCCAGCATTACTTAGATAATAAGTCTTTTTATAGATCGTATCGCCTACTTGAAATTCCGCAGGACGGTGTTTTCGATCATAGTAAACTTTATTATGTGCATGTAATTTTAACAATTTTTGCCGCACTACATGAAAAATGTTAGATAATTCACTCAAATTTTGAGCGTAAGACAACCTACTACCAAAAATAACCTCTGCTTGAGATTCCGGCGCCTGAGCATAAAAAGAACCATTCATAATCGGTTCACGACCATGGACTAGGAAAAATGGACTGAACCCTGTTGATTCCGAGACTGCCGCGTTAATGGCCATCTGAACCTCAGAAAGATAAAGATCCCAGCTGCGATGATCGTCTTTTACACACAACGATAACGCAGTGACCACACTACGATTCTGACGCTCAGTTGGATTAACTTGAGGGCAATATTTCGGGTTTAAATATACTTTTGGAATTTTATATTTCGCAATCAGTTCAGTGAACTCCCTTCCGATAAACTGTTTTCCATTGTCTGAAATTAAATACTGCGGAACACCATAGCGAAGGAATACATTATGTTCAACGACATAACTTACAAGTTTACTGGTAGCACGTTTTAACGGAAAAAGTAAACAGTATTTGCTAAAACAATCTGTCACCACGAGAACATGCATATTTCTGTTCCTCGTCATCGGATAAGGACCCAACAGATCGACCGAGACCATTTGGAACGGGAAGGCACAGGACTTAGGATTTCCTAGCTGACCCAAAGGGGAAATATTCGAATGTTTGTATTGCTGACATGTTTCACATTTAGAAACAAAGTTAACTACGTCTCCGTGTAAATTAGGCCAAAAGTAACGAAGACAAAGACGACGGTGTGTCTTAAAAATTCCAAAATGCATAGCCAAATCAGACTCATGATTTTCTCGGATAAGCTTTTCTCTAAGCTGCAACGGAACAACTAACTTCCAATCGTAACAACTGGTGAGTTGATACTTGCTTTTAGAGTACCTAAACAATTCATGGTCCTTAATCTGGAAATTTGGATATCCAGCGGGATTTTCAGACACTGCCTTAAACAAATCGTTGTACCATGAGTCGGAAACAACAGACAGAGAGGAAACGGGAAGCAACCGAGATAACGTGTCAGGAACCACATTATCGACACCTTTCTTGTGGACAATCTCAAAATCAAAAGCAGATAGACGAATACCCCATCGAGCCAGACGGCCGGTAGGATTTTTTAAGCGCAAAAACCAACGTAAGCTGGCATGATCTGTAAAGATAGTGAATTTGGGACCGCCCTCCAAGTAACCACGAAAATGCTCGACAGCATGAATAACACTTAGGGCTTCGCGTTCGGTTGCCGAATATCGCGTCTCAGCGGGTAAAAGTGTTCTACTCGTGAAAGCGATAGGATGATCGACGCCATCCACTTCCTGGGTTAAAACTCCGCCTAAACCGTACAACGATGCATCGCAATGAAGAGCGAACGGTTTTGAATAATCCGGACAAGCCAAAATCGGACTAGAAACTAAGGCCGATTTTAGTTTTTGAAATGCCTCTTCCGCCTCGGGCGTCCACTCATAAGGGGGAGCACCTTTGCGGGTACTTGTCAACCGAGATAAGGGAGCAGCAATACTAGAAAAATTTTTAATGAACCGACGATACCAACCGGCCATACCAAGAAAACTCTTTACCATTTTTGGAGAATTTGGAGTAGGAAAATCGAGAATACATTTTACCTTCTCGGGATCGGTATGTAGACCGTGAGAATCAACTACATACCCTAAATACTTCAATTCCTGACGGAAAAACTGACACTTCTTGAAATTTATAGAAAGGTTGGCATACAACAAGCGATCTAATACTTTGTTTAACCCGCTGAGCACGTAACATCCATTTGGGGACATGAATGGCGGCCGCCGAAATTCTGAAACGTCCACTACTGGATATAGCGCTCGGCTCTTACGAAAATGTCGTTTAAATTTCGAAATGCGATTGTATATTCTATCGAATGATGCCATAATATAGCCAAATATGCAACACTATGAAATTGCTCGATTGCCGCATGCGATGTTAGAAATATGAATCACTACATCCTTACAAAATCGATGACCTCATTTCTGACGACAGTCGCAGATCGCCCATGGCGGCGGCGCGCGCGATGTTCGCCGAAGTGATTGTGTTGTGAAGTGTTTGTGAAGTGTTTTCTGGATATAAGTGCAGTTTATACCGGATAAAAGTGAGTATTTCCCTTTTTAAGTAGATTAGCCAGTAGGATTATATAATTTCGACAATCCATTTGCTGTTTTACACGAATTTTCGAAGAAAACACTTTGTCAACAAACCAAGGCTCGCGAAATAAATGCCCGTGTTTATTTTGTAATGTTTTTGAAATATCCCGTTATATCGCGAAACATGACGTAATGTCGCTTTAATTTACTAATAAAATAGGTATTGCTTCATTTACATCCTAAGTTATCACATAATTAGGCGTATTTTGAACATTATATGTTGTGTTCTAATATTGCTCGCGAAAATGAAACTTGTTTTGATAATTACTATGAGAGAAAAAAGTGCGATTTTCTATAGTTTTTCGATGAAATGTGACTCTTTGGAGTATAGTAATTAGTTATTAGACATATAATAAGTCTATGATAAGACAATATAATTGAAAAAATCTAACGAATTTTATATTATGGGCATTCAAAGTTTATTATTAGGTTCAGACGCGGAAACTCTCAAAACTTTAGATTTTTCTATAATATCAGACAAAGCTCAAAGTTCTGGTGTGATTTCTAAGAAGAAGTGATGTAGTAATAAAGTTATTTTGAAAGAATTTCATATAAAAAAATACCATAAGTAGTCACAAATTAAAAATTAAAAAAATTTTTTTTTACGAGAATACATACAATTTTTCTTGGCTGAATAAATAAATATTTTTTCCGTATTTTTGTATGCAAATAAGTAAAAAAAAATATCGTTTTGGTAAAGCATTTAATAGAGAACATAACTGTATTTACAATTTTTGATATTTACAAAAACTGTATTTACAAAAAAATCGAAATGATTTTATAGGCGAGTTTTTTCAGTTTGCCAATTTTGTAATATTTATTCATTATTATCCTAATTGTTTTACGAGATAAGGTTATAATGTTTTATATGTCAAATTTCAATGCGATCATTTTTCTCTTTATCTTTTTTTAATCCGATTAGTGGTTTATAAGTTATGATCGTTTTTCTCAAGGCCGTTGACTCGCGTCGATTTTTTGCGCGAATATGTCGCGCGCAAAAGTGATAGGTGACTTTTTACCTCGCAACGTGAGGGGTTAACAAAGTTATATGTTCTTCAAAAGTAGCAGATACAATAATTATGTCATCTAGGTAACAAAAAACTTTGTTTTCGAAGGAGGGATCGAACAATTTGTCAGCCAGCCTTTGCATGCACGCCGGCGAGTTTCTCAGGCCGAAGGCGCAAGATCTGAAGCAGAAGAATCCTCGACCAGGAACAGTGAAGCTACACTTCTCTCGTGAAGAAGGATCCAAAGGGATTTGCCAAAAGGCAGAGGATAAGTCGATAGAAGATAAATAATTTGCATCTCTCAAACTGTCCAAGATAGTTGTAATTCTCGGCAGGGGATACGCATCCGGTTTCGTAATAGAATTCAGCTTCCTGCTATCGAGACAGAAACGAAGAGTACCATCTGACTTTGGAACAAAAATTGTTGGATTATTCCAACCCCCCGAACTAGGTTCGACAACACCTAACTCTAACATCTTATCAACTTCTTCATTCAACAGCGCCAATCTAGCTGGAGACAAAGGATAGTAACGCTGTTTCACTGGAGGATGATCTCCAGTATCAATGACCTGGGACAACAAATTAGTACGACCGAGACCTTTGACTTCGGAAGAAATTTTTTTAAAATTATTGATCATTCTGTCTGCTAGCGATCGCTGGTCTCCAGTCAATGAAGCAAAAGGCCGCAAGGCCCTCACTTCATTGACTCGATGCCAAACAATTGCATCGCAGGACTCAAACTTGACAAATTTTAATATTTCCGGAGCCAACTCAAATTCTCGGACAAAATCTATTCCCAAAATAAGGGAAGTACCTATATCAGGAGCTACAACGGCTCGAATAACCTGGCAACGATTATTGAATTTAAAAGGAAGAAACATAGACCCAATCGTCTTAACCGAACTTGCATTAGCAGTGGATAAAGTCACCAACGGAGACTTATTAAGAGTAAAACCGATATCAACTAAATATTTATGTGAATCGGCACCCAAAATCGTAACACTCGATCCAGTGTCGAGTAATCCACAAACCGTTATATCACCCAGTGAAACTTCTAAGAAAGGGCGACGGTTATCCTTCTCATTTGCAAACAATATCGAGGCAGAATGTAGAAAATCCTCTATTCTGCCCCGCCTTTCGAGTTTTTTGGCTCTGAAACCGGGGAATTACCAGGCCGGTTATTCTTAGAACATTCCGGACAAGTGGCTACCGTGTAGTTAAACCTACCACAACGATAGCAATATTTAGAATAGCCATGATGCGTGCCACCGCGTGAACCACGCGAACTATTATTGGCTCCTTGGTTGTAATTACCAGAAGACGAATTACCATTAGAACAATTATTACGGGAAAAATTTCCACGATTAAAACCGCCACGATGAAAACCACCACGATGGGATGGACCAGCAGAAGAAACGTTACACTCTTTGAACTTCTGTTCAACTTTCACTTCCTCCGTCGCACATTTGGTAGGAGACTCGTCGACCGCATAAACTGCTTTCGAGCCTGAAGGCTTGACCTTAGCTTGGGCAGGAGTGGCTGCATTAGATGCGTTGATACGCTGTTGTGCATTTTCAACTTTTTTTCCTAAACGCAGAAGTTCGTCGATTGAATTTATATCAACTAGCATGAAATGTCGTTGGTAAGAAATTGAGATATTTGAAAGGATAATTCCTAACTGTTCCTCGCCAGACAATGGCCTTGACAACCTGTTGAAATAGCCCAACATGACGGAAACAAAAATATGCATCCTCTCGTCCGACTTTTGTTTACGTCCCCGTACAAACGACAAAACTTCAGCATCGTAATTTAAACTGCCAAAATCGGAGCGGAGTGCAGCAACTAACTGCTTCCAACTGGAAATGCTCGAAGCTCTAGCACGGTACCAACTAAGCGCTTGTTTCTGGAATAGTTCACAAGCCGATTTCAGCATCCTGGCATCCGAGATATTCCGCGAAAACCTAATCTCATCCAATCGTTCTAAGAACTCGACCACACAGGAATCGCCGTCAAATGTAAAACCAAGATTTAAAGGTTTAAGAATGCGTTCGTCAGAAATGACAAAGTTATTGTCCAAAGGAACTGGTTTCGTATCAACATGCTGTATATACGGAGCTGACGTCACTTCAGAATTCCTGCCCAAAGGAACCACCTCAGGACTAAGCTTCTCACCCTCGTGCAATGAAGTAGAAGGTATCGGAACAACAGGATTTGGTAACGGGCTAGGCGAACGAACAATATCTAAATATTTTTCTAACAAAACGACAATTTCTAAAACTTCCTCCTTTAAATTGTCTAATAATTTTTTGGAGTCTGAATTAGCAGGATTTATACGTGAAACTCTATGAAAGATATGTGCAGTTTTAGTGCTAATTCGTTTATATAAAAGTTTCTGTTTGTTATTTATAAATTCTTCGATAAGTTCTTGAAGACACGAAAGTCTAATCGCACATTCCTGAAACTCGGAATCTGGATCTAAATCCGTTGAGGAAATTGATTCAGCTGGAAACTCCCTTAAGAGTGAATTAAATTGTTTTCTCATCGCTTCAACATTGGTTGGAGTGACCTCCCGAATCGTGAACTCATAATCGAGTTCTGCCTTTACTAAATGTGACGCAGCATAATACACTATCGCTGGAGACGCCATCATGTATATATTTTAAATCCCACCAAAAAAAATAAAAACCAAAATAAATAAAAAATAAAAAAAATAAAATGGAATAAACTGACTTTTTTACTGCTTGCGGCACCTCTGTTTTATTTGGCTGCTTACCTCACCAGGATAATTGCCTTCACATCTGGAAATTAACAAAAAAATAATTAGTATGATAAAATAAAATACTTAAACGGCAAGTACAAAATACTTCTTCACGGTAACCGCTTTAAATTACAAAAAATGCTGTTAATGCCGACAAAACTGCAAGTACACAATACCGCTTAATTCAATGACAAAAGTTGCTTCTAAATACAAAAACAACAAGACGGTGCTTACAAGCCTCTTTCACGGTAATCGCTATGAATAAAAATTATATAAAAACAAAAAAAATGCTTCTAATTTTTTTTATACAATTTTTGAACAAAGTGCTTAAAAAATCGTGCTTCAATGGCTGAGGAAAAGAATACCCTAAAAGCCAAAATCCAATTTATAAGCCTAACGTTGGAGCGCTAATTTTATAACCGCAAAATACTAATTTCCGTGTTTGGAAGAAACACGGTAGAAACTACCAAAACCCAAAAGAATCAAAGTAAAAGGACGCCACCTCCTTTTAAAGAAAAAGAAGGAAACTAATTATATTTAAAAAAAAAAGATACCCGAAAGAAATTTTGAAAAAGAAAAAAATTAACCTCAAAAAACTATCTCAGAGGGTGGGCCAAATATTAATGAGCATTGGGTTTGGCCCTCAGAAAACCCTTTTCCTCAGACACACAAAAGACTACAGCACAAAAAGAAACACGAGAGTATGTAAAGTATCCGTGTTTATTCGCCCGCAGGCACCCTTCTTCAAATTCCGCTTATTGGCGTGTCACATGTGCTCATCCAAATAAAAATAACAGAATTCCAGAAATGAATGTAAATTCCTTGACGTGGAGGCAATTCCCGTCACATTTAGCGACGATTTCGTCACTTATATAGCAGCAGTAATTATTCAAAAAAACCAGAGGTGCCGACAGCTGCGATCAATAGAAAAATCCGTTAAAATCTCGAGGATCCTACGGGAAAAGCTACCCAAAATGAAATTAAAATGCTTACCAGATAAATCACACACACTTCACATCACAAATTTTACCGCCAGGCGGTTAATTTACGGCTTTCTTGTTTAATCTACTTTCTGCCTCCCCCGGCGGAGCAACAGCACCTGCCCCGCCATTGTTAAAACAGGAAATGAGTCTAACCGAACACGTTTGACAACTCATTATTGCCAGAAACACGAATGTCTCTACTCTATGGCAAAGAGTGTAGATTTACTTCCAATTTTTTTTTTTTAATCAAAGTTAAATTTTATGTAGGTTTTCTTTCTAATTAATATTATAATTTTTAGTTGTCATTCATTTATTTATTTATTTATCTTTTAATAAATATATCTCCATAATAGCAACATTAATGTCATCTGACAGCTGTTAAGGAAAATTTTTGGATGATTTCAAAAAGCAACAATAAACAACATTTTCGGAACAGAAAAAGGTTATAGAAAACCCTGAGAAGTAACCTTTAATGATAATTCGGGACACAAGCGCAAAAAAAAGGAATTTCTGTTACACCCTTTATAATAAATAGAGTCCTATTTACTTGATACTAATGTTTTAATAGCTTATTAATAATTAAAATATTTGATTTGTGACTAAAGCACAAGTTTTGTATATTTAATTCAATTTAGAAAAAGTTTTTACTGTTTTTCCTTTTTAATATAATTAATAATGATAAGTACATAATACTGCATAATACTGCATACCTATATAATAAAAATACCACCCATTTTATTTTTAATATTAATATTATTGAAAAGATAAAATAAACTGAAAATCATGCATCAATTTTACACATGATTATCTCTCTTTGTACATCAGACTATGATTATCTTTCTAGGATTCAAACAGTTTAACGTTTTACATTAATCATTTTGTAATGTGGATTTTCTGTATAAATGAAGTTTGTAGTTAAATGGTAGGAATCCTGAAGGCAAATTTAAAATACCTGATAAAACGGCGTAATGCAAAACTGTACGGAAGTCGTGGCGAGCATCTGCCATAGCATTGACGTCTGCTCCGTGGGATAGAAGTAGAAGTACGGATTCCATACCCTAAAATATTAGTTTAAAAGGGTTAGTGAGATGTTTGGTCACGAGGTTACCTAATCTATCTATATAAATAAATTATTCATATGCCGCCGGAAGCACCAGTGGCACAGTCCATCTCTTTCCTTCCAGTAGTGATAAAACGAGACGGAGAGAGATATGCATTACTCGTCGTAGACTAAACATAGATCGAAATTACTCGATTAAAAGTGCTCATTAATTTTATTACATCATGATATTTTTGAACATAATATTTGTTATGAAGGAAACTTTATGTAGAAGATAAACAGTAATAGGATACAGTTTGTGTATGACTCCGTTTTAATAACCCTCCCCCACTCAACGGTCAAAGATTATCGTTGGGAAAGTTATACGAGTGGTCAACAAACGATGTATGTGACTGATCTCTATCATCACCATACAGATCTGAGGTTAAACCATGTGATATGATGGCACACTTGAGAAAAGACCCTGAGCTGATTATAGAATAGGGAATATGGCGATTATAGCACAAAATGGGTAAAATTGTATTTCGTAAACGCAACGTTTACGTCAACGGCAACCGTTTATAAAACTACAATGGTAGAAATACATTCATATGTAAATCATTTCTCTGCGAGTTGCGGAGTTCGCCTGACATCAACTGTAACATGGAGCAGGTGCACAGTGATCTTAGAAGATTTCCTAAAAGATTTTCAGAAGGATTTCCGGAAGAAGACTCAGAGGAGGTGGATAGGTAGCATCATTCGTTGCACCAGAAAAAACTACAATATTATCAAAATATTAGCTTTATATTGCTGGTCGCTAGTGGCACTCTACAAGGATGATGAAATTGATCTAAACGCAATGAAAATCCACAGACCTGTTGATACCTGGCTGCTTTCATGAGCGGGGTCAGTCCGGACCTGTCCCTGGAGTCAGGGTTCGCTCCGAAGGTCAGCAGAAGCTGGAGATATTCTGGTTCAGAAACCAGGTTTATCTCAGAGCCGAAGAAATAGCGCTTGTTAGGATCTGCTCCGTGCTCCAGTAGTAGTTTTGCGACAGACTGAAGAAATGAAGATGAGGATTAGTACCAAAACCTTTTCACTCGAGATTATGTTTATTCTGACTTACCGTATGTTTGTTCCTGATGGCCAGCCTTAAAGGCTCGTCGCACAGCGTAGTTCTTGGAAATGCCTCGTCGGTTTGTGGTCTGTAATCTACGGCAGCGCCGCTCTTGAGAAGTAGTTCTACAAGTTCTGTATAACTAGAAAAGGTACAACAATATTGGTGATTGTCACGGCACAGTGATTCGAGTGGCACAGTGATTAGTTCGCCTGATCTTACATTGTAAAGTTTCAGGTTTGATTCCCGACTGGGTCACCATTTTCCGTTGGGATAAAATTGATAGAATTGAATAGCATTGCCAACCAAACGCCAGAAAAGGAAGAAGATTCTTGACGAAGCAATAGCGCCTCGCGATGATTTGTAGCGCTAATAATGATGATGATAAAATTTTAGAGAGCCTAATAATAGCCTAAAGGCCAAAAAGCCTACTTATTATAAGGGCTGATTCGGGGCTGCGTTAACGGTTCCTAATGGTTCTGCGCAGCTTGGGTGGTGTTCGCCATCTTTGTGCTATCTGGTCTGTCCAGCTCACGGTTTAATTCCCATCCGGCAGCCTCCTCGAAGATGGACTTAACATGTCAGAGCCGCTGTGAGCTCTGCCTGCGGCTGTAACCTGCACTCGGCGGCGGTTGGGATCACAAGTGCGGATTCGGGGAATACCTACCTCGGGTGGATCTGGGCGGTTTGTGAACCAGGCTGTGTCAGCCACGCTTGCGCAATCCCGCGAATAACCGGGGGGATACGGAGACGTATGTTTCTTAAAGGGCGGGGGCATCTGTTGACAGGCACTTATCCAGGGAGAGGGTGCTTGGGATTTATCTCACCCACACCGAAATCCGGCGCATTTTCATTTCATTGTATGGGCAAATTCAAGTTTGGTGGGTGCCACACGCTTTGTTTCAAATAATGCCCCCCGCCTTTCGAAACTAAAGTTTGGATACAGTCTTTGGTGTTGACTGGCAACACCTATCCTTAGCAACGATTCGATGGTCACCTGATCCCGTGGTAAACCTCATAACCTCAAGCAAATCAAACCCACGGAAACACTTATATCCAACCGTGTTGTCGACGCGTGGAACAGACTCCCAGCGGACGTTATTGGTGCAGCTCCGTGAACAGTTTTAAAAACAGACTCGACACCTTCACAAAAAACAAAAAAAAAACAAAGTGCACCACCACTACAAACTTCGATGTGCGCGCATCAGCTTTAAGCTGCTAGCGTATCTAAGGACTAATAATAATAAAGTCAATCCACGATAAATTTGATATCGATATGCAGTGATCCGCGATAAATTCAATATGTAGAAGCCGCGCAAGCGATCTCGAACCCGTGACCAGACTGGATAATGGGGAAATCCGCCCAAATCTGGTAGCGAGGGTGAGGTCGGCCAGCTGGATTCACTTCCTCAGTGCCTCGCGGTAAGGCGTTGGACTAGCACGGGCTTGTTGGCGTAGTTAGACGGTGTACTGTATTGTTCAGTCTCTGCGTTCGCCATACGGTTAAAAGAGTGATCTAATACCGTTGTACCTTCCTGTGGTTGCGGGTTCCCTAGTAGTAGTTGTCAACTCCTCATTTCGTATTATTACTTACTTACCCATGCTCTGCGGACAGATGCAGTGCACTGTATCCGCAATCATCCCTAGCATTGACGTCACATCCTCTAACCAACAACAGCTGCGTGGCTTCCAAATGCCTCTGCCATACAGCATAATGCAGAGGTCTCAGACCCTGGGTGACTGGCTCGTTTACCTATTTAAAAAAACATCAAAATAATAGACACCATTTTACCAAAAAATAAAACCGATTATACAGATTCATTGCAAGACTTAAATCAGGCTATCATAGTTGATTGCGTATACAAAATTTCGTGTCTGTGCTGTCGATCGTTGAGGAGTTCCCTCGTTGGAACCCAACTCTGGGCGCCGCAGTCCTGTCTCAGGAAAGCTTAGAGCGGGCTCTCGTAATTGAATGCATATACAAAAATTCGTGTCTGTGCTGTTGACCGTTGAGGAGCCCCGTCGTTGGGAGTCAACCCTGCGTGCAGCAGCCATGTCATGGTAAAAAATAGAACGGGCTATCATAGCTGAATGCGTAGACAAAAAATCGGGTCTGTTCTGTTTACCGTTGAGGAGTCCCCCCGTCGGGAGCCAATCTCGAACGTAGAATCAGGTCATACTCACCGTAAAAAATACATTGTCATCGGAACTGAACCAACATGTGAATTTTCAACTTCATATAATAATATTTGAGGAGTTTCCTCAATTCCTCATGGATCCTATCATCAGAACAGGATTTTCTAGTACCATTTTTGAGGGACCAGGTGAAGGGTTTGCGGGGGGAAGTCCAGCCGGGGTGTTTGGCAGGGGGGGGAGGGTTAGGAGGGGGGTTGGGGTTGGGGGGATCGGGGTTGGGAGGAGGTTCGGGGGGGTTAGGGGTAGTTTGGGGGGAGGTTTGGGGGGAGGGTTTGTGGGAGCCGTGCCGCCCAAGGTATTGCACAAAAACCCTACCGGATTCTTCCGTGGGCTGAGAGAGGGCAGTCATCGATTTTATTTATGAAATTATTATTCTGATGAAATCAGTCCTTGGCGACTTGCCGGGAAAGTCTTGGGGTGACACAACCGATTTTTTTAATTATTAACCTACCTACCGCTGCGAAGTATAATAATTACGTCATCTACGAGAACCATAAATGAATTAGTCGCTTTTGTGGATGACCGATAGTCAACGGAAACCGTAACCGATCGGTATCCGTCGCTTTTAGAAAACGTGCTGAGTTCATGGTGAAAACTTTCAACACTCGCTATGAACTATTGAATGTTTTTAAGGGGCAAACACATTATCGGACGCGCCCGTAAGCCGCGGCTTACGAATGTATGCACAGGCGTCCGCGACTGACGTCCGATAATGTGCACAGCTCAATAAAAATTCATTTCACAGATACCTATTTTTCACAGATACCTAGTTTTTTTATATGAGTACGTAAAATTAAAAAAATGTTATGCATCTAGAATAAATAGTTATAAATAAATGAATATGAAGCACATACATATATGTACTTTGTGCTGTATAATAGGCACTACCTAGTCATATTAAAAATTGTTATGCACCCTAGAATGAAAGTTATTTGTATTTTAGTTATTTGTATGTTTGCTGTCAAAAGACGACAACGCTTTCTATACATTTTTATTCCAAATCTACCCCCCGCCCACCCCCCCCCCCCTCCCGTCGGCGATGATTACGTTCTTTTTTTGTTTGTGGTATTTTAGTTGAAAATCCGTATATTTGGGGGTTTTTCTTCGGCGGGGGATTTCGCAAACCATACCTGGCAACACTGACACGGGACCTCTTTTATCTTGGCCACAGAACAATCAAGGGACTTCAAAGAGCTGATCTAAAAATATCGTTTTGTGCAGCAGCCTCAATAAATGAGATAGAAAGTAAGGTGACTATATATATGATGCAAATGTTCAAACCTTAGCTCCGCAAGCTAAAAGTATTCTTATCTCGTCCAGAGGCACCATTCGTATGATGGAGTCCGCCAGCTCTCTCTGAAGTGGGTTTGTGGTGATGCACTCCGTAGGCATCTTGAAAGACCGCAAAAATCTTCACGAAATCTGCAAGTTGACGAAATACATACGTTTATTAAATGGATGTTTAGTCATTCATTTCATTTCAATCATCATACAACGTCACTAACATAAACCCTATGAATGCCAACTTATTCGGCTACGAAAATGCTGGCTTATACAATAATTACCACAAATAACGAATAACGAATATTACAAATTACAAATTATTTATTGAGTTCAAATTATGAGTAGATTCAATAAACAAAAGTCTTACCCTAACTAGGCTGCCGCCTGTTTCAATGCAGAAAATTTATTTTAATTATCCTAAGAAATCTATAATATTATATTTATATAAATAAACAAAATCATACTTAATGTAATAGCAATATCTTAATTACCTAATTAAAAATTCGTAAGAAAATGTCATCAAAATTGTTAATAAGCTATTCTATTATTTTAAAACATGTATTAAAAAAAAGTTATTTATATATGTATTAATAATATACAAATTAAATTCACAAAAATAACATTATATTTAAAAATCATCAATTTACATTACTACATTATGTTTTTATTATAAAGATTTAATTATCTAATAAGGTGTTCAATATCTGTATTTGTACAGTTTAAGAGGTAGGCACTCAAACTGTTTTCAAAAGTATATGAAATTTTAATGTGTTTAATGTTTAGTGGTAGGCAATTATAAAATTTAAAGGCAAGATAAGAGAAACTGGATTGGCCAAAAGCGGATCTCCTGAGTGGTATTGCAAAATTTGTATGTTTCGATCTTCTTGTCACGCGAGATTGCTGGCTTTTTTCTGTTCTTCTATTGAATACCAGGTACGACCTTTTTTGTGATATAAGATATTTATAGTCCTTTAGTTTTCGTAGTATTTTTGTAATGTATTTGTAGTTGTAACGACTATCTCGAGCACAATGTAATATTTCATTTGCTCCGCCAGCTAAAAATTCAAACTTGCCGCCGCAGTATTGTTGCCACTTCTTGGAGAGCTTAGTCTTATTACGGATTTACATCGTTGTAAACACTAAACGTTTGAGCGCATTGACCGCTCAACAGTGGTAATTAAATTTTCAACAAGATAACAGACTGTCTTTCACTATCATCGATACCGCGACGCGCCCGAGCGCAAGTTGCCGCTGGTGCAGAAAAGAATTATCCTAAGTGCAACAAATTAATAACTGGTATAGACCCGTAAGGGCCATACATCTGTTATGTTATATTTGTGGTATTAAAATGGTAGTTTTCCAATATCATGTAATATTTTTTTAAATATGGCGGGGTTTAAAAAATATTTGTGTCGCTTGTATATGAGATATTCCAACCAAAACTTCACAATGTAGTTTCGGCCCAACTAGGAATCGTGTACGGAAATTCAAGTCTTTAAGTACAACATTTCGAGATCGAACTATGACTAGATTGTGGTGAACCGATTTCAACCACAATCTTTTCAACTCTTGCCATGACCAACTCTTTTCAACTCTTGCCTGCATGCCAAATTTCAGCTCAGTCGGATGAAGTGTTTGGGAGCTATCGTGGAGGAATACACACAAGAACACATAAGTGCATTCACAACACTTTCTATCTGCCGGAAAAGTAATAATACCGATAGTTTGTTTCAAAATTGGTTTTATATATTTGAAAACTGAAATAATAATTCTAACGATGTTCCTTTACATAATTTGCATTTATGGAGAAATAAAGATGAGCGAGTGTCGGCTATAGAACGGATGCTTCCATTTCGAGGAAGCTAATATTACACTTATACAGGTGAGTTGGTATTAACCGGCATTCTTGAAGGGGGTGAATCAGGACGAGCAAGTTTGTACGATTAAAATTTGTGAGAAAGTCTAAACAACTTGTTTTTTTTATAGTAAAAGCGCTGAGCACGATGCGCCATCTAGAGGTAAGTAAAATGTCGCTAATATTTTTTATTAGCGATATTTTACCTACCGCTAGATGGCGCAGCGCTCTCAAACGCTTATCAACCTTTTATTTAACAGTCAAGTATTTCAAATTTTAAAATGAAAAAAAAGTTTTGGTACCTATTTCTTATTTTTTTTAATTATGACGGTTATTTAAAACTCATTCTGTATAATTAGTGTAGATTTACATTGAGTAAATTATAGGCGTCAGTGCTGGCGCCGAGAACTGACTCATACTGTTTACATGCAGTCAGTCACTCGTATGTGCTCTTCAGAGTGCACGCTCGCTATGGAAGTCAGTCGGGAAAAGAGCGTCATTTTCGGTACCTAATTTGAATTATCTATACGACGCGACGTCACCCTACAACGCAGTGCCAGCGACTGACTAACTACTGACTTCGGCCTTCTGGCATCAGTTCAGTCCGGACCTTGATCCGCGAAGTGACTGATGGACTTAGGTATATAAATTATTAAAATGTATGAAAATCCATCAGTTCATTTCATCAGTCAACGCGGTAAACGATTAGTCTCCAGTCAGTGTGACCAAGGTCACGGACTAAACTGATGCCAGACTGAACGTGTAACCGCCCGTCTAACACGTGGTCAGAACCGCTGGCGCGTGTGGTGCGGGGAATTGAAGTCAGCACCAACAATGAAATGACAAATGAATCATAAATGTGACATTTGAATGACCGGAGAGAATAGTCCTAGGTTACGATCTAAAGGTAACGATAGTAGGTACCTACCTATTATAAGAACAACTGTTGCAGCTCTCCGGTTTATTTGAGTAAATCTTTGTAATTAAAACGAGTCATCACCACGGGTAAAGCATGAAAACAATTAAACTAAAGCATACGCTAAAGTCAAATTAGAAGTGGAACAGTCAACTTATCGCAATGACAATAATAACTTGCTTTTATTAGAAAGCGACATTGAATCAAAGAAGAACAACCAAACTACTCCACGAGAGAAAATATTCTCGATATTGATGAAAAGGCCTTTTGTTTCATCAAGCCGACCGAAGGGAAGTAGAGTTTAGAGAATCTGGAAGACAGCGAGGAAGATATGGAGGATATTAAAGAGATGACCAAAGTCAGCGAATTGAATCAATTCCGTTTCGATCTAAATATAGATAGAAGCGGACTGACGCGTGTATGGAAGTATTTCGAAGGTAATGTCCAGTTTTTGTGCGGCGATAGTGACAAGTCAAAGGGGGAAAACATTAATTGCACCAGATCTACTAATTATGGATTTCAGGGTAAACAACAACCGATTGATCATATTGATGGAGTGCACAGGAAATTGAAGAAATATAAATGTGAAGAGTGCGACGGAGCATTTACAAAAAAAAGGAACTTTAAAAGTACACATCGAATCAGTCCATCGCAAACTGAAGCATGAGTGTCACCATTGATTTTATAGTGTAATGTCACTGTCAGCAGTGTAATAAAGCATTTTCAAGGCGTTAGGAATTAACTAAGCACGTGAATTGGATCTACCGGCAGTTGAATATATTTACATGTAAGTCCTGTAACAGAGATTTCTCAAATTCAAAAGAGACTGAAGTCCGATGTCAGACATCAGCCAACCAAGTTAGTAAGTCAAACTGTTGTGCATCTTTGCATACCAGCCAGGCCCGGGGCTAGGTTTTTAGCACCCTGGGCTATATTCAGCTCGGCGCCCCCTCCCCCATACATAATATTAGCTTAAGCATGTTAGCAAGTTACATTGTCGACTGTCACCAACTTCTGCTATTTTTAGCATTACTTTAGTCTTTAACAGTATTCAATTTGAAAAAATGCACAACCATGTGAATATAATAATATGGATAGTAAAACAGCGTTTAGTTTAGTTACAGGTTTAATAACGTTAAATATACAAGCAGAAATATACAACACAAAATGTTTGTTAACTTGGATGACGATTGTAACATATCTTTTTTTTATCAATAAAATGTAATGTATAACCTAATAAAGATTATTTATTTATTTACTTATTATTTATTTACATAATGTTAATGAAGCAAGATCATTTAAAATTCAATGTAAGTAACAACACAAAACTCAGTCTACCTACAGTAATGGCTTTTTTCTAGCCTTCATTTTTGCAAAATTATTTATAACATCGGAAAAGTTCGTGTTCATTGTAATGTCCCGTTCACAGCACAGTAACATCAACGCATTCACTTTACTCTCAAGAAGAGTTGACCTTTTAGCATTTTTGACTCTTGATAAGACAGAAAATCCCCTTTCTGCTGTACAGTTTGTGACAGGTAGTGTCAGGAAGATTCTTAGTGCTACTTAGTGCGCCGCTACCCCCGTCCGAGCCCAAGGTTACTGGCCCCAGGCTTGCATACCTGGGGGCGGGTGGCGGCGGCCGGCGCCCGGCGGGTCAGTGCAGTCACATACAAAAATTAAAAACAATGGAATCTTCTGCTTCATTCGCCTACAAATAAATTAATTTATTACCAAGAAGGAAAAATATTATTTTTTTTATTAAAATGCCCGCCTTTAAATAAAAAAAAACATATTTTGCCGCCCCCTAGAGAGTGCCGCCCTGGGCTATAGCCCAGCCAGCCCATTTACAACCCTGGGCCTGATACCAGTACACCGTCCTTCACTAAGTACTAAATTAATGTCCGATTTTGGGGATTTCCAGTGACGACGTTGAAAAAACATTTAATAACAGGAAAAACAAAGGTAATCCGTGCCAAAACTTTTTCAATGACTATTACAAGTCGTAACAAATGAAAATGCCGATAAAAATACATTTTTGTTCTGATTATTTAACGAACCAAAGATAACAATAATAACACTTAATTTTAAGTGGCATCTATCGAACTTTTTATATAGGCTGATTATTTATTTGTTTCTACCCTTTATTGTGACATTTCACAATGGGCAGGTTTATTGTCATACGACAATCTCCTAGAACCAACCATACTATGAAGTGTTTATATGAATGTGTGCTCGTAACATGTGCGTAAGTGTGTGTCTTGTTATTGCATTCGATTGACAGAATTCAAATGCAATTCCGTTAATTTTATCCCAGCGGAAAATGGTAACCCAGCCGGGAATCGAACCCGGAACCTTACAATGTAAGATCAGGCGAACTAAGTGCCACCGGGCCTACATCGCAGAAATAATACGCAGAGATATAACGCCATTTATTAGTCTATCTGAACTTTAAAGTACGTAATTATAACGTATTGAAACCTGTATACCAAATAAAAAAATGACGTTTATGTAAATAATATTAAAATAATAAGATAATATTAAATTAATTTTTTTTTGTATACCGCACAGGCGTGTTAAGAGCGCCATCTACAGTCCCCCGCCATACTTTCATACCGTGAAAGTCACCATATTCAACATAATATTAAAAGATTAATCAATTTTTGGAACTATGAGTGCCATCTACACGTTGCGTTTCGTAGTAAAATCCAGGTTATAAAATCGTAGTATGAAATTGAGCAATCTAATACGGTATATAATCAATGATATTATAAGAAATAGGTATGCAAAGAATTATCCATAAAAACGAAACAAACTGTATCTCTAAAGATTTTTCAGATTCCGATTTTTAAAATAACTTATCTCAGCCGATTGCGTTTCTTCGTGAACTAAAATAGGAACTTAGTTCAACCGAACGAGACAGAGCAATACGTTAGAACGGAATATGAAATGAACCATCGTCGATTTTCCCGCACCAAGACTACCTGTCGAACGACGCCCGAATAAGTTTGAACACATTTCGTGGGGTGTTAAATTTAGCTGCTCTATATTCGGTGGGTAGTTTTAATGGGCAAAAGTGACAACCGTTCCTTTCACATTCCGCTGACGTACTGCTCTGTCTCGTTCACATGATTTAATTTCCGAGAAACGCAATCGAGCCCGATGATACGTCAATAATTGATCAGTCCTCTAAAGGAGTTATAAGTCTATTGAAATTCATTACTTTTTCAATATAATTCGGCAAAAAATAGGAAAAAATAGAAATTTCGCGAGAAAATCAACTAAGTAATTTTTCTTAATAAACTTCGAGAGGTGTCCACTTTGCAGCAGTTCTCAACTTTTTGACTCCGAGATTACCGTTTTTTTAAATTATTATATCCTATGGCGAGTATATGATCCTCATAGGAAAGCCTTTTTAAGCATTATTACCTAATTTCGCCGTGAATTTCTTGCTAAATTGAACATATTGCTGTTTAAATGTTATTTACTCGGGTCTGTTGCTAGATATCCATGTATACAGCGGTATTATTCGTAGGAATTCTAATATCACTCTCACGGAAAGTGCCTTTTGCCTGTCACTGTGCCTTGGCAATGTGCAGCTTGGGCCATAAGATCCACCGTGTTTTCGGGTCGGCCCATCTCACGACTCAGCTGCTATTCAGGAGTCTCCTCGTGCGAGGAAGGTCTCGCGTCCTAGGAGTCACGGCTTGTGGATCGGTTTACCCTGGGGGAAGGCCTTCCGGCGCTACTGGACGGTCTGGGCACCGTGCGGCGTCATCCAATCGGTTATGCACTCTGACTAATTAGGTACCTACAGAAGAAGTCTGGAAACTATTGAAATATACTGTTTCCTGAGCATCGGGGGTGGATGTTGACCTGTCGTCAACCTTTCTTGAAATGACCATTAGGCTACCTGATCCTGAATTCAGAGCCGGGCAAAAGATGCCAATGATCCGCGATAGATTTAAACTTAATCACCGCTGCATGTGCGGCAGGTAGAGGTCACGCAAGCGACTTCGAACCAGATTGGAGGTATCCTGATGGTTGATTGTAGACGGAGATATCCTTCCAAAACTGGTAGTCACAGGGCGAGGCAGCCCGCTGGGTACCTTTCCCGGTTCCTTGCCGTAAGGCATTGACACGGCACGGTATATTTATGTTTATTTACGAAAATATATATGGATAAATAAATAAACCACAAATATTTCATAAAAAACTATCGTAATAAAAAAATATTTTAAATGCATTAGTTCACTTTTTGTATCGGCAGTCATGTTTTTTATTCCTTTAAATATATTTACTTGTTGAGCATTTTAACCGAATTTCGAACGTAAATTTCTCGCTAAATTGAACATATTGCGGTATACCTACATGATTGTTTACTTGGCTACTTATCCATATGTAATTCATAGCAGTATTATTTGTAAGAATGCTAGTATCACCCTCACGGGAAGTACATTTAGCGTGCTACCGATCAGATGTTTCATGAGCAATATTTAGGCATGTTGTCACTTGCTATTTGTAAAAGGTGACAGCTGTGGGCCTGTGTTTGCGGTCACAGCTGACGAATATGTTTAAAAAGATCATCAAAAACGCTGCAAACGACAGGTTAGTGTTGCCAAGTGTCTAGTGACGTCACACGACCGTGAAAACTCGCGAAAAAATTAAACATGGACGAGACCAAACTGAAATGATAGAACAAACGAGATTGTCGAATCACCGCAAAGCAAAGTGCAAGAATGTTATTATCAATGTTGAATTCACTCAGTATACAGAAAGACTTTTTAATTATAACCTCCTTGTAGTGCGTGAATCAGTACGACGAACTAAGCAAACTTTTGACAAGAATTTTTGGGAAAACAAAGTGTCATTATTGTAAATCTTATGTGTTCAAGAAAAGTTTGAAAATCGTTGAGCGCGCTGCGCCATCTAGTATTTTATTTCTGGTTAAATTTATTTATTACATATTTTGCATATTATTATTATTTAATAATGATTACTACCTAGCTGTGCCAATCTTACACTCTAATAGATGGCGCTGCTGTTAAGTTTTAATTATTTTCGTATGAAAATAAATCACTAGCTTGTCTCCTTTATGAATAATATTACGCATTTTGAAACGCGAGTACCTAAGGGAAGAAATCATTTTTTTTAAATATTGCGAGAATTTTATATACTGTAAATATTTAGTAATATACCAGATAAGTTACGATTTCCCAGCTCCGCCAATCAGTATTAGAGTGTTAGTGATGTCAAAGGTAGTGTGTGTGTGTTATCTGTCAGTCAAAACTTCCTATTTACACCAACTTTGTTATTTGAGATTATGTTTTTATATTAATTAATTTACTGGGCTCGATTGCGTTTCTCTTCAACTAAAATCGGAAATTGGTTTATATGAAAGAGCAGACAGAGCAGTACGTCAGAGCGGAGTGCAAAAGAAACGGTTGCTAGTTTAATCAGCTACATCTAACACCGCACGAAATGTGTTGAAACTTATTCGGGCGTCTATAAGTTCGACAGGTATTCCCGTTCTAACGTATTGCTCTGTCTCGTTCGGTTGAACTAAGTTCCTATTTTAGTTCACGAAGAAACGCAATCGGGTCCACTGTGTACATAGAATGTAAGCAGTTGTCTAAATGTCCAAATGTCAATAAATTAACTTAAATATATCGTGTTTAGTGTCAAATAAAAAAGGTCTGATTGGGTACATTCCGAAAATACATATGTATAATAAGGATAAATACATAAACCACAAATATTTTATAAAAAAAACCTAAAAAATATATTTATACGAGTAAATTCAGTAGTTCACTTTTTGTAACGGCAGTCGTGTTTCATATTCCTTTTTATATAGTTACTTTTTACACGACTCCAATAAAAAAGAAGTATAATGTGTTCAGGTTTCATCTATGTATGTTTTCCGTTTCTTTATTTCTAAACGATTGGACCGATTTAGAAGTGTTTAGTATTGTTAGTGCAGAAGGCAACGAGAGACCACTCCAATATATATCCCTAGTAGTTAGCAATGGAAAAGTCAGAAATAGCCATGGCCCCGAGTTCCCGGCGGCCATTTAATGGGTCAGGGGTGCTAAGAATCCCCGGGTGGAAAACTGGAGCAGGATCACCAGTACGGAACAGCTTTTCCGGATGGCGCAAGACCGACAAAAGTATTCAGAGCTAACGGCCAACCTCCAGCAATAGAAAGGCACTTCGAGAAGACAGAAGTATTGTTAGAATCGTTTTGTCGCCCCGAGTGTCATAAAGTAACTAAATAAGTAGGTAGTAGTTGTAGTTGTAAGTAGTTGTCTAAATGTCCAAATCTCTACATGTAAATAAATTAACATTAAATACATCGTGTTTAGTGTCAAATGGAAGATCTGATGGAGTACATTGCGGAAATATACATGTATCTATATGGATAAATACGTAAAACACGAATATTTCTTAAGAAAACTTTATAAAAATTATTATAAATACAATAGTTCACTTTCTGTAACGGTAGTCGAGTTTTTTTATTCTTTTTAATATATTTGGTTTGGTTTTAGTGGATTGGTGTTCAATAAATGTAATACGTGTGATCTGAGCATGTGGGCGAGGGACCAAGAAAGCTGGCGCGACTAGTACATGGAATGACCTTTCCATAACAAAATCGTTTCCTAGCCATTTATTCTTCCAAGCTTCCAAGGTCAACAACTGGACAGATTGACTACCTCGCGCGGACGTCGACTGTCCGTATTTTACATTCAAGAAGTCCCTAAAAATAGCCGGAGTACCATACGTTCTTTGTCCGCTCGAGCCACGTGCTCCTGACTGAAAACAAAGAACATAACACGCGGGACGAGACGTATTTTCCCGGATATTTTTCTCGCGAGCGCGTCGCGTCGGTTCGGTGAACTTGGCCGACAAACCGCGAGCGTCCTGTCAATGCCCGTCGTTGTCCGTACAAAACAGCATGTTCCTTATTCGCCAGAGGTCCTCATTCGCTAGAGGTACGGAATTTTCGCAAAAAAAACAAAATTTCGCAAATAGAAAATTGAAAATATCGAAATTTCGCTAAAACTCGCATATACTGAATATAAACCAACGTTTTAATAGACTTAAAATTTATATTTAATATTAAAAGCTAACATTGTTGTACTTTCAATATTTGACCACTTAGAACCGTTCTGTCCGTAACGGCGACATTATCTAAACTAATATTATAAACAGGTAAAGTTTGTGAGTTTGTGAGGTTGTAGGGAGTAATCTCTAGATCTATCTGAACAGATTTTGACAATTATTTTACCAATAGAAAGCCACGTTATTTGTGAGTGTCATAGGCATAGTGACATATATTAATCCGAAAAATGAAAAGAATTTTTCGTGGTAGTCGGATTTGCAAAGTAAGTCGGAGAAAAAACGGTCTAACGAAAACGTTTCTAACTAACGCTGCCTTAACGATGAGAGAGATATATGATTAAGTTCTAGAGAAAAGTTGTAGATATTGATAATGCCTACAAAAAAGTCAGCGACAGCATATGTCCAACTTTTATATTTAAGTCACAAAAAGTAGTATTTTATATTAAAAAAATATTTTAAATCGTTAGGTCATGTTAATTGGTCATATATTATTATCAACAATTATGAATTCATATTAAAATAAGTAAATGTATCGTCTCAAGTGTTTAAAACAAAAGACTTTTCCCTTTTACTGCATATAATTTCCCTTTTACTGCATAAAGGGTTAAAGAGGTAAGACACTCACAAATAAGACACTCACAAGAAGACACTTACAAATAACGGTAATATAGTCAAATTGGCATTGCATGCAAATATATACATACCTACATATGCAGTAAAAAGATTACCCTTCTTTTGGCAGTCAGGAAATAAAACATAGCGCTCAGTACTAACCGAACCACACTCATAATTTCATCACAAGTAAAAAGTTTTACCGTTCAACGAAGTGGGCACGTATTTAATAAAGAATCGTCCTGCTTCTACGTTGTTTAACTAACAGCATAGAAGATACTAACTCTGTAACGCTGCTTCAGCAAAGGTTGAAAAGCAGCATTTAGTACCCTAGAATATGTTCTTAACATTGGCATCTTCATTCCTATAAACTGGTTGAAGCATTAGGCGATGAAAGTGAGTATACCCATCAATTAACTCATTTTGAGAAAGTTTTCAGAAAAAAGGATTTTTTGAGAAGTTTTCGAGTAATGTATTTTGTTTTAAGGTGGTGACTTGCAGTCACAGATGGCCAAATAACTGACCAACATGAAAGTAGACATCATTTGTTGTATTTAATCTCATCTGCAGAGAAACTTTAGTGCAACTATTTCAGGTGCGTATTTTCGCATTTTTTTAAATTTCAAGAAATTTCGTTTAAATTCGCATATATTCCGTAAAAACGAAAATTCGGTACCTCTAGCCTTTACTCATTCTAAACAGACAGCACATATTATGTTTGGAAACCACTCTCAGAATCTTTTTTTTTTTTTATTTATATTGACATTTTTTGGGAAAAAAAATATTTTTGCAAAAGAATTCAGTCGCTTTGTAATTTCCTTTGTACAAATAAAATGATTGCACACTGTGTGTACATGTAGCTCCTCTGAATGTTTTTATTACGAAGGACGGATTGAACACCAGGTGTGCAGTGCAATTTGAAATAAATTAAAAACACATTACATTGAATAACAATTATTCCAAAAATAGTAAGGTAATATGAAATCGTTATTTTAGGTTCAATAATGAAGTAAATAATATAATCGATATACCTACCATACAGTGGCGTAACTATTGGGTGGCAGGGCTGGCAAAATGCCACAGGTCCCCGACCTGACGGAGGTCCCTGATTTATTCAAATTAAATTACAACGTGACGATTTTGCCACGACCCTAAGATTATGCCACGGGCCTCAGATGGTATAGTTACGCCACTGCTACCATAATTAAACATATTTGTTAAAAAAGCAACTAGAGCTGTCAACTACAGCGGGAGAACCCGTCACCTTAGGAAGTTTTGAAGTGAAGTGAGCGCAGAAGACTTAGGACAAAAACAGTCCACCGTCAAGCTCCGCCACATTCCCGTAAGAGGCCAATGCCTTATTCGCGAGATAGCCAGGTAGGTATGTTACCCAGCGGGCTTACACTCACGCCCTTATTTCCAGTTGCGACCAGATTACTCCGGTCTCTCGACTGGTTACGAGTTCGAGGTCGCTTGCGCGGTTCTCTCCCTTACATAGCGGTGAAACGGTGTCAACCGAATCTATCGCGGACCACGTCATCCTTTGCTTGGCTGTTCACCCGGAATCGGGTAGCCGATGGTAGTTTCAAGAGCAGTCGCCGTAAGGTCAGCAACCACCCCCGCTCTATTGGAAACAGTACTGTTTCCAGACTCCTCCGACTGTTAGTCGATTGTATGCACGATGCACGATCGATAGGCTTACGCCGCACGGTGCGCAGACCGTCCAGTAGCGCCAGAGGATTGACTCCGGGGGAAAACTAGCCCTAAGGACAGAGTCCGACCCTGAACAAATAGGTCTTCCTGACCAACTCAGCAAGGGCCCATTAGCTCCCAAAGAAGCAGTTAAAGGTAAAAAAAATCCTGGAAAGACGATCCTAACTTTTGTTGTGCATAATGATAACTTTTGTTGTGCTTGAAAAAATCTCCCCAACATAATCCAGGGTTACCGCCACAAGCAGGTCGAGAATAATTAGTGCGTCTCTATTTACCATCTTTGGAGCATTGTCGACAAATATTTATTTTATTTTTTTATTTATTTATTGGAATTATCAAAATAACCATTTACAATAAGTATAATATTAAAACAAATGGCAAAAACTTTCCTCTTTCATTCACTGGCTAGTGCTGCCCAACTGGGATATACCCGTTCCAGGGCAAGCAATTTATATAACTACATTTAAAACGAGGGTCGATGAATCAACCGAACACAATAAAAATAATAATAATTAATATATATATATATATATATATATATATATATATATATATATATATATATATATATATATATATATATATATATATATATATATATATATATATATATATATATATATATATATATATATATATATATATATATATATATATATATATATATATATATATATATATATATATATATATATATATATATATATATATATATATATATATATATATATAATATATATAATAATTAAAAATTTAATAAAAATTACAATATTATATACGAAATAGAAATACTAAATACATTTGAATACACATATACACACATACATACATATATACACAATATATGTTAGGTCAGCTTCAACTTATTCTACTACATCGATCATAGCATGGATAGATAAACGCTCTTCTTGCAACAGCCACTTATTTATTTTGCTTTTAAACAAATGACAATTGGGGCAGGTTTTTATGTCACTGCTTAATTTATTGTAAAGTCTTGTAGCTATGAAAGAGTAGTGTCGCTGTCCGAAAGTCGTCTTCATCCTAGGTACATTGAAATTATCACTCAGAAGTTGTCTAGTGGGTTTCACTGCTTTTCCATACTGACTGATAATTGCAATTCAATATCATTGCACAAACGGTGTGCAACCGGTCTTTTTGACCCGGTAATGCATTGCACACACGGTGTGCAGTCGGTCTTGAATCACGATTTGCATATTTCCAGCCGTTAACGATCCCTTCCCAGCCCGCGACGCGATGCTTGACAAGCACGCTTGATCGTCTAGAGAGCCCCTTATAGTGTATGTTAATATTATGTATAAAACACTGCGGTGGAATAGTAGCTAGGTCGCCTGATATTACATTTTAAGGGAGTTCGATTCCCGGCTGGGTCACCATTTTCCGTTGGGATAAAATAACATAATTGCATTTTCAATTCTGTCGATCGAATGCAATAACAAGACACGTACTTACACCAATGGTACATGCACACATACATATAAACACGTCATAGTAGGGTTGGTTGTAAGAGATTGTCATATGACAATAAATCCGCCCATTGTGATTTCACAATAAAGAGCAGAAACGAAACAAATAAGTTTCCTGAAAAATAAAATAAAATTAATAAAATACTACCCAATCCAAATCGATAATGAAGAATCGATGGGGCAGGTTTCCGAATCCGACGTATACTATACCGGTAAATGCAGTTTTAACGTGAAATCGGCTTACTGTAACCAATAACCCAATAATAGTAAATACTAATATTGCGCATCAAACAAATACAGGTATTAAGTGCGCAATACACGTCAAAATGTAGACAAATAACATTGTTTGTCTATCCTTGTTTTGTGGTTTGGGACTGCGTCATATGTAGATATGCGTAGCCAGTAAGCTCTGGTAAGCTTTGTGAATATTACTATGTATTTTATTGCGGAAATTTGTCTTGTTCACCGGCTAGTTTTAGCGACGAAAAAATCGCGGTAAATTTTCAACCCGTGGCAAAATCCCAAAGATGTCCGCCCGTTATGAATTGTCCTTGCATGATCGGCGAACCAATTGAATGGGGACAGGAAACGGAAGTACATTATAACTAAGTAGTGTTATATTTTAAACATCCAGCCGCGGAAGGTTTTCCGATAGATGTTTTTACATTTACAATCAAGTACCAATTTTACTCGATATTTAAAGTAAGTGCAAGGGTTGTAATGAAGGAATGAAACAAAAAAAACAAGAAATAAAATTGTAAAGTGAAATTTTATTGACATTTATCGTACAATATGCGGTAAATGCGAATATGGCGCTCAAGGAAAGAATCAGAGGGGAAACTTATTGATAAATTTTCACTTTACTTATCGTCAGGTAAAATCTAAATGCGGGCATGGTGAAAACGTCGTAGGGTGAAATCTGGCATGCGGGCATCATAATACGTCATGGCAAGATTTCAAAAGATTGTGTTTGAAATCGGTCGACTAGTGGAGAAGCGCTATTCGACTTAGTAATGTGAAATTCGGTACACGAAGGCGACTAAGTGAAATATCTTTGTTTTTGGACAATAATTCAAATTTAGGAATAATTCAGAACCGAAGACCAACAAGACAAGTTTTAGAAAATAAATACATTACTCTTTCATTACGCCGAGATTTTACAATGTGATCAATATGGAAATAAAAATGAATTTGACATTTAGGGTATTCAAAAATAAAATAAAGGAATGGTTCTCGAGTCATGACAGACTAACCATACATCAAATGTTAGAAATTATAGTTTAATAAAACTTAGGTGCAAAAATTATTAATATATTTTTAAATAGTATGTATGTTGATTATATTTTAACATTCAACTAATTACCAATTCATTTTGTTTGGCAATGAATGTACTTTTTTGACTAGGTATTTTATATTAGTACTTACTAGGAAATGTGTAATTTTTCTTAGTATCCCAAAGTGTTTTGGAAAGCTGAAAATTCACCAGTAGACAGTGGATGCAATAAAGAACTTGAAATATATGGTCAGACTGCTTCATAATCGAACGCGTGGCGTCAGCATCTCCATACATGTCATGCATCGGTCTATGCCGTATCGGTCTACTGTGCCGTGCAATATAATGGTATGCACATGCTGACGCCACGCGTTCGATTATGAATCAATCTAACCGTTTGTTCCGAGTTGTTTATTGCATCCACTGTCTACTGATTAATTTTCAGCTTTTCCAAAACACTTAAGAGGAACTAATTAAAATTACATCTTTCCTAGCACGCCAGCACCAGGTGTCTCGAAATCTGGCCTGTTGACTGTAATCCGGCATTATATGGCCAAAATACTGTCTGATCTGAAAGTATCGAATAGTCGGGGAGCCAGCGACAAAAAAGCGCAAGAGATTTGAAAAAGCTGATTCTTCAGATCAGACAGTATTTTGGCCCTAGAATTGGTTTTTCCAAAACACTTTGGGATACTAATTAAAATTAGGCCTTTCCTAGTACGCCAGCACCAGGTGTCCCTAAACCTAGCCTACTGACTGTACCCCCGCATTCTATGGCCAACATATTGTCTGATCTAAAACTATCAGCTTTTCCAAAACTCTTTCACTTTTTTAGTCGCTGGCTCTTGGCTAATAGTTGCTAGCTCTCACGCACCACGAGAGTGTAAACAGAAACTCATTTTCCTTCGATCACGCAAGGCGCGAGGCGAGACACAGACACGAGGCGCGAGGCGAGAGTGTAAATGAGCTATAAATGAGTTATGAACATAATGTTGGAAAAATACCATGTTTATACCACGGAAAGTATTGCATAATATATAATACAAATATACTACGAAAATACTAGAGGAAGCAATAAACTGCCCGGGTGCCGCAGCGGAGCCGCTCGAGTGCAACGGGTTAATATGTAGGTACCTTAGACAATTAACATACGAGTATAATTACCAAAGAAACGGATCAGAACTAAACGTGAAGCTAGCACAATGTTAAAAAAACCGCCGGAAAATGTTGCAGTGCCTATATTTTGTCCGCGCTTCTCAACACTGTCAGCTGATTAGAAAGTACAGAAATAGACTTGTTCGGGAGCGTGTTTATCAACGCGCATGGTCGACGGTATTAATAAATACGTAACAAGTATAGAGAAAACCATCTGCACTTTTAAAAACATTTCAAGACAGCATATCGGTCATGTTGACGTCTCTCGCCCAGCTCTCTACCAATTCTGCCTTACTAGCTATTATTAGTTTATATTATTACAAGGAACTAAAATTATCACCGATATTTGCGCACTCTTGGGACAGGTCATTGGCCAGGAGTCGTTTGTAGGGTTTCTTATCTCAGGGCTTTTTTAGCCGTGTTATACAAAATTACCGGATAGGTGGAAGAGTTAGTAGAAAACAACATTCACTATGGAAATGGTATACTAATGCCTCCAAAACATCTGATAGTAAAAGCTCGGAAATATACTGAGAGCGGCCCTAGGCTAGCTACTCAGAAATCCTAAGTAGACAAGCCTCTATAGAAACTACGTCGCAATGTTACAATTCATTTGACGCAGCAGAACGCAGCATGTGACAACTCAAATTTCCCGCGTGCATATTTGCCACACGCGAAGTAATTATTGTAGTCAGATAAAAATATCACATCGCTGTGATTGTTCCTTGTTACCGGCTTCGCTACCTGGAACAAGCGCGTGTCGCCGTGTTTTCGGGTATATACTATAGGCGTGCTCAACAGCAATCTCACTAGGGTGATTCAACGATAGCGCTCTTCGGAGAGATTCTTGAAAATGTTTGCTTCATATTTTTTCAAGATTAGCCCCGACGAACTCTATCGTTCTTAAAAAAAGGCATGCTATATTTTTTAAGACTATGCCCTCTTAAATTAATCGAACTTTACCAAAGATACGACTTTATACACGACTGCCCAACAAAAAAGGAGTGTAATGTGTTCAGGGTCGATCTATATGTTATGTGTTTCTTTGTTCCACCATAACTTCTAAACGCTTGAACCGATTTAAAAGTGTGTGGTATTGTTAGAATCGTTATGTTATCCCGAAAGTCATATCATACCTTAACTGCCCAAATATCAAGAAGTAGCTGTCTAAATGTCCAAGTGTCCAAATTTTCATTAAAATAATATAAATATATCGTGTTTAGTGTCAAATGAAAGGTCTGATTAACTACATTCCTGAATTATACACAAATACATAAACCACAAATATTTCATAAAAAGCCGTAACAAAGGTAATTATAAATAAAAAAGTTCACTTTCTCTAACGTCAGTCGTGTATTTATCATTTTTAATATATTTACTTGTTAAGGTAAGCATCTAACAAATATTATAAAAATAAATTCATGTTTGTTAAATAAAATATGGTTGCTATCAATTCGTTACTCGCCGATTTATAATCTCATGAATTTTATAAGGTTGTTGCATAATAAATGGCGACCTGGCTACCAAAACGATTTTACAGACGTTTAAAATCCAAGTTTTTTCTTTATTTTTTTAATTCTTCAAGGAAGTCGTAGAAATTTTCTCTCAATGAATTTAAATGTTCGAAGATTTTAGAAAAACTTTCGCTACCCACCTGAAATCGGTTCGCGACATACCAGTGTGCGCGACACTAGAAAATGTGCACACTTCTCTAAAGTGGTACGTACACTAGGTAGTTAATTTAAATATATGTTGATATGCAAAAGAAAACATTTTTAATAATATTACGTGGATAATTTTTAGTCTCGCCAGTGGCACTTGGTAGTTCTACTCAAAATAAGGTAATAAAAACTGTCATTTTTAACACGCTTCTATTAGGTCGACCTGTATGTAACTAACTATGTAATGGAATCTAAGGTAACTAATTTAACCATCTTCCAAGGATCGTAGCGTCATGAAAATTGGCAGCTGTATGTAGTTCTGATGACAATACAATAATATGGTACTGTTGAACTGATCTGATGATGGAGTCGGAAGATATGAACTGGAACTTCATGATGGAACATCGTATCATAGCTGTGTTTGGCCTTGTTAGAAAAGTCTTGGAATGAACTTTGACCACGATTAGGTTTCAAGGTCTGATGATATGGTTTTTATGTGCATTTATAAAAGCCTGTTTTTATTGTTTTTTTAAAAACTATTAATTTATTTAAATAATTTCTCGCTAACATTCAAAGGGGGATGAATATATTTCAGCAATTAAATTAACAGTAAAGCGTTGTATTAATTAAGATAGGAACCAATGTTTTAAACACACTTCCGCAACAGTATTTCGATGTGATCGCGCGTATCCGACTGAAGTTCTTGGGAACATGTTGAACCCCAAATGAAAACGCCGATTTAATATTTATCTACAATATAAATATGCAATGCAGCTAGGTATACAGTAATTACATTCTATATGCCAGGGGTAGCCAACCGGTCGATCGCGATCGACCGGTCGATCGTGACTAGTCCAGTCGATCGTGGCTAGGCAAAAAATATAAATACGTAGAACAGACTGCGTAACATAATCACCAACTGCTGCACAATTTCAGGCAGTTAACAGCTTCAAATTAATTAATTAAATATGACACAATTACATTTAAAAACATTGAGACGCCATTTTGCCTCCAAAGAAGAAATTCCGCAAGGATCATATGGAAAAACATACTACCTACAATTTCATTCCTGACATTTACATGGCAGAAATTAAGGCAGTGGTATCAGACTTCGAAATACGCTTTAGTGATTTCAAAAAAATGAGAAGTTATTGGAATTCATCAGTTATCCGTTTGATAATTCCATTGATTATAGTGATATCTATGAAATGGCTACACAATTTGCAGATACATTTCAAATGGACCACATGATAATTCAATACGAAATTATTACTCTGCGCTGCGACATATTTCTAAAAGCAAGGTCATCCTCAGGTCTAGATTTCTGGGCATTGGTTTCCAACAAGAAATATCCAGATTTGAAGAAATGTGTTGAGCAACTGCATTAGTGTTTTGGTTCAACATATTTATGTGGGTCAGCATTTACCTACTTAAAACAAACAAAAAATAAACACCGTTCTCGCTTGTCAGACGCTCATTCATTGGATTCTTTAAGTTTGGCAATTTCCAACTACAAACCTGATTTTGCTAAACGGAAGATGCTCAGACGCAATGCTCACACTAATATAAATAAGTAGTTACTAAGGATAATTTTCAGTTTTATGTTTTCCCTCTTAATAAAATAAAAAATACTACATAATTGTGTACCTACTGAACTATGCTGTTTTATTTAAGGTTTTAAGAAGTATGTAATCGGTAGATCGCACAGGGTTTCGTCAGTAAACAGTAGATCTTGGATCTAATCAAGTTGGCTACCCCTGCTATATGCCATAATGAATGTAAATAAGTAGGGTAGGGGCCTTATGTTCAATTTTGGAACTGGTGTCCATTTTTACTTTCCTGTTTAAGGAAAGTATTGTGGACGCACTTCTGTGGGTCTCTGTGTGTGTCTGTGTGTATTCTCCGACGATAGCGCCGAAACGCTTCATCCGATTGAGTTAAAATTTGGCATGCAGGCATTATTTGGTCATGGCATGAGCTAAAAAGATTGTGGTTGAAATCCGTTCATCCAGGGTAGGCTTCCGACGAGGGAACTCCTCAACGGTAAACAGCAGACGCAAAATTCGAAAAGTCAAAAGTCGAAAATCGAAAAGTCGAAATAGTCGAAAAAGTCGAAATTTCGAAAAAGTCTTGACAGGAAAGTCTTGAGGTGACACAACCGATTTTTTTTAGTTACGCCACTGGTCCAGGCACTTGGCATCGTGCTCAAGAATTGAACATTACCAGACCATTACCATTAGGTACAACGAATTTTGATATGAGATCAGCGATTGCACGCGTACAAGGTTTAATTAACAAAAGAACTCAAGTGCTCCGTTAAAATCTGGCGCTCTTGTTGAAACAGCCTTTAGAAATCAATCCAATTGTATAAGGACCATTGAGTGCATACTTATGGAGGGAACACTCATGTTACGACTAAAGTGAGAAAAATATTGGAGTGATTCTTAGGTTACCAATTTGTTATTACGGTTTTATACAGAACTAGCTGACCCGGCGAACTTCGTACCGCCTAACAGTCAATTCGTGTTACAGATTAGCTGAACTTTATTTATGATTTTATGAAAGTAATACAATGAATACAAAATAAATATTGAGTTCAATACTTTATTAAGACAATAACACACAAAGAAATATAAAAGTACAAAGTTAAGTATATCAATCGCGTGTCAGCAAGACATGATTGAATTAAACTATTTACATATTGTGCAGCATGGGATGCACTCGGTTTAATTCTCTTCATTGAAGCACCTTGTGATATATGATATTTTTGCTTTTTTTATCAGGCGCAAGAACAAATAAAGCGGATGATTTGCCGACACGTGAACATGCCACGTACAACTGTCCATGAGAAAAACACGGATTTACATTATGTATGGGAAAATGTTTTTCTTTTATTTTAATTTTTCGCCAACTTTCCAATTTTCGTTTTTAATAGTTATTCTGCTATTCGGGGCGGAGACAAATACTACCTCAAAATTCATGAAAATCAGTCCAGCCGTCTCGAGTTATAAGTGTTCGAACAAACCCGACTTTGTTTTATATATATAGATAACGATGTTTCAATCGTAATTTTCTTGAATTACATGGTTTTGTTTTGAAACTCCATGACTCGATTATATATAACAACATTTTCCGTACGGTTAATAGGGAAATAACAGTATACTGTAGTTTCAGGTAATCCGTACGTATACTACTACATGCCATCATGTTAGGAGCTAGATCCCAAGGTCGCAACGTAATGAAATAATATGTTGTTTTAACATTACGACGCGCCGACACCGTTACGCATCTTATTAATTCACACGTATGGACCACCGTCCGAGTTATATATGTAATCCTTCTTGAAACATGCGTATTGTCGTGTATTACATCGTTATATTTTTCTCGGTGTATGAATAACAATTTTGAGGGTGATACTTTGGTGTCACTCCAGTGAGGACTTCCTCAAGTTCTACTAAAGTGTGGACTGTATCTTACATATCCATCTTTATAAAAACCTTATCAAAATATCTGAGTAAAATCCTCCTCTCCAATATACAGTAAACATATAATGAGACTACTCACCAAATAGCTGAAAATCGCTCGTCGGGCGACGTTCCTTAATTTATCTCCAGTTGCAACACTCACAATACAAGATGTAGAAGTATCCCCTCAAATTCAACGTTTTCAACGACAAGTTTACTTTCTTTTTCTTTCGATTATATGCACAAGCGGTTTGGGCTACGCGCTGGCGTACTCCGTCCACTGCAGAATCAGACTGTTTGTCTGTTCTGCGCGATCCGCGTCGCCGAAGAAGCACGCATCTCACGGTGCTTGGAGAGGAGCCAAGTTGGTGGTGTGCCAAGTGCGAAAGCCGCGGGCGCGAGGACTCGAAGCTGTAGCGGCCGCGCGCGTGGCGTTTAAACCAAGAGCCAGCGACGACGCCACGGTGGAGTATTTAATCTCAAAACTTGGCCAAAATACCTTTTGGTATTTTTTGTAATAAAACGCTTGTCAGAATAATATCACAGTTTTTTAATATACAATAAAATAATAATGGAAAAAATACATGTTTTTACAATATCACTATTTTTAATTAATCTGTCTCATCTACTTCTTTTTACACGACTGCCCAACAAAAATAAATTGTATTGTGTTCAGGGTTAATCTATGTATGTTTTCCGTTTCTTTATTCCACCATAACTTTAAACAATCCAACCGATTTAGAAGTACAGTGCGCGCGCGAGCTCCGAGGAATCAGGAGCTGGAAAAGCAGGCGGATGACGCCGCCCCCGACCGTCGCTTCATACCCGTACTCTCCCAAAACTAGTACTTACCCAGTACTAGTACTGGGAGAGTGCGGGGTATGAAGCTACGGCCGGGGGCGGCGTCATCTGCCCGCTTTCTCAGCCCCCGATTCCTCGGAGCTTGCGCTGACAGTATGTGGTATTGTTGAACCACTATGTAATTTCGAGTGTCATAGAGTACCTACATTAACCGTCCAAATATTGGTCTCGATTGCGTTTCTTGGTGAACTAAAATCGGAAATTAGTTCATGTGAACGAGACAAGGCAATACGTTAGAACGGAATGTGAAATTAACGGTTGTCACTTTTCCGCATTAAAACTACCCTCCTAAATCAGCTAACACAGTAAACAGCTAAAGCTAACGCCGCACGAAATGTTTTCAAATTTATTCTGACGTATAGTTTCGACAGGTAGTTTTAGTTCGGGAATCCGGAGACTACTATTTATAAACAAAGAGAAGTTAGCGGAGCACTCAACTCGCACGATACAAAGTGAGCTTGCGAACACACAACCCTTCGGCTACGTAACGATCAAATTTGGTTGCACATCAGAACACCGTAGACTACGTAACGACCAATATTGGCGGCTTGCTCCCGAAGCGCACAGTAATATTATTTTCTAATTCGAATGCATCCTAAAATCCATACCAAATATCTCATTATTACCATAGATAATTTCGCTAAAATAATTTCGCGCGTCATTGAACGGACATTTCTGGTAAAATTCCATTGTCAAAACATCATTTTTTTTTTTTCGAGAAATCATCAAAAATGTTATTGGTTTTTGTGAGCTAATATCTAATTATTTTTGTATGTAAATAAGCAAAACGAAATATTACATTTGATAGAGAATCTAATAAAGATCACGATGGTATTTACAATTTCTAAATAGGGTTCCGTATTTTTCCGTAAGACAAGTTACAAGTAGAAATGCCAAGTTTTTTTCACTTTTTCGAATTTATTCATTTTATCTAATTGTTTTACAAAATAAGATTTCAATATTCTATATACAACATTTTAATGCGATTATTACAGAGTTATTCTTTTTATGCTTGCTATAGTAGTTCCATAGTTACGTACTTTTCGTCGAGCGCGGCCATATTGCAAGAAATTCCAATAAATTGCCGCGGTTTGCCATTAAATTATGCCTCTACTCGAAGGTTAAATCCGACGGTCCAAAACTTAAAAAATGTCGCACATGTCACTCCTTCGACACTCAAGTATTGCCTATAAATATAAAAATATATGGAAGATGTCTCTGCACCAGCCGCTTCTACCCAAGTCCTGGCCCATCCGCTTCTACCCACCGCTCTATAGCTGCGTCGCCGCGCTTGATTGTTACTTGTCCTGTACACTATAAAATGCTACTCTGTCAGTTTTCTTTGATTTTAAATTTCCAGACCATCGTGTAGCCATTTATTTTATACACTATAAAATCAATGGTGTAGTCCTATAAACTTATCATAAAAAAGCGTGGTTTGTACCGCAACCTCTTAGTCTATAGGGAGCTTCGTCGTAGAGACAAAGAACGATGACTCCGACGCGGATTGCATTTTGTTTTCGTGATCTTCTACAACAATTAGGGGATTACCCTTTGTTTCGGTTGAAATTTATATTGCGGTAAATATAAAGTAGGTACCTACCTACAATCTAATTCGGTACAAACCCGAATTCACCTGCACGCCTGCAGTTCTTTGAATTCAAAGGTCTTTGCCTTTCAGTATCAGTGCTTCTTTGCCTCGCGAGTGGATATTTGTTAATTTTGTTTCTATCGGATTTCTAGCCGCTTTTTCTTGTGTGTAGAACGAGTAGTTTTTCTTGTGTGCAGTTCATAAAAACTTGTACAGGTTCCGTAGGTTGGGTGACATTCACAATAGGAACACCAGGTTCAAAAATAAACTAGCCATTACGGGATCTAGGTTAGCAAAAGTGAGTGAATCTTTCATTGGAGACGGTGTTCGCTTTTATAACACTTTGCCTGAGGAACTAACCCTTTTACCAGACACTAAATTTAGAAAAATTGAGATTTGTTAAGACTTTGTGCTCTAAAGCCTCTAAAGGCTATTATAAAATTGAAGATTTTTTAAGCGATACATTGGTCTGGTCAAGTCGTTTTTGTGTAACATAGCTATGAAAACCATTTGTAAAGTGTTATTATTATTATTACTATTACGTAATGCCATTGATTATATAGTGTAGTAATCAATGGTAAAGCCTACAAGCAAGGCATAAATGTCTAGAAACATAAGACGTTCGGAAAGTACTGTACGTCTACTTCGAATAAAATCTATCTATCTATCTGTCTATCTATCTATCTAAGAACTTTTAGAATCGTATTTTCAAGCGACTATCATACGTTTTGAAGAGGCTTTTGGAGCTGTAGTATGCAACGTGCGAGTCCGACACCCCAGGCTGTTATAACGATATAGATCGTTCTTTCAGCCGTGAGAGGATTACACGGAGACTTAGGGACAACACGGTCCACAGTCTAGCTCCGCCAACCTGTCCTTAAGAAGCCAACACCTTACCGCGAGGCACTGAAATGTGAAATTAGCTGGCCAACCTCACGGCCTTACTACCAGATTTGTCAGGATTTCTCCGTCTCCCGGTCTGGTCATGTGTTCTAGGTCGCTTGCGCGGCCTCTGACGGCGTAAGCGGTCATTCAGTTTGAATATTTTGCGGACCGCGACGCCCTTAGCCCGCCATGGTCACTAGGGATCGGGTGGCGGACGGATCGATTCAAGGGTTGAAGACGTCAGGTGGACAACTACCCTCCGCTGTCATAGGAAACATACGTCTGACTATTCACCGGCTGGGGCTTTCTCCGTTTTTCCGCAAGGGCAGATTGTACTCCAACCAGATAGGAGTTAAACCGTGAGTTGGGCAGGCCAGATGACAGAAAGAGTTTGGCCAACACCACCCAAGCTGCCTGGAACTATTAGGAACCGGTTTGAACAGGTCTGTGTGATACAATGCTACGGTGATAAGAACTGGTGTTTCCAGATGTCCGGTTTTAGACCGAACTGTCCGGTTTAAAAATTAATAAAAAGCCGACATAAAACATCCGCACGTTGTCTAATGTGAACGTTCGGATTAACGTTCACTAATTTGATTACCGGTTTGTTAATCATATTTTTGGAATGTTTCGTAAAAGATGGACGTCGACGACAAAGTTGCTACTTTCTACTGGCATGGTATTGAGAAATAAATAAAAATATTTTGGGTTCATCCCATTGTGTCGCGACATTTAAATCTGGGCCAATTTTGGACACTCATGTTTGAATTGAGAAGTGATGAAATGAAATTCTACAATTATTTTCGGAAGTCAATGTCAACGTTTAACGATTTTCTAAGAAAATGGAAGTTTTGAAAAAAAAACAATTTACGTTAATGAGAGAATAACGCACGCAGCTTACGGTTTTCAATGTTGGCTTTTTTCAAAATCGGTTTTTCGTTGCATTCGGTGTTACCTACCTTATAATGACGCCCTCATTGCCCCCCCCCCCTCCCCCCCCCCCAAGTAGCACAAATTGGTTATATAACGGGCACTCCAACGTTATTGCTACAGCTTTTAGTCATAGGAACTTGGTCATATAAACGTTTATATGACTGCTATATGACCGGATTAGGCGCATTTTATACGGCTTTTAGCTAAATATTGGCTGAATAGCGGTCATAACGGCTACCTTTGGCGGTATAATCCACCCTATAGGTACATATAGGCAGCGGCTGTAAATTGTCTCCAATTGATACTTTATTACAACTTCTAGTCGGGTAATGCCTTAAAATGATACAAAATGATAATTCATGGAAGCTTCATAATCATTTGCCGTCGCAAACATAAAATTCCTAATGGCTACTATGATATATTGCATTTTACTGACTTAGAAATTATTGTATTGTAGTTAAATTATTGTTTTGTAGATAATACCTACACCACATTCTCTTGCGAACATCATTTAATCGACAGTAGGTATTAAGTAACATGTCTAAAAACAATTTACGCGCCTTTAATATATTTAACCTAAATTTTAATTCATAATTATGGTTTAATTTTTTATGTAAATGAATTCTTTTGTTCCCAGTAAAAAAGAGCACTTGCTGGGTATTGTTCACAAACTTTGAAATTCTGAAACAGGTTCTAGAAGAAATACCTCTTCTGGACGCACCCATGGACAGAATAATATGTCATCGTGTGTTTGATCGTAGATACAATATCCAACTCATTGCAGAACCAGCAGATCACTCTGGTACAAATGAAGTAAAGATATACACAGATGGCTCCAAAACCACTCAAGGTACCGGAGCCGGCGTCTTCTCAAATGATCTAAACATCAAAATATCAACTACACTAGGCAACTTAAATACGATCTTCCAAGCAGAATGCATTGGCATCACCAGAGCAGCACAGGCAAAGATGTCGGAGACCTAAGTTTGAAAGTGCCTCCGTGCTACAAGCGCTAGCAAAAAATACTATAACCTCCGTCCTTGTACTGGATTGCCGGGTCAAATAGAGTGACCCTGCAATGGATTAAAGAGCACAGCGACTCACTGGGCAACGACGCGGCAGACGAACTGGCCAAAAGGGGATCAAAGAAAATAGTATATGGACGGGAACCATTGATGCCCAAATAAAAACATGGCTACGCAGGAACACCGATGAAACCCACCTTACAGAATGGGAAAAAAAACGCAGGATGCAGGCAAACAAAGAACGCGGTTCCGGTAGCGTCTAAAAAACTGGCCCGCAACCTCACCAGATTAAAAAGGGACAAAATCCGCAAAGTCATAGGTACTATGACAGGCCACTGTCCCCTAAACAAACACCTGTTTACCTTAGGTGTGACAGACAGCCCTCTATGCAGAGGATGCATGGAGGAAGAAGAAACGCCACAGCTGTGCTCCTAAACTTGATGTATTTACGTTAATTTATTTACATTTGGACTCTAGGACAACTATTTTTATAAGCTTTTATTTAACTTGCAATATATGTTAGTACCTATGTTTGTTTAGGTCAAATATTGCAAGTTGAATTAGAACCACTTCCTCTGATCCTATAAAGTTGAAATTTTACATGTTGGTTCAGTTCCGATAACAATGCATTTTTATGGTGAGCATGATCTGATTCTACACCCAGGATCTGCTCCCGACGAGGATACTCTTCCATGATCAACAGCACTTTTGTATACGCATTCAATTATGATAACTCGTTCTAAATTTCACCATGACATGGCTGCTGCACCCAGGACTGGCTCCCGACGAGGGGACTCGTCAACAGTCAATAGCAAATTTTGTATACACATTCAATTATGATAGCCCATTCTAAGTATCGCCGCGATAGAGCTGCTGCACCCTGGATTGGAACTTTTCAACGGTCAAGAGCACGGAAACGAAATTTTGTACACGCATTCAATTATGATAGCCTGGTCTAAGTTTCGCCGCGACAGGGTTGCTGCACCCAGAGTTGGCTTCCAACGAGGTGACTCCTTAACGGTCAACAGTAGTGAAACAAAATTTTGAATATGCATTCAATTGCGATAGCCTGTTCTAAGTTCCACTATGACATGGCTGCTGCACCTAGGGTTGACTCAGGTCAGAGAATTTTAATAAAAGCTTGTTTTTAAAAATGTGTTTACTACTAACTTATTTTGAGATTTGGACAAAGGGCGCCTGGGATGACAATTCTAAAAATACCACACACTTCTAAACCGGTTTAAGCATTTAGATGTTACGGTAGAATAACGAAACAGACAACATAATACACACATGAACCTTGAAAATTATTACACTTCTTTTTTTTTGGGCAGTCGTGTGAAAATGTGTAATAAATTAATAGTTTAAAAAAAAACACTAAAAACACTCTTTTATAAATGCAGGTAAAAACCAAAAAAGGTTTGTTATAACCTTTAAACCTGATCGTGTTCAAAGTCCATTACGTGACCTTTCTCACAAGTGCAAACACGACTATGATACGATATTCCATTATGGAATGCCAGTGCCTATCTTCCGGCTTCATCATCAGACCTTGAAACCTAATCATGGTCAAAGTTCATTCCAAGACTTTTCTAACAAGTCCAAACACAGCTATGATACGATGTTCCATCATGAAGTTCCAGTTCATATCTTCAGACTCCATCATCAGATCATTTCGATAGTACCATATTATTATATTGTCATCAGAACTACATACAGCTGCCAATTTTCATGACGCGACGATCCTTGGAAGATGGTTAAATTAGTTACCTTAGATTCCATTACATAGTTACATACAGGTCGACCTAATAAAAGCGTGTTAAAAATACCAAGGGATACTATCCTACTTTGATCACATAGCCAGGTGACAAGGAGGAAGGAAAGCTCGAGGGCATGGGACTAGGTGTCGATCCCTAACAAGATGATCAGACTTAAGGAAAAAAAATCATTTTCTTTGTTTATTCATTTTTATTTCAAATAAATAAATTGTGCACTAAATCAACCATTCAGAGTTTCTGTTAATTCTCCACTTTTCTGCATTTCTACGACAATGTCCAGGCCGCCAATCAGTTCACCGTTTACGTAGACTTGAGGATACGTGGGCCATTCGGAGTATTCCTTCAAACCTTGCCGAACGTCATTGTCTGTCAGTATATCGAAAGTATCAAAGTCAGCCCTGAAAGAGAAAAAAAATTTTAAATTTACAATACATTACGTAAAGATTAAGTAAGGCTTCACTGGAAGGTAATGCTCTATGACTGGACGCCAGAGATGCTGAAATTTTATTTGAATGCCTTTCAGCATACACTTCCAGACCCCAGTAACCTCGCTCGTTGGAGCTTTGCCGTGGATAGTTCTTGTCCCCTCTGTAGCAATACCCCTTGCACAGCTAGACACATTCTAGCTGGCTGCAAGGTGGCCTTAGATCAAGGACGGTACACTTACCGCCATGACAAAGTTCTCGCTGTTATTCGCGAGGTAATTAGTCTCCCAGTGGCTCGTGCCAACAAGGGTTTGACAGTATCCTCCAAACCCCCAATACAGTTTGTGCGGGATGGCTCTAAAGGCAAAAAACATTTAACTACAAAACCTTTCTCAATAATCGAGAAAGCTACAGATTGGATTCTGGAGGTTGATTCGGTCTCTAAGCAGTATAAATTCCCTGAAAGTCTCGGATGCACAGTCCTCCGTCCAGATATAACTCGTTACTCTCTATCTCGGAAGGTGGCTCTTATTGTAGAATTAACTGTTCCATGGGAATCAAATATCCCAAAAGACCACGAGTACAAATTAAATAAATACCATGATCTTGCAAATGCCGTAACCCGGAACGGCTTCACTGTTCACCATCACGCGGTGGAAGTTGGCGCTCGTGGCCTGCCAGCTAAATCTCTATTTCACCTCTTTAAAGATCTTGGCCTTTCCAGAAAAATAATCAACTCTTTCTTAGAAAAATTATCTAAAACTGCGATTTGCGCATCTCAAATTCTATGGCTTCGAAGGGGGAGTGAATGGGTGGTAAGGTGAACGCTCACATGTGGCAAGACAGCTGTCCTAAACCTACCACAGCCGGTTCGTAAGTCCGGAATCCACTGCTCAACCCCCAGAAGTGTAAAAAAAATAGTATTATGATGGGCCTGACTCCGGTTGGTGAATTCCATGGCAGCTCCGTTTGTATTTATTGTGATGCGTCATCATCATCATCGAAGACTATCGCGTTTGTTTGACATTATAAATAGTATAGAAACGAATTTACCGAGTGAATTTTGTAGCACCCTAGCACCCACCTGGGTGCTACAAATTTCACGCGGTAAATTCGTTTCTATCCTATTTATAATCATCATCATCATTAATAAACCGAGAAACTTCTTTCATTTCACATTCTCCAGGGTTGTAACTCTTTAAGTTGTTCACTTCGAGGCATATTTAGATTTTTAACCACAGAATCCAGCTATTGCAGTTTTGGTCATCCCATTTTGCGATGCCCTTTAGTTTTTCTATTAAAAAAGCGTTTCAATGCATTTTTTTAGGATACCATAAATAATATGAATAAATGGTTTAGAAACCCACAAACTCCATAAAATTTACTGCTAACATACATATATCCACATATTTCTAAAACACTAAACTAAAGGTTGATCATTGTCTGAAAATAATCAAAATTCACCCAAAAAAGTGCATTTTTAAATCATAATGGAACTGAATATTTTTGTATGAAGATATGTTTGACAACAACAATATTATGATATTAGGTCAATATTTTGGTTTAATTATAAAAAAACCATTATTGTTATACAAGTCAATATATTAAAAAGAATAAAAAACACGACTGAGGTTACAAAGAGAAAACTATTGTATTTTTGAGTATATTCATTTTTATTACGGTTTTTTATGAAACATATGGGGTTTATGTATTTATCCATATAAATACATGTATATTTCCGGAATGTACTTTGGATGGCCAAAAACCCCAATCGGTGGTTGCGGTGGTTAACAGATCCACGCAAAGCCATTTCGGCCGGCCTCCATATACGTTATTCGCGAGGTAAAATTAGCCTCTCAGTGGCTCGTGCGAACAAAGGTTTGACAGTACCCTCCAAACCCCCAATACAGTTTGTACAGGATGGCTCTAAATGCAAAAAAAAAATCACTACATAACCTTTTTTAATAGCCGAGAAAGCTCTATCTCGGAAGATAGCCGTTATTGTAGAATTAACTGTTCCATGGGAATCAAATATCCCAAGAGACCACGAGTACAAATGAAATAAATACCACGATCTCGCAAATGCTATCACCCGAAACGGCTTCACTGTTCACCTTCGCGCGTTGGAATTTGGTGCTCGTGGCCTGCCAGCTAAATCTCTGTTTCACCTCTTTAAAGATCTTGGTCTTTCCAGAAAAATAATCAACTCTTTCCTAGAAAAAATATCTAAAACCGCAATTCGCACATCTTAAATTCTATGGCTTCGAAGGGGGGGTGAATGGGTGGTAAGGTGAATGCTCACATGTGGCAAGATAGCTGTCCTAAACCTACCACAGCCGGTCGTTAGTCAGGAATCCACTGATCACCCCCCAGAAGTGTAAAAAATAGTATTATGATGGGCCCGACTCCGGTCGGTGAATTCCATGGCAGCTACACTTGTATTTTATTTTTATACCACACACTTCCAAATCGGTTCAAGCGTTTAGAAGTATGGTGGAATAAAGAAACGGAAAACATACATAGATGAACCCTGACCATATTACACTCCTTTTTTGTTGGGCAGTTGTGTAAAACGATAAGGAAACTATTGTGCACTTTGCTAAGACGGTGCCAATTAAGGTGTAGGTCAAATTTATTTCTGGTATTATGTTGATGGAAATCACTATTCGCCAGGACCTCCGCGATATATGTTTACGAGCGAACATAATATTTTAGTGGATGTTGCACGAGTACATCATCATGATTCCTATCTCGAAGAAAAACGGCGTACACAAAGTTTTTGGAGAAGCTCTGTATAGACCGCGCTCTGCTCTTTTTTGAAGGAAAAGAATTCTCATTGCATTTGCTGCTATTCCCCAGAACATTAGGCCATATGTCAATATGTCAAGACAACAAACAAGATGCAAAAGAGCCACTATTGTAGTACTTACTGATTATCTTTGAGAAGGCTCATAAGCTGCTTGCTGAAGCCGCATCTGGGCGCATCGCGATCCCCTTTCATGAACACCATTATCTTGTGTCTGTTGATCAGTTTTTTGAGCCGGTCGTTGAGGGGTTCGGAGGGCTGTTTAGCGGCTGGAGGGCCCGAGCTGACGCTGCTGTGGAGCTTCACCTTGGAAGTAAGCTGGGGAATGTCCGCTCCGTCGATTCTGTCGAATTGCTTTCCGTTTCGGAAAAATATCACCGTGGGAACGGCATCAACCTAATGATGAAAACGTAATTTCATTTTATTTAAGTATCTTCAAAGATTACAGATTAAATAGTCCAAGCGTTGTTAGGCAAGAAATTTTAAATATGTATTTGGAAAAATGTATAATTTTGAATGCACATAACATACCTACTTGACATACTCAAACTTATGTAAGTAATAATGACATAGTGGCATTAAAAAAAATCATAACGAGTTACAGACTCTTTGGAACTACAGGTTGAGTATTTAATTAGTGACATCCTTGTAGTGGACGAATCAGTACGACGAACTAAGCAACTTTTAATAAGATTTTTTGGGGAAAAAATAAATTTAAAAAAATGCTTTTTTAAAACTATAAGCTATAAGCACGATACGCTATGCGCTATAGCTGCAGGTAAAATATCGTTTATGAGCTTGGCGGAGCGCGCTCAATGCTTCTCAAACTTTTTTCAATAGATTAAATTTACAAAATTGACAAAAAAAACTATTTTTTTTATCAAAACTTGCTATTTTGTCGCAATGATACATCTACAGGGTTGTCACAAATTAAAAACTCACCCATATACGATAAATACTGGCAGGCACAGCTAATACATCTGTTATTGTGTTCTAACAACCAAAAACTGATTTTCTTTTGTTTTATTTAATTAAGTGTCTGCATCTTGTCTGCATGTTCCATCGTGAAGTTCCAGTTCATATCTTCCGACTCCATCATCAGATAAGTTCGACAGTACCATATTATTGTATTGTCATCAGAACTACATACAGGTGCCAATTTTCATGACGCTACGATCCTTGGAAGATGGTTAAATTAGTTACCTTAGATTCCATTACATAGTTACATACAGGTCGACCTAATAAAAGCGTGTTAATAAATACCATAATCTCGCAAATGCCGTCATAGCAACGGCTTCACTATTCACCTTCACGCGGTGGAAGTTGGCGCTCGTGGCCTGCCAGCTAAATCTCTGTTTCACCTTTTTAAAGATCTTGGTCTCTCCAGGAAAATAATCAACTCCTTCTTAGAAAAATTATCTAAAACTGCGATTTCCGCATCCCAAATTCTATGGCTTCGAAGGGGGAGTGAATGGGTGGTAAGGTGTACGCTCACATGTGGCAAGACAGCTGTCCTAAACCTACCACAGCCGGTCGTTAGTCCGGAATCCACTGCTCACCCCCCAGAAGTGTAATAACACTATATGACTTCGGTCGGTGAATTCCATGGCAGCTCCGTTTGTATTTTATTTTTTTTATGGCGGCCCAGCCGGGAATCGAACTCAGAATCTTAAAAAAAGTAGCAGCGTTGAAGATTTACACATTACAAAAACCAACCTTATGTTTAATAGAGATTTCTGGTAGGTCCTCCGATGGGCAGACGTAAAATTTGGTTCCTTTCTGTGAGATTTCGGGCAATTTTGCCAATTCTTCAATTACTTCCGTGACCTGTTTGCATTGCATCGCCCAGTCCGCGGCGAAATGCACCACGGAAACATTACTCTGGCTGGAACTGCAAAAATAAGCATGAACTCTCAAAAATAGTGTAGTGGCTTTCTTCTGCGTTCAAAAACATTGTTGATTCTACTGAGCCTTTCAATATCCAGTCTAGAACCATAACGTAAATATAGCTACCAGTGTGTCGATGCCTTTGATCTATTGAAAATGCCGACCAGTGTATCAATTATTATTATTATAGTTTTACAGTTTAAAAGAATTTAATATTATATGTAATGATACTACTGTTCACTACATTATTTTAATATTTATTTATTTAGTAACACATCTAGTAAACAATTAATGTCATATTTGTAAGTTAGCAAGAAATTGAAACAGGAAAGATGAAGACCCAAAAAGACATTCACTCGCATTTCACCAGATGTAGGCACAACTTAGCATTACCCCGTCCATCTCTGGAATTATTCAAAAGGGATCCAAATTACGTTGGAATGGCGTGTTACAATAAACTGCCTGAGAATATCAAAATTATATGTAGAAACGGAAAAATAACCCAATTTAAATCGAAATTAAAAGGCTACCTTATTGCGAGAGAATTATATAATATTAACGAATTATAATTAGATTACTGACAATTTCCATCTCGATTTTTTTTATTTAACTTGACATTTGTACCATTTTATTGATTATTATATTATTACTATTATTTCTAATTGTCTCCCATAATCAATTATATATCTTATTTATAGGACCATTTAATTTTAATATTATAATTTCATGACTAACTGTAGTTATAAATATAACTCAATTGTGTGGTGAGTCTCTAATGAAATATTTAGTATAGGTACATTTTAAAGTTATTTTAACATTAAGCGGCTATAAAAAATGTCTAAACAACTATGCAAAAGTTTTTGAAGACAATAAATGCGATTTGATTTGATTGATTTGATGAGACATTATTTTTAATGTTTGACAGTCGCCTAACTAGGCCTAGGCCTGTTCTAAAGCAGACTTTTAATGACTAGATATTAAGTGTGCACTGTCAACTTAAACTATAGTTAGTACTTATTTTTAAATCGACAAATATGAAACTACAAATATTTACGCATATAGAAATATAGATACTCATATACATCTATAGATAAAAAATATATATCCATATATGCACACATACATATACATATATGTATACAAAAATAATAATAAAACCAAAATAGATAAAAATTAAAAAATATATAATATACATATATAAATCAATTACATATTGATATAACGTTTACATATTTACCTATAATAGTCAATTAAAATTATCATGGTAAAAACTAAATACTAAGTACTAAATAAATTTATTAATAATAAGTACTAAATACTAAGTATTAGTAAATTTTGAATGATAGCATTCAAAATACAACAGTCAGCATATTCCCTAAACCGTCCCTACCCACCTCCAACAACCAATCGGTTAGTGATTTTTTAAAAGTGGATGTGTTCTCACTACTTTTAATTGCTTCGGGAATATTGTTGTACATTCTAGGGCCAATGAACGTGAAATGGCGCTGGCCAAATGCTGTGTAAGTTCTTGGCACCATCATATCACCAGTTTTTGTTGCTCTCGTCTTTCCAACTCGTTGTTGATTATAAGGGGTCATTTTATTTTAAGTGTATATTAGGGTCATGCGAATATAAAGCTGTCTTACATCCAAAACCTCGGACTGGATGTAAAGAGTGTCTGAAGGAAATCGATACGGTTTACGAGTGATTATTTTAAAAATACATTTTTGCGCTACTTCTAGAGGGTGTAGAGTGGACCTTGTACAACCGCCCCATTCTATAATACCATAGCATAGTATATGTGATGCAAACTTTCAATTTCTTGGATAATTGATATATTTTCTAGATTGGTTAACACTAACATAGGTTAACACTGCTAGTGCAAAACTGCGTATCACTAGTGAATTTCCTGGGTGAAAAAAACAGGGTAATTCTAAGATGGGCTCCCGGCCATGCAGGAATCGAAGGAAATGAAAAAGCCGATGAACTTGTTAAAACGGGAGCAAAGGGAACGTTATACGGCCCTGAACCTTGCTGTGGCGTACCAAAAAACCTTCAAACCTAATTCTCAAACAAATATGTTTAGAACAATCCGTCAACTACTGGAACAACACGTCAGGGTTGAATCAATCCAAAGCGCTAATTAAGGCTTACGACCATAAGACGGCCCGTGAGGCCTTATCGCTAAATAGGAACAATCTACGCATACTGGTGAGGGCGCTCACGGGGCATTGTGGCCTGAACAAACACATGTTCAACCTCAAGCTGAGGCACAAAAATGTGCAGGTTCTGCCGGGCAGAGGAAACTCCCCTGCACATCATGTGCGAGTGTGGCCCGCTGATGCGTAAAAGATACATCCACTTGGGTGGTCATTACCTCCAACCTGAGGAGGTAAAACAATCTGGCGCCAAAAGCCTGTTGCGGTTCTTAAATGACACGCAGAACTATAGTAGGTGGCAAACACAATAGATCAGCAATGGTTGCAGTGTTACAAGGCTCATAAAGACCTTACACAACAAATAAAAAAATAACACTAACATAGCGGCCGCCATAGTTTCATCAACGTTTGCCATGCTTGGAAGCTAATCATGACATACTACAGGCACTACAGCCCTCACAAGCGTGTGGATTGTCGATGTTTGACTTGCCTGCTATTGCTAAGCATTTGTACAAGCGGTTTGTGGCAAGCCTGTGGATGTAGCATAATACGCTTAGGAAACCGATGCTTCTGTGCAACATAGGAATTCGGTGGCCGTCTGTTGACACAATGGTAGTTCCGTATACTCTGTAGGTACTATAAACCAAGGATTTCGCTCTTTAGTCAGCATTCCTCTAGCACGTATTGAAGGCAGCTGCCACTTTATAAGATGGATTTTAGTGGGATTTAATCTACTAAGGAATCAAGGCACTAAATACATGAAGTGTGTTGCCGGTTTTCGTACCTAATAGCCTTTTCAAAGTCGGCGGCCGTAGCGAGCGTTCCCAGAGCCGCCATTATCGCGTTTCCACTGCGATTATATATTTACAATAATAAATACCGATAGCCCCAGATAGCCCGACTCGAAGGCAAACTTATTTTCATTCAAAATCGCTAAATCACAACACGACCCGACCCTTTGACGGTTTTTAGGTTATTATGGGTTATTAAAAAAGAAGTAGCGTCGGACGAGTATACTTGGTCTAAGCTGAGTCGATCCGAAAAAATCGACTCCTATAATTACGATTTATAAATCTAAACATCGGTATAGCTGCGTCGGCTACGTGTTCCACAGAACCTAACGATTTTTTTTTGTTTAAATGTCACCCCACTATATGCAACACGCTGATTTCGAATCTGTAAAATCCTTGTTCTATCTATATAATGCAGTTTAGCTAACTCTGCTACATTAAAAAAAACTAAATATACCGCCAAATAGGTGTTTATGATGGTTTAAAAAAAATAACAACCGACCGCCACATAGGTGTTTATAAATTGTTTAAAAAAACTAGCAACCTACAGAAATGTAGGGGTTTGACACTTATTTAAACGCCTCCATCTCGCTTATTTATATGGACAGAGCAAATATTTTTATATGCAAATATTTTTATATAAAAATATACGGCATATATTTATTTGCCGTATATTTTTACAGATTCGTAATCTGCATGATTATTATAGTGGAGTGACTTTAAAAGTTTGCTAAACTACATTCACGTTACGATTTTGTGTAACGAAATAAGAAAGACAATATAGTCGCTCGATATAGGAGACCTCGTCCATGCCAACAGGCAAACTGTTAAGGGCACGGAAGCATCTGAATAACTTCGTTTACGAGGTTTTTTTTCAGCTGTTTAAATGGTATTTTTTAAAAATATTACTTTACTTTGGTAACTATGTAGGTTGGCAAAGAAGTAAGTTGTTTGCGACGAATTACTACTAAGCAGGTAAGAGGTATCACCAGATAAAATCATCGACTTATGCCTTCGAAATGCCACTGCAATGAGAATGACAACAAAACTAAGCAATTTGAGTTCTCGGCACATAGACAGAACGATTCGGAGCGTCATTTAACACCAATAGCAATAAGAAACGCAAATTCGACTCTGGTACTTACCAGCTCTCACACATAGATCGACAAGATAGCATCGTGGGCTATGCGTAATCAATTTTATTTAAATAGGCATGCGGGTCGCAAATTTTTACTCAAATAACTGCGCGCCATTCTTTAGTGTTGGATTCGCCTCGTTCAGTTCTCTTTGTGTTGTTGATTTCATCCAATTGACAAAACCTTAGAAAATAAAAATTTGCCTGCGTGGTCACTGGTTATTTATTACGTGACGCTTACATAAGAATTTTCTCGTCGACTTTTTTGCGGCGAAATACGCCGAGCACTATGTCCTACGTGACTGACCGTTTTGTTGACATTGCAGTAGAGATGGTCCAAAGGTTTAAATAAAAGTAACCGTTACTGCATATTATTTTTATTAACAAAATAAAACTTATAAATAGTTAAAACTAGATTTCCACGTCCGTTATTTTTACAATAAGATATACAGTCTAGAAATCTAAGTACGCCGGTACTATTTTTTTTAGTACAAATTCAATAATACTGTTTGTTTCTAACTAACTGCATTGTCTATGCCAGACTTGCCAGTTTCCATAGACTCATCAGGATTGGAACGTGGGGTTTCTTCGTGTAACGACTCTTCAGCTCTGAAATAGAAGAAATCGTTTTGAAACAGAATAAATAAAAACCGGTCAGCAAAAGTGGTTTTGTATTACTCAAACCTCATTTTTTTTTAAAAATGTGATAGTCGCAAACTTTGTTTTATTTTTCCTGTATGTACTTAATCCTAACGGTTTCAGGAATATTAACGGTTCCGTGCAGCTTGGGCCTGATAACCTTTTTGTTTATCTTCATGGCTCAACTCGCATCCGGTAGCCTCCTGGAAGAGGGACGAATCTAAAGAGGACTTGCAGCTGTCTCGTTGTAGACAGGAAGGATTGGTTGTTTCAATCTGGGAGAAAACCTCGGACGCTACTGGGCAGTTTGCACATATCGAGCAGCATTTGCCATACTGCTAAGGAAACATATGTTCTGGAAACATATGTTTCCTAAGCAGCAGGGGTGGTTGTTGACCTGATGTTAGCTACCTTTGAAATGATCCATTGGCCACCCGATCCCGTGCGATATTAACTCCTTGAGTATGATACGACCAAATCTGGTTCTGAAACAATTATCCGTTGAGTATGATACGACCAGATCTGGTTCCGCGTTTTTTTCACTTCTTTGACGTTCTCATATTTATTCATAATTATCTAATTGTTTTACAAAATGATATTTCAATATTCTATATTCGAAATTTCAATGCAATCATTGTGCAGTTGTTCTTTTTATGATTGGTGTAGTAGTTTCGTAGTTATAGTACTTTAAGGTCGATGTCGCCGAAAATCCTGCAAAAGAGACAGATGCATCCATGAAAATACCCATTTACTCCAAGGGTTAACGGGCAAAGGGCGCAATGGTTTGCGATAAATTCGAAATACTGAATTACCGCTAACATCAGGTAGAAGCCGCGCAAGCGACTTCGAATCTGTGACTAGACAGGAGGATGGAGTAATCCGTCCAAATCTGGTAGTAAGGGTGTGAGGTCGGCAAGCTAAGTTCTCTTCCCAGTGTCTTGGTTAAGGCGTTGGACTCTTACGGGCATGTTGGACTAGTTAGACTCGTCTCTAAGTGTTGTCACTCCATGGGAGAAAGAATGATCTGATATCGTTATAACTTCCTGGACTGACGGGATCGCCTGCTGCTTTACCTAATCCATATCCACTATTGTATCTATATGTTACTGCAGAAGTCCGAACAACTGTAAATCTTATAATTTACTGTTAAAACCAAATATTTACCAAAAGCTGTCAAAAAATGTCCGAAATTAAATGAATCCGTAGTAAAATAATTCAGTTTCTTGCTATTTTAGAAATGAATGTGTCAAAACTTTCGAGAGAGTCGTTTGCCATAAAAAAAAAGATAAAATACAAATGGAGCTGCCATGGAATTCACCGACCGGAGTCAGGCCCATCATAATACTATTATTATACTTCTGGGGTGTAAGCGGTGGATTCCAGACTAACAACTGGCTGTGGTAGGTTTAGGACAGCTGTCTTGCCCACAAGTGAGCGTTCACCTTACCACCCATTCGTTCGCGTTCTTCGGGATGAACCCCTCTGCCCACATTCCTCGCACCCTCTTCCCGCATTGCCCTGTAGCTCGAGAGTAAAGCTACTGGTTGGTATACTGTGATCGCGTTAAGGTGAACAGTGAAGCCGGCATTTGCAAGATCATGATATTTATTTAATTTTGTACTCGTGGTCTTTTGAGATATTTGATTCCCAAGGAGCAATTAACTCTACAAAAAGGGCCATCTTCCGTGATAGAGTAAAGAGTTATATCTGGATGGAGGGCTGTGCATCCGAGACTTTCAGGGAATTTATACTGCTTAGAGACCGAATCGATCTCCAGAGTTTAATCTGAAGCTTTCTCGATTATTGAATAAAAATTGTAGTGAAATGTTTTATTGATTTTTTTTAGCCCCTCAGGCCCCCATATCGGCCACAACACGATTCAGCGTGACGGCCCCGTTTTAATTTAATTTTAATTAAATTTATTTTATTTTATTAGGTTTTATTATGTTAATATGTTTCATTTTAATTATGGGTACAGTGGTTTGGCAGTAATAAATAAAAAAAGAAAATACAAACGGAGCTGCCATGGAATTCACCGACCAAAAATCGGGCCCATCATATATAATTTTTACACTTCTGGGAGGTGAAGGGTGGATTCCGGACTAACGACCGTGGTAGGTTTAGGACAGCTGTCTTGCCACATGTGAGCGTTCACCTTACCACCCATTCACTCCCCCTTCGAAGCCATAGAATTTGAGATGCAGAGATCGCAGTTTTAGATATTTTTTCTAGAAAGGAGTTGATTATTTTCCTGGAGAGACCAAGATCTTTAAAAAGGTGAAACAAAGATTTAGCTGGCAGGCCACGAGCGCCTACTTCCACCGCGTGAAGGTGAACAGTGAAGCCGTTCCGGGTGACGGCATTTGCGAGGTCATGGTATTTATTTAATTTGTACTCCTGGTCTTTTGGGATATTTGATTCCCATGAAACAGTTAATTCTACGATAAGGACCATCTTCCGAGATAGAGAGTAAAGAGTTATATCTGGACACAGGGCTGTGCATCCGAGACTTTCAGGGAATTTATGCTGCTTAGAGACCGAATCGACCTCCATAATGCAATCTGAAGCTTTCTCGATTATTGAGAAAGGTTTTGCAGTGAGGTGTTTTGGTGAGACAGTGTCGTAATTCAATTTTTTTACTAATTTTTTATAATTTTTTTTGGGACAGCAACTTGTCATTCGGCTGAGGGGCCGAGGCCTGAAGGGTTAATGCATTTTTAGCAATTTTCTTGGGAGAAAAATAAATTATGCAACGTAATAATATGAAAATTCAACTTACTCTTCGTTCATTTTGGCCAGCGCCATAGCGTGTTTGGTTTGTCTATGTTTAACTAAACCGAGTCTATGGCCGCACGTGTACGGACAGAGGGTACAGGAGAAAGATGCCGGGACGGCAGTGTCATGTTTCCTAGTTGAATTGTTCAAATGCTTCTGTGCGTGCTTTTTTAAATTTGTTTTTTGGACGCATCTGAAAATACAGAAAAAAATATATAGTTAGCCTGGTATAGGCGAAAGGGATTCAGTGTAATGAGGACAGCAGACTGGCGAGGAAGAATTCGGAGAGGTCGCAATTGGATTGAGCCTACACTACCATTGGCTATCAATGCCAGATACCACAGCTCTAATACATTTTTACTCAACTCTGAGTATCCCAAAGAAATGTTTATCCAGAACTTGTTTAAATGCAGCTCCTTGTATTTCAACTGAAAAGTGCATTCAGTTTTAAAACTTTTCTTATTCTGCCAAATTAAAACCAACCCAGTTGAAATCGTTGACATTGTAGTTTGTTTGTTTATACTCTTTATTGTGAAAATGTCACAATGGACGGGTTTATTGTCATATGACAATCTCTTACAACCAACCCTACTATGACGTGTTTTATATGTATGTGTGAGTGTAAGATGTCTGTAAGTGTGTTGTCTTGTTATTGCATTCGATCGACAGAATTGAAAATGCAATTCCGTTAATTTGATGCCATCGGAAAATGGTGACCCAGCCGAGAATCGAACCCGGAACCTTACAAAGTAAGATCAGGCGACCTAACCACTATGCTACCGGGCCGTCTGACTTATCATTGATGATGTTTTGGGGGGATGATGAATTTGGACCAATATATGGACATCTAATCAAACCATATGATAGAGGAGCTTCCCTAGGTCCATCCTTCTGAGGTAATTTTTCGACAGGTCCTCGCGCCATGTCATTCTTTGAAAAAAGTGAAATTACTGTATTTGAATGGCCCGGAAACTCCACTGATCTCATTCCGATCGAAAACCTCTGGGCCATTTGCAAAAAACGGCTCTCTAAGATGGATTGTACAACGAAAACCAAGATGATCAGTGCAGTAATTCAAGTCTGGTTTCACGATGATGAACTGAAAGGAAGCTGTCAAAACCTGGTAAATTCTATGCCTACAAGCATTGCTGTCTCTAGTGTGCTACAAGAGTGAAAGGTGTTATCAACGCAAAAGGACACATTCTATATTAAAACTAACAATATATATCTACCAGTACTGTTTTTGTATGTTTATGTCCAATAAAGCACAAGAAAAATACTCTTTGTTTCAATTGATCCGCACGGTACTGTACGATGACATGGGCATGACCATGATACTGGGCAACCATTCCGAAGCCCCAGATTTGTGAGATGCAGATATATTACTTCATTGCTATTTACCTGTAATCACAATACTCGCACGCGTACGGTTTTTCATTGGTATGCAAATACATGTGCTTAACAAGGTTGGGTTTTTGCACGGTTTTGTACTCGCAGAATGTGCACGCAAACGGTTTCACGCCCGTGTGCGTGCGCTCGTGCACAATCAGGTTATTCTTCTGCGCGCATCTATAAATAAGAAATGTCGATATTATTATGAACAAATGGCCAGGTTATCTTGCTATGGTAATGTAGACAATACTGCCAGCAACTGAGAACCAAATGTCAGGCGGCAAACAATCTGGCACCAACGGTATGGTGATGGCCCGTGGATTAAATCCCGTTAATATCTATCTTGGAAAGTGGCAGCTAGCCTAACATACAGCCATTATATAGGGTATTATAGATTGCTCAATGTCATAGTACGTTTTTGCAATTCTGCGCTGGCAACATGCAGGTGGCGCTGATAGCATTGTCCAGCGATACTAACAGCAATTTATTTGACCATCTACAGCAGTGTTTTATAAACTTTTTTAGATCAAGACCTACTTTTTGGTCTATTCCACATACTATTTTCTATTCCACCGCTGTAAGGTTTAGGTAAGCATCTAATAAATAAAGTTCTTGTAAAAACAATGGCAAAAACTGCATTATTTTAACTTTTTTTTTCCCATTCGAAGTACCTAACTGCTTCCGTCTTAGATGAACTTAAAGTTTTGTAAAAGCAATAGTAAAACACATAATAAATATGTTTCTCTTCCGAAGCTGTAAATCTTTGCACATTACATAAATAAAGATTTTATAAAGTTTTTGTTTTTTATTCTTAGATAGCCGGCAACTCCCTGGGGACCGCTCCACGACCCAGTGCTTGAAAATCACTGATCTACAGGAATATTGGTACCTCAATAGACACCTTTGGTGATATTATAGAGGAGTTATTTGCTATCTATACAGCTGTATTAACCTGTATCTAAAAATCAATCGTTTCAGGGTTATTTATTTTTTGTGTTTTTTTTTTCTTCACAAAACCTACTCCATGACCAAAGTGAATATAAAAATAATATTCAAACGTTTTTAGATTTTGTATCTTCGTCATGAACCCCATCAAATAAACATACTTTGGTAAACAAAATGTTAATAAAATTTGCAATAAAAAAGAAAGGTCAGGACTAAACTAAAAAAGAAATTATGTTTTTGAAGTGATTTTATCTAGACTTTTTCTTATTACATGCTATAACCATAACGATATTAGTGTAAATACTTTTACATTTCATTGGTTGTAAAACTGTAAAGTGTAAAGCTGTGAGTGAGACTGGACTGACAATACATCTGTTCGCGCGCGAGCTCCGAGGAAGCGGGGGCTGGGAAAGTGGGCAGATGAAGCCGCCCCCGACTGTCGCTTCATACCCCGCACTCTAACAGTACTTGGTACTGGTAGAGTGCGCAATATGAAGTGACGCTCGGGAGTAGCGTCATCCGCCTGTTTTCATAGCCCCCAATTCCTTGAAGCTCGCGCGCGGACTGTACCTAAACGTCAGGTAGTCCAGGTAGTTAATGCCAACCGATGTTGCAAATACTTCTGATATCTGATAAGGAAGGCTTTCCGACATCTGTCAATAGAGGTGTTTATAAAGATCTACAAGATGTATGTGAGACTGATTCTTGAGTATGGCTATCAGCTCTGGAAACTCTACTTGTGCAAAGATTTAGATGTCCTGGGAAAAGTGCAGCGAAGGGCAACGAAAACGCCAGTCGGTCTGAAGAATAAGAATTATGAAGATCGCTTGTAATTACTTGTACTGACTACTCTCAAACAAAACGACAAAGAGGGAGCCTGGTTGAGATATATAAAATTCTCACAAATTATTGCGATATGCCTGGGCTAAAGAATATTTACAAATTCAACGTCAACCCAAATCTTCGAGGTCACAGCAAAAAACTCAACCGGGCAAAATTCAAATCGAATCCTCTTAAGAACGTTCTGCATAATAAAGTGGTGAACGAGTGGAATAAACTACCAATTGAAGTGATTAGTGCAAGCTCTGTCAATTAATTTAAAAACAGACTCGATTTGTACTTAATATTATTTATGGCTAGCTTTACAAGATCTGATCCGGTTGTATGCTATGGCTATCGTCTGCAGTCTGCCAGCAAGTTGTATTACCTGTATTCACAATATTGGCACTTATAAGGTTTTTCATTCATATGCACGAGGATGTGTTTTGTGACATTGTATTTCTGTCCGGCTTTGTAGTCACAGAGATGGCAAGAAAATGGTCTTTCTCCAGAATGGGTTCGTTGATGAATTTTTAGGATCGCTGCCGACTGGCCGCGGTATGGACATTGCTCGCAGTCAAACTTTCCTAGAAAACAAAACATATTTATTTATTTGTTGATTGTAATAAAGCAAACGTCGTGTAAGTATACAATTTTAAAACTTAGGCACTATGCAAAAAAATATTTTTACATTAAGTCAATACAGTACGACGCACGTAAAAAGAGCTCTGGCGGCCGACCTGCGCAGTAACCGAATTTAGGCCAAATTGGCGGTATGAGGTGCGGCGCTACGGAGGGGGTGCTCTTAAGTACAGTAGCACGCAAAAATTTCTTTGTATCACGATGGTTTTGCATAGAAAGGAAAGAAATATGGTGTTAGTATGTTATGATGTTAGATGATGTAAAATTATTAGTGAAGTACGAAAATTTCGATTTCGAAAATTACGAAAAAAGAATTATTATTTTTTTACATAATTAAACAATACCGTAGTGTTTTTGTGCGCGACTATACCCCATGCGCAGACATATCCCCTCCACTGTCGCCCAGAGCTCTTTTTACATGCGTCACACTGTACCAAAAAAATTAATACATCGAATAATTCAGTGGCAATGTCTAGGCCGGGACCTGTTCTAAAGGTGGGTATACATTAGGTTCGCACATCAACTCTGCTCCGCGCATCTGCAACTGCTCAAATGGAGACGGTGCGAGCATCAACTCAAGAACATTGAGTGCTCCGCAGTTTTCATTCGAACGTTGAGCGAACATGTCATTGCCAGGATTTATTTTTAAATTTCTCACCCTTCGGATCCCACAGCACTGTATAATTTCGGTACTCCTCCATTAGTTAGACGTTTCTCCTCGGCCCACTCCATATGAATTTATTGTTAAAATTCTTTGTTTAAATGTATACAAAGTATAAGGCGCAGCCGCGCGGTGCGGTGAAAATCATTGCAGGGTGCGCGATCGCAGCGCGGGAAATATAACGACGACTGGCTGGACAGTGTCCAGCTGCGGGGAGCGAGGGAAAGTGGGGAACACCAGATGCGATGATGTAATTGTTTGTTATATGGACTGCATTATTTATCATCATTTTATGTGCCGCTACAAAACCATTCACTACCACTTTAGCAGTAAATGTATTTTTAGAAAACTCACCTTCTTCGGGTTGTCCATCATCTATTTTTTCTTCTTTTTCGCAAGATCTCTTCTGACGTTCTCTAGTTTTCTTTTCTTTTTTCTCATCGGTCTTATCGGATGTCACGGATTGTTCTACGCCAATACCAGCAGACAGCTCGCTATCTGAATCATTACTCTGTCTTAATGGGTCTAATTCCATTGGGCCTGAAAGAAATAACCATTACTACTTTATGGGACAAAGAAAATATAATAATGTAAATTAATAAAGAATACAGAGTAATTATTTCCATTACAACTTCAAAATTGTGTAGGAATGACTAAGTATTAGAACAATACCAAGTATATCAAACTAATCTTAAATTAGTTCCTCAATTTACCAAAGAGTCATGTACAGTAAATTATTACAAAATTATTCAAACTAACAAAAAAGACTATATTATAACGACAGTAACACGATACGACTCTAATTAGAGGTACAAAATTTTCATTTTTACAAAATAGATGCGAATTTATGCTAAATCTCTTGAAATTTGAAAAAATGCGAAAATACGGACCTAAAAAAGTTTCACTAAAATTTCTCGGCAGATGAGATTAAATACATAAGACTGGGGACTCCAAACTACACGGAAGTGTAGTTTGGAGTCCCCAGTATACAGTTCACGTAGATAGCATTGAGAGGGTACAAAAGAAATGTTTAAAATCATTACTTTCGGACAGGTAGCCTCTGCACCGACTACGCAGAGAGAGTAACAACACACAAAATGCATTTTCTGTATTCAAGACGAAAATTCTTAGACAGCATTTTCTTATGTAAAATTATTCATAACCACATCAACTCTGCACCCCTTTTGGAAAAAAATCTTTTTAAAATCCCGCGGTATTCTTCCTCACGTTCAAAAGATACTTTCTATATTCCCTCTTTTCTATCAAACTACGCAAAAAAATACCTTCTTCAGACGCTCTTGCATGTGTTATAATGAAGTTTTGAACGACATAGATATATTCTCAGTGTCATTAATTACTTTTAGGAAACAATTGAGTGATTTGTTGTTGCATTAGTTTTAGTTTACAGCTAATAATTTAGGTACTTGTACTAAATGAAAATAGTTCGATCGGACTAGAAATTTACATTGTTGTGGCTACATTTACAAGTTTTGTTAAAATTAATGGTAATGTAGGTTTATTTGTTTAAGTGTATTTGTTAAAACAATTGTTTATGACTGTTTTTTACCTAAATAAAAAAAATAATAATAAAAAATAAAAAAATACTTCCGTGGACAAATACCCACTATCGCACGTATGTCTTTATACTGCAGAGTGAATACACCTTTGATGTGCGCTGCAGTACCCCATAGAATAATACCATAGTGCAGATGTAATCTAACCAGCGCATAATAGGCTGATATCATCTGAGAACTATTCATACAACACATGATGCATAATAGAGCATACCAGGCTGATGGTAGTTTGGACTTAGCATGCTCTATATGTAAATTTTAGGACCTTTTCATCAAGTAGTACGAGGAATTTAACTAATGCCACAACTTCAACCCGGTAGTTAATTTATAGGGATGATTTCTTGATGTTAAAATTTAAAATAACCATTTTAGACATATTTAGAGACTGAATGCAAACACACTTTATGTTTTTTGAGGTGAATATTGAGTGGATTTTAGTAAATTTAGTGCATATGTACCTTATGAATATTTATATTATATACCTATATTTATACTATTTATTATTATTATTAGAGCATTGAACTCTGCAATGATGAGAGCACTGAACCGAGATTTAGTTGTTTCCGAGATTTAGGTATTTCAGAATCTCAGCTCTGGGCCTATGAATCTCCGTAGCGGAATAGCCGCTCCAGCATGGAGTGGATCAACACATGCATAAATGGTCGACACTGCTGTGAACGATGATGCGAGAATTGTCTCCGGCTGCCTCAAACCTACTCCCGTCAAAAAGCTGTATCCGCTCATCGGTATCACTCCCTCTGTAATACGTTGTGATGTCTCCCTCTGTAATACGGCTTGTATCCAGCCCTTGATGTTACCTGGATCTGAAAGATCTTTTGTAACTACCCACTTTGTGGTTGGGTCAGTGGTCTGCTAGAGGCCCGGTACTGTTTACCAGTTCATACAGATCACTGACCTTCAGGTTGGGCAGGTCGCTGGGTTCGAGAAAGGCTCGTCCCAGTAAACTGTGTCTTTTTGGCGGCGAGGCTTGGGCAGCAACCAACAATGTGTCTTTGGGTTCTTCGCCACATATTCGACTGTCCTTGCTCTCGGTCAAGTCAAGGTTGAACAGACGTGCTCTAAGGATCGTGTGTCCGGCGAGGAGACCAATGTTGGTTCTAATGTTTTTCTTTGTCATGTCAACTAGGGCCTTGGTTTTCTTAGGAAGTGGTTGCTCCATCATGGCCTTTGCCTGGCGACATCCGTGGCTCTGTTTCCAGGATGCCCGATATTCCTGCTCCAACCAGTCCCTGACGATTTTCTTACCTATGGCGAAGGGGACCCCAACAACTGACTCCGCCGAGCATTCCAGTGTGCCCAGTTTTGCGAGTGTCGGCCTCTTCAATGCCGGGTATGCCTTGATGGCCCAGTGTCCATATTAAGGTAATTTTGTTGGCTGGAATTTGTTAGTGATGCGGCGCGGTTTTTTTTATGAGATGAGGAACACTTACCAAATGTTTGCGCCTGTCTGGAGCAGTTAGCGAACCAGGAGAACTTGTTAGCCAAATAAGAATTTGCCAGCAGATTCTCGTTCAACTGCGGAAGATTACTGCCGTTTGTGTACTCCGCGTAATTCGCTTTTGGATCTGCCACACTGTAGATATTCTTCTGGTAATTTCGATTGGAGTACAGGATTGAGTCGAGAGGATATTGGTGTGAATTCGACTGGAAGAACTGATTGAAGTTTGAGTTTGACTGATAAGATGGTTGATTGGGGTAATGAGGAAGCTGCTTTTGTGCTGTGTGGTTAGCTGAAAAATAATACACATTTATTTATTCATTTCAAATATTATTCAGGAGCTTTACAGACTAATACATATCACCCTTAAATATTAAATCTAGTATGTACAAGTCTATAATAACTAATTTACGTAAGTAAGAAAGCACACATAAAAAAATACTAAGTAAAACATACTACCTTTTGATGATAAAAATAAGATAGCTCGGGAGTTGCCTTTTTAGCTGCCAGAGGGATATACCAAATATGACTGTCTCAGTGGGTAAGGAATTAATGAGGGATTTAATATTAAGAGAATAATAAGAATTAACCACAAAAGACCTACTAAGGTTGGTTGACAGAGTTAGTGAAAAGGCTGACTTGTCCATAAATATTTCAAAGACCAAAGTCATGGTAATTACCAGGGATATTGATATACAACCTACTATATCGGTAGCAGGTAAAATTCTTTTGCAGGTCCAGCAGTACAAATATCTCGGTGCATGGATGAATGAAATATGGGAGTCCGATCAAGAAATTAACACCCGGATAGAAATCGCCCGTGCCTCATTCAATATAATAAGAAAAGTCTTGTGTTGCCGGCAAATCAATCTAAGACTCAGAACTTGGATCCTGCACTGCTACATCCGGCCAGTGGTTATGTACGGCAGCAAAGCGTGGACCATAAAAGAAGACACCAGACAGCGGCTAGAAGCGTTTGAGATGTGGTGATACCGACGAATGCTCCATATAAGCTGGACCCATAAAGTTAGCAAAGAAAAAGTGCTTCAGCGTGCTGGTAAGACCCGAAAATTGCAACACCGTCGAAAAGCACAAGTGTTGCTGCATGACAGATATCAGGTGCTTTAACTGATATTAATAGGCTAAATTAAGGATAAACGGCGTCCTGGAAGAAGGAAAGAGTCGTGGATGTGCAATGTCAGAGAGTGGACCGGGATCACCAATGCAGAACAGCTCTTTCGGACGGCGCAAGACCGAAAAAAGTTTTCAGAGCTAGCAGCCAACCTCAGTAATGGAGAGGCACTTCAAGAAGAAGAATTATCTATAACCCTCCCCACTGGCATACTTACAATAATATTTATACAATCGTAAGGTACATTAAACAATAAATGCAATACCATCGCTATATAATTCAAACTTACATAGTATATGTGGTAAATAAATAGTTTCTTGAGTTAATTTATAAATCATATACATATATATAAATCATATGGTCATTTACTAAATAACCATATGATTTATTTTAGAAAACAATAATAATATATATTCTTGTTTTGTTCTCATACAATGGCCTGGCTTTCATCCACATGGTAATCTCTTACAGTAAACCTAATATTTACTTACGTATATCATAGGATTGTGTGCTGTATTGCGAATCTTCTAATTCGTTCTTTATCAACCGGTAAGCATCACCGTTTGTTGTTCCGGCGAGGTTTTCCAAATATGTCACGGATGACCCGGAATCAATGCCGGGCTGACTATAAGGACCGTCAATACGGCTCAATTGTTGCGCCGGAGAACTGTCCAAAAGTGGTTCTTTGTAAGAGTGGGCGTGCAAGTTTGACGTCGAAACTACAATCTGAAATAAAAAATAACTTTGTAATTTTTTTTTAATTCGCGGCACCAGCAGAATCACATTGGCGCACCAGCAGAATCACAAAATTTTGTAATATTACATTTGTATTGAACAAAAAAAAAACCTTACAATTTCAATAGCGATTTTGCTAATTAAATTTGCATATTCCAAACTCTTTTTCACCAAAATAACCACCTGATTTCGGCCGATTTATATAACTTAATTCTATTCTAATTCTATTATTCTATGGCTTCGAAGGGGGAGAGAACGGGTGGTAAGGTGTACGCTCGCATGTGGCAAGACGACCGTCCTAAACCTACCACAGCCGGTCGTTAGTCCGGAATCCACCACTCTTCCCCCAGAACTGTAATAATAGTACCTATTATGATGGGCCCGACTCTGGTCGGTGAATTCCGTGGCAGCTCCGTTTGTATTTTATTTATTTTTTATTATATTTTTTATTTATATAAGTCAAAAATAGCTGATATTTTAAGTAATATTGAAACTAATCTCCCTATATCTCCGATACTAAATATCGATTTCAAAGTAGAATCTACTTGGTAAAATTGACTTTGAGGTCACACTGCTATTTATAACAAATTGAATTTCATACTGCCTTTTATGATTTATTAGGTCATCAAAAATAATTAAAATCAAAATTTTATATTAGTAACTTTCCTTTAGATAATATTTGATAAAAAACTAAAAGCAATTTTTCGTTTTACTATTTCCCTTATGCCTAATTTTTAATTACATTTTTTTCTAATATTTATTATTTATAAGGCGTATTGATATTTTCGGAATTAAAACTATTAACTTGTACAACAATATTTCATTTCTATACCACACCAATCTATCGATCATTGATCGATTGCATTAATCGACGGTAGAATGGATCAGTCGACGTCGATCTTCAGTTGTTAAAGTGGAAACATGATGAAATCGATCGATGATCGATCGATTGGTGAGGTTGCACCCTAACACACGGATAGCTTAACCCGTTGAGTATGAGTCAACCAAATCTGGTTGCGAAACAATTATCCGTTGAGTACGAGTCGACCAAATCTGGTCGCGCGTTTTTTTCACTTCTTTGACGTTCTCATATTTATTCATAATTATCTAATTGTTTTACAAAATGATATTTTAATATTCTATATTCGAAATTTCAATGCAATCATTGTGCAGTTGTTCTTTTTATGATTGGTGTAGTAGTTTCGTAGTTATAGTACTTTAAGTCGATGTCGCCGAAAATCCTGCAAAAGAGACAGATGCATCCATGAAAATACCCATTTACTCCAAGGGTTAATATGGTTTCATTATTTAAAAAATTATAAAAATACTATTAAAATGCGTTATTTGTTGAAACATATTAGCCAACTTATTGTGTTATATCTATTTTGCGGTAAAAATAAGATAAAACTGTTATTAAAGTCACCTATAAACGCAGCTCATATCAAATGTATCTAATATTAAAAGCCAGCACAATATTAAACATTATAAATTTAAAATTTAACAAAGCTATATACCTACAATGATGCAGGGGAGGGGAGGTGACGAGAGAAATTTATGAGCTTACATGTGTGGGTGCTGTCCTTACAGAGACGGGTTCCATGTACAGAGAAAGTGTGCAAATAGAAATCACTACTGTGACCAGGGATTGAAAGCAGTAGATCGTCTTCAGATCACACAAGGTGCCCGTGAGCTGATAGAGCATTGAACCTACTTATGAGATAGCTTGGAGCGGTCCCCTCCAAGATTCTCTAGAGAAGACCAAGGACTCTCGTATCTCTCGTATCTCTCGTATCTCTCGTATCTATCGTTTCTCGGCTCGGGATTATTATTAAATCGAGATTACAATGAAAATATTTTACAGTGACAGTTACAATGAAAATATATATGCATAATAACGAAC